>JAYWIR010000035.1:1200000-1800000 GCA_036172245.1 Raillietiella orientalis | reverse complement strand
TTCCCCGGGGTCGGCGGGTGCTTCCGTCCACGCTGCTTTGCTGATCACCGCGAGTGATGAGCCGCGGCGCGCTTCACCTGCGGGTTCTCTCGCAGTCCTTCCCTCTGATGACATCACCCCAGGAGGCCCAGGACCGGCCCACTTGACCTAGCGCCGACGGAAACCTCGTCGCGCCTGCCGGCCCGATGACTACTGACTCCCTCAGGCCCATGCTCTTAGCTACCGCAGGCTGTGCTTGAGGGATCCGCGGGCCTCTTCCTCCTCCACCTGGATGGTCGACCTCTCTCCTCCACTTCCCCGGGATCCCCATTTCGCTCCCGATGGGCCGCCGCTCAAAGCGTCCACTCTACTCCCGTTGCTGGAAGTTCCTCGAGCGGAGTTCCCCGAGCCCCTCGCGGGCAGGCCCTGGGCTTCAGCTGCTCTCGCTTTGATGCGCCCGGTCAGGCCTCAATGCCCACGGCGCACCCTGTCCCGCCTGGTGAGTGAAGGACCGGCCTCTGGGGCTTTCCACGACCACTGCCGTGACCTGGAACACCCACCATGGAAAAGATCTCTCCCTCAGTATCTCTCTGGATCGCTACTTTCCCTCTGTGGCAGAGGTCGAGCAGGTGGCCTCACTGGCGATCCCTGCGCGGGACGGCACTTAGACGGATCGCTTGGCCCGCGTCCGCGTCTGGCTGCCCCTGCACAGAGGAGGAGGACGTGACCCGTCGTGATCCATCGCTTTCTGATGAAGACCCTCGCAAAATTCGCGCACCTGAGGGCCGGCTTTCTCCTCCTCCTGCTCAGGAGAGAGCCCTTCTTCCTCCCCTCCCACGCATCTGCAAGTTCACCGGACGGTCAGCGCGGATAAGCATCCTCCCTGAGGTGGAACGTTTCCATGGACGTGCGCGCCCGGCGTAACGGCGGCACTCGCCTACACGCTCCGGAGCTCCTTCCTCGGTCGGCGCTCCGGGGTCTCCTTGAGAAGGGAAGGTCTCTCCCTCCCTCTCTCCTGAGGGGCTCCGAGACTCCAGGGACTACGACGGGGAGGATACGCCCAATCCTGGGCATCCTCCCTCTCTCCTTCCTTTCGGCCACGAAGTGACCTGTCCGTCCGGGGCTCAGTTCACGCCAAAGTGCTCCCAATCGGTTGCCACACACCCTTCCTGCTGCCTCCATCTGGCACTTCATCCCTCCCCACTCGCTTCCCGGTCGTCCTTCAGTCTTTGGCAGCAGCGGAGTGGCCCTCGAGCTGGAGGCCCTCCGCGTTCCCAGAGCCGTCGTCTCCTTCGTCTAGTTCTGCGCACCCTGGGGGGAGAACAGAGCTACCGAAACAAAGCGCCCGGTTACCTCCTCCTTCCCCTCCGTTCCTGCAACTCTCTCCTTAACCCGTCCGCTTCTCCCGATTCCTCCTTAGGCCAGTCGACAGAGACGCTTTCGGGAGCGACGGGAGAGATTCGCCGAGGACAAAGGGGACGATGACCATCCCCATGCCGCTGGCACCTCGAATCCTTTCCCCCCTTCTTCTTCCCTCTCCCGCCACCTCGACTCCTGGTGGCGCCGGATGCCTGCAGCTTGCTCCCCTCCCGCCGTGGGCTGGGCCGTCGTCGCAGTACCTTCCGGATGGGGCCGCCTATCCCCTCCGAGGCGGGGCTATCGCCTCCGCACCAAGGACACCGCCACGGAGCGGTGGCCCTACCCGCCGAGGTGGAGGAGGCAAGTCTCATGGGCAAGCCTCTCGCGGGCTGTTCGCAGACCCGCGCTTCCTGGCGGGAAGCAGTCTCCAAGAAGCTGCAGGAGGGAGACTCTTTGAGGAAGAGGTCTCCGGGTGTGATGGCTCCCCGAGACCCGTTTTCCGGGGTCGCGATCACACTCGGAGGTCTCTTCCTCGGATTCCGTTCCTCTTTCGGCCGTGCGGCGTTCCTCCGCCTTCGCGGACTGAGACCCTTCGTGCCGGGGAGACGGTCTTGACTTCCTCGAGGTGGAGCTGCTGCGGTTCCACTTTCGGATCCTTGTCCTCGCGGTGAGGTTGCGGAACACCACCTGGAGCGAACCTGCACGCCTCCTCGTCCAGCAGGCCACCGGCAACATGGGACTGGCCTCCTTCCTTGAGCGCCGTCGCCGCGACGTGATCCGCTGAAGCTCCAGCGATTGGTCACGCTGACCACAACGAGCGAACACCTGGATCACTTGCCGCCCCACAAACAGTACTGCCTGGATGCAGGAAACTACTCGCACGTGGGCGAAGATCAGTGGGCGACGCCTAGAACAGGCACAGAGGTTCCTGTACGATTCCGTGTGACAACTGCTCGCTCCGGGAGATCATCCTCGAAAGAGTGCACGGGCAGCGCAGCCTTCCCCGAGGGAACATACGGGCAGCATCTAGCTAGAATCAAGGAGTGTGTGTGTGTGATAGTTTATCACCCGGTCACGCCGGAGGGTTTAGTATAAAAAATAGTAAAGACACACGTGTAGGTCCATCGTCCCTACATTGTCCGAAAATGTTCGGATCCTGTGCCGAGGATCCGGCACGCAGGCCGGCGAGGTTCTCCTAGGCAGCGGAAGGGGGCAAGCAGGAAATAAAAATAAAGCAAAAAAGACACTATGTACAAAAAATTGGGACGGTTAGGGAAGGGATCACCGGGAGCTGGAGGACGTCCTCTGCATCCTTTGCAGGATGGAGGCCAGTTCCATCCGAGTATGCCCCAGGTGGGGCCATCTGACTGCCGTCCTCAGGAAGCGCAGGGCGAAGCGGATGGCGTCCTTAGAGCGCCGTCCTCCTCTCGCGTAGCTCCAGGCCGCCGCAATTCCCCGTAGGCAGCAGCAAAGAGCTGCCGGGGATGCAGCAGGCGAAAGGGCATCGCGCACGAAGAGGCGTCCCTGGAATTGCACCAAGGGCCGTTGCCTAACGCAACCCTACGGGCCGGAGGACAACACAGTCAACGAGCACGTGCGGGAGGGATTTCCGTTCCTCGCACCTGCAGCAGTTGGAGTTCGCAGCCCCCCGGGTCCAGTGAGAGCGGCGGGCGTTGCTCGGGAGACCCCAGTGCAACAGCAGAAGTGCCGACTCCAGCCACTATTCGGAGGGAGGGAGGTGCGATCGTTCTTCAGAGCTGGGGGCCACTCGTGGTTTCCCTGAGGGATTCCCAGCAGCTCGCCCCAGCGCAATAGCCCTTTCGGTGAGGCACTTGAGGTCGCAGAGTCCGTGAGCTGGCCCCTGGTCCAACCACCCCATTCCTTCGCTCTTCCACCGATCTCATGTCGGACCTCCCGTTTGGCCGGCTGGTTACTGTCCAGGTGCTTCCTGAGGGAGAGCAGTGCCGCGGCTAGGGAGGTTCTTTGTGCCCACGCACACGTGGTGGGTTGCTGCACGATGACGTCCTGTGGCGAGCGGTTGTTATAAAAGGAGTGCAGCAGTTGCTGCCGCGTTTCCGGGCTCTCTTCCATGCTCTGGACCCACGTGAGAACGGTTTCCTGCTACCAGGCACTACCGTTCGCGAGCCGGCAGAAGATCCAGTGGTTGGTCTGCGCCGCCGTGCCAGGAACGAAGGCAGTCCCGCGTAGCCGATGACTCACTTGACTAGGTATCGTGCGGGTTCGCACAATAACTGGTCAGTCACTAAGGAGTGGGGATTTCCTTCGGGGTTCTCCTCCGACTGTGCAAAGAAGAGGACCCTATGTGGGGAGGCGACCCCCTGTATCGTACCAAGGAGTTGATGGATTGATGATGTCTCTCCAGAGTTCAAAGAAGCGCGCCGCTCCCTTCAGGGAGCGCCCTTGTGAGAAAATTCCTTTCGGGGTTCTCTTCGGAGAAGGAAGCCGGGTTCCCTTGCGGGTTCCCTCCGAGGAAGGAATTCCAGGAGCTGATCATCGTTTCCGGGTTCCCCTTGGAGAAGAAACAATGGAGCGGTCCCTTCTGGGGGTCCCTCCGGAGAGAATAAGGAAGGAGGTTCCCTTCGATGTTCCCTCCCAGGCGTGGAAGGAAGGGACTCCCTTTCTCCGGAGCCCTTCCCGGATTCATAGGGTGGTTACCTCTCGGAGTAACCCTGGCTTGAAGATTAGCACGCGCCCTCAGGTGGCGTGGAACAGTGCTAAAGAGCTGCGTGAGCCGCCGCCAGGGGCGCGACGGTTCTTGAGGTACTCTGCGAACCAAAAAAAAGAACCTCCCCCCTTCCCCCCAAAAGCTGGAAGGAAAACAGAGGAGACATAAAAGACCCCCAAGACCCATCATCTTCATGGCTAGTGGGAGGTTTCCGTGGAAATCTGCAGGAGAAAAGAACTGCATGAGTGGACGACGGCTCAGCTTGCAGACGTTGCGACGCCGAGGGCCCCACCTCGATGACTTCTGCGCTGGGACGAGCTGCTGGATATTCCGGTGGAAGATCTACAGTGGCCTCCAGTACTTTTGGACACTCTCGTCCTCCCTTTGAAGTGGCAGGAGTCGGCGCTGCTGCTGCTGCACTAGGGTCTCCCGTGCAACGCTCTCAGGCATCACTGGACACGGGAAAGGGGGGGGATGCGAGCCCTAACTGTGGCAGATGAGGGGAACGCGAATCCCTCCAACACCTGCTTGTGGATTGCGTTGCCCTCCGGCGCCTCTGGGAACGCTTTCCCGTGAACTTAGGGACACCCGCCGGCAACCCGGGGACGCTTTAAGGCCCGCCCTCCTACGAGACTCCCTTCGGCCGTCAGCCTTGCCAGGAGCTCTCTGTTGCCTTCGCGGCATTGTAGCTGCCTGGAGTGACGCAAGAGGAGGACGGAGCGACAGGGTTGTCATCCACTTTACCGTCCACTTCATAAGGATGGCGACAAGATGACCCCACCCTGCGAACTATCCAGCAGGAACTTGCCGGCATCCTAGAAAGGATGGACCTTCTCCAGCAGACCGTGATCCCTTCCCTCACTTCCCGTTAACCCCCTCCCCCAATTTTACACATTTATTTTTTTATTTTTGTTTGACCCTTTCCTCTAGAGGGCGAGGCGAACCCCACTGGTCTGCGTATCGGCGACCAGGAAGATTCCTGTGGAAACGGACGTGGTTGCACCACCGGTCCTACCACACAGATTGCAAATGTTTGTTTTTATTAAATAAACTCCCCAACGCGCACCCAGGTGGTAGTCACAGACTGAAGGAGCGATCGGCTCGAATGCAACGAGGCTACAGCGCGGACCTTCAGAGATGCAGTTGTCTTGGAGACGAGTCCCAAGGGGGGAGTGCCGTTCCACGAAAGTGCGCGCACACTTCCGGGAAGACCTCGCTGTTTTCCGAAGCGCCATCCCAGAGCGCCTTGCTTTCCGAGAGGCGCAGTGGCGCAAGCGAGGAGGACAGGGCGCGCGTCTCTCGTGCCTCCGACGAGGCGTCTTCCTCTCCCGGCGCCCTTTTTCCTAGACGAAGCCCAGGCTCCATACAGCGGGGTTTCGGGCTGAGGAGAAGAGATGTTGCTGAAGCATTCGGTAAGCAGGGATCATTCCAGCACGGACGGCTTGAGGTCTTGCAACCTTCTGCGAAAGCATGGGGCTGCACTGAACTGACTGAAGCGCGAGGTGGCTCAAGAGAGGAGTGGTCCGTATAGGAGAGTCAAACGTCCGACCCTCGAGATGTTTCCCCGGAGGGGAGGAGGCAGGGGGACTTGAGCTGCTGCCGCTTCGAACGAGGTCTTCAGTGAGGTTCTTTGCCTCCGCGGTTCCCAGAAGGCAGAGAGGCAAGGGACGGGTCGCGACATCGGAGGCTGCTTCGAAGCCGCAGGCTCCCGAACGCTTACCTGAAAAGGGACGTTGGTAACGTTCCTCGACCGCTTTTGCCACGGACGCTCTCTGGAGCAGACTGCTCAGCAGCGCCCTGAGAAGACCTGGATGCTGACCACTGATTATGAAAAAGCAGTACAGAAGTTTTGCAGGAACTCCGGAGAAAAGGAGGGCAAGAACTCCAGGAAGGGTGTCATCCGACCCACGCAGTGCGGGAAGGAGATGACGGCAGGCTCCTCAGCAAAGTCTGGTAGTCTCGCTTGGACGTGAGTGGATTCTGGAAACATCCGGAAAGCCAGCGGTGCGGTCGGAGAGTCTCCAATCGGAGTGGTGTGCGCGGTGTACGCTCGGTGGCATCAACTGGTTGCGATGCACGGTCGTCGCTTTCCGGCGCTGGCTGCACAGCGTCATCTCGAGTATTCCGGAGAGGCCTCTAATTCTGCGTATCCTCAACAGAGGGACATCTCGGCATCTCTGTTTCCGAGGTCAAGAGAACGCGAGCTTGGGGGGGCGGAACGGTTCCCTGGAATCATTCTGGGTGCACGTCAGACGAGATGATGATGCATCAGGTGTTCGCTAGGAGGATCCCCCAATTTTTTTCTCGACAGCGCCGAAAAATCGTCCCGTTCCCCTCTGGAACGCTCGCTGCTGAATTTTTTCCCGAAGGAACGAGTGAGTGCGCGTTCTGTCGCGAAGAGCACGCACGCCAACTTGCGTCCGTGCTCCCGAAAGTGAAGGAGGCCATTCTTTCCAGCCAGAACCTTGTTTGCCTTTTATTGCGGAACTTCTCTCTGCCTTCCCGTAATCCTCGAAAACAGCAGCCTCTCCGTGATGCGATCCTGCGTCTGGCTCGTCCGACCAAACCCGAAACGTAGAGCGTGCGCTCCCGCCCGCCTTACCTGTTTCTCAGAGACCACCCACCAACCCGCCCACCCCCTTCAGCTGTTAACAAGTGCTCCTTTCAAACGAAGAATTGCTACATTTTATATTTAAAAGAAAAAAAAAAACGGAAACCTGAAAATGAAATTTCAGTTGTCCGTGAATAGTTCGAGCCCCCTCTTAATTAATTAATTAAAATAATTGCACGAAGATGGGTTCTTCTCACTTCAGAAGATTGGTTTATTACAGAGACGATGTTGTTTTCCCTCTAGTGCGTGCTTCCAAGAAAAGTGGAGGGCCAGACGGAATCGCAGAGACGTGCGAGCTCGCCAAGGAAAGCGTTCCAGATGCAGGGACGTGAGAGAACACGAGTTTCAAAGAACGCACCGAGAAACAAAGGGTATCTGGCTATAAAGAAGGAGCCTGCATGTTAACGACCATAGATTTTCATCAGGAACACAATCGGAAGAGCAGGAGTACCAATGAACGCTTGGAAGGCAGATGCTTTATTAGTCACTTCTGAAAGGTCTTCTCGGAGGAAGAGATTGATTGCAATTTCGGTTGGAGATAAGAGCTGGATTGGGAAAAGGACCAACGGACTTGAGAAATCGGGGAGATTTAGATGGCAAAAACGCGGGCGACGGCTCTGAAGAAGATGCTGTCGAGGAGCATCAACTTTGCCGAATTGGACAGGGGGAAGGTTTGCCGTACGAACAAGACCTGTTAAAAGAAGGAGGGGACCCGTTTCCGAGCCCGAGATAAAACAACGAGAGTTCTTCGCAAGCGACCTTGCCGCATCTGGGTAAGTGGAGTCTTGTTAATAGCACGTCGTGACCTGAAAACGCTGTCCACGCCTCAGCTCCAATTCGGCCACCGCCGGTCATTTCATCAAGAATGAATAAGAACGTCCCGGTTCGGTGAGCAATTCGATCGGGGTCCGGGGCAGCTGGCCGCCGGGAAGAACAAACTCCAACTGAATGAAGGGAGTTCTTGAAGTACGCGTAGCAACCACACTTGGCCACCTGAGTTTTTGGTCCGCGGAGCTTTTCAGGAACGCGAAGGAAAAGAGGCGTGTCCCGGAACCAGCGAGAGCTGATTCCACCGTTTGAGCGCTTTGAGAAAAGAGTCGGCAGATTGCAGGGAACGACAGGGAGACACCTGCGAGAAGGAAAGAACGAAGACAGCGGCCGTGATGAAGGCCTCGTGTCGATTTTCCCCCGAGGTACAAAACAGGGCTCCGACAAAATCGGGAGGAATCTCCCCTTCTCCCCCTCCCCGATATTTAGGGAACGGGGGCCCTAAATCCTGAGGCGGAGGCAAGCAGAAGGTTTCCGCCTTCTCGGGCACGCAAATGCTCCTGAGCGATGCCATCGCAACACCAGATTAGATTATGAGCATTCGGGGATAGGCTTGGGATCTCTTTATTGTCGCCATCGGAAGCGATCCCGCGAGATTACCAGGGAGCCAGGGGGAAGACCGAAGATTATGGAAACTGGAAACGCCGCATGGACTGAAGGAGAAAGGAGAGGAGCAACAAATGACATCTCTGCACCTTTTCCACGGGAACATCCGGCACTCCCCCTCCCCTCCCCTCGCAGATGCACCGCGATCGAAAAAGCGAGGGGCAAACACAAACGGTCATTTGCAAACAGAACACCGCGTGCTCTCGGGCGAAGGACCACGCTGGAGCGTATCGGAAATTTGTCACCACGTAGGAAGGAATCTGCAGGTGTTTTCCAGAGAACGCCAAAATGATGATGACTCATTACACGATCCAGTACAAGGAGAGATCGCGTTTTGAAGACTTCGAAGAAAAGGGCCGAAGCTCAAAGGAAAGTTCATGATGGATTAGGAAGTCCGTGGGAGCCAAGGAATGCGACAAACGCGACCTGTCCGCGCAAGCCGGCACTCTGACTGCCTCTATTCAATCCAGAGCTAATCATCGTCTTCAGAGATGCCAGCAAAGACAGGAGCGCTTTTTCGTCGGAGTCTCTAGAAGACAACGGAGGCCCTTTCCCGACTCGGCCGAAAACGGAAGCGAGGAAGCTGCAGACTTTTCGCGTTCGAAAAAGCAGCCGGGAGGCGCGAACCGCCAGCCCCTCCGACGGTGTGCGGGAGGGAATTCCTTCACGTTTCCTTCGTGACCCTCCCCGAGCCTTTGAGAGGACGGAACGCGCAGGCGCCTCCTTCCCTGCCTTGCTGCAGCAAAAGCTCCCCTTCGTTCTGCACGCGCGCTCTTCGACGGGGAGACGCTCGGCTCCTCTTTGGCTCGCCAAACAACTGGCCAGAATGACATCTCTGACCCTACGGAGCGGTCGTCTGAGGTCCTTCGAAAACATCTACCGGGCAAAAACACCGAGCTCGGCAACTTCCTACGGCGTGAAGTAACGGAGCGATAACGAAGGAATCATTGCAAGATGTTGGCGGGCGATAGGGTAGGATTTGATGAGGCCTCCTTCTTCCTCAGGGAAGCCTTTCCCGAATTTTCTGAGGTCCTTCCTGCACCCGATCGTGTGCTTGATGACTCCAGGAAATCGGAAGCGAGCAAGCTTCACGCGTTGTGCTCGGAGTCACCCAGGAAGCCTTCGATCCAGATCGGTGGATCAAGAGTGGCTCTCGGAACGGTGCCAGAACATCGTTCTCTTCCCTCCTCCAGAGGAGGGCCCAAACGAGGCACTAAATTCTCTTGCCCCAGCTGACCCACGGTCGATACTCGCTCTGGAGATTTTGGGTGACTTTCGAAGGTTCCTTCGTTCGCACAACACTCGAGAGTCTTTCAGCAGCTCCAGCATCTTCCTTAAGATGCTTGGAGCGATCAAGCCGAGGTCTGCGAGTCGCTCCCGAGAGTGGGCTAAGCAGGCCAGCAGGTGTGCTGCCCCAGCGCATGAATTCCGCGGCGCTTAGTTCCCGTGGGAACAAAGGCTAGCATTTTCAAATACCCTATGAGCACGTCGCTGTCGATGGGATGGAGTCCCAAATCAAGGATGGAGGAAGCCAATCGTAGCATCGGTCCATCTCCGGTCCATAAAGGAAAAGAGGCATCTGATGTTGACCCGGTAGGACTCTGAGTCCCTTGTTACCCGAAACGCTGTCATGAATCGAAAACGCGTGCTCAGGAGGCGGGTTGTTGATCCCTGCTAGTATCCAAGCGACGAAGTGGGTCCAGTTAGGTGCGAATGAGCTGATTTGGAACACCATAATTAACAGCAGATGACAACCAGGTCCACCACGCAGTGATCAACTGATTGGTTGCACTACCGGCCAGTTCGCAGGCGTTGCGACCCCAAGTGCCCCCCTTCTCCACCGAATGGACTCTTGCGCTGGGGAGAGCGACTCAGAATTCCGCGGGAATGGTCCCCAGAGCTGCGGAACGCCCACACCCTCCCTCTCAAGTGGAAGGAGTCGGCGATCCTGCTGTTGCATTAAGACCTGCCGAGAAACGCCGGCCTACATCACTGGATCCTGAGGGTTGTGGATCCTAGCTGCAGCAGGTGCGGAGAGCGATCCACCCCCGCACCTGCATGTGGATTGCGTTGCCCTCCGACCCTCGTGGAGACGTTTAGTCACGACCTTTCACATCCCGGTTGGCAACCCCAGGGACGTTTCAAAGCGGCACTTCGTGCGTGATGTCCTACCGCCCCAGCCGCGTGCCTAGCAGCTCTCTTTGCTGCCTCCGCGGGATCGTGGCAACGGCAGAGAAGGCCAGGACGACAGGGACACAACCCACCTTGCCATCCGCTTCCTACGGATAGCATCGAGGTGGCCCCACTCTGCGAATTATGCAGAAGGAACTTGCCGGTGTCCTAGAAAGGATGTAGAAGACGCTCTGCAGCAGGCAGCTATCCCTTCCCGAACCCCCATAGGTTTTTTTTATATTTTCTTTTATCTTCGTGTGTGCTCCTCCGCTTTGCTGCCAAGGCGAACCTCGCCGGTCTGCCCACCTCCCTCTCGGCAGATTCCGTCAGAGATGAACGTGTAGCATTACTAATAAACGCCCCGAGGCACCCGGCTGGAAACGCAGTAGTCAACTGGTAAGATTTGCGGCGGCGGTTTTAGGAGACGCTCTCTCGCCCAACTGTTTCCAGGGATGTGAGAGAGGACCAGATTGCACGGGAAGACAGGAGGCATCGGCCAGCAATGGGAAAAGGGCAGTCAACATGAAAGCGCACGTGCGCGAGTGTATAAGAAACAGAACCTCGCATCCACCTAGTATTAGATCACTTTGCCACCAGTCATCCCGGCAGCTCGTCAGGCGAGGTTCCTTCTCTGAGGAGTTGCATCGGGTCGGTTCTTTGCCCCGGGATCGAGTGGAAGGAAGCTTCATGGAAAGGAGGAAACGGCGATTCCAGTTCTCAGCACTCGAATCTTCGCACTCCTCCCCATGCGCCCGGCGCAAAGACAGCGATCGCGTGGATTCCAACGATGCGTAATCGAAAGGCTGCTGCTAGGAGACGACTCGAGCCCTCCCACCCTGTTTTTACCTGCCATCCGAAACAGCGTGCGGCGATTACGAATCCGCGACAGAAAGGAAAAGGGGGGGGGACCCACTGCCCACCTGATTCGGCCCTCGACAAGAACGGATTTGCCACCTCGTCTTGTTGCCAGAAGAGACAGGAAAGGCGATTCCGCCCCCACGGACAAATGCCGAAAGCCGCGTGCTTCGGATGCCGGCCACTGGCAGGCTGGAGAAGCCTCTCGGACGACGCGCTGGTTTGCGTGCGACGGTCACGTGACGATAAGAATGCGCTCGAAGCTTCATCAGTTGCTGCTGGTTCCAGGGTCACATCTGGAAGAATGCCCAAAAATTTCTTAGCGATTCGTCACGCCCGCGGTGACTGAGATCCAAGGAAATGAGGCGCGCTCTGCTCTGAACTGACGCCGGGAACCGCTCCTTCGTTGTCTCTTTAGTAAAGAAACTGGAAGTCCCCTCCATTCCGCACCACTTTTCCTTGAGCGGACGCAGCTGCCGGAGACGAGGTCACTCCTTTCTTCCTCCTCCTCTTCCCGATAAGAATTGCAAACCGAAATCTCTCTGTGAGGAAGGCGAGTTCTCCCTGCAGACGAGAACCTGTCGAGATCGGAGAACGTGGAACCCACGAGACTCTCTCTCTCCTCCAGGAGGACGTTTCAGCAGGGAAGGGAAATAAGGAGACTTTCATGACGGGAGATTCATATGTCAAAAGATCGAAAGAAATGGCTGGCGGTGCGACGGTGTTCCAGAAGATTCCGTACGAATCCCTCCGACAAGGACGAACGGTCGATGACTGCTTGGCGATTCGAACGTGAGACGAGGTCCTCCGTGATTTCCCCGGGCACGTGAAGACCAAGGACCCCAATCGCAGAAGATGACCGTCGTCTGAAGTAGTGGAAAAGAACATTGTCCGGGCGCTCGAGCTGATCGGAGACGGGAGCGAAGAGGATGGATGCTGGAAGTTGCCTGGGAAGCAGTCGGACACCAGAGGTCCTTCTATTGGAACTGACGAATGAACTTAATCGAGGTCTGTATGGCAGGCGGGAGTGGTGGCACAAACAACGGCGCCATCTTTCGGAGGGATTTCTTGCTCCCGGAGTCGCTCCACAAGTGGGTCTTCGAGCTCAGTGTCTCCGCGTAGAAAGCTAGCCATGGATGGTCACCTCCCCTTCCCCTTCCCATCGAGAGGAAAGACAGAAGCGCAACAGAGGACGCTCGAGTTCTCTCTCAAGGCAGCTCCGAGCGGAGCGACGAACTCTCCCGGCAGATTCCCAGCGCCTCTCTCGGCCACATCTAGTCTATGTTCCATCTCCTCCTCCTCCTCCTCGTCTTACGCAATAAAGACGGACTCTCCGCGGAGAAAGTGTTGCTGCTAATTATCCGCGGCACTCGATCTTGAGGGAGCCATAAATAACCTGCACGACACGGTGTTCCGAGTTTTCGCGCAGCATCCGGACCAGTTTCCTGATTTTCGATTGCCGCGCGTACCGAGTGCGGTTGAACCTCCTGCGACTTTGATCGCCAAGATGGATGGAATGATGAGAACGTGCCCGATCGCACAATGAAGCCTGAAGGGGCACTTGCTGCCGACGAGGGCGTCCCAGAGGTGTTGATGAGTGTTTGAGCAGGCGCTGATTATCGATTGCCCCAACGACCTGGGCTGCTCATTGTCTTTCGGTTAACCTCTCCTTCTTTTGTGCCCTAGAAAGGTAGAACAGCTCAGAGACCATTACGAATCCCGTCGAGAGGCGGGCTGTCCCTTTAGAGGGACAGGGCAGCGGAGTGGACGCTGCCTTGTCTCGGAGGTTGAGCGGGGACGCAGAGGCATAACAGATGACCATGCAGCGGAGGGAGTCTGAGGATAGTTCCAGAGCGGTTTGGATAGCAGTAGGAGAGCAGCAGAGGAGTGAATAGCAGTTCAGCTCAAGAATGCAAGCTTTCTGGCGGCAGGGGGCAGCAAGGAGCTTTCTAGTTCTCCTCCTTCCCCGCCTCCTCGCCTCTTTCCCGACTCGAGGTCGTGCTCTTGTCTTGCCTTTCGAAAACGGAGAATTCGAAGGTCTCGTTGCTACTCCATCTGAGGGAGGATTTGGCACGAAAGCCGGACTTCAGCGCCGGATCCCTCAAGTCCTCGAGACGGACTCTCGAAATCTCTTCCGGTGCGAGGGTTTTTCCGAGACGTGTCTTTTCGAGAGCGCTGCTGCATCCCTCGCGGACAAGTGGCGTTGGAATCGATCAGTCACGAGCATCGCTGGGCCGATGAGAGAGGAAGAAAAGAGCGGTCCTTCGCACCATGTCGGAAACTCTCGATTGCCTTTCCCTCTGCGACGTGCCGCATGGGATTGAGGTCGGGGGCACTTCGGACAGCACACGTCACACTGCTCTCGGCACGCGCGCGCGTTTCGACACTTCCCCCACGCAGGAATGAGGGCCCAAGAACTCAGCGGGAACGCCATCCTGCACTCACGACCTTGGAACCAGGAAGAAAAATTCTCCCAGAAGACGTCTGGCGTTCGGCGGTGGAAGTTGAAACGAACGACCCCCGGGATTCGGGAAGGAGGAAAAGAGGGGGAGTAGGAAAGGAGGAGGAGAATGCGTAGGCTACTGCTTCAAGATCCAGCAGCAACAGGACCTCCGTCCAAAGCAGTCCGTTCCATGGCTGGCAAGCACCCCGAAGTTCCTTTCCGGAGGCGCATTCCCAGGTCCGTGGGATACGCGCCGCCTTCCGATCCCGCCCTCTGCTATGCAGGATCGCGAAGGGCGTACCCGTCCGTCTCTTCCTGGTTGCCGTGCAAGGAGCCTCGGAGTGTCTTGTTCTTGTTGCCGAAAATCCTGGAGCGCCCTTTCGTGATAACCTCTCGGAGCCGGAAAATGGTCACGGGCTTGGAAACAGCGGGCGAGTGGATGGCCATCCGGAAGTCTGCATGCCAGCTGGCGGAGGAACAGCACGGCAGTTGGACCCCCGAACCGAGTCACCTCCACCAGAGACTCCTCCCACGGGGTGCCTCTGCGCGTCCATTGCTGATTAGCACCAAAAGATGAAGGAAGGATTCTCGTCGGAAGAGAAGCTTCGAGGAGGAAAGGAGGTCATTCCACGACTTCTCCGATAGGAGGAGGCTCATTTCGTCTTGCAGATCCTCCAGGCACCACCACCCGGGGATCCAGGAAAAGGAGACGGCCGGACGATTTCGGAAGCTGGCCGGGCAGCGTCCTGCTGGGCGCATTCCCCGTGGCGAAAGGCTCCGCATCTGTTGCTGCTGCTAAGGAAAGTGAAGCTGCACGAGCGCGCGGTTCCTGGCAGGAGGGTTCTGGACCTCTTTTTGCTGCCCTGGTCTGGTAGCACCCTCAGGAGACCATGGTGTCAGTGTGAACCTTTCGCCAGAATCAGCGGATGGGTCCACCCGCCCTGATGTCCGTCAGTGACCCCTATGACCTGACCTGCTTCGCCTAACCCATGCCACCACCTCACACCAGCCCAACCTGGCACATCTTCGGAAGGTGGGGAGTCCTCCGGCGGAAAGTTTCCGCCGCGGCGTTCGGGAGGGCTGGTCAGGGTCAGTCTGCGGCGGGAAATCCTCCCACGGTGAGGGCGCGCTGGCGGCATCGGAGGAAGGGGAACCGCGACCGGAAGCGGCGGGCGAGGCGAACGGACCTGCGCGGGGAGGGCAGGACGGGAGAACGGGGTTCCTCGGTGACCGCAGAGATGGGGGTGCCTTCTGGGAGCTGCGTAGAGTGCTGAGGGGAGAGGTCGCTGCCCTCCCCGAAGTGACCCTCGAAGGCAGCAGGGTCGGGAACGGCGACTCTGCATCTCAGAGGAGGACGTCGTGGAAGCGAATTCCCTTCTTTCAGGGAGAGCGGGATGGGAACGCTTACCTGCGGTTTCCTCGGGAGGGGGCGACCTCGTGGGGTGGGGTGGGGGGGAGTCCGGCTCGCTGAGGGGGATCAGCGGGGAGAAACCCCGTGTGAGCGCCTCCCTGCTTCCCGCTCTCTCCCCTCTCGACGCGGTTGGCGGGAACTTCATTTTCCTCCCCGACCCACCCCTTCCACCGTCCCTTTCGCGTCCGCAGGAACATCCAGCTCTCGGGTGCGGACGGGATGCAGCTTCCTTAGCAATGGAAAGGAGGGGAGACCACAAAACTCGCAATTCCTGCGCTGCAGCCCCCTTCGCTCGCCGGTTCCGTCCTCGCGTCTGGTTTCCGTGGATACCGCTCCCGGACACATCGTGATGCGCCGTATTGCCAGGGTGTTGCCTCGTTATCGTTATGATAAGTTGATATATATGTGTTGAGATATTTTATTGTATCGTGTACTTTATTTTTTATTATGGGGAAAGGGAGTAGTAATAGTGAGAATGGGTGTGTGAGATAGCAAGGATTAGTTTATGAGAATATTAATTTTGGGTACTAAAGGATTATTTCTTGATGATATATTAATTGCCTTTAATTTATTTTCGATTTACAAAATCAATGTTTTAATTAAACTAATAAGGCTGAATTTAGAGAGGGAATATGATGAAGAATAAACTAGATGAGTGATGTAATTTGTCTGAGAGGTAATATTGATATTCAGCTGTCGACTTGGCCCAGTTGCCTTGGCGCGCTCGCTACTCTGGGCTCCGATCTTTCCTCTCTCACTCCATCCCCAGCCCCACGTGCGACGGAGCGAGGAGGCAGCATTCTCGCATGGCGAGGGAACGATAAAGGGGTGAGGGTAGGGCGGGAGGGAGACGGACGACTCATCTTTCCCCATGGATTCGCACAGGAATCTCCAGCGGCTGAGGCCCCCAGGTTTTCTGGTGGGTTCCGTCCGTTGACCTCCTGAGAGCGGGTGGCGCAGGAGGAACCGGGATGACGGCACCGAGGCCCGGAGCAGACGCGCCCGCCGCCCAGGAAACGAGGCGGAGAAGGAGAGAGGAAGGGGAGTGGGGACCCTACCGAGAAGGGGGGAGAGCAGGTTCGCCGACCTCCGCCGAGCGGCTCGACACGAGCCGACCGCCACCAGCGTGTTTGCGTCCGCGCGAGACGCGCGCGTGTGGAACGGGAGGGTTGAGGAGTATAGCGCCTCCTTCTCCTCCTTCTCTCCCCTCGCCAGCGCTTTCCCACGGGAAAAAAAAAACAACAGCAGGAAGAAAGTGAAGGAGGTGTGGAGGCCACCCCGCGGAAGCTGCGTCGGGGTTGAGCCGCTTCCGGGAAGATGTGTGTGGGCGCCGGAGTCTCCTCGGGTCTCGAGGGACTTCGTCCGCTTCTGCGGCGATTCCACAGGCGGGGAGGAGGTAATCCCGGTCGGGATCACCTCCTCCTCCTCCTCTTTCTCGGACTGGCTGCCACCTCGGGTCTCCCATGTCGAGGATAAGGCGGTCTGTGGCTCAGCTCCGATCGCCGCTTCGCTCCCTCGAGGAGGGGCAGCTCGTGCCGGGCCGGCAGGGGTGGTCGGCGGGAAGGTCCCTCTGGTACGGCAAGGCCTCTGCAGCGACTAGTGGCGCTCACTGCCGCTAGGGTGTCGGCTGCGCGGCGACCACCCTGAAGAAACAGACGTGGCAGTCAGCGGCAGATCTCTGAGGCTGTCGCGCGCGACCTCCGCGCTGACGAACAGCGCAGAGCGCTCGCGGAGGCGCGCAGGATGGTGCAGAAGTGTGCGATGGCGCACGCTGGGCGGTCTCATCCCCCCTCCCCACTCTCCACCCTCAATTCAGCTGGAATCCTTCCGGCTTCTCCCGAAGGAGAATCCTCAGCTGCAGCCGGCTCCGCCCTCCGCATTGCTACGGATGACTAGGAGGTCGTCATTGTCCGATCCACCATCTTCCAGCTTCGTTTCGATTTGGCGTAGCAGGGGAGGGGGCAGAGGGAGGGGAAAAAAAATCACGTCTGTCGAGGTCATGGTAAAGCGAGAGATATCGAACGCCCTCGCAACACAGCACCTTGGGTCATCCGGTTTCCTCCCGCTGCTCCACTGGACGCCGGTTGCTCGGTAGAGGCACCGCCGGGGTTGCGCGAAGGCTCTGCTTCGGGGCACCCATGGGACTGAAGCGGTGCTGGTCAACGGGTCGTTTCTCTGTGAGGTCGCATCTCGATTCTCACCCGGGCACGCCGAGGCGTTTATTCAAGAAAAAATAAGCGTCATCAGGGAACTGTGGGTGGGCCGAGGGTCCATCCACGCGCTTTTTGTTGCGAGCCTGCCGGGTTACCGGTGCACAGACCTGTGAGATCCACTACCGCAGCAGAGGGGAGGGGGCAAAAGAAAAAAGAAACAAAAATAAAAACAAATATGCTTTGGGGAGGGGGATGAGGGAAGGGATCACTTTTTGCTGGTGGCAGTCCTGTGCATTCTCTGTAGGATGCCGCCAAGGTAACCCTGTCCAGGTTGGGTTGCCATTCTGATGAAGCTGACGGCGAAGTGGATGTGGTACCCCTGTAGCTGTGTCCTCGTTCAGCGTCGCTCGATCCAGCGAGGCTCCCATGTAGGCAGCACAGGGATGCTAGCGAGGCTGCTGGCCGAAGGGCGTCGTGGATGAAGAGGGTTTTGAGAGCGTCCCCTGAATTGCCACCGGGGATTCCTAGGGTCGCGGCAAAGCGTTCCCAGAGGGCCAGAAAGCAACACAATTCACTAGCAGGTGGAGAGGAATTCACTCTCCCCGCTCCTGGCACTTCGGGTCCTCACATCCCCGCGTCCAGTGATGCCGGCGGGCGTCGCGCGGGAGACCCCAGTGCAGAAGCAGCAGGCCGCGGCTCGAAGGTCGAAGAGGTGTGAGGTGAACCCTCGGGAGGCGTTCGGAGTGGTAGGTAGCCTTGGTGAGCGGTGGCAGCGTGGCTGCCGATTCGAGAATCTTCGGAAGCAGAAGGCATGATCTTCCACGTCGTGACCTCGCCCATCAGCGGGTGACCAGCCAAGGCTGCTCCATGAGTGGACGGCGCCCCGAAGCAGGAGCTTCGCATAACGCCGGCGGCGCCTCTACCGGGCAATCGGCATCGAGTGAGGCAGCGGGCGGAAACCGGATGGCCCGGAGTGCTGTGCAGGGATTGGGTGGTGGCGGGGCACCCGCCCGTCTCACGCTGCTCGGCCGGCCTGGGCCGGTAACTTCCAAGCAGCTGGCGATGGGAGGCCTGGTCCCGGTGGGAGGGGCGAACCCCACCGGAATCTGCGGATGTGGGTGAGCAGCACAGTCCCCCATTCTGTGGCTAACCCGGGGACCAAGAGGAGTGGCAGTTGGGGGGCTTTCCTCGTAGGCCGACCCTCCGAAGGGAGGAGCATAGGCGGGCGCGCGACCCCCATGTCTTCGGCTGAAGGGGAACTCTTTCAGCGCGGAAGGGTGGAGAGTCCTGAAGGATGCTGGACCGTGCTGGTGATGACGCAGCAGCTGCTTCAGGAGATGCTGGCTTCTTCGGGAGTGCTGGGGCGCGCAGCGGGAAGCCTCGGGCAGTGCGCGCGATGGCGTGAGGAATCGACGAACGGTGGGTTCCGTGCAGCTTGCGGGAGGCGATGAGGAGTTGCCAGGCGACGGGGATGATGAGTGCACGCGTAGCAGGAAAGCTAGGTCCCTACATTTTTCTGAGAGCGTACGTAAGCAGGCAAACGGGCAGTTGCACCTGTATCGGGAAAGTGGGGTCAGTAAGTGGGGCTAGCGCTTTCACTCACGCGGTATTTACTCGGGGGATGCATGGGATGGGGGTGAGAGGAGGGATGAATCGGGGGTTGAAATGGGCAGTTGGGCGACTTGGGTGATTTCCTGAGGCGTTCGGGGGTTCGATGGCGCGGGAAGACGCTGACTGAGATTTCCCACTACCCCCCTCACCCCCGGTGTGTCTCTCCTCTTCCGAAAGCAGACAAGCGGAGGAACCACAAACCTGACTCCCGGCGAGGCACGGACGCGCCGGTTAGCCGCTGCCGCGTCCAGAGAGGGCAGCGGACAACGAGCGAAAGATATAAACAGGGGGCGGGGAAGCGATCGCGGCTCCTTCCCAAGCAGCTCGTTTCACACGCGGGGGCGCCGCCTCACTCCCCACTCCCGTTTCCTGTTCCTGACGGGATCGCATTCTTCCCTCTCGGGGGTGGAGGGGGATGGGAGGAGGACGCGCCTGCGGGTGCTCCGAGCCGCTGCTCTGCACACGTAGCTGCTGAGAGAGGGCCCGTCCTGGAGGAAGTGTCCACAGTGCGGACTTCTCGGATACCCTGAAGGCATCCAAGTGACCCGAGGACTGTCGCGCGCGCTCAAGAGCGCTCCTCCTCCCGGAGGCACCGGAGAGTTTGTCGCAGCGCGGGAGCGCAGTCCGGGGGGCGGGATGCTCGGCTCACGGCAGCGACCTGCCCGCGATCGCGGCGCGTTCAATGGAGGCCGCAGGCCGAGGTCGCGCGGAACCGGTCCCTGCCGTTGGGCTTGCACGCGCCCTCCCCCGCTGATGCGCACTCCCCCTTCCAGGCGAGGGGTGAGCTCGCCCACTCTACGCCCCCGTCCTTCCGTCGTCGCCCCTCCCTGCCCGCCCCTGGCGGTGGCTCTGCGAGCTGACAGGCATCCGCCCTGCTTCTGCCTCGGAGCGAACCTGGCCCCCAGCCTCCCGCCGGAATGCCACGAATCAGCCGTCCGGTCTGAGCGCGCTTCCTGCTGCAACGGGGGCGCAGATCTCGCTACCGGCGGCGCGCATGCTCACCCCGCAAGTTTTCCCGGTGCTCCGAGGCTTCCCTGGTTTTTCGTTGGGGCCCCGAACGTGCTCGGCGTCCTGGAAGATGGCTACTACTCCTGGGAAGTCAATCTCCATCCATGCCCCCCACCTTATTCGGTTACGAGAATCGGAACCCATGAGGACGCGCGCTAGCAGGGCCGAGTCTTGCGCGCGGCGTCTTTCGCGTGACTGGTCCCGCCTACGGGTGATATCGCGCCAGTGATCCTGCCGACAGCGGCGTCCGTCTCCTGGGTGGCGCGACGGGAGGAAGCTCCGGGATGCTTTTATTCCCTGCAGCCTCCGACGATCGCACGGGAGAAAAAAAGCCTCAGGGCGTGTTCTCGATCGAGCTGGGTCCCAAGAAGCGATGAGATTCGCTTGCCTCCCCTGTTCCCTCTTCTCCCGTTCCAAGTCGTCACTCGACAGGGAGGATCGCTCCTCTGCTCCTTACCCACCCCCGCAGGACCGCCGAAGGGGTGGGGAAACCCGCACGCGCTGCGCGTCGCAAGAGAGGGTCGAGGTGTTGCGCATTCCCGCCCGCCCTCTTCAGGGAGTGAGCGGCGGACACAGATGGGGGAATCCTCCCAGATTCTCTTTGGGAGGAAGATGTCGGGAGCACAGAGGAGATACCTGCAGGATACGCACGTCTTGGCAGTTCTGGAGGGGTCCAGCAGCAGGAGCGTGCAATCGAAGGGGACGATCCAGTGGACGCAGGAAGGAGGCTGCCTCACAAACGGAGCGGGAGAGGGAGACGTAGTTCCCAGAACGGCAACTTGTCTCCCGAGCGATCGGCGACCGCTTAAAACTGGAGGCCTCAGAGTCGAGATGCGCCCTCCACGGCCCCGTGTAGCGAACTCGTGGGGCACTTTAGTACTCCTCCTTCCCGAGAGATGGCAGCCTTCGCTCACCCTCCTTGTTTTGGTTTTTTGTTCGTCTCGAAAGGCAGTGGTTTCCGCGGTCTGCGCCACGCACTCCTCTCTCCATCATGAGGTCCCTTCGGAGGATTTGCACAGTTCGAGCACAAGCATCTCTGGAGGGGTAGCTGCCCCCGAGCCGGAGAGGCATGGTTCTCACTCGGGGCATCGTGGAGAGGGAGAAGCGATGGCCATGCGGATGCTCCACCCACGGGGTCTCGATGACCCCCGAGGAGGAACCTTCCACAACCTCTGGTACCGTGAAACAGGTGAAGCCACTGCTGGTGGATCCTCTTTTCTGAATCCTCTTGACGAAGGTCCGAATGCTTTGCTGCTTCGACGCTGTGACCGTCCTACGGGCGCTCCGAACTGCCTCTCAGGGAGCGATAGAAAGAGGAAGAGGAGACAGGGAGGAGGATAGGGGAGCATAGGGCAGCAGGAACGGGCACATACGGGTATACAAGACTCAAGATGGCTCGCTTGGGGATCCAACCGCTGACTGTGCTGAAGGAAGCTCTGGATTCTCGAGTGTCAGCCCTGCTCTGGGTCATCTCAGTACTAGCACCGGAGGCTTTCACCGAGATGGTTTGGCAAGGCAGGCCTACAACGCGCCTCCAGGCATCCGATCCCATGGCGAGGCAGTCTGCAATTCCTTCATGGCGCCCTACTGCCTACATACCATCACATTGTCTCGTCTCCAGAGTACACCCATAGCGTGGGATAAGAGTCTTTTCCTTCCTTTAGCAGCTCCAAACCTCTCGCATGACACGTGGATCAAAATGGCCCGTCGACGTGGTAATGCCAGCGCTCCAGGGCAGGGAAACGTCTTTCCTTGCCGCGGTTTCCCCGTTCGAAGCTTCAGCGCTTCTGCAGTACTGCAGGCCAAGCCCTCTCTCTTCAGCAGCAGGAGCAGAAGCGGTCCACTCCGAGCATGTGTACCTCTTCCCAAAGGCTGTAAAGACGGTCCCCACCGGCGTCAGCGGATCCGCACACCGGTGCCCATGCGTTAGGTGAGTGCCCACTGCCTAGTGGAAAAACCACCAGTGGTTTTTCATGCGTAACAGACACGTCGGCGTCTCGCGGCATTAGTAAGTGTTAACCTTCTCGCTGATCGGTCGGTACAGCGCTTCCCTCTATCGACCCCAAAAGAAAGTATCATCCAAGGTAAAGCACCGCACCTGCAACTGTATAGGCAACCCCTTTGCAGCCTTACGTGTCCCAACTCTAACTCTGAGAAAACTTTGAGGCTCCATAATTTCATTTTGTTCCCTTGGGCTGACTTTCTTAATGTCCCCACTTGGGCTGACTTCACCCGCCAAGCAAAGCCTGAGAAAGCTCAGCTTTTCTTGACTCTCGAAAGATGGCGAAGATCGTCCCGCACGACTCTGATTATCGTCCCAATAGCCTTGTTCCTGAGGTCGAATGGTCCAGTTTTTAGGTTTCGAATGTTTTCTGGGTTCGATTGAATATCCTTCTACAGTGTTTCCGTTCCAAAAGTTCCAGTTTTGATTCACTTTTTTTCCCCTTTTGATTTCCCAGCCTTTTTTTCTTTTTTTTGATCCGAGGTTTGTTTCGCCGACCACCCATCCATCACAACTCGTGAAACACTCCAGGCAGCCCATGAACACGCCTTCAGACTTCTGTCCCCTAGCATTCCTCAGTTCGAGATCTCCTCGCTGCTTGGAAACCGATGCACAGAACAGAGCACCAAACAGTTGATACTTGTTCAAGGAACCTTTCTGGAGCGATCTCTATTCAGCCTGTTCCTTGGAACACCATAGATGCACACCACGGGTGCCTCTTCGCTCGAAGAAAAAGCGCAAGAGCTCGCGGTACGCATCCTTGCAGAGAGTCGCCTTTGGCGGTGGAAGTAGATCTCGCAGAGGGGGAAAGCCTCCTGTGTTCTTTGAGAGAAAACAGAGATCGAAGGAATGACGAGTTCTTCTCACATTCGGCATAGTTCTTTTCCTATCAATTCATGAAGTTTAGAAACATCCAAACAGTTTTCTAGAAAGTGAGCAACACCTAGGAAAGGAAGAGTCTTCCTAGCACAGTTAGCGACGAAGGACCAGCCATACAGTGATGCATGCAATTCGTGCTCAGAGCTGCACGAAAATGTACAAACACGTGTAGGACTGGACTATAGAGGATTTGTGGACGCATCGCTAGGTTATAATTAGACGAAGAGACGGGAACATAGCTGAACGATTGCACGTGCTGTACATTTTGATGTTGCAACGTTCTGGAATGATATCCTGCAAGTGAGACTGCAAGTTTTTCGACCACAGCGAACGAACGGACAACACAAGCGGCACAAGAAGCCTTGAACTTTGGTTTGCATTTGTGGCACTCCGAATCAGTGCTGCGAAGAATTTCAGGGACCGTTTATTATGCGATTGCTTTCGAGAGAGAGATTCTCACCAGTTGACCAGAACGCACTCTGCGTCCTCATGTGCCTGCTCCCAGCTTACAGATGCACCTGCTGGAAGTAAATCCCGCCATCGATCTCTTCCCCAAGAGATTATGTTCCTGTGACTCTTGAGTCACTCTTGAACCTCCTCTGATCGGAGATTCAGGGAGGTTGACGGATGGTTCAGCTACGAGGGATGCCAGATACTGCCTCAGAAAATGGAAGTCGGTGAGCTTGGCATTGTCCCACTGGATTGCTTCTTCTTACGAGTTCATCTCGTCCTTCATCTTCGTGAACGATTGTTCACGAACTTCGTGTAGTCCCTCCCTTTGAAGTTCCAATGAAATGCCTTCCGATTTCCTCTTCCATTAGGAAACAGCAAGTTCTTGGGTCTCTGAGCACAAACACGCCGATCTCTTGATGGTGGCGCATGAAGGGAAAAAAGTCGGTGAGAATCGTTCCGGCTTAAGGAGCACTTTGTAGGACACACAGCAAGGTGCCATCTTCAGTTCCGACTTCTACGAGTTGACAACTCGTTTCTTGAAATGGACTAAGAGTCACGTCCCTGAAATATTTAGCTTTTGCACGCAGAGATTCCTGATGGGAGAATATGACGCAGCTTTTCCTGCCTCAGGTTCCCATAGCTGTCGCATTTGGCGCCACGCCTGTGACTGCAGTTTTCGACTGCTTCTGCTCTGGTTGTAACTTAGCAACTGCTTTGGATGGCGTACGTGGAAACGTCTACACCACTGACTTCCCTAAGTAATTGCAGCACTCCATCAGCAACTTTATTCTTCCCAGGAAACAGCACAATAGATCTCCATGTTTGGAGATCTCCTTGTCCATGCGTTATTAAACAACACCGGTAGCATCTCTCTTCGTTTCCACAAGAAAACAAGCACGTGTTCCCTGATGAGAGATAAAACAAACATTCTCATGAGAGGTCGTTTGCTTCATCTTCAACAGTTCTAGTCATTGCATACTCTTGAGAAGAAACGTGCAACAAAGGCATCAAGAATGACTCCAAAAGGAAGACCATCCATCGTGACAAGCTGGCCACTGGAGTAGTAGTCTTCCTCTGTCAGAAACATCTTGTAGTGACTCTCCACTTGTTCATTTGCATGCCCTTTTTTAAAACATCTCTGGGTACTCTTTCCTTAATTTTTATCCCGAGCCTTCTTTCGAACACACCTTTGCAGGTAGCCTGGGCGCGAAGTGCTCCTACAGTTTTCTTTTCTTGAATACAAATTCGTGGATCTGCACAGATGCATCTTGCTTAGTGGTTGATTGCCCATCTTTTATTATAAAAGTGGACTTCCTTTCATTTTGTTTTTTTGTTATTCTTTGTGCAGTCACACGGCAGCCAATATAATCAGCACAGAGATGAACCAATCAATTTTGACCCACATATTCAGATGGACGGACATGGACCGACAGATTTCTAGCTTCCGAAATCCGAATCTCGCTTCCGGATGGAGATTTATGCGGATGCGTTCACTTCCTGGATGCAGAAGTGGGCAGAATGCGTGACAGCCGTGGTGTTTTTTGTCACCATCAACACGATCACAGATCAGCACAGCGGGCGAGAGCAATGGAGACGGATGAGACCTTCCGGACGCAGATCGAGGACACCAGGTAGGCAGTTCCCACCTGCATTTTACGCGTGATTTTTCCAGAAATGCTCTTCCGCTCTTGATTTTTATGTCTGTTCCTAGAGTTCCTGGTGTTTTCGATTAGATTTAAGACGACGAACTATTTAACAATTTCTTCCTGCTTGCCATCAGATATTATTCATCAAAGACTGTTGCTTTAATTACTACCAATGAAAGAATGATCAATTGCAACTTTAGATATCATGTTAACCTACTTGTTGTTGCATCTGCACGCATCAGGTTGCCTTCTGTACCAAACCCATGAGCTTGTGGTGCACTGGCAGTGCACAGAGAGGAGTTTTCCCATCTTCCATTCCAAACTTTGAAAGTGATCTCCACGCTCGTTTTCCTCTGCTTGATAGGTTGATGGTCTTGAATTTCTCGTAGATCACCGCTTCTTTGGAGTGAGTCAGAACCCAGACAAGACCCGGGCCAGCTTTGGACTCTTCAGGCAGTTAACCTGGCTCTTGTTTTCCTAGGCATCTTTTCCATTTCCGAATTCAGGAGCCCAGTATACGTCCGTGGGTCTCCAATCCCGACCCACTGTCGTCTGCAGATGTCACCTGAAATCTCGCTTTGCTCAGCTGCCTGCTGGGCTGACCGAAGCTTTGCTTCCACTCTCTTTCCGGCCTGAGGGCTTGTGCTTGACTGAGCTCCAAAGACATGTGTGATTCGCCCGGAACTTTGAAACATGGAGTTGGTCCCTCTGGTTCCAGATGGAGGAGGTACTACCTTTTCAAATCCTTGGTATCGCCTCCTTGCAACTGGCTGTCCACGCCCCCTACCAAGCTTCAGCACTTGCACTGCTCCTGCCGTCAGCTCTTCCCCCTCATGTCCAGTTTCACCAGCTTGCGGTAGCGCACTCCCCCTCCTCACGGCTCGTAGCTCTGGAGCGAAGAAAGAGAGATGATTTGATTCATGTTTGGTGGACCCCCACTCGTAAAGCATCCGTCCCCGTTTCTTTTTCAGAGCTCCAAGAAATGGAATCCGGCAAATTCTGATCGGAATCGTCGGCCGCTCGAGAGCTTCCACAGGTCTCCGTGTGGGGTGACGCTCGGATCAGAGAGAAATTGATGCTGGAAATACACCGGGTCGCGTCTCCTCACACGCCGACTCTTTATAATCAACACCCAGAATCCCCCGGCAGACGCATTTTCCACGGAAACGACGTTCCGGTCGTTTCCACGTGAAGAAGGATATTTCATCCGGGGACCGATGAAATATCCTTCGGGAGGCGACCCCATGGTGTCATCGCAAGCTGTGAGTTAGAGCGGTCTTCAGAGAAATGAGGACACGGGAGTCCTTACTATGTCTGTCCTTGTACACGTGCCTTGCTCTCTCGAGAAAACTCCCCAACCCTACCACGCCGCTGCTCGGTTGGCACCAGCTTCGGATCGTGAGCCAAAAGGACTCCTTCCGTTACGGTAAGAGCTTGAACTCTGGAGATCTGGAGGGAAGGTAGGCACAGATGCACTAAGGTCCACTTTCGAGTTCTTCGAGCTTCCTCGTTCTGGAGCATTTCTTTGTGGTAGCAGGAGGTTTCTCTGGAGACGTCGCAACTGAATTCAATGTTGAAAGATTCAATGAAAGTATCAAAACATATTCTAAAACAAATTTTCTGGGTAACTCTATCATTAAAAAAAAAAAAAAGAAATAGAGATTGAATTGCTTAAAATTCAAATGTAAATTTATATGTGTGTGCATATGTGCGCGTGCTGTTCATTAATAAAATGAAGCACTGAATGAAAGCAAATGAAATTTCCTTGTTTTTGGAATTCAAATTACCGTGGTTTTTTATGGATAATTTTATGAACTTAATAACTTTCTTTTGAGGCATCGCATCGCAGCGATGAGCTGCGGGCTCATTGCAGCTTCTGGCGCTCATAGAGAACGGGAGTCATCGTCAGATGGCGTCGCACGCGCGAAGGAGGAGGAAGAAAAAAGGAGAGGATTCCTTGCCTCCTAGCGGTGGGAAATCGATAAGAGGTAAGGAGTTCTCTTGAGCTGAAAGGTAGACGTAGGTGACTCGAATCCATTTTAGAAGAACTCGAGGAATCAAAGAAGTCGAATTTGGGCTTTGGCTCGCTCAAACTTGGAAAGTCAAGTCTGTAGGGGCGATACGTGCAGTTCCCCACGGCAGCGAGAAACAGCAGAATCCTTGCCTACAGCAGACTGTTTCTAGGAGGAAATCATTCCTGGGAGGGCAGTAAGATCCAATTCGTGGGTGCTTAATAGGCTCGAGAACCTCGCGACGTCCATCGGGGAGCGGGGTCAAGGACCAGGTGGCTGTGAACCCGCTAGAAAGAGGGCTCAGAGATGCAGCCCGTGAGCGTGCTATCCCGAACAGTTTCGGGAGCTGCCGAAAATGTTCGGGATGCCGTCAGGTCGAAACTCTGAGGTGAAACTGGGAGCGAGACGTCCAGCAGAGTCGGTCGGACAGAAAGGGGTGGAAAATCAGGTGGAGCTGACAGAAGCGGGGAAGATCTCGCGCTATTATTGAGTTTCAGTGTGGCACGCAAGAGAAAAGACACCCCAGGCCTTACCGGGAAAGGGAGGAACTTGGGATATTTTCAAAGCATGGGGAATTGGACATTTACCTGAGAGTGGGTCATTTCCAGAACGAAATGGCGAAAAGAAAGTGAGCCCAATCCGCAGCTTTTCATAATCCACTCCATCCATTAAGCTTTGCGACGAATACTTTCAAAATTTAAGAACGAGCGAAGACTTAAGAAAGGAACTTTTTCTCCGTTGATGATGCTGACATGAGAGGATACTCGACTTATTAAAACCATAGACAGCTTTCATTTGCTCCTTTCCTTGATTCGAGAATGATCCAAATCGTTGAAGTTTTGCAAGCCATAGATTATGATAATGAACGTTGAAATTAGAGCGAATTCTTTTGTGTGAAAACCGATTTCTCCGATCTGTAACAGTACTTGATTACGTAGGGTGGATGTCAAAGCTCTCAAAAAAAAAAGATTCTGCCTAAACCACTGCAGAGTGTTCAGCCTAGTCATGGAAGGGATCTGACGAAGGATGGTAACCATATTTCACCTCTGGTGAAGAAGACCCGAGAATATGATTTCAGGAACTAATTCCAGCCGACTTTCCAAATCTCGCTGCGAACTTTACCCTCGAGGATAGGAACGAACGATTTATTTATTTATTTTTTTTTTGAACTACTAGATAAGGGAAAACGACCAACTAAAGATTTTAAGCAGTCTGTCAAGGCTTTCGTAACCTTGTGATTAGCACATGCGGAGATTTTCCCTTCTAAGCGAAGGATATGAACTGATAAAGACGGTGAGCGACATTTATTGTGAAACTGGCGTGGAGAGCTGAAAGCATAGTTGACGACAAAAGCACAGAGAGCATGTTGGGATGCTCTCTGTGTCTTCACAGTACGTAAGACACATCACCGATATTGTAGCATTTTCGAGCAAACGACGGCCAAAAAAAAAAAAAAACTGCAGCATTTGCTTGGAGCCTGGATCTGTGGAAACACTGCAATATCAGCACGAAATCTTATCAATTAAAGATCTCGCGTGCATTTTTATGTGTGCTTTGTGCAGTTGGCTAGGCGCCTCGTCTCCTGCAGTCAGTCGAAAGCGGAGCCCCAGTAAGTCTGCCTTGGAAGCTGCTACCTTAGACGATGACGATGTGTGACTTTGCATTAAGTAATCGAGCAGTCACCTACCCTGTACTTTCCAGAAGGGAATGTCGCCCTGCGCATGGTATCACAGCTGCCATACCCGACACCTTCGGCTCTTACAAGTCCACTGCAATTTCTGCGAAAACCTCGACATATGAGCTACGTCACGTTAGCAAAAACACGCGACCAACAGCAATCACTTGGAAATTGCTGTTTGTGACTGGTAGCAACAGGAATATTATGCTCTGACGGGATCTTCCAAACACTCAAATTTGCTAGGTGAGTTTCCGTGAAAACTGCCCAGATGCATGACCGTTGAGGAAGCACGAAAGAGATGAATAGCGGCGCGACACCTTTTAGCGCTCTGCGGCACAGGAAGCCTGATGTGCACGCCGACATGTGCACATACATTGCCATCAACATAACATTATCTGAGAGCGACTTCGGCACTTTGCAGGCTCTTATGATGTTTCAGGTCATCTCAGAACACATTTTGGTCGACTGGAGAACGACTCCACCGAACGAAGTGTCTCCGTGCTCCCTCGATAATGGGGCACGCAAGGATCATTATCCATGACTGACCATCTCTGAGAGTACTGCATCGTTCTCTACAAAAGCGACGGCGACAGCATTCTCTCGAGCTCTTGTCATATAATTGACTTTAATGTGGATGCCTGATAAAACTGTCACGATCACTTTGATCACTTTGTTGCTCTGTTAGTAAACATGATGATGCAAGTCCCTAGTGGGATCGAAACGCGACAAATTAAGCGTGATAGCAAAAAGTCATGAGTACTTTAATTGCATGTCTTGTGCATTTCTTGATCTGCTTTTAGGATGTTAGAAGTTCATCGCGGAAAATTACATTGGAATTGCAAGAGCGTTACAGACTACTAAGGCTTATTGTCCTGCAAGATCAGGAGTTATAAAGTCTAGACTTTACCGAAGCATTCTTAGCAAATGAAGTCTGTTCTGTTCTCGTCCCAATATGGCTTCGATCAATAGAACGAATCTTTTATTTTCACAGCTTTCATTCCAAAGGAACGAGATCAACCACGTATTACACGTTTCCGAGTTATTACGATTAATGGCATTACCCGCAAAATAAGTGGCTCATTTAATTAGGTAGCAAGACCATTGTGGCATGTATATGTACTAATATTATGGTTCCCTTCCCCTTTTGCTGCGTATATAATTAATGGATGCTGAGTTATACATAATAACTCCGACAACTGTTGAGAGAAATGCAACTTTTAATGCATTGATTTTCTACTGCATTCGTTAACTGCAATTGATCTTCGCCAACGAAACGAAACCTCACTGAATTAATGCCTGTATTCCGTTATAATTTATTTTTGCGATTCAAGGAAATGTCAGAAGGGAGAAGACTGTTTGAAAATGGCTGCCAAATCGCGGTGGCGCACGAAGTGTGTTTATGGCTGCTATAAATAGCGAATTTCAGCCGTGGCGCGGCGGCGTCGACGCGAGCGCAGACGAAGGTGGCGCCGCTTACCGACGAGGCAAACAAAACAGGCAAACAAAATTAAAAGAGTTGGAATTCAGAGGGAAGGAGCTAACGCACGTCGGGAGGAAAATTAGTCGGGTGAAATTCATGAAACAAAACTTTAATGAAGCAAGGGGGGGGGAGGCGAAGGGGAAAGAGGGAGGCATGCCGGAGCGGAAATGGTCTTTGCATAAGGCACGCAATTTCCTCTCCCTTTTGGTAGATTAAAGAAAATTGGTCTTCTGTTCTGTTTGAAGAACCCGCGCAGATGAAAGCACCGTAAAGATTTCGTTCTTGAATGTTTGTGAACATCGAAGTGAATCATCGGAGAAAGACCCGTAAGATCCTCAAATGCTGCATTGCGCCCGGCACTTTGCAAACCGCCTCTTCAGGAACGTTTCGACAATCTGTGAAGAAGAAGAAGAAAAAAAAAACTGCTTCACTTCTAATAAATGTTAAGCACACGCAAAACATTGTGCACTTTGGCCTCCTCCTCCGAGTTTCCTTAAGGATGCCTTAAGGTGCTGAGCACAGATTTTGCCTCTGGCAGTTGCTTAGTGGCAGCCAGATACTTTCTGAGTAAGGGGATTTCCAGAAATGTGCTTCTTCGTGTTTCCCCATCGTAGAAGTACCGGTGTCAGCGAACAAGTGTCAGCCAACGCTCGCATTGGACCTGAAATTCAGCGTTTCCACTTGTTGGAATTCATCATCACAATTTGCATCCTCATCTTGCATCTTGCCATGATGACTGCTCTCTTATCATTTTACAAGGGAACTGTACCTCTCGAAATAAATTTTCGGATGAAGCCTCCCTATCTTACGAATAGTCATGCTGTTCATGTCCTCTAGACAAACTTTCACCTTTGGGAGAGTTGGTTTTGTAATAAAAAATTAAGCACTTGTACTTTTAATGAACCTGGACATCGGTACAAGTCTATGCGTAGGTCAGGAGCCTTTATTTCCGGTTTCTCTTTCCTTTGTAAGCAAGACTCTGAGGTTTCTAATACGACACTGAGTTTGAATCTACCACCTCAGTAGCAGTACTAGGTAAAGGGATTCTTTCCTTCTTTAGAATAATGTCACTTTATAGGAATTAAATGAATTGTCATGACATCTGGAAACTAAAAGTAGGACTAATGCGATTGCGACTCATTGATTTGCTTTTTGCTCTTGAAATTCCCGAGTACTATCAATCACATCGTCTCTCGTATCAGACTTTATGTTCGATACAACAGCACATACTAATCCAGTCTTAAAATGATGACTTGAGTACTATTCTTCCCGCTCGTTCCTCTCACTCGTCCCTAATGATATTGTGTTATTCGATAATCATATTCCTCTAGGATCACATCATCGAAAATGATTTAAGGCAGTTTGTTTTCCTGATTTCTGGAAGCTGCAATTGAAGGTCCACTTCTAAAATCAGTCCCTTTCGCATCAAGAGTAACTGTAGAGCTCTGTTGTCCAACCTAGGGGTTCAATGAGAAAACTGCGGTATCACCTTACCTTGAAAATCATTTGAATGAAGGCAATGATGTACCTCGAGAAGACGTCTTAGAGTACAATCTGGTGGTCCTCCATCCCAAACTGGTAGGAAGATCTCCAATCTTAGATCAACAGCCTGAATTCTATTTAGCAAATTAAAACGTTAATATGGTAAATGGAATATAAATGCAGACGTTCGCTTTTCTACATTTCTTTTCTTCGTTCTCAATCATCAAGAAATTACACTTTAAACACCAGCATGAATGTTCAGAGAATGCTAAATACTGAGGTGCACAAGACCATAGCAAAGTATATTAAAACAAAGAAAAGTGGAAAGCTGAGAACAGAACTGTGAAGAATGATGAAAGACAAAAAGGAATAAAGCTGGTCATCATTTCCAAAACACATTCCAAGACAGCACAAAATTCAATTGCTCAAAAATTTTACCAAAGTTTACTGAAGAAGCATGCGATTCATGAGCATAAGAATTCCAAAGTACAGCAGTTGGCGTAAAGAGGCTTGAAATGTTTGGATGAAACATTCTAGCAGCAGCAACACCGACTTACTGGATCATGGCAAATCCAGGACACGACTGTACTAGTTGTTTGGTTTACAGATACAAAGGAGCACACATGAGATTCCCTCCAAGTTTTGTTGGGCTGGCCACCCTGTTGTCAAACACAGATCAAACAAAACAAATTTTGCATCCAGAGAACAAATCCAACTGGAGTCACGGGATGAGTGGCCTTACTAAAACTGCACTCTGGAGGATACTTTTCCTTTATAAGAATTCACACGAGTAAATTGTGTTTCCTATTGCATGGCTCGATGATTTTTCTTACCATAACAGATCAAATGAGGAAAAGTGAAAATCAGTGAGGAAAAGTTCAAGTCACGATTCGTTGCAAAACTGAAAACAGGAGTTCGACATGAATGACCACGTAGTAATGCAAGAGAAATAGTTTGATACCTAAATATTCTTCAGCAGACAAAGACAACTAATTAAATGCTAACCTGATAACATTAAGTTGTGGAAGTTGGAAGTTCTGTTTCCATCCTTTCTATAGAAATGTTATAGAAAAATATATACAGAACTCGCATGGTATAATGAATGGTGCCTTTGAACCACAGAATGGAACAATATGTGCATTAATTTACATTTGCTTGAAATGCTTTTGTGAATTACGGCAATAAAAAAAAAAAAAAAAAAAAAAAACGTTAGATTTACTGGATGGACCTCCCGAAACACTGCCAAGAACACAAATTTTTGCAATTTCGGGGTCATGTGGCTCCCTGTCTGATTGCATGCGTAGTCTGTAAACATTTTGTAAGGATTCTTTTAATGTAATGATTCATATTTCCGAGTCGTTCCCTAATAACATTTCTCTCTCCTCCTTTTTTTATTTATTTATTTTTTCACCCCCTCCCCCCCCTTTCTTTTTTGCTGATCTTTTGCTAACGACACACGAACGAAAAGTTGCATCAGCCATAAACAATTTTAATGCTTCGTTGAATTTTCCTTGAATATCATATGTGCTCTAGTCCGGGAAGGTCTTTGTGCTCGTAAAGGTAAATTCTTGCTCATGTGAATAAATACAGTGATTTGATTATTACTTACTGGAAAGGTAATAGCATAAAGGTGTGTATTGACCAAAAAGTTAACGTTAGTTTTTGTACAAGTGAAACCTAGTAAGTTCAAGTCCGAGTTATAAGCTAGATCAATTTATAACTTAATTGCTGGATTTGTAGGGTATTATGGAAGGAAAGTTTTATCGTTGTGAACATGCAAGAATTATGATAAAATATTGTTAGCAAAAAGTGAGTTGTTTCCCAAAACCAACTGAAATGTATGGTGCATAATCTTTGCCCTATATTGTAGTGCAGAATAAGATGAATTTATTACATTCTTATTATGTGCCGTTTTTTTTGTCCGTGACACCATAAACTAGGTACCAATTTTTTTTCAGACTGATAAAACTATTAATACAAATACGTACAAGTAAATACATGTAAAATATGTTTAACTTGGTTCAATCAATAAACTTTAACAAAAATAAATCCCTGATAATACCGCTCAATTTAGTCAGCTACGTTTTTCCACCCTAAATGCTAATTGGTAAACAAAAAATATTTGTGATAACCTTAGTGGCAACATGTATATAAAGTTTTATGCATAACATAGTTGTGTAAATGTATAATATCATTTTAGTCTGGATAAAGTATTTCCGGAGAAATTTGAACTTTCAAAGTTTTAACACCTTAAATTGAGTTCCCTTAAATTGAGTATCGGGTTTCTTTTATGTTGCAGGCTTTGATCAGTATGTTTGCTTTGTGATCTCGAAATCGTGGCAAAATTGTAGCTATTGTGGCGTTGGTTGATTTGCAGTTTTTTCCTGTATTCAGAACTAGACTTTGTGAGTTTTTGAACCCAATCAACTGTCATTATCAAAGTATGTTTTGAATTGCTTCTTATATGTGATCCCAATTCTTTGGTTTATCCCCTTCATTAATAATTTTCAGCTAGAATCAAAAGTCTGGTCGGCACTTTACCCATTTGTAATATGATAGAGAACTGATGTGCACCTTTCAAGAATTTTTATTGAAACGTACATCTCAAGTGCTTAAAACTGTTTAGCTAAACATAATGGTATTGGGTGCTTAGATAAAACACTGATGAGTCAGTGATATTCAAGAACACCCCATGCTTTTCTCTTTAGACAGCCAATTCTGTTGTGTTTGAAAGCCTTGGTTTTTTGTTATTCATTTTAATTTCATTCTCAGTGGCTGCTAGGTTTGCAACATGTCATAGTTCAGAAACCCATGTCAGTTTCAAAATTTAGTCAGAGTGTGATATTGTCTTAAATGCTAGTTGGGTTCCAGAAGGGTTGCAGGGAGGTGTGTTTCTCAATTCATGTTCATTTAAAAAAAAATATATTAGGATCAGTGAACTCTTGGCACAGTTTGCATGCTGCTCCTTAATGCATTTAATACTTTGCAAAACAGAAAAACCAGCCTTGTGCAAAATTGCAACTCTTATAGGTGTGCATTATAATGGCATAGAGAAACAGTTGTTCCTGCATCACAGTAAAATCATTTTGTGAGATTTGGGGATTTGTCATAAGACCTGGATGTGCAAACCATTAACCCTGAGATGTGAGAGATAAAGGGAATTCCCCCACGAATATTTCGAATTCAATGAAATCCAGTCCTTTTACAGTTTGTATTGCCGTTCAATTTCGGACTATTCATTATTTGCAAGTGAATCTTTTCAAGTGACTCGGTGATGCCTCTTTCGTTTAGGCACGGTAAGGGAAAACCAACATGCGATTTTCATACCAATGAACTTGGTGTCTCTTGCAAACCGGCTCCCAAGGATGATGGATCCTAGAGCAACAGACCTCGATTTCGTACGATGTTTTCGTACACGTTGCATGCGTGTATGAGGGGAAGCGTCGACCCGACATGGAAGGTGGTTGCTGGACCGCCGTCACAGGGAACCCAGTTATGAGTGTGTCTTCGCCCGTTAATCTTCCCATCCATTCTAACGGGTGTTTTGATCGCCACGTGATGAAATGTGACGTAAAAATGTAATTGCTTTAAAACGCGAGTGCTTCCAAGCGAAAATGCTTCGTGTAACTTTTTCCCGTGGCACACGCGAAGAGTTCGGTCGAGTGCCACTTATGCCCGTCCTTGCACCTGCGACTGCAGCTTCGTCCACAAGTGTGTACATCCACGCATTAGGATTTTCTTCGTTCGGTGAACCGAACCGGTGGTGCCCTCGGGCGGTGTGCGAGTCACCGAGACCATTCTTCACCGTTAGAGTATGCATGGTTGCTTTGCTGATGTATGAGAATGTTTTCAGCATCTCTTTGGGTGAGCATGCTGGTCAGTGTGTTGACTGGATACGGAATAAGCGACAGCGTCAACGTACAGTATGATTGCTGGCACGGATGTGTGTCTCATTTTCCCATCTCCCTCTTATTGGTTGCGAAGAAAGAGGAAGTGGGAACTTCGGTCGCATTTCTTCTTCTTTTTCTTGCGTTCTTGTAGAATGGCTATTGGTCTTCAGCATCTGGTTGTAGTTCGTTTTGAAACACCGAATTCATCCCGAATATTTTCTGTCCTTTGGATATATTTTTTCCTTTTTTAAGAAATCGGGGATCTTGCTGCAACTCTGATTGTCTGCATTTTTGGTGTGTCTGGGAAATTTGGTTTCCATAATCGTCCAAATTTTGTCTCTTCAGGTGGGATTCTTTGATGATGCCTTGCGTTTATGAATTAGCCACAAGTGTGGCTATCAGAAATGGTTGTGCAAAGTATGGTGATGATCCTTCGCTCCAGTTTTTCTGGTTATGTATTTAGGTGATTTTCAGTATATGGGAACGTACAGCTGCCTGCACCGTCTCCTCGGAAGAGAATTTTCATAACGTTCCAATGGGCAGCATTTCGAAATATTGGGACATCACGCTCACGCAATCTTTGATGTGATCGTTTTCCCTCCATTCACAAAGTGCGTTGATTTCCACGAATCTCTTCGACAGCGGATGCTGCGTTGTTCGCGCTTCTCAGTGTAATCTCAAGGAATCCAGCACCAGATTCCAGTACTTGATCTCTCTCTCATCGCAGGGGCAGTTCCGTTATTTCGTTACTCCCGGTTTCGGTCCCCTGGTTTAACTTATGTCAATTTAGGTTAGGAATTGTCCATTCAAAGCTTATGATGCGAATTTTATTGTAGATCTTCACGGTTTGCTACAGTCCCGCATAGCCCGGAGCATCCGAGTACAAACAAGAGCATCTCGTAATGAGAGACACTCAAGCGCAGATAATCAGCTTTTTATGCGGTCAATTCAAGGTTCATTCCTTTCAAAAAATAATTCTTCCAAAAAAAAAAAGAAAAAATAGAATAGATTCAGGTTAACACTTGGAGAGGTTATGAGGAAATTTTTTCCAGCGGACGACTAATTCCTCATTGGTAGCTTTATGGCTTACCGGAATCGGGTTCTTTTTCTTGCGATTGAGTCATTTTCAATGAACCACCCTATTGCCCAGGTATCTCAAGGTGCGAAACTCCCGAGGATGTCTCGCTGCGGGTATCGGGAATTTTCAGTGGGTTTCTTTGTGATGATCACCAAAATGGAGTCGCGGGATCGAAGTAAGCGGCGTTTTCAATGGGGTGGGGGTGGGAGGGGTCGTATCTCCGCAAGGCAGCGTGGAGTGTAAGCGTGGCTTTCTGAAAACGCACGTCCGTGATGATAAGTGAACACGTTTATTATGATCATGCACTCGAATTTTCGGAAACGCGAATGCGTTCTGTCCTTTCGCAAATGGGGAGTGTACGTTTCGCATCCGTGCCTGCGCTGCAATGCGTTTCCGCGGAAGACACAGAAGGAACCCCCCGGCAACGTGCAGCGTTTCCTTGGCAGGTCGGAGTGACCCCGTCGAAAGTGAACGTGGTGCGCTCACCAAACCCCAGCGAAACCTCGCCGTAAAGTTGGACGTGGCGAAACACTTGATTTGCCACAGCAGACGTGAGAAACAGGAACGATGAGGTTTCGAAGTACTGCTGAGGGAACCACCTCCGTACTTGAGGAGTGAGTGATGCAGGAAAAGCTTTTTGCCCTTCCAGAAGTAGTAGTAGTTGAAGTACGTTGAAGTACTACTACTGTGGTCACGAAAAAATTCGTTGTTCCAGTGACTGCCTCCCTCCTGCCTCTTTATTATTTACGGTTGAAATAATGATATTTCGAAACGCATAGTTCTTTAAGCTAAGGAGAAAGCTTCGTTTTCTGACGATCGCGTGTAATTTATCGTAAGGTTTTTCTTTTGTACTGCAATTTTGTGGCTTTTGTTTTCTGAATGGCAAGTCTTGAAATAACAAGTATCCCCATTAGAAGCGATCTCATTCCCATCTTCCCAAATCTCCGCACGGCCGATTAGACCTGAGTCCGTTTTAACAGATTTGGTGGAAAGCAAAGTTACGAGCTCCTGGACCGCTTTCCAACAGATGTGGAGTGCTTCTCGCACCTACGATTTTCGGTCTGGCGGATAGCAGACGTGGTTTTCGAGTAATGACTTCTCTCTTGTTTGACCGTTAGAACGTCACCAGCAGGCACCCCCTCAGGGCGTGTGTTCCAGAACGCTTCCTGCGCGCAACTGACCCAAGCACGATGATAGAAGAATAGGGCAGCTATCCCAGAACGTAACTACTTGGCAGGAAAACATTCCCGTCATACTCACAGAGATTGTCCCTAAACTGCGAATCCTCACAGAAGGAACATTCGAAACTCTGCATACGTGTCAGCAGCAAAATTGTGTAGAATTCACGGAAAGAAAATTCTCTGGCCCGTTTAAAGATGCTGATGACCTTGCGATGAAAGAGTAAATGGTATACAGAATGTTCTGCCATTTAACGGAGCTTCGTGTAAAACGTTGTAGCCCCATTGAAGGAAGGGGAATGTGAGATGAAATCCGTTGTTAGAAGCTTGTTAGAAGTTGTTGAGACTGCTTATAAACGATTTAAAATAAAGCTAGAAGTAGCACTGACTAATGTTGATGTTGTGTCTGTTTTAGAATTCTGAATTCTGAAACCGCGTTAAGCACTCCTCGATGATCGTTGCTGGAGCAAACGATACTGCCAGTCTCTCTGAATTTTCATCTTTGGAATCCAAATTTCTGGTAAACAGTAACAGAATATTAGTTGATCCGGATAAACACTTACTTGAAGCTTTGCTGAAAGACTTGAGCGAACGCCTTAAAGAGGGTCATGGAGAAACTATTTACAGTGTTGGTGTCGGCAATGCAGAAGAAACGTCTGGCTTGGAGACTGATGATTTGAACTCATCGGTGGAAACTCTTCGTGGGCTGGCATATGCTCTGGATGCCAACTGCGTCTTTCTGCAAGAGAAAACCAACCGTAATCTCAGAATCCAACACTACTTGATCAGAAAGAAAGCTCCGGAAAATGACTTTGTGGAAGTTCGTGTGGCCGTTGTGGGAAACGTGGATGCTGGAAAGTCAACCCTGTTAGGCGTTCTAACTCATAGTCTGTTAGATAATGGAAGAGGTCTTGCGAGGCAGAAATTGTTTAGGCATAAGCATGAGATGGAATCAGGAAGAACGAGTTCCGTTGGCAATGATATTTTGGGTTTTGATAGTCAGGGCGAAGTAGTTAATAAATCAGAGCATGGGATTCTCGACTGGGTCAAAATCTGTGAGCAGTCCACGAAAGTTATTACTTTCATTGATTTGGCTGGCCACGAACGTTACTTGAAAACGACGGTATTTGGGATGACTGGCCATGCCCCTGATTTCGTCATGCTAATGATTGGAGCTAATTCTGGCATAATTGGTATGACTAAAGAACATCTCGGTTTAGCGTTGGCTCTCAGTGTGCCAGTTTTCGTTGTAATAACAAAGATCGACATGTGCCCACCCAACATACTTCAAGATACCCTGAATTTACTTTTCCGTCTCCTCAAATCTCCAGGTTGTCGCAAAGTGCCTATGCTCGTTCGAAGTTGCGAGGATGTGATACTGAGTGCTACAAGTTTCGTCTCTCAACGGCTTTGCCCCATATTCCAAGTCTCCAACGTAACTGGAGTTAATCTTGATCTTCTCCATGCGTTTTTGAACCTCCTGAACCCTCGAGGCCCATCCAAGGACTTGGAACCTGCGGAATTCCAAATTGACGAGACCTACACTGTACCTGGTGTTGGTACAGTTGTGGCTGGCACTACAATGCAAGGAACGATACACACTAATGACACGTTGCTTCTTGGTCCAAACAGTTTGGGTGTATTTATACCTGTGGTCATAAAGAGCATCCAACGCAAGAGGATGCCTGTGCTGCAAGTCCATGGAGGTCAAACAGCATCTTTCGCACTTAAAAAAGTCAAACGATCGCACATGCGTAAAGGAATGGTTTTGTTATCTCCTTCTATATCGCCCATTGCCAGCAGCGAATTTGAAGGTGAAATCATTGTTTTGCATCATCCTACTACCATAAGCATCCGCTACCAAGCCATGGTACACTGTGGTAGCATCCGCCAGACAGCATCAATTGTATACATGTCGGAGGAATGCCTGCGCACTGGAGACCGGGCCATAGTTCGATTCCGTTTCTTGAAACATCCTGAGTACCTCAAGATCGGCCAGAGACTTGTTTTCCGTGAGGGTCGCACCAAAGCCGTGGGAAACATTACACGGCTGTTTCCGACGACTAGCAACCTGCCACCACTCCGAATGAAATGCCTGCGAAAGAACGAGGAAGAAAGGTTGATGGCATTTTCGAAGAAATCCTGCACAAGAAAGTAAAGGTCTATTTATTGTAACCATGTAATCAGAGGGAGGATATTTTTGTAACTCCAAAGTTAGTACTAGGACAAGCAGAAGAAGAACAGGTTGCTGTGCTTGTTTTTCCACGTATTACATGGCATTTCTTCCGAGGTACCTTGTGGTCGTCTGTTTTCGGAAAGCATCGAGGCATACTTTTATGTTGTTACACGCATTGCTGCAGGAGGATCTCTGTTTGGAACCAACCATCAAAGTAGCACTGGAGGAATGCATTTGTGATTTTCTCAGTAGACAATAAAAATCTGAAACAGAAATGACTTTATCTCCAGTTGGTTTTCAGCAAATCTCAAGCATTCACATCGTCTTGCACGCGTGTGAAAAGCGGAAAGAATGGCTGAGCTGCGTTGTTCTTGATCCAGAGAAATTGATCAAGTTGACTGAAGAAATCTCACACTGACAGCTACCGCCAAGTGCCAACTCGTGTTGTCGGTTTTCCCGAATCGGAACACGAATTGACACGGTAAAAAAAAAAAAAAAATTACGTTTTTGAAGTCTACAGGATTATAGCATAGACGAAGCTTCGACTTTAGGAAAGCTGTTTGTGTACTTTTCCCTCCATCCCATTTGCTGATATTTGCTAGACCCCTTCGCCAGCACCTCGTCTTCGCCCTCAAAATCGCCCCTGTACTTAATTTAATTTGCCGAAACAGCGCATCGTGCCTCTTTCCTGTTTTCAAGCTCCTTGCAGCATCAACGCGTGAAATTCTCGATTGCAGCAGTCGTCTGCTGCTGCTGCATTGATAACGAGCCCAGTAAGCATGAGCGATCGCTCCGCCAATAAAAATTACCATCCCTCGCCCAGTGAGTTGCACTTCAAGCAATTAAAGAAATCTCCTCAAACTACATAAGCGTAAGGGAATATTGGCAACGTATCCTGTTCTTTTTTCGGGTACACTTTTCTTCGTCTTTTCCATAGTGTTTCCTTTCTGCGCAGTGATGCAAAGACGGCATGCTTACGTGCAAATGAGGTGTAGGGAGTAAGCCAAAAATACGTTTGATTTGTACAACTGTGTCATAATGGACTTGCATCAGCAAAGTTTCATACCTTTCTTTGTTTTCACATGCATGTGTGCACTTGCACTTCTCACACGAACACTTTCTTTTTTTTTTTGAGCGGGAGATAAAAGAGAGATCAACATCGATGAATCGGGGCATTTTGTGATAAACGATGCATCTGATGTACCATCAAAACCAACTTCTTCGATTCTAATTCTCAAAGAACTTTTACAGAAAGCACCATTGTATACACTGATATAAATTTATTATAACAATATTTTACAGACACAAAAAACGAGAATAAAAATATGAATTTCTTGGCATCACAATCATTGATAATCAAATTTGAAAATCAGTTTACTGATTTGCCAACTGGATCAAGTTAAAACACACTTTATTTCTGTGATATGTACAGACAAGCTGTAAATCAGATCATCACTGTGATGAATTTGTCCACTGTAAAAGAAATGGGGCACTTGCAAAATTTTTAGACTAGCAAGAACAACTCTGTTCGATCCATTCATGCTTGCAGGTCAACAGACTTCATATCAATATAAAAGATGTCAACTAAAACAAGTTAAAATTGTGCTGCTAAAAGAAAACATAATTGAGGGAAGCTACAAGATGCCTCCTAATGAATGGGTAGAATCTGGCATCACTACTTCGTCTTCTGGCACTGTATTAGAAGTGCCAGCAAAGTCCTGGGAATCTGATGATGTCTGACCTCTAACATGGGGAGGAATCAGAGTACTATTTAGAGAGGACTGAATTTTCAACTCTGAAAACGGATGAACCATTCAGCAATAAACACCTGTTAAGGAATACTCACCAGCTTCTGTGAAATTGAAGAGAGGGGGAAGTTCTTGATTATTAGATAAACGTGTGTGGGGATCACGCAGCTCATCAAAAAGAGCATGAGCACAGGCCTGAAGAGGAGATAAGCGTGCTGAAGGCGTGTATTCTAACAGACGGGATACTAGGTCTATAGCCTCTGGTGGAGTCCGGGCACGAAACACCTAATTTCAAAATTTTACAGAAGCAAATAAATTGAGCAGTAACTAACTTTTTGCCAAGGATGAGCACGAATTTGCGGGAATTTGAATTCCGTATAATTCCTATTCATCTCGAAAATCTCTTCTTTTGTTGGTGTGCCCAATACTTTAATTATTTCTACTAGTTGATCCACCCCACTATCCCCAGGGAAAATGGGCTGTCCAAGCAAAAGCTCAGCGAAGACACAGCCCGCGCTCCATACATCTATGAAGGTTTTACTTAGGTATTTTTTTATTTTATATTCACCTATGTTGGTGGTATAGTCAGTAGCTCCAAAAATAAGTTCGGGTGCTCGATAGTATCGGGAACAAATGTAGGAGACATTAGGTTCTCCCTTGACTAGAAGCTTGGCACTTCCAAAATCACATAGCTTGAGAACTCCAGTTTCGGGATCTACCAACAAATTCTGAGGTTTGATATCTCTATGACAAATGCCTAAGGAATGGATATAGGCCAAACTGCGAAACAGCTGATACATATACAGCTGTAAATGCAGATTGTGAATCACCTTCGGAGTCAAATTCTCACATTACCTTAACTGTTAGCATAGGCATTGATGCTTTGCTCTTACTGTAATGGCGGGCAACACGATAAACTGTTTCTGGTACATACTCTAACATAAGATTAAGATAAACTTCATCTTTCTACAAAATATAATTCAATATACTGCTAGTTGGCATCCATTTTACCTTTTCTCCACTTGAATAGAAAAAAAATTTCAACTTAACAATGTTTTGATGATCCAACCGCCTCATAATAGGCAGCTCCCGATTCTAGAATTGTCAAACAAATTATAAAAATGCTTCATCTCTGATTAAAATTGCAAACCAATAGTTATCTGTGCCCAATCAATAACTACAAAATAACTACTGAGTGCAAACAACTTACTTTGAAACGTTTATCCTGGAGTACTTTCTTTATGGCCACCAATTCACCTACATCACATAGTTTCGCCTGATATACTACACCGAAACTTCCATTCCCTATAACTTTGGTATCAGAATAAGAAATTTCCTGAGGCTTGTCAGTTCCATGGCCAGGAGTTGCAATTACCGTAGTGATCTGTTTATTGGAACTAGTACTGCTATCTAATGGAAAAAGAACATTACATGTTGCACATCACAAGTGCTGGAAAAGTCATTATCATATGGTACTTAACTGGATCATAGAACAATGAATCTCATTTTTCCATTACTACTATCAAGATAAGTCTAACTTAGATTTGTACTTCATTTTGTTTCACTGATACTTGCTGCCTACTTAAACAGGTGTATTCCTTTACATATTAAATGGTGTGTGTAACAAAAATTTTTCTGACCATGTTCAAATAACAAAGTCCCACGACAAAATTTTTAAGTTTTCTGTCATGAGATGCATAAAAACATAAAACGATAAGATGACCCTTATCATTCTCACACACAACTAGAAAAATCCAAAATAAAAAAACTCTTTTATTAAATTTCCTTTTGTTTCCTTCTTGTCTATGTAATTTTAGTAATACATTATTAACTAATTGGTTTCTACTTTTTAAAAACAAACTAAAAAAAGATCCAGATGGGACACTCTAGAAAATTATTGGAGTATGTATTTGAGCAACCATAAGTGCACTCAACTCTGATTTTGGTATTACTCAGAAAACATAATAAAAAATAAAGACAAAAGGCTGACAGTTGCTTTTGTTATGACCTGAGTATTTTTGATACATTTGAAAAAATTTGCAGATGCATGTCAAAAGGCATAAGGTAAATAAAGATGCAAGATTATGATGCAAGATTTCTGGAATTTGGCACAGGATGAACAAATTGAATAATCTATGTAACTAAGGCTAGAATCTCTGTGCACTTTTTAATGCAATTTTTAAACAATTCGTACAATGTATACTAGTCACTTAAACTGCAAACTTAAAGTGTTCTTCTCCATAAAAAACAAACAAGCACAATAGGAATTTTGTGTTTCATTTGTTATCAAAAAAAATGGAAGCTGATCTAAACAACACACTTTTAAATGGATAAATATGGGCATAATTCATGGAAAATGCTACCAACTATTTTTTTGATTACAACCAACTTATATGAAACATGCTCAGAATCTAACTGGAAAGAAACTAGAAGTACCTGAAAAATTAATAATACAGGAAAATATGTAAGGATGTACATAAATAAATAATATTAAAAGTTAATTACCTATGTGATACTACATTACAAGTCTTGAGACATGTTATGCACTCATTACACAAGTACTTATTTACAAAAATACAGCATTCACAAGACAATTTGCTAAAAATTCAGTGAAAAATAATAATTCAGACAAAGGCAACAAAGTTTTGAATTAACAAAGTATCAGAAAAAAGCCTTCTGATTACTAACAGACTTAGCAACACTGCAAGGGAATGTTTACTTTTATTTGACACAAAAGACATCAAAAAACTAAAATAAAATAAAATTACAACAATTTTTCAAGTTCTCCATGAAGAATTAAAACTGGTTGAAAGCCATTACTCAAAATTATTGACCACAAATCTATATGCAGTGAGCATACATAACATTACAAAATCATAAATTATATTACTATCGTATATATATGTTATTAGAGTATATTTACACAATGTGAAACGCATGTTATGTATCAATAGATATGCCTATCTTAAAAGAGCTTTCAAACCTTAAGGCTCAGAAATATTCTAACACAAACATTCAAAATTATGGTACATCAATGCAAACTTGGATATACAAAAAGGGGCTTTCTAGCAAAATATGCTGTTTAGTGCAATATAACATAAAATGAATTTCAAATCGGTGATCAGATGATTGACGACAAATTGCATCATGAACAAATTATAATGAAAACAATGAGCATATTATTTAAACAATGCAAATGTATGATGATCGGGGAGAACATATGCATATGACCTCATAGAAGGGTGTCAAGGAAAAAATGAATACAAATTTGCCTTAAATACACAAAAACAAATAACGTTAATATATGGGTATTTCATCCATCATGGATTTATAATTTGAAATAGATGAAAGCGATAACTTACTACTCGACTTGACTCTTGCCGGATGAGAAGGATTTGTAAAAGGTTGATTAATATTCTCACTGAATCTGGTCCTACTAGACATTGTCTCTAAGGCAACAACTGGCTTGAGATATTCTTAAGCTATGAGAATTTAAAACGTGTTACTGCATCCCAAATCTACTGAAATTTTTGATGTTTTAATCACCTCTATTCAGTCCATGTTTGTATTTCACTATCAAAAATTCATGTGTGTTGATACAATGTCTTCCAAAGTAAACACTAAATAAAGAGGTTTCGACATGATACGAATCCAATGTTTGCGACTGTCACTTCATCTGTCAAAAGTATCACTTTTCTCCGAACTCAATTCTACGAACTACATGATTTCACTGGTGAATAGACAAGATTAAAATGGTGCATTATAGGATGAATACATGAAATATCTTGACATTAAATGAAGGACACTCTGTCCATGAAAAACGATTAACCCTTCCTTCATATGCATAACATGGCAATCTTTAAGTCATTAATGGACAACCTTATAACCATACACCACACACATTCTTACATACATATAGGCGTATGAATGTATATCTGTATATTTATATACATATACATACATACGCACGTATACATATGTACTCTGAACACTTCAATAAAATAAAGAGCGAAACTGGAAAGCATTTGACAATGTTATCTGCGTCGGTAATTTGCTAACGACACTATTTGAGAAATTTGTTCACATAAAAATCACAAGTGTTACTTCGGATCCTTGAAACACCTTTCCAACACTGAATTAAAAACGAAGCCGATTACACCTTTTCCAATAATCATAAAAAAAACGAATTAGTGGGTTTATAGCCGCTTATGTGCACACAGAGTCGCCATTTTTATAAAGGACAATGACATCAAGTATTCCTTGAGCAAGAATAGTTCAATGTCTTATTAAATAAAGAAAAAACACATACAAACCACAATTAAACTTGCAATGCAATATAAAATAAAACGGCTCCCCATGGTTAATAGTCTTTTAAACCAATCTATAGGAAATTGAGTTTTTTTACACTTTAATCATGTGGATTTACAAATTCACTTTAAAATGCCAATTGACAGACTTATCGAAATCAAGTCAAGCAAGTAGCATCCAACTTAAAAATACAAACATAAATTAATCAGCTATGAAAACAGAAAAACCCACTGCCGTTAGCACTATTTTATCACGAAATCACGAAGATTCACTTTTCGAGATTGGTTGATATTTGCTTTCCACAAAGCAATTCGACATTACAGATCAGGTATGATGTCGACAACTTTCGTAATTGTTAATGATAGTTTGCCATGACATGTGAAACTCCACATGGTATTGTAAATGTTAGAGAATGTTCACGACGATGCCGGGTTTTCTATTCCCTATTAAATCACGGTTACAATTCCAAAGACTATAAACCTTATAGTGATGACTCCACTTTATTTATTTTCAAATTTCTCATGATTTATGTATTTTGCTCAGATATTGTGTGTGTGTCTCCACCAAAGACCTAAGACCATCAAAAATATCAGACCAAACCTTCAGAAACTCGAAATTTTCTTCCAAACCTCTAATCCAGCTTTTAATGAAACAAAAAGTTAATAAGCTCTTACATGTGATTCTTGAAAAAGATATGAATAATTCATTGAAACAACTTCACCATCACATAGTTAGATATGCATAAATAACGAAATGATAGTGTATGTAGTCTATGCAGTCTGCACAAATGGGAATAAATTAAAAGGTGCATTTCAGAGATAGGATTAATATTTGTTAGTATATTTACAAATGAAAATATTCGGTTAGAATTGGAACCATTTTTCAATCTGATCCATTGTAGAAGATCACTTTCCTTCCAAAGAGCACTACTTATTGTCTTAACGAATAAGGTTTATATAATAATAAGTTTCTTAACAAATGATGAGGCACAATTTGGCGGCTAATTGAATACTTCGCGAGGAAAAATTTCAACACTGAACATGAAAAATATATTTCAAAAGATATCATAAGTATTACAAATCCGAAATCTGTTTATTCACAAAGTCGGCTATCGAATATAGAAATATTTATCGACTCCGGATAAATAACTGAAAAATAGTTAAGAAAAAGTAGTGGAAACTAAGCGTTGATTAGCGATCGTGATCGACAAGGAAAGATTTTCTGTTTAAAATTTATTATCCAGCAAGACCCCTGTCTGATGAGGTATGAAAAACAGCAGTCGAGAAAAGAGGTAAAAGTTGCTTTAAATTGGCAAAACCACAAATAACTGTTTTCAGTGAATCATTGTGAAATCCAGAAATGAAGCCGATGTTTTTAAGCACCAAGCAGTCTCCTCGAACATTTTATGACAAATGTTTACAGAAAACTGAAGAAAAACTGTACTGTATAATGATTTATAAAACCAAATGACGTAAGGGGGGTCATCTCACTTTCTATTCGCATGTAGAAACATGGATTCCAGTAAAAGGATTAATTGGCGTTGATTTATGAGACATTTGCAAATAAAATCTGCCTTTTTCAGCTTCTCGCAACTATGAAAGATGAATGAAAGCAGAAACTAATAAAAAGAGGCAATCCAATCCTTAAACGCAAAAATGAAATCAAGGATTTTAAAAGTGAAGACGGAAGCAAAAGATCCACTCATCAACGAATTAACACACACACAAAAATACTTTTGAAGCATTTTCATCTTAAGTAGCCACGTGATGCCCAAACGATATGTATTATGGAAGATGTACAACCAGATCTACAACCTTCCTATAAAACACAGGAACAGGTTACAGTTAACAAGGATAATAAGAAAAGACACAGAAATGGAGAGAAAATAAACGAACTAACATGTTTTCAAGCAATTCTGTTGGACAATAATCTACGTAAAGCAAGATAGGGACTTTACATTCTGAAACCCACTTAGGATTAGACTCTTTGACAAGGGTATTTTCTGTGAAGCAAGGAATCGGTGCTGCCGCAAGATCCTAACAGAAGCATAGACGGAGAGGTGAGCGATATGGAGAGAGAAACGCCTTATGAAGATTTGGAATCTTCTTTTTCAGGTGGATTCCAGAACTGGATCACCGTTTCCTGGTTCTACTGTTGCTGATCGATAGGGTTTATCAATGCATAAGCTCAACTAGTAGATCTAAGTTTCTCTACTTTCTGGCTCCATTGCTGATTAGAGAGAAAGTGTTTGTCGGATTTTGGCTGCATCTCCTCGATGTTCATCACAAAAGCCTAAGCTCAACTGGAAGGTAGCAGGAAGAGTGCTTTAGTACTTTGAAAGTAACTTTCGAGGGAAGAATAGTTCTAAACTCCAAATGGATGAGAAACCATTCATAACTGTGAGGGGTTGGAGATTCAAACTGTATAGCATGAGCGAATAAGGCTTCCACACGAGTAAGTGGACTTGCAAGAGCTACCTGAAATTCTAAGCAGACTTTCACCTCAACGTCTGGTGGATGAAATCTGGATCCGTGAAGAAATGATGGAGAAGCATGATCGTATCGATCCTCTCAAACAAAGCTACGGTTTCCAGGGACGGTGTGATACGCCTCAGTTTCTCTGCTTCCTGGCTCTATCGCCGTTTAGAAAGCTGCTTTTCGGATTCTGGCAGTCTGGAGTACTGCTTGGTTCTCAAGAGAGTTGTGGTCCAATAATAGCTTTTCCAGCTTCTTTTGCTATAAACTTGGCACAAGTTGGTTTTCCAAAAAAGAATCATCAGTCTGAAAATCAGAAAAGAGAAGGAGATGCGAAATTATCAAAGGAAGGAAGGCATTAAAGACGAAGTTTCTTTTTGCGAAGAACCAAGAATCTGGAGGCAACTGGAAAGAACGGTTCTTCCCCACGCTTCGGTGAATGCATTGACATAGGCAGATGGATTCGAGGTCGTGAAGGGCTCAACCATGTGGACCGGAGTGGATGCATAAAGTTTAATGGACGCACGGACAAGAAAAAGAACGACATTTTCTCGTCACCGGAGGTTGCCGCCTTTCGAAAACTTCGCCGTTTACCACGAAGCACCTGTCCTCTCGTGGAGCATCTGGAAACCGGCTATAGAGGGAACGGCGGCGGCGAAGGAAAGGAACCAGGAGGTGTTCATCTTCTAGGAGCTCGTCTGATCACTTGACGGGACTTGAGGCTCTTCTTCGTCCCTCCAGCTGGACTTCAGGTCCTGGGAGGAGGCAGGGAAAGGGAGAAGGCAGGCACCCTCCTATCATTGGCTGGGATCTACAAAGAGGAGACAGGGAAGAGGGAACGATTCCAGGAGGTTGCTGCTGCTTGTTCCAGGGCAGCATTGGCGAAAGATACCAGCACTCCTCTAACGGGTCCATGAGGGCGAAGGAACTTCCCAGGGCCTGAGGCAACCCTTTCTCTGCGACCTAGCGGGGAGCAAGGCAGCTTGGAACGGCCTTCTGAGCCCTTCACTATGGGAACGGCAGGAAGGAACTCCGCCCTGTGGCTGGCAGATGCGGTAGTCCGGACTGAGCAGAACGGTTAAACTTTTGGATGACCACAGGAACCTCGCTGGCTTTTCAGTTGTGATCCTCGCAACTTTTCTTTTTTCTTCCTGTGGAATTTTCACTTTTCTGCGGAAATTCGTCCATCACCAGACGCCGCGGTTTTCTGCGTAAACGCATTCTGTGGCGGTTGCTGCAGCCGTGAAACCGACGGAGGTCCGTGGAATCGTCAGACTGGACTGTCTTCTCTTGTCACATTTCTTCCAGGGGGATCCTCGTATTCCGCATACAGTTCAGTCATAGACAGCGCGTTGTGTGGCAGCGGCGGCCTATCTCACACTACCTCACTGTACGAATAAAAGGCGTCATGCGGTGGGGTGGCGATCACTTACTCCACGGGAATGGTGTGCCCCGAGAAAGTCTCGAGCCGCGTAATCACTCTCAAGCGGGTCCAGCATGGGAAAAAGGCCACGTTCCTTCCTCCGCGACAGGTTTGGAGAGAAACGCCAAAAAAAGAAGAAAAAGAAAGAAAGAAAGAAAGAAAACAAAACAAAACCGAAAAGAAAGAAAAAGGACCACGTTCCGTGCGTTTCCCTTCGGTCGACGACATGAGTGGCACCTTTGCACACGCGAAAGGAGTCCAATCAAACCGCATCAAGATGGCGACTGCGTTGCGATTCCAGATAATGCGGTTGCCATACCAACGTGCCAAAGCGCTCTGACGTACCACCAGTGTGCATTAACTAACTGGTGTGTGAATTCTAAAATCTGCAACTAGAAATTCGCAAAAAAAAAGAAATTCACAGGGTTCTGAGGTTCTGAGAAAGGAAATTTTCGTTCTTCTCTGGTTGACTTGTTGCTTTTCTTCCTCGTAAGATGAAAAGCAAGAGAATTTTCATTGACTATGTACATGCATACACTTGGTGCATATTTTTCTGTATACATATTGATTTCTGGGAAATACCTTCAGCTGGAAGCCATTGTTCCCTGTGCACGACGATGGTATTTTGATACGTCAACGGCCTCTGTGTTTTCTCCTTTTGTTTCCGGGTACCTTCTTAGAATCTATTATAACGTAAAGTGCATTCGTGCCATTACATATTCATTTGCAATTAGTATATTTTCCTTCTATCACATAAAAAGTAGAAGGAATACCTTAATTTCAAGAGAGGATGTCTTTAAATTGTACTCTTCGCGTGCTTTTTCTTGTTGGTGTGATGTTTCTATTTACCTGGAATCAAAAGCGCCAAACAAGAAAAAAAAAAAAAAAAATCTCTCCTGCCAAAGAATTCAGGTGCATATCTTCTTCCCGCCCTTTTTTTGTTCCATTGCAGTAGCTGATATTGTAATCACGCTTAAGTAGTATCTTCCTATAATCAGCGTCGTTCTCCAAACTTTGATTTCATCCTTTTTCGTATGATTTCGAGGAGCAGCTAAAGTTCCTTTGTGTTCTATACGAAGTAAAAGTTCCAGTCCAATTATGTGAGAAATGTGTAGTAATATGAATCAAGGCAGGAAGATGTAAGCCTCTGACGTTTGCATGTTTTTATGATCCTGCTCACTCGCTGCACGTGTGCAAACTTGCGTTCTTAAGCTTGTTTTTCAATTAGGGAGAAAAAAAAAAAAAGAAACAAGAAATGGAATTTTAATTCTCATAAATTGCTGCAAAATTGCAATTTGCACAGTGCAGTCTATTAAGGCAACAGATTGCTGAATAATTGATTTGTTGAGCTTTCAGCCTTACGCAGTTGTATGTGGCAATACTTTTTTGGAATCCTTGATTTCCAACATGTGTGCATCCATTTGCAATTAGAACGGATAATTATCTTTATTTTTCCCTTCACACTCTTGGAGGAAAGTGGCAAACAGTTAATAGGACTGGAACTATCTGTTATGACTAAATGAAGTTCCAGATGATTCTGTGCCACAAAAAAAAAAAAAAAAAAAAAAAGGTGGTCGCAATCGTACATTTCGGATGACGGTCCAGTGCACTGTGAGATCTGAGTGGACAAGACAAGCAATCCACAGACTGTCTAGGGTACTCCAGAACTTTCTGATGGTAGTTCGATCGTGAAAGGTTCGTTTCGAAACAGATTTTGTGCGCATTTTCCTGATTACGTTTATCAGCTTTCAGCAGTTTCTGCACATAAGGTGGAAGTGTTGTTCTGTGTTTGCATAGGTATGAGAAACAACAGCTATGAGCAATTAGATGAAAGATGAGCTCACATGGTGTACTTCTTTATTTTTAGAATTTGGAGGTGCTATGCAAATGACTGTTACTGTATACAATGAAAATTCAGCAATCAGATCTATTCCGTTCATTCTATCTAAAGATTTGAAAGAAAGAAAAAAAAAAATCCACTCCCCCCCATTTTCTGACGGTCTTCAAGCGAACTTTTAAGCAGTGAAGTTTCTCTCCACAACGACGGCGCGCAGCCATTTCCAGCGAATTTTCTTCTTCCCATAAAGCACATCGGCATGATATTTTTTAATTATATGCAATTAGGAAGGAATAATTCGATGAGGGCAGTTCCTGTCCCCTTTCGAAAATCAAGGTGTGACATAATGTGGAGTGTGACAAATCGAAAGACTGAGCAGACAGCAAAAGGGGGAGTGGGAAAGAGAGAGAGGGAAAGGCCTTTTTAAGCCGCAGATGATTGGCACGAATCTCATCTGTAAGGTAAATTCAGATTCATGATAAATTAGGGTCTTGAGTGCAGTTCAGTAATTGAAGATTCGAATTTGTACACGAGGGGCATCAGCGCTTTCGAGAAGGCATGCACCTTTGGGAACGCGGGGACTTCAGTCAGGGAATCCAAGTTTGCAAGGGTATTCATGGAGATAAAGATTATTTGCTGTAGCTAATAGATGGCAAAAAATAAAAATGATCCTGTGATCCGTTGCCATTCGTCATTACCGAGAATACTTTTGTCTATGATATACGCCGCGAATCTCAGACAAAACGCTTGGTCCGATCTCCAAAACGAAATGCCCCACGGATTTGGCTCGAAACGCCACTATAGCACAGGTTCCCGTCGACAAGATATTCATAAGATGATGGAAAAAAAACAAAAAAATGGAAAGAGCTAAAGCAAACAAGTATGAAGCAAACTTATCCTTTGCTAGGAGTCACCGTCCGGGATTCCGATGCCCTGATCCGAAAAACAGGTAAACTTCTAGGTCACATCTCTCTAGCTGCAATTTTTCACTTTCATATTTCGCGGCATCTTGAATGACAATGGCGGACTTTTGAATAACGTCGGCTTTTTTTCCCGACTCAACGCGCCTTCAGGAGATCATCCAAACCTGAGATCCAGAGTCCAAAACCCATGCATCCTTGCTAAGTGATTTCCTTTCAAGCTGAAAGTCCGAACACTTTTTCTATGATGGATGTTGCTTTGAGACCTTCAGTTGTCGTTGTGCCCCCTGAGAAGTGCCCAAGAAGACACGGAATCCAAGGCATCCTTCACTGCACGTTCTCAGTCGATTTGATCTCATCCTTACGGGCGGCCAAGGAATGAATGGGTCGAGTTTTGAGTTGATCATTCCTTCATTTTCCAGTGTTATTTTGCTCTTCCAGATATTCGGTTAGTCTCACTCTCGATGAATGAAAATCTGTTCAGACACCTGACCTCGGCTTAACCCAAGCAGAGTCAGAACACATTACCAAATGTTAATCTTCCGAAAGTGGTAAGTCCATTGTCCAGGGAGCTGTTTTATTGCAGGCCCTCAATCCTAATGCCTCAACCTCCTTCCTCTATGCCTCTCGGTGGCTTCCCACATGTTGCTCTCGGAGGGATGTCGTTTTTGTGCGGACCACTACAGAGCAGGAGGACATTTCCGCGATAAATCAGGGACAAAGCCTCCGCAGCGCGGTAGTCACAGAAAGTTTACAGGCAGACGCTACAGACGAGGGGAGTCTGCGAATGATCACAAAACAAAGTCTCCGGTTCACGAATCACAAATAAGACCCAGTAAAGCGAAACCTTCCCCTACTCCTCTGATCCCGCAAGAAGAGATGTCAAAGGTTGGTAGATCAGCTGACTCGTCTGAAATCCACGTAAGGACATTGAGGTGATGATCATCTGATCTGCCCTGCGGTGGGCCACTTTCAGATTCTTATCGCATGCACTCCTGAAGAAAGCACACCTTCAGTCCTTTTTCTTCCTGGAAGCGCATTAAGAAATGCGATCCCGGTTCTGCTTTTCTCATCTTCAGTAACCAATACGGTTGCTCGATGGGGCTCATCTGTGTTCTTCCCCCTTTGATTCTTTCATCGATGGAACGAGAGTGACTTCGTTTCCGTTGCGGAATTTTTCTTCTTTTGCCTGCTACGAAGCCGAAATCGTACAACGGGAAGGCAAAACAAAGGGCGGAAACGGGAAGCATCCATCCGACTCGAAGTTGCAGAAATCTCTGAACGTAATTCGATCCCCCCCTGGGTTGGAAGGATTACATGCTTACTCGCATGCTTCCTCAGGTTTCCATGGGGAGCAGAAGATTGGCTTGTCCGAGGAATGCGTGCGTCGACGATGGCGCTCTTGGGGTCACTGTAATCGCTGAATGCAAGTTTCTGTTATTGCTAAAAGCTTTGGAATAGGATGATTCTTTGCTGGTTGCCTCAATGCCTTTCCCTACTTTCTGCAAGAGTCACCTCCAAGTTCTTGAAGAAGCGTGGAAAAAAGTCTTAGGGAAGCACAGGTCCGGACACGAGCTCTAAAACCCTGCAGCCAGCTGCCAGATCAAGGACGAAGGGATCAAGGAGCCATGACCGCTGTTCGAAGAACTCGAAATCTGCTCTGCTAGAGGGATTCAAGACGCTGCATTTTCTGCTTGACCTGGTCGGCAAGGAGCGAGCGGGGAGAGGAAGGACCTCCTCCAAGAAGTACCTTAGAGAGCCCGAATGCGCTCACGTGGGGAAGAGAAGGGAGGCGTGAGCTTGCGTTGCCTGACTGCTCGGATCCAGGAAGGTTGTTTCATGGTCATCTATCTCCGCGAGCGAACTCGTCACTGGGCGCAGCCACTTGAACGAAATTATCCACGGGCTGCAATGACACTGCATGCGCCTAGATGGATGCGACCGGATGTTATACTTGGACCTTGAAGGCTCTCGTCGTTTTCGCACCCATTGATTCCCGATCTCGAGCACTAAGCGAACTCCATCGGTGCTCTGGAAACCTTTCCTCCAACGTATGACTCATCCTGATTCTTTGAACCTATGCTGACGAAGCAGAACCGCAAGGGCGTCATCAGCTTGTCCGCCTTGATTTAGAAGGGACGCTTCCAAGTTGGTGAAGACTTGAAAACATGAGGAAAGGATCTTTCTAGAAATCGGAGAGGATCTTCGGGAGCAGGTCTTTGAAGAATTCGCGAGAGCCCACCGCAGCCCAGTGATTTTTGCCGAGTTCTATGTCTGCACTCTCGGTGTGACTTTTGGCGATGTGCGTGCTCGCTGGTTCGTTGGTGACGGTAGGAAGCGAGGATCTGGAATTCGGAATCGGGAAGGATACGGAGACTTCCATTGCCGGCGTGGACCGGGTCGTCCGCACTTCCTCGGCTGTTCGAGATCTTCGATTTCTGGAAGTGCGCTTCGGAAATCCTCCAGGATATCCAAGCGTCCAACCCTCTCCAGAGCAACGCTGAGTATCGCAGAGGTTCTCGAACAGCGCGAAAACCGTCTCCCACGGGCTCCCAGGCAGTTTAATCTCTTCCTCTCTTAGTCCCTGTGACATCACGGCATCCCTTGCGCGGCCCCTGCGATGCCCTCCATCCTCCTCCAGGGGCAGTCAACAAAGAGCAACGAATCACGCGTGCAGTGCGGCTCGTTCTCAACATCATTCGAATCTTTTTTGTTTGCAATTTGTGTTTGATGTGAGGGAGGAGGAGATGTTCTGCGATCGCCGCGATCAATCTGTTCTCTCCATCTCGGCTTCCTGACGAGGCAGCTGTGGTTCTCGGGAGTGACGTCATTACGAGGGTGTGGCCCCACTGGTGACACTTCCAGCGTATGTCCGGCATAGTCAAGCGAATGAAGGGACAAAAGGCAACATCTGGGATTTCACACATTGAAGGTATGGAGGTGGGAGAGGAGGGGACCTCCACAATCCTGGCTGCTTTCGAGCTTCCTCTTGCATCTCGTTCTGTGCCATCTCATGATATGAAGAGGCTGGAGTATCACCGTCGGTAGCCCATCTGATGCTTCGAGAAGAAAGTGCAGGATGTTGCTGGAGGCTCTTTCCTCCCTCGAATGGTCGGCTAGCCTCTGTGGCATCTCCAGTCCCTTCGGAACCCTGCCGCGGCAAGAACATGAACTAAAGCGTGCACCTCGCTTATAGGAAGGATCATGACCAGACCCTTGCCATCCTTCCGTTTCCTGGAATCCTTATCCAAAGCTTTTGGCTGATTTACGAAGAGCCAGGTCACCATCAGCATGATTCTGGAGCACCTGATCCTCTGCTGGAGGTTCGAGATCGTCCCGGGGATGAAGCGAGTTGGAGGCGTGTAGTTCTATTGGCCTACCGCATTCTCCTCTTGATCTTGTCGACTGGGTCGTCATAGCGCCGCACTTCCTGGTTGCGCAAGATTCCCAGGCGCGACGGCTGAGGATGTACCGGAGAGATTCTTTCCGAGATGCGCGGATTCGCGCACATGCGGTTGGCATCGTCTTCGATGGAGTACCGTTTCTCTTACGGGGAAAATCCATGTCCGTTCTGCATGCACGAGACGGCAATCTGTGAATGTGAGAATCTCAGGCGGTTCTCCGTAGAAGAGGGACCGACTGGAAGAGCGGTAACGGCGGATCTAGGATGTGACTACCTCCTGATCTGAGTGGCTTTCCAGGAAGGAACTCCATGTTTTCCCTGTGCTAGAGCTTGCTCAATCCAGAGACGGAAAAAATGATTTACATGTCCTCGGAATATCGGATTTCTGAGCACACCATTTCTTTGCTCATCCTGTCCTCCTAGGGATCTCATCTCTGCTTGGTCGCTTGCGGGATCCCACGATGACAAGGTCCGAATGTCCGCACTGTTTGCGAGCCTTTGGAGGTCAAGTGGAGAGCCAGTTATCCTTACTTGGTGTCTTGGTGCTTTACTGCTTCTGGCTCCGTTGCTGAATACTCGCAAGGGTCTGTAACTCTCAGTAAGAAGTTGCCTTATCTTTGCTATGGAGCAACACATTTGGTCGAAGATTGGAGTCCATCCCCAGGAACTGGCTGGTTAAAGGCTACCAGTTCCCAATATTTCATGATGCCTTTCCCAACGCGAGTGCGTTGCCGAGGCAGTGCTTGAGAATGTGACTGAGCACTTCTCACACCACACATCTGCACATCCGGTTCACTCCTACCTTGTTTGGATGTTCTACAGCAGTATGCTGAGACCCTTAGCTGTGGATAAATCTGAAGTGGTCCGCAGATCCTAAATACTTTCTATTAAACAGAAAATGTCCACATACGCAACTCTGTATGGGTAGGAAATGATACAGCATCCAGACCAAGGGAAGAAGACATGGTCTTCCCTTGCCTGAGTGCCTTGTGGTGAGGACTCGTGATGAATGGATGTGATTTTCTTTCTCGTGTATCTATCGAGTATATCGAATCTCCAAATGTGCTCCTTGGACTCGTGGTGTTCAGGCGTTCATCTTATATTTGCACTTTCCAGATGCTACTACTAGATCTCGCTGAACCACCCTTGAGACACCAGAGAATGAAAATCCCCACCCTGAACTTGGTGCTGCTAATCTCCGTTTTATCGTCGAGACCAAGGTTCTCCGACTCTCCTGCAGGATCTCCGCACACACACGCAGAGTCTCCCGGTCATCGCTGCACTCTGCTGATCAGGGTCTTCGATAGCTTTGCGCGTCTTCGACCCGCGTGGAACTGTCCTAGTCGTCTGCTGAGTGTTTGTGATGTGCTGTGTAGATGCTTGCGTATTTACGCGTCTCTGGATTGCTCCCAATTTTCCATCCTCTCTTCATCAAACTAGCAGGAACATTTATTTTTTTTTATCAACCCTCGGGGCGGTCGTTTCTTGGATAGTTCTCGGCTCCTCTCGGAGAAGTCACGAAGAGATAAATGGGAATTTCGAAACTGTGGGAAAAAGTCGAAGGGCGCTTCAGTGCTCTTCAGTGTCCCTCGGTTGAAATCCCTCAGTTTTCCCTATGCCGACATGGGCGTTCATGGAATGGCACCGAGCCGCCTGAATTTTCGTGCACCAACAGGAAGGAGGAGGACTAAGGCTATCCGAGAAGGCATATCGAAATCGGGCTGAAGAAAGGCAGTCACATAGACGAAGGAGCAGATCATGCTATCCTATACGGAATCCGGTGGAGGTCATGCGGGCGGGAGGAGCTGACTCCACTCCGAATGCATCCGGGTGGATATGTGTTCAACCAGGCGGATCCTGCGTCATCCGGTCTGGAGTGAAACCGAGGTTCCTTGTGTTTTCAAGAAGTTCCTGTGGAAGCGGTCGCCGCTGTTTGATTCCGAAGCAGCGTATCCTTCGCTTCTTGGAAAGCATCAGAATACTCTTTGGAACTTCGGACGGGAGCGCGAAATCGTCTTTGATCAGGTTCCCCCACCAAGCTTGCTGCGTCTGGTGAGGCGGAGCGACGAAGGTCAGGTTTGCCGTTCCCTCCGGAGCGAACGCCTCTCGGCGAAGTCCGAAACCTCACTGAATCCGACAGGAAGAGCTGACAGGGAGTGCCAGCATGCAGAGACTCGTCCGCACGGAGAACGTTGATGGAAACAAAAGGCTTGTCTGGCCTTCGCTGGAAGATGTGACCCAAAGATTTTGTTCGCAAGACGATGGCCATGAAGGAGAAGGGATAAAGGACAGTGCGGAAGCAGGAGGAAGAGGGAGCTTGTTTAGAAGAAGCAGCGCAATCAGCGATTCCTCTTAGAAGGTGAGAAGGAATAGCGAAATGCCCCGCTGCTGGATTCCGACAAGCAGTTGCCCTCCTCTTCCCTTCCTCCCTCCTCCTTTTTTTTTTCTTTTTTCCAGGAGTGCATAGCGGGAGACACCAACGGATCCGAGGAAGCAGAAGGGAAGAATGGAAAACCGTTGGCAGCAGTCTGCATGCGTGTATAAGGATCGTGCCCATCTTTCGACGTGCAGGAGCTCCACCCACGCTGTTGACCTCTAAGCTGCCATCTGAAGCATTAAAATGCTTCTCCCTTTCCAAATGGGCTGGTACGGAAATCACCAGATGAAAGACGGTCTCCAGGGAACAGAGACGCAGATGCTTTGTAACGATTAAAGGTCAGAGGAAAACCAGGCTTGAAGACATGGGAGAAACCCTCCCAGAAGACCATTGATGAAAAAAAAAAACAAAATAGCAAGACTTCGTGACAGGGCAGCCCAGTTTGGCATTATTCGCGAAAGGATGCCACCGGATGCATGCACGCCTGGTCCACTGGCACATCCTATAGAGCAGACGCTTGAAGGAGAGTTCTCTGCGGAAACCGGAGGTCCGTGAGGAGCTTCCAGGGTCCTGTGGTTGCCGAAGCATCTCTTTAGTACTTGCTTCCCGGGGAATGACTGACAAACGTTGTTGCTGAGAGTTCCTCGAGTCACGTTGCTTTTTTCCTGGAAGGACACTATCGGAACTGCCCTCGCGAGAGGATTGACAACGGGGCGCAAACGCAAAGAGGTCACACAGCATGCGGGGCGAGCCATGTCTCCTCCCCCGAGTTTCGTCTCCAGACCATGCGTGAGACTCAACAGCATGTCTCCGCGTCTTGAGGACCAAACGAGCCGTAGAGGACGCCCTAAGTCGAGTCTTCGGGCACAGGAAACGCTCTTTATGGTGCAGGATTGGCTCTCCAAGAAGGTGCTTTTTAGAAGTCGAGGGGAATGGGGTACTGGAGCGCGGCCCCGGTTTTGAATGGGACTTCGGTTGGCGTCTATCCCTTAACACATCTTAGGAAGATTTGAGGTTGTCTTCCTTCGAGCTCTTTTCCGGTCGGAATCGGGTTGGCCACTCAGGCAAGTGTGGGGATTGAGCGGCTGCATCCCAAAAGGCCTGTTCCAATTCCCTATTGCAGTCCCGTCCTCTCTGGAGAGAAAAAGCCTTTCTTTGCCGCTCCGGGAGGCATTTTGCATACAGTTTAAACTCCAGAGGTCTGTCCACGCTGGTCCGGGAAGCTTTCATGTGACTAAACTGAGAGTCGCTGTCTTCGAGGTTTCCTTTCTCCTCTTCCTCGCGCCCACGTTGGAGTTCGCCCAGAAGAAGTTCGAAATGCACACCATCCCGCGGAAAAGGGGACGGATGGGAGAGTGAGGGCGGGTGGACTTTCCTAGACCCCTAGAAGGAGACGAGAGATTTCGTGTTCCTTAGGCTCCAGGCACTCTGATAAGGGGAAATGTGAGGAGCTCCGCTTCTTGCACAGTGGCGAGGGAGAATCGCAGGGCTCGTCGGCCACCAGAAGCCAAGAACACCCGAAGAAGAAGTCAGAATTCCGGTCCTCATCTTCTGGAAACGGTAGGACAGGTCTACTTCACCCTCTCCCTTCCCTCCTCCTCAATCAGGATTCCGGAAACTGAAAGAAAACCATCGGTTCTCGCCAGAGGTCTGATCATATGACTTGGAAAAGCTAGAGAAATGGCTGAGGCTCGGGAGCATGGCAGCTCCCAGCGAGGGGCGCATCTCAGATGAAGGGGACGACGGCACCACACGAGGATCTCGTGCGTTCATCGTCTGAGACGATTCCACAGCCACCGCTATTGGCCGGCAGCTGCCCGGGAGCGCTCCCCGGTAGACGCCTCGCCCGTCCAGGGACTCTCGGATTCAGATTAGGGAGCGTTCGTGATCGACAGAGGGTCGTGCATAGAAACGGGATATCTGCACCTTCCGCGCGTGATCCAAGAGTGCATCCGCCGGCGGACGCTCGAGGCAGAGATAGTTCGGGGCAGTTGGGAAGTCTAAAGGTCAAAAGCAAGAGATCGTCAGGTCATGCTGCTTGACTGCGAAAGGGGAATGCTGATAGAGGAGAGTGCCATTTCGGGAAGAACAGAGACGCCATTGCCCTGAGCTCAGGGCATCGGAACACGACGTGTCCTGAGGGAATTTTTCTTTCGCATTCCGAGAAGAGACAGAGGGAGAAAGCAAGTGTAGCCTTCCTGATCCAAAAGGGTGGGGGAGCCTAGATCGGTAGTGCCGCTGGCAACAGGTAAAAGCGAACGAACGGTCGGCCGCCAGCGGCGCTGTTATCGAGGGAGCCGCCATCCGGACACCAGCTGGCGGCAGCCCGGATCTATCGTGTCCACGATTTGGGTAGGCAGTCCTTCAGGAGGTCCCTGATGCTCAACAGAGAGACGGCGGCATCCTTTCGGAGGGGGTTAAGTGAACATTCCTCAAGGAGGAGCGAGGCGGTTGGTCACTTGATTCTGACTGCCCCCGGAGTCGAAGACGCAATCCTTGGGACGCTCGAGAGAGCGAAGTGCTTTGAGCGAGCCGTCGACCTCGCGACCGGCCAGAGCGGTATCCTTCGGGCAGAGAAATCAACGGGAAGGGGGAGGGAAAGAAGGAGAAGAATCAGGAAGAGAAAAACGGTCCATAGGGAACCCACGAACATGCGCGTGTCCTCATCCGAAGGTCGTGCCAGTACGGAGTCGATTCCATCGCGCACCCGAGCGCAGCGCGTGCACCCGCGCAGGTTCCCCCGATGCTTGCGGAGGCGCACTCTCACGAGAGCGCCGACCAAACTGACCCGCTCAGGAGCCGCTCCCGAGTCTGGGGTACCACGTTCAGCAAGACCAGAAGTACCTGACTCGCGTGGCTGCAAAGACCAAAACCTTGCTGAGGGAGGCGATGCGGCAGGCGGAGTAGAGGGAGGGAAGGACTTGAGGCAACTCGTGGAGGTGGACTGGGGAGCCTGTCGGCAGCGGAGTTCAGCGAAGCTCTCGAGATGCTGATCCTTGCGTCTGAAAAGCATCGCTCCGTCTCAAAGAAGGGAAGATGCTTCTCAACCCTAGGCGACCGCACCTGCGTGGCGACTCCGTGTGGCAAAGGATCGACCGTACGGTAGAGTCTCTGGCGGCCCACTGAAGAAGACATCCTGAAGTCCAGTTCGCAGCTCGTGAGCAGAGCTTTTGGAGTGGAAACCTCCTCTGGACCCTTCCTACCTCTTGGGGGCGCATCGCACCAATACTCCGAGCCACGCCCACCTCCCCCTCCTTCTTCACTCCTTCTAGAGCTCCCGCTCCCTTCCCTGGTGATGCCGCCCTCCGTGAGAGCTTCGACTTCCCGTCCTCTGAGAGGTCCAAATCCGCCTCAAAGACCTGAAGGTTTCAGGTCGGGATGCTGGCTTAGACGTCCTGACTCTGGAGAGAAGCGGACCGCAGGTGCGGTGCCGAATGCTGGTATTTTGCACCAAGCGGTGGACTTGTCCGTTCTGTACTCCAGCACGCCTCATCTTTTGGAGATATGTCGGCAACGAAGGACTGCTCTCGTTGCTACCGAGCCCCCGCTACAGGATGCGAGGACACGGCTCCTCCCTCTGAGGCAATTCGCCTTCCTTCTGGAAGCCCATCCGTGGATCTCCTTTCACCCAAAGAGATTGAATGCCTGGCGGCAGGAGGTGCTGGTGTCCTGCACTGCAAACCAAGGAATGCACCTGGAGTGACTTCTCCCCCTGCTTCACTTCCTCAGCCATCTTTTGGGAGAAGTGATGTAGGATTCGGCCGAATGGTCTACCCTGGACTCCTCATTGTTTTCCGCAGCTCCCTGAGGGCAAGAGATGGTAGTCGCCTACCGGCGGGGCGGGAGTTCTGCACTGCTGCAGAAAAAAAAAGAAACTCCCTGGCGGATGAAAGATGAGAGAGTTGGCAGATGTTCCACACTGCGTATCCAGGCAAAGGCACTTCTTTGGTAGTCCGAACAGCCAAGTGTCGCCCCCGAAGAACTTGTGGCACCTCCCCAATGATTCTAACACTTTCGTGTTCCCTGTGACGTGGAAACAGGCAATGCTTTTGTTTCTGCCCTGGGAACTCTAGTGCAATCTGCTCCTGCACCCTCGTTTCCGGGAGAGTTGCATCCCCGAACTGCGCCCGACGCGGGGACGTCAGAGTCGATCCCTTTCGGACTGCAGTGCCCTCCGAGAACTGTGCTTCGTGTCCGATGGATCTCTTGACAGGTGTGGTAATTTTACATCCGGGTGCGTCGAGGCGTTTATTCTCTTACAGGAATCGATGGAGCCGATGGCCCACCAATTCCAATTGTTACACTAGAAAGAAAGGGGGGGGGACGAAGCGGTCAATCATGTCCACAAAGGGGAATGGGGATGAAACAAAAATAGAGAATGAAAACAAACTATAACAACAAAAAAACAAAGAACAAAAATTAGTTGGGGGAAGGGAAGGGATCACATTTTGTGGTGGGTGAGACTCTGCATCCTTTGAAGGATGCTGACGAGCTCCTCCTTGTCCCTTTCCGGGTGGAACCACCTCAAAGCTATCTGCAGGAAGCGATTGGCGTGCAGGACGGTTCCCCCATCGCTCCGGTCTCTCTCGGCGTCGCACTTCGCCGCGACGACACCGCGGACGCAGCACAGCGCTGCGATTGCGGCTGCAGGCATCATGGGGTTCCGCACGAAGAAGGGCCTCAAAGAGCCTCTGGGATCGTCCATGGGGTGCGGAAGGGACATAGAGAAGGTGTGGTGATCTTAATGGTGTGATGCATCGCGCCATCGTCGCGACCCGCATGTCTTGCAGACCTAAGTTCAACGAAGGGAGGTCACCCGAGTAGCCGCTGCCTGCATGAGAATGGCTTCCAGGTGGTCTCACCCGGAAAGCAGTCAGGAAGGAGGTCGCAGACATCCAGTGCCGGTTCTAGAAGGAAGGAACGATCGAAACCAGTGACCCCGTCCTTGTCCCCGCCCTTCTCTTTTATTTATTTATTTATTGTCCCCTCCCTTTCGCTCCCCATTTTTAGATTTCCCGATCTCCGTGTCGTTAGGCCCTCCCCTTGAAATTCTTTTGTCTTTGGTCAGGAACTGAGTTAACAACTGGTTCATTCTTCATTAAATAGGCTCCCCGGAGTGACCAGATGAAAAACTTCCTATCCGGATTCACTTTGGGATGAGAGACTCTCTTGCAGCTGGGGGAGCCTGTTCAGCTGCCTCTTCAGATCGATACTGGCACTTTGCTCCCTCGTCGCCATGGAAGCGATCCAGAAGGAAAGCCTGGATCCCCCTCTCCCGCTTACCCGTCTTGAAACCATACGTTGAAAGTCGGAAGGCAATGCCTTGATGGCTCGTCGCAGCTGGTCCAGATTTTCTTCTCTTATAGATCAAAAGACACATCTCAAGAGAGGGTCCTTTACACATTCTTTCAGCCGCGCCCGTAAATGACCGAAACTGCTTGATGGGCATCCGCGCTCTTGGTCAGCCCGCCTCCCCAACGGCAGAGTTTCTCGCTTGTAACTGCCCAATCCTACGCCTGAAAGCAGGTCGCTGGGGAACGGCCGCAGTCAAGGGGGAGCGGAACCCTTCTCCCAAGATTACCCGCTGCCTGCGGAAGAATCCACGCGGGGCGGCGGGCTTCGCAGCGCAAGTTGTCCTTTCCCTTCCTGTGGAGAAGCTGTCGGTTCTGCGGCACGCTCCTATGGCTCGCGGTGGTTGAAGCCCAGAGGTCAGTGGCCCAAGTCACCAAAGTCGCGCAGGTCGAGCTTTGGATGAGGAGGGGGGTGGGAGGCTGCATAGCCTCCGGCCGACAACGGCTGGACGCTGAGGTTGCGGAGAACGTTGTCACCGTGGACTTCGCGCACGCGGGCATCTTCCCTGATCCACTGAACTTGCTGAACAGACGGTAGCGTGCCGGACAGACGCTGGGCTGCTAAGGACGGGTGCGTGCATTCTGGGGAAGAGGAGAGTTTTGGCGCCGCTTGATGGGAGAGGAGAGGGGTGCAAAGGCCGGCGCACCCTCTCCTCCTTCAACAGGCGCTGCAAAACGGTACACGATGTACACAGCCGGCGCGCGCCATTTCCACCGAGACCGCGTGCGTCCGACTGTACTGTCGGCAGCACCTTCTGGGGTCTCTGCGAGATTCCCTAACGTGCGGAAAAGTGCAGGAGCCAACGGCCACAAGCACGGACGGCGCTGATTGGAGTGGTCCAGCGGAGCTTCGACCCGGAGAGTTTCCTCACGTCGTGCACAGGTTCGCCTGCTTTTCTCTCGTGGAGACGCTCCTACAGGATCGTGGCGTTCGCGGGACTGCCAGACTCCGCCGTCCATCTTCCCCCCTGCACCTAACTACGTCCAAGGTCCTCACCGTGACTCTATAGCCCTCTGGAAGGAGTTTCCCTAGGTCTGGGTCACGGTGCCTTCCCGTTTCTCCCTCCCCGCATGCCTGCCTTGAGGAAGGCAGAAGGTGGGCGCGATTTGGAAGGGATGCCATAGGTCGGGAACGAGGACTCTTCGCAAGGACAAACACAAGATTGAGTGGGAAGGGAGAGCCAATTCTTCCGCCGTGTTTGGATTCCCATTCAACGTGTGGGGATCTATCGGTTCCTACGAGGGAGCAGGACGGGGCATTTCTGTTCCCAACAGCTGCGGGGGTGGAGGAGATGGGAGTGGCCAGAAAAAACGACCGTGGAGAGAACGGAGACCGTCCGGTCCTCGCTACCTGCCGGCCGGGAGCGGTGGAGGGAGAAGCAGAAAACGGAGAGCTCTTGCGCTTGCCGGCTACCTCTGCGTTCCCTCTGCAACTCTGCTCCTCCCCCTCCCCTCCTTCCAGAAGATCCGCTCCATGGTCGCCAGCAAGAGAGACCTCCACGGAGCCATCCGAGAGCTGGGATCCCGAGGCTTCCTTGCGGTCCCCATGAGCTGAAGAGGAAGATGGCGTGGCGGAAGCGTGCGCCCAGGAGACCGAGCTCTGTCATTCGTTGCCAGAAGGCTCCTCCCGCTTCTACGCTGCCCTCCCCCTTCCCCCTTTTCTCCGTCCTCATCACCGTGGTTCGAAGAAGTCTTGGATGAGGGTCGGGGGCACCCGCAAGAAGGGACCCCATGCGTCCCGGTCGCCGGGCAGCCGAGAAGCCTCCGCGCAAGCGTGCCGATCTCTTCTCGAGACGGGGCGCGGGAGCCCCGCTTCAAAAACAGCCTGGCCAGGCTTTCGGGAGATCGGCCCGAGAAGCTGGACTGTGTGAGCTGTGGGGAATGCAGCGACTTTGGGAAACCGTTGGGAGGGGCACTCTGCTTCCGCTGGTGCTTCCGGGATGCAAGTGAGACGAGTCTAAGTCCTGTCGAGGAAATGGAGGAAGCTCTTCCGATCCGTCGTTCCTCCCTTCCGCTTCTCCTCCACGCCTCGAGGCGGTACCTGATGACCTCCTCGTCTGGGGTCAGCACCCGTGCGACACTTGGATGCCTCTAGGTCATTCCTCGCTACCGCCCGTTGCGGACGGACGTCTCCTGGGAAACAGGCACGCTGTCGTGGCTCCACGGCTGCTCCGACTGCTTCGTCGCAGAGGAACAGCATCAGCAGCAGTACGGTTCCCCAGGGTCCTGTGGAATTGCGTAATCCACCTGCCACCGACCCCTGTCGAGGCCAGGGTCTATCCGGAACGAGCGAGATGCCCTCCGCAGATGGACTTCAGGATTCCGTGGAGGAATCCCGACGACACCCATGCTGCCATGGAGCAAGACCGGAGAGATCGCCCGTCCGACTGAGAAGATCCAGGAGCTACGTAAGTCCAGCCTCCTCCTTTTACGGCAGCCGTCAGGAAACCGCGTGCGGTTTTCCTTTCCTCCGGATGAACGGGGAGGGGCATTCCTGGAACTCGAGGGGAGGTAGGAGAACCGATAGGAAGGTCGGTCTGGTTCCGGCAGACGGTTTCCGTCGGCACAACCGGTGTGCGTCCTCCCCAGATTTCCATGCAGCGGTGTAGTCATGCGGTTCGCACGCGAGGTATCCCCCTGTTTCTGCTGTGTCCCTTCTGGGGCAAGAGACAGGGGCAACCCGGAGGAAAAGACCAGTCCAGGAGGCCACTCGAGTTGAGGAGATGCAAAATCCAGCAACCCCCCTTTCTGACCGAGTGCTGGTCCTCTCCTTCACCTGCGGTAATCAGAAGCACGCGAAGGAGCCACCGGCGGCATCGAAAGGGTTGAGGCGCGCCAGATGGAGTGCGACACTTGGGTACGGATCATTGCCGGGATAACGGGCAAAGGGGAAAAAAGCAAGAAGAGGTCATTGTCGGAACGAAACTTGACCCGGAAGGCGGACCACATAATTGTGGTGGGGCGTCTGCCACCTGCAGTTGTTGGCACCGTTTTCTCCCATCCTCTCCACCAGACCGACTGGATCTTCCTGAGATGTCACCAAGGCAACCTTCCTCAGCATGGGTGATGGGAACTCTCCATGCGAATCGCTGCTTTCAGGGATCTTTCTTACCAATCCTGTGCCGGACGTGCCTCTGTCCGGGCCTTGATTCGTGTTCCTGGATTTGTCTTTCCGGGAAGTGCTCCACCCCTTCGTATCCTGCTGCATGTGGCGTCACCCGACGCGAAGAGCCACTCGGTGCGGAAGCTCCATTGCAGCTTCCACCAGTCCATGCAGTCAGAGACTCGCATCCTCCGGAGCCTCGTAGATCCAGGAACCTGCATGGCTCGTTTTCATTTGGGGAAGGATGCAGAGTCTGCGGAAGGATGAGTGGCGGCGCGCCAGTGGCACAGAAGTACCCAGCAGCCACCTATGAAAGAGAGAGGAATGGAAATAGGAAAGGGGGAATCTCAGGAAAGCTCTGTAACAGTCAAAAGTTTTTCCCGGCCAGGAATCTGGAAACCAAGGAGGCATTCATGAACTCCGGAGCGAAGAGCGGAAGCGCCTCAGAAACAGATGGGAGTCATCGAGGAAGATTCTGAAAATTCAGAGCGCCGCTGCTGCAGCATCAGTGGTGAACGAATGGGTGGAATGTAGGCACCCGGATGGATCAGGAGCTCCGGCAGAAGGCGCGTCCACCTACCAGACCATTTCATACCGCAACTAGAACCGACTCGATCTGCAAGCTCCGACCCTCCGGTAGGCGAGTCGCTCCAAACGGGATGCAGCCGACGATGGATGGAAAGCGCGCTTCTTTATCCAGAAATCACAGCGGAATGAAGCGTCAGAGACGAGGGTTGGCCACCTAAAAAATCAATGCATGCCAGAAGTGAGGGAGGAGAGGATGGGAACGTCGTGAGATGACGAGCGATTCCATGCGAAGAGGACGACACTTCAGTCGGTTGGACCTTCGCCTTCTGTTGCCTCATTCCGCTGCACTTCCTGGGCCACCGCTTCCACGGTTCCCCTTGTTCCCTCTTCGAAGCATCAAGCAGCCATTCTGCATGAGCGCACCATAGGAAGGCAGCTGGCGCTTGAAGGAGGAGTGTGGCTGCTCCATGAGGCGCAATCGCATAGCGGAGAGCTTCAGGAGGAAGGAAACGAGGGGAGCCATCGACGGCTGGAAATGGTTCCCTAATGAGACGACCGCATGCGAGGCAGCGCGAACGGAAGATGAAAGGAAATCCTTCAGCCCCAAATGGGAAACGCTGCCGCAAAAGAACCCATTAGAGAACACTCGAAGATTAGAAATTCAAAGGAACCAATCTGATATCCGAGATGAACAGATAAAAGCGCCCAGAATTCATCAGCAAGAACAGCGGGGCATGTGGTAAAACAGGCGACGCAATGGCAGAGCCTGAAGGCAGAAGAGCACAATTTTTACCGTCTTCGTGAGACCCACTAAAGAAGAGCATTCGCTTGCCTTTTCCGATTCAAAGGCTGAACGGAGAATGGATGGACCATTAACGACAGGAGGCCTTGGGTTAGCCGCGTCAACCTTTTTGTCGGAGAATGTCAACAGAAATCGACGGAAACCAGAGGAAAAGTAGGCACGCACCGGAACGTGGGAAATCCAAATCTGTAAGAATGGACCACTAGGAAACGCTTCTATAAGGAGAGATCCGTGTATGAATGCACCGCAGGATCCACAGGTTGCTTGCCTGCAAAATCAAATGCCCCGGAATTCATAGATGAGGACCACTTCCGAACGAAGATAGGAAACGTGCTCCTTGCATTTTGCCAGGAGAACAAAAGAAGTGACCACTGCTGACGAGGTCGCCTACGTGGCAACCGTTAGGTGGAAGCCAAATGGAGTGAGAGGATCCTCTGCAAGATGAGAATTCATCCCTGTTGCTTTCCAACCGGAAGGACCGGGAAAAACGTCCATCGACCTTCAAGGGGAACGCCGCCCATCCCCGTGTTTGCCGGAAGGTGACGCAAGGCGGGAGCGACGAAGGGAACCCAGAGCGGCGGCGAAAGGTCGCCTGGGTTCAATGCAGCTGGCCCGGAACGGATCCCAAGCAAAACGGGGGGGAACGGGGGGTGGAGACGCATTTGGATACGCGAGGTTCCCCGCTTCAGCTGAAGCGATGATCGGCAAGGAAGAGGAGAACCCCGCTGAAACAGTCCCTTCCTCCCTCGCGAACGGGTGCAGATCCCGTCCCTGGATTGCCCCACGCCTGGGTTTTCGCCCCTGGACCTCTGACCCCTTTCTCCCGCAGGGACCGCCGCCTCCAGAGACGACGCGTGCACTTCCCCGTGCAGGCTCCAGAGGCGCGCGCACTCCCGAGACCAGGACGAATCCAGCTGCCGCTGCCTCCGCTTTGGGGAGTTCCATCTCCTCTGTTGGTGAAGAAGAAATCCCTCCCCCTCCCCTTCTCTCCTTCCCGGGGAAAGGACGGCTTTCGGCCGCCACTTCCCGTTCGCAGACTCGCCAGCTGAAGCACTCGGACCCGCGTGTAGGCGAACCCGTCTGCTCCGAGGCGAGCAGAGATAGCGTGCCCGGCTGGGGTTCCCGGAGGCATCTGCTGCAGAGGCTCTTCTCAGCGGTCCCCCCACGGTCGGGTTTCCGCAGCGCCGCTTCCGTAGTCTCCAAGGCCCCGAGAGAAACTCAAGGACGCAGGGCTACTTCAGCACGGTTCCACGTCACCCGAGGGTGCGTGTAATTCTTCAAGATAGGGAGGGAGAACTCTGGAAGAGGGCTCGCCCTGTGAATCCGGGAAGGGCTCTGCGTCCGTTTCTCTCACGCCTGGGAAGGTGATCCCCGGAATGGAGATCATCTCCACCCTGGTTGTTTCCGAAGGGGAACTCCGCAGGGAATCACCCCTTCCCTATTCTCTCCGGAGACCCCCGGGGGGATTCAGTTCATTTTTCTTCTCCGAAGGGGAACCTGGAAAGGATCCACCATCAGGAGTTTCTTCTCCTGAGGGAACCGAGTCCCACTGTCGGACTTGTGCGCTCCACGTCGGGACGGCGGCTCGGCCTCCTGGAGCTGGAGTAGATGGAAAATCAGCTGCGATGGCGAACCTTGGTCATCGCAGCGAAGTTGTGGAGCACCGCATGGTGCGTTCCGGCATGCCAGCCGAATGATCGGGACTCGCGTCTTTCCTCTCGTGCTTTCGCCCCAAGATGCGAAGATGAGGTCTTCTCCTGGGTTGCATGGTCACTCTGGAGAGGGAGAACGACTGGATGGTCTGCTGCCCCGCCAAGTCTAGCACATAGCTAGAAGGAACCATGGTGCGTGGACGAAGATCCAGGAGACAGGAAGCAAGAGGTGGAACCGCCTACGACTCGGCAACCACGCCCGCTGCTCACTCCGGAAGGACCTGGAGTATCCTGGAAGGAGCACGTGGGCGGAGACAAACCCCCTCGCTACTTCGATGCCCTTTTTGAGGAGGGCACTAGGCAGCAGCCAAAATCCGCGGTAGGAAGTTTCCTGCTAGAGATGACAGGCAAGAAGATGATGAGTGGTTGGACCACAGGACAGCTGGCGGATACTCAGCGACCCTGAGTGTCCCTCCACGAGGAGGGACTCTCGGGCGCTGTATTCCTCCACGAGAAATACAGCGCTGAGGCGAGCTGCTCGGCATTCCATCAGAGAACTGGAGTGGCCCCTCAGTGCTGAAGGACACGAGCACCCTTCCCCTGAAGTAGCAGGAGTCAGCTCTTCTGCTGTTGCACTGGGGCTTCCCCTGCAACGCGCACCGACACCACTGGATGCTGAGGAGGGTGAATCCGGACTATTGCAAATGCGGGGAACAGGAATTCCTACTGCACCTGCTAGTGGACTATGTTGCCATCCGGCCCCTATGGGAACGTCTTGCAAAGACCCTCCGCATGGCGGTTGGCAGCCATCCCAGGGACGTTCCACGGTTTCTCTTCGTGTAAGACGCTCTGCAGCCACCACAGCCCCAGCAGCACTTTTCTGCATCCGCGGGATTGTGGCGGCATGGAGCGAAGCCGACAGAAGAAGAACAAAGGAAAGGGCTATCTTCCAGTTAGCAGCTCGCTTCCTGGGATAGCGGTAAGATGGTCCCACCTGGGAATTATCTGGACGGACCTTGCTGGAACGGATGTAGACTCCATCCAGCTGGCAGTGAACCCTTCCGCCCTTCCCAAGTGTTTGAATTTGTTTTTATTTATTCTTTTTCACTTTTGTTTTCTCCCATGCCCCTCCGCTGCCGAGGTGAGCCCGCCGGTCTGCATACCGGCGACCCGGTAGGTCCACTGTTGAGTTGGCCGTAGTGGGTCCTCATACCACGAATGCTGTGAGTTTATTGAAATCAATAAACCCCTCAGTGTGACCGGGTGACAACTCCGGAGGGAAACCGCAAGGGAACCGGTCCTGTTTCCTCCTCCACTGAAGAGAACCCCGAAGGGACGCTTCCGAATTTTCGGATCGGAAGGGCGCTGCTTCTCCGAAGGGATCGACTCGCTTCTCTGCACTCTCTGGAGAGGTGGTGGTGAAACAGCTACTCCATCAGTACAACGCGGAGGGTCCCCCCGTAATGGTCTGCTCCTTCACAATAGGAGGGGAGCTCCCACTCCTTGATTCCTGGAAGGGTTCGAAGGTCCACTGCCATTGTCCTGGCCCTCATCGGGGGCATCCGGTTTGAACTGCCACCGGTGACACCCGGATGAACGTAGGCCAACCAGTTCCATCTTGCGGGAGGAACTCGAAACCCGCGACTCACTGCATCGATTCCTTTCGGAGTATTCGAACCCGCGACGTTTGGTAGTCACGGGCGGAGACCACCGTAACCACATGGCCTCCGACGCGGGCAGGAGGAACGAGGAAAGCACGTACGAGAACCCGGTGACTGGGTGTGGAAGCAGCGCTCGGCTACCCACTCCTGGAAAAACGAAATCCCGCGGTGCGCTGGCACCGATGGCTGCTGCTCCCCCGCTTACGCGAAGAGCCGAGTGGGATTCTGTTGCGCGAGAGAGGAGGTCGCGCATCTCGAGGGAAGGAGAGAGAACCGCGAGGCATCAAGATGCGAAAATCCCCCGGCGACCGATGCTGCAATTTCCATGGAGCAAGCTGGTCGCTCTCGTCCTGCCTCGATGAGCAGAGCGGACCCCACAGTCGTCGCATAGGAGCAAGCAGAAAGCTGGGCGTTCTGGAACCACATCGTTGTGCGGCCCGACCACTGAGCCGGGAACTACAGGATCTACGCGTATTATACTGTAGTGGAGCTGCAGATCTGGGACCCACAGAGCCCTACTGTGGATGCGGATCCGCGGAGGAGTCCACTCAGAGAACTCGATCTGTGAGGCACGCGGATCGAAGGGGAGAGGGGGTTCTCTGTGTCCCCTCTTAGCTGCCATTTTTTCCATTCGAACGGAGGGTCGGCCTCCCCTCTGGCGCCCCACCTATCCACCTGTCTCTCTCCGCCGGGATTTCCTTCTCAGGTCGCGGAAGCCTCTCGAGTCACCCGCACTCGGGTGTGCAGGGTGGACCCGCACCCGGGTGTGCAGGGTGGTCGCGTACCTGTTCCGCCTGGGGGCTGCGCCGTTTCCGGGAGCTTCCTGCCAGGAGAGGGAGGAACGGAAGCGCCTCTTTCCCTGCAACTCCGAGTTGAGGCCCAAGAAACCCTGAGGCAGCACCGGGACCCAGAGAGAAGCTTCTGCAGAATTCCTTCTCCTGGAACGCTGAGGTTGCGATAGCAGCGGTTCGCGGAGATTCGTCAGGATGGTCCGTCCTCGTGAAGGGAGCCGACCAAGCAAACCCAACCGTCCGCGGCACCTGCTCGTGGACCGTTGTTGCCCTCCGGCACGTCTCTGGGAACGTTTCGCTGCAGCCCTGAGAACCCCCGGAACGTTGCTGAGCTCCTCCTCTTGCGGTGACGCGCGCTGCCGCCAACAGCGTGCTTAGCGGCTTTTCGTAGGACTGTGGCGAGCCCAGAGTCCCTTCAGGGAAGCCATCGCTTCTTGCGAACTGCAACAGGAGACCCCATCTAGGGAACTCGCCAGCATCCTTCAGAGGATGCGAAGGATGCCCTGCAGCGGACGGGGATTCCTTCCCGGAACTCCCCTGTTTATTTTCCTTTTATATATACAGTGGTACCTCAGTACTCGATGTTGTCGGAACTTGTCAAACTGTACTCGTCAAATTTTTTGACGAGAAAAAAAAAATGTCGACACTCGGCGCATGCTCGTAACTCGACACCCCACTCTCATGATGAAGCAAGTGAACGCTTTCATCTCATGGTATCTCGCTTCCATAGAGTATTTTTTGTGTTTTCTCTGCATTTTAAGCGTTAATCGTGGCTCCTGAAATGGTTAAAAATGGTCACGAAGCCTAGAAAGGAACTCGTTCTGTACTCGTCGATCTCGGCACTCGTCACGAATGTGGGACGAATTGCCGACGAGTACCGAGGCACCACTACATTGATTTATTTATTCATTTTTTTTTTTTGTTTGTCTTCCCCCCCTCTCCCTCCATTCTTCTTTGCCAAGGCGGACCTCGCCGGTGTGCGTGCCGGCATCCCTGCAGGACCCCAGTGCTTTGGATGTGATAGGACAGGATGGCTGACCGATCCTACCACCACCTTTCTTGTAACTTTGTTGGTATCCATGAACGCTCCCCGGCGCAACTGGGTGTTCGAGAGAACCAGCTGACTGGCCCGCCGAGGTTAAAGATTTCTCAGCTGACCTTCTCTGCCACTGCCACATGAAAGACCGCCCACCGCCCCACAGGACTCGGGCAACTGGAAGCTGCATCCAACGGCGCAGCAGTTCACTTCCGGATACTCCACGAAAGCGACCTTCCCTCGGGTTCAAGGGAGACCTTCAGAGCGATGCAACCAAAGTTTAGAACCGGGGGGGAACGAAGGAAGCGCGTGGGGTGCTCTGAGTATGAACCGGAACCCGCGTGCCCCTGCTCGGGTGTTCGTCCCCGGGATGGTCCAAGCCGCCTTCTCGATCGATCGTCCTCCCCGCGAGGAGCGCACTTTCTTGGTGACCCCGGGAGATCTCTCGAAGGAACTCGAGCGGTGGTCGCGCCGAGTCGGCATGGGAATGTTCCGCCGGAGTCCTCTTAGGCCGCTTTCTCGAACGGTGCAGCTCTGCTTTCGGGTCATCCGCGCCTCGAACTTGGGCCAATGGAGAAATTCCGCCTCTCCCGCGTCCATCTGGAGACGGACCGCAGGGACAACGGCGTCCGTGAGGGGCTGCCGGCTTTCCTCCTGATATGGGTAGGACTTTGCGGGCAACCAGACTTTCCCGGTTTGGTCCCTCCCCTAGATGGGAACCCTTCGCCAGGAATCCTGTTCTCTGCACCGGTTTCCAGAGAGATTCCTAGGCCATCGAAGAAAGCACAGAGGACGGCAGGAATGCTACCCCACTGACCCCCTCTGCCCTTTCACACATACACGCACACTACGCGGCAGGGGGAAACAAGGGAGCGAAAGGCCTCTGGAGAGAGAAGCGCGGGCGTCTGTTTGCAAGGAGAGGGTCCCAGGAGTTTCCCAGATGATCCGACCCTCGAGGACACGAGCTGCGTCGCTTCCTTTTGAAGCGAAAGCCAATTGCTCAGCGTGCAAGGACCACGCATTCACGTCACGTTCCGATCCCGAGGAGCTCTCAGGGACTTCCGGTCAGATGACTTTGAAAAGGAAAGCTCCGGTGAATCCTCCATCCACAGCTTCAGATTCTTAACGTTCGAGGTGTCTTACAGATGCTCCTGCGAACATCCGAACGAGAAACTTCTTGCAAGAAGACTGTGATGATTCAAGGTGATACAGACTCCGTACCAGTGAATCGGGATGTCTTATCGCAGCTGCAACGGACTGATGTCACCGAATTGTTGTCTTAAAATTTTTTGCATGCAGTGATGTGGGAAAAGGGGGACGTGAGCAGATCAAGGGAGGAGGAGGAGTTTTCCCCCATGCCGTCCTCCTCCTCCTGCCTCTTCTCTCTCTTCAGCTCCTACGGAGAAACTCCAGAGTTTCTTCGTATTGCGGACCGGAGCCGACCTTTCCCGGCACGCATCCCGGAAACGCTGCACGTTCGAGAGCATCCTCTCTTCTTTTGCGACCTCACCCCCCTCCCTCTCTCTGCTCCTTCGGTCCTCTTTTCACTCCGTCGCCTCTCAAACCTCAAGATGGCGGCAGGCGCTTCCCTGGAGGCCGTCCGTCCAGAGAGGCGATCTCCCGCCCTCTTCTGTCCTGTTGTCGTCCAGACGTCGTCGTCGTCGGCACGCCCGCGTTCCCCCTCTCCCCGGAGAGCGGCTCCGGACCGAGCTGGACGGTAAGCGTCCTGGTTGGCGACCTCCAGTTGCTGCTGCCACGCTTCGGGGCGGTCTCCATGGATTGGCTCGTCGGGTCTCTTCGTAACCGTGGCTCAGCTCGCGGGAGCACCCTGGAGTGCAGCACCCGTTCTTGCGCGGGCGGCGGGTTCGCATTGAATCTGCCGCCAACCCGACGGCCTTCTCCGTGAAGAGAGCGTCCCGACGTCGACGCCTGGCGCGGTGGTCTTCTCTGTGCCTTGCAAGGAGGGGCGTCTGCCTCGCACGGGATCTCGCACGTGGGCGCTAGTCGAACCTCCCTCCCTCTACCGTGCGCGCCGGCTGTTGAGTTCTTGAACGCGATCCCTCTTTCCTTCCTCGTCTCAGATCTTCTCAACGTCCATTTCATTTTAATTCTTCCGGGAGACTGCCTCCCCATGGTTCGCATCATTATCATCCCATCCCCATGTCACTGCATGATATTAGCATTGTTGCTGACCACAGTGCACAGGTGTCAAAGGGAAAAGCCTCGTTCAAAACCTGTCTTGGGCGAGCATCACTTGTCTAATGAAGCGGAATGATCACGAATGATGAAGAGTCAATCATTCATCATCTGGAAGTTGTTAAAAACAAAAAAAACACTGGAGTTGAAGAATGGCAGATCTGACTCGAGGCGGTGTCCGCAGGCTTGAGGGTTCTCCGTTGCCAAGCAGCGCGATGGATGATGAACTTCCGGAGCGAATGGACCCTCGATGTTTGTCGCACTCAGTCGATCCCTGCTCGTTCCGTATCCATCTTTTCGGATGTAAGGACGATGGATGCTGGGAAGATGTTCCCCACCCCCTTTCCCCAGTGCCTCAGGCTCATTATTTCAGTAGTCAGCACATCATCATGGGCAATTCTCAAGAGGGGATGAGACACCTACCGTGTCTGCCACAGAGCTCCTCTCCCAGAACGACCTTGGTCTAACCGTGTGAGCTGCGCAGACAAGTCCTCGGAGCGGATAAACCGGCAAGCAACGTGACGAGCTCCAGACGGACGAGGAACGTACGCTGCTGCCCAGCGGCAGCCGTTCCGTCCTCCAGACAGGAACGTTGTCATAAAGTGGATTTCAAAACCGAAAGACGCTGGAGTTGTCCAGCCCCCCCCCCCCCCTCTCTTCCTCCACTGAATGTCGCCTTCAGCTCTTCGCCCGGGACAGAGGTGCTCTTCTTCTTTCGGAGGGAAGAGGCGGCGAGAGGAAGACGAGCAAGCGTCTCTCTCAAGGTCTCTCAAGCGGGCAAAAGTGTGAGGCAATCCGGATGGTGATGTGGAGGAATGGGAAAAGAATTCGCGCTCCTTGGAGGAGGTCTCGAGACTTTTGGCTGCCTGTCCTTATTCATGCATTGATTCATCGATCTTCCTGCGTGTTCAGATGGATTGGAGACATGAAAGACGTGCTCCTCTCCCAGAGATGAAAGCCGTGGAGAATGATTCTCCAGAAGAAAGCTTTCTAAAGGGACAGGCGTTCTTTTGATGAGAAACCAAGCGCCTTGGGCGAGAGACCGAAAACCAGGCACCAGAGAGAGACAGCCCAAGAGATGCAGAATCGCGTTTCGTAAGCAAAGGACAAAAACAAAAAGGAAGAAAAAAATGGAGATGAAAAAAAAAAAAACCTTCTTCTATCGGGAGCGCCTCAGGAACCGACTGTGAAGGAAACCAAGGCGAAGCAGGGAAAAGGGCAGAACCAGAGATTCAGCTGCACGCAGGTCTTGTCTGCATGAAGCAACCCAAAAAGGATCTTGCGGTCGTCTCGCTGTGGACCCGGTCGGGAAATGCGTCCAGGGAAAGGGGTGACGGAAGGGAAGATCTGCCTGGTGACACAAAGCTGCCCAGAAAACGCATCCTCGTGGCTCCCAAAACGGAAGATCCTTCAAGAAATGCGTTTCTCTCGATCTCTTTCGATTGTTAAACGTCCTTGAAAATCTTTTTCCGCCTTCTCCTCCCCTGCCTCGATCTCCGGTGGCGTTTCCTCTTTGTTTTCGTTTAGGAAACTCTTCGCAGACACGCGACGAAGATCCCCGGCGATGGCCCACCAAGGGTTTCGCAGGTGGGCGCCAAATTTTTCCGTTCGAAGAATCGCTAATAAATGAATGGTAATGTGTCGTCATCCGTGAAAGAGTTGGATGAGGATTCAGCATCTGCGTTCAGGACGCATGCGGGAGCAAGTCTTTCGCGACGACGATGGCCGGGAGGTGGACGGATGCGCGAATTCCAACGAGCTGTACAGCGCCGTCTGATTCGCATGCAGTCGAGAGGCATCCCCGGAAGTGGGCAGACGGAAGGCGCAGAGCCAGGAAGACAGACAGCCCAACAGGGAAACGGAGGAAGCGAGAAAAAACAGGTGCTCCGGTCCGGAAGGTCCAGCGCTGTCGTGCAGATCCTTCAAAGGTGGAGAGGGGAACACATCTCTTGGAGGTTTCGAGAACGCGCGTCGCAGTTTCATTCAAACCTTCGTTGAAGACCTGTCTCCTCCTAATCTTTGTTCGTTTGAATCTTCGCCACTCCTCAGCAAGAATGCTCAAGAGAGCTCATTGGAAAAAAGAAACAACAACAAAAAGAAAGAAGCAGAAATCCGTTGAGGGTCCGTGCAGGGAACATTTTCCTTTCGTTCTCTCTGGACGAAAGGGTCATTTTCAAGATGGCAGCAAACATGTGCTCAGGAGGGCTCCTCGCAAGTTGTGAAAGGACCATCTAGGCGGCTCTGACTATTCCGAAGGCTCCCATAACTATCTGTGGATCCGCCGTAGCAAGGAGCCCTCCCGAACGCACATTTGCTGTCATCTTCGAAGAGACGAGAAGGTGCGATCAGACCACAGCTTATCCTACCTGAAACGGCGAGGGCACCTCGTCCTCCTCGACCCCGGACTCTCTGATGTCGCCGTTCCCTTGGCTCTTTTGCACTGATCTCGCTGAAGAATCGTTCGTCCAAAGTTTCGTCCGTCTCTTCCCCAAATGGGTGTGCAGGTCTGTGCTTTCTTTGTCCAGGTGGCTGGTGAGAACGTCCATCCCCATCGAGGGGACCTCGTGTTGGCGACTTCAGAAGGCACCTGCTTTTGGCGAGGAGAGCTTCTGCCTGAGAGCACCCGTAGAAGGAAGTCTCACGTCCAGCAGTGTGAGGGGGGTGAGACCAGAGAATCACACGATGGTGGAAACCCATCACATGGCAAAAGGGCACACGTGCCCGTTGAATTGGCAGCGGATTTCAAAATGCAGCGTTTCCTTCCCGTTGTATTGCAGGTCGAAGCACGCGTTTCATCCCTCAAGGGCTCAAGGGAGTCCCGGCTGAAGGAAGAGGGGGTGCTGCTGCTACTGCTGCTGCATTTTCGCTTTTGAAATCAACAGCTGCGCCTTGTGCTTTCGTCCAGCTTTCTTAGCCTTCAGACCGCGAGTTCCACCCCCGCACTTCCGTTAAAATGTGCATTCGACGAACCTCGAGGAAAAAAATCGTCCAGAGATGCTGAAAACATCCGCTTCATCTAACGGTTGCGAATCCATGAGGAGTCGAAGCCCTTCGAAGTGGTGGACTCTGGGCGCCGAAGACACTTTCGTGTCTTCGGCGGCCAGAGTTCCAGGGGAGGCGCTTCGAGGTTCCGGGAGAGGTACGAGTGGGAGGGAGGGAGTGAGTGTGTTTCCTGCACTTCCCAGGCGGCGAGCGAAAGCTCCACCTTCTGAGATGCCGTTGGGATACTCCGGCAGACACTTTCGTGGAGATCCCCGCGAAAAACGCGTATGAACGAGATCCGAACCGAAATCGCTGGAACGGAAGGAAAAAAGAAAGAAAGAAATTTTCTTGGAATGGTGTCCGCTTCAAAATTAATTTATTGCCCTTAACATTCCTCTGCCATTTATTATAATAAGCCTCAGACAAAGGAAAAAAGAAAAAAAAGAAAGAAACTTTCGCTAACTCCAGAACGCAATGCCACCACCATAAATAAAGCATTCCGTTTCATTAAGGGAGAAAAATACACGAAGACGAAACGCAAGGCGAAACAGACAAAAGGAATAAACAAACTGATTTACGACGAACGCCATCTCTCTTGAATGAAATACCAAAAAGGAGGCAAATCAGAATGGCCGAGCCTTAGGTGCCAACATCTTTGGTTTGGGTTTCCCGGCCTCCGAGAGACCGGCCTCACTGGAGCGCAGATCCGGAAGCTTCAGCCAAAGGGTTTCGCCGAATTCACCTTTTATTCGCTTGCCGTCTGGCGACGACTTGCCTGCTGCTGCCTGTCAATCAAAGAGTCCCTCCGGTGACTACAGCCACGTCCATCCACACTGCTCTTCGGGAGAGAGTGGACAAGTTCGAAACTTTCGGGATCTCATAGCTCTTCCTCATTTCCTTATTCCCTTTTTTGCTTAAAGAATCCAGCCGAGGCGTTCGGAGCCGCCAGGCAAGAGCGTCTCTTCGGCGTAAGAGGGAAACCAATGAGAGGTGCGCTCTCTTTGGCAATGAGGAACGCTTTGGAAATGAGTCGAAGGAAGCCCCGTGAAAACGGAGCAAGCAGATGAAATGGGGACAGATGACAATTCTGCTGATACTAATGCAGTGCTTATGTAATGGGGAACTTTCTAACTGTCGAAAACGCATCAAACTATTTCCATGTAAATCTTTTCCGCGTTCTAAACAAAGCGTTGAGAGGAATTTTCCGGACAAGCAGAACAGACCAATTAATTATCCTGCTCAGAGGCTGCTTGGACGAAAAATACGATTCCTCAAGTCCAGCGGACACATCGTCCGGTATGAAAAATCTTCGTTCGCCCAAGAACGAACACGATGGGAGTTTTCCTCAGGAGCGAGAGAGGCTGCAAGACCGCAACATTCCGCTACTTCGGTAAACGAGGATCGTTCGGTTGTCCACTCCTCCGAGAGAATGGGAAAAAAATGTGGTCACTCTGTTGCTGGAACGAGAATCGATTGGATGAATCGATGAGACACCCTGAGAATCTCGGGAGAGGGGGGAGAGAAAAAAAAAATCAATTAGCGACCGTCTCAACGGGAGGGTAAACATTGACAATCCCACGTGTGTGAGAGTTCTGTTTGCATTTTATCGGCTCAGAAAGCTCTTATCCAATTATGTGGATCACAAAACGTTGGCCATGCAACAGCGTTTGCAGCCAGTGAGAGATATCTTGCATCACACATATCTCGTTTCTTTCTTTCTTTCTTTTTCTTTTCAGGCATCCATGAGACTTGACTTCATCGTTACTCGCAGAGGTGTGTTGCCTTCTTATACCAGGTCAGCCATCCAGGCGAATGTGTAAAGCCATTAATCCACAAAGGTTTCTGCATTCACCCGTATCTGCTTCGAGGCACCTAATCTGCATACAAATGTTCGATTCTCTCTCGCAATTCGTTTGGCTGGAACTTTAATTCTGCGAGACTTTGATTTGCTTTGCGGCCGAAGTCGTATGCAAATTTTACGGACCTCCAAAGGGAATTTGGTTGTTCGAACTCACAATAAATCGCGAGGCAAGCTGCTTTGGTTTCCATTTCCCAATGAGCTCTCCTTTTCGTCGATCGACCATTCAATATACACATACATATGGAAATACCCTTCGAGGTGTATGGGGCCGATACGCATCTCGTTGCCTCCAGCGTCTGGCTGCGTACACTTTTCGCCTTGTGCACTTGGAAGGAAAGACGGCATTGAGCGAGGAATCCTTGCTTTGCCCTGATTGCGACTCTGCGAAAGCCGTTCCCGAATGTTGTCTCTCTTATCCTCTTGCTAGAGAGTTCCCCAGAGTTCTCCCTCTTCAACTGCCCCAGAATGGCTCGCCTCACGCGGTTGTTCGGCACTCCACGCAAAATCCTTTTAGTGTTCGAGTTGACCCTGCTCGAAGCAAACGGGCTAATCGCTGTTTGCAAGAAGAGAGAGTGGCAAAGAGAGAAAGGGAATGCAATGGTTGTGTGAATCGTCCCGGAAAACCAGAAATGGTCCTCACAAATCAGATCCACCTGCATTAGGAGCAGTTTGGCACCCCTACTGATGAAAGCGGGATTTCATTTAAACCACCGCCACTGATTGGCTGTCGCCAACAATGATGCGATTGTTGCGAGACGAACACTTTTTTTCTTGGGCCTAACCAATCTAAAAATAATCAGAAGGTTTGTATCAAAACAACACATTACCAGGCAACATTTCGTGACGCGGAGAACGGTGACGGCGGCAGAAGATTGCAGCCTCTGCGTAATCAGAATTGTGCTTAGGCCAATGGGGGCAAAACCTGCGGCATGCTAATGAAAGTATCTGATTCACCTTCGGCAACGAGGATTCTTCGTTCCTGCCGTGATGAAGAAAGCGCCGACGACGGATTTTCGACTCCGATGGTTTTCGGGTCATTTTTCAGAGATCTTCGCAAATGGAATTAAGCAATGCTCCTCGGGGAACGGACCAGCTTCGCCCATTCCACGAAAGAAAACAAAGGCGTCTCCGGCAGAAGCGCAGCAGCAGCTCCGACGAGCGCGCGCGCCGAGCGACCCCAGTTGCGAAATTTCGCGAAATTCTAGGAAAGCGGCAACCCTGAAGCTTGCGACGAACGGCCTCGCGTGCAATCGAATCGAGCGGAGGGGGGCGCAGCATCCTACCGTATGAAATCACTGAACGGAAGGACGGTCGGGCATCTTCGCGCTCGGAGCTGCTGGGTGCGTTGCTGCGCGCCTTCGCTTGGGTAGGGTAGGAGCGAGGGTTCGTGTCTGACGTCGTCTGATGTCAGGATTCTTTGGAAACTTCTGGAAACTGGAAAGGTGGATCGGCATGTAGGTCAGACGAAGAAGAGGTGGGATCGAAGGAACCGTACAGGAAGGAGAGAGGAGGAAGAGGAGGAGCCGAAGACTACTGAACGAGAAGATTGCGTTTCAACGAAGAGGTGGGTGGGGTAACCCCTGGGATCCTGGAAAGGAACGGGAAGGTGCAATGGGAAGAAGCCGAGCCGGAAGTTGCAGTCCCGAGCGACGAGGGGGCGGAAGGAAAGGGGCCTCGGATACGCGCAGGGACACATAGGCGGCGCCGGCGAGGAGAGGAAGACGGGGAGGACGCACTGCAAGCCGACGAGGAACCTCGCGAAGTTGGGGGTCCATCTCATGGGGCAGGAAGGAACACTGCCGTTGCGAGATGTGCGAGGACGGTTGTCACGCAGACGGGGAAGGGAGACGACGGATACGACGGCGGCAACGTGGTAGTAGCGCAGCCGGTTCCCGCGTACGTTGCACCGGTAGTGGCACGGCCACAGGAGTGCCAGAAGCCTGTCCCTCACCATAGGCACCGCCGTGGTGACCTGTAGGGTCCGTGTGGTTCTAAGAGCGCTAACAGTGCCTCGATCCCGGGGGAGAACGGGGCGGACAGGATCCACGAGAAGTTAAGAAGCGCGCCGACCAGGTCTTCGGCGAGGATCGCGACCGAGAAGGATATCCACGGGCTCCCAGCGGGACCAGAACGAGCGGAACAGGCCGAGCGCCCAGTTCCGCGGCACAAGGGGAGGAGGAGGAGGAGGGAGCTCTTGCGAAATGGCTCGGCCCTCGCTGCTGCTGCTGCTGCCGCCGCCGCCGCTGCTGAGGTCCCTCCGTCCTGCACGCACACGCCGAACCAAACGACAGGGGGTTCAAGGAGTTGTCCTCGGCACCAAGACGCCGCTGCCCTCCTCTACCCGCTCGATCTATCATGGGAGGCTACCGCTCCGCGCGTGCGCGCGCACGTGCGTGAGAAGAAACGTCGTCGTCCGGTTGCGAGCACGCGCGACTCCGAGACTTGGTTCGCCCGACGAGTGCCAAGGTGGACTGCCAAGGAAGGGCGGCGAAGACCCGAAAGAACTGTAGCAGCCGCAGGAGAAGGAGGGGGGAGGGAAGCGACTTCACTGAGCAAGTTCGCCTACCGACGAGCACCATGGTGGCGCAACCTTGGATGCTGGGGAAGGGTGGAAGGGAGGGGCAGAGCACAGCCAGAGGCGCACGCGCCTTCCTGGACGTTCGCGATGCACGCGAACATCGCGGAAGAACGGAGGTCGCTCTGAGACTCGACGCGGGGCGCGGCGGACTCCCTCCCTGGCAGCTCCTCGCCAGCTGGAAGTCGCCCTCTGGAACGGACTCCCGAAGAGCGGCGAGCTCATCTTACTGCGCTTCCTGCTCCCGCGAGGGGAAAGCCTTCGGGAACGAGCAGGCTCCTCGGAGATGAGTCTCATGACGTCCCTGGACCCGAGCCCTACTGCGGAGCCTCTCCCGCGACGCCGAGTGGGGACACTCGATCAGCCGGCCGCGAATCAACAGGAAGGTCCAGAGGCTGCAGCGTGGTCGAAGGAAGGTCACCGGCCGGTCCGGCGCCTTTCGGAAAAACCCAACGTCGCCCCTACAGCTACTGTGACCGTCCCTCTGCTGGCTCCCGGACCGAGGCCGAAGTCTAGGCGACTCCCTGCGGCCCGCTGTCGTCCCACGGCACGGTTCGGGTGCGCCGGGAGTCTGCGGCTGCGTGGTTTCCGCAGTCCTCCTCAGGTGGCGCTCCGCGCTTAATTCGATTTGGCGGGGACTGCTGCGTGAAAGTGGGGAGGGAGAAACGGTCTCTCTCTCGCACGCGCCAGCCTCTCCGAGGCCGCAACAGCCTCTCGAAGCCCTGGTGACGTCACAGGGCGGTGCTCCGACAGATCAGACGTGGAGCGGCGGCGCTTGGATTTTCCCGCTTTGTGTTCGGCGGGAGCCTGCGATGCGTCCGGCTGTCCCTCCGCTGGGGGATCGCACTCGCCCTGCCCTGCGGACGCGCCTCCTGGTCCAGCGCAACTTCTGGCTGCAGGTTTCCTCTGAGCGGTCGGGATAGCAGGCCGCTCGTCTCGACACGAAGGAAGGCGAGGAGAGTGGGGGGTGGGATGAGATCCCAAACTCACTTAGAGAGTCCTCGGGAAAGATGGACACCCTTCCTGCTCCCCTCTGTGCCATTCCGTGTGTTCTTCCAGGGGTATCTTCGCGGCAGCCATTGGCGAGCTTCCCTCCCGACTCGTCTCAACCTGCCTCGGAGGCAGCGCCATGCATCCCTGAAGCCTCCGGCAATTGACGCGTCTGGGGATTGATTCCTTCCACTTCCCTCCCTCCGCCGGTCTCCCCGCGAAGGCCCACCCACTGTGATCCTTCCCTTCCACGGCGCACCCCTCTCGGCTCCTCCTGTCCACTCCAAAGGGTCAACGTGGGGCCGGCGGGGACAGCCTAACCACCCCCTCCTTCCATCCGTCCGATTTCCCTCTCCCTACCTGCGCAGGGCGCATTCTCGACTTCCCGTCAACAGGGGGCGGAATATGCGCGCGCATGACGTCCCCTCCCGCTCCGCTGGGGGGTGCGAGTAAATCAATGGACGGGACCCTCTGAAGGGTGGCAGGAACCGAGGCAGGGGAGGGAGTCGCTCCTGCCTCCCCCCTCTATCCGCCCCGGGGAGGTCGTCGAGCCGTGCGTGATAGGCGTGACCAGCGGGAGGGGCCGGGCCGGAAGCGGTGGCGCGGTCCCTCGGCTGGGGAGAGTACCTCCCTCGCCACCTGGGGAGAGCGCTCGTCCACGTCGAGCTGGCTGACCCTGCGAGCGAACGGCCACTCGAGAGAGTCCCGGCTGCCTCTGCCCTTCCGCCACGCGCGAGAGCGTCTTTCGCCCGCGCGTGGGCCCGCCGTCTCAACCTCTGATGTCGCCAAGAGCGCGCGCAACCAGGAGCAAGCCAACCTTCCCGGACCGCAAGGATGGATCGATGGCGACAGGAGAGGAGGACCGGGCCATCGATCGAGCACGCAGCTCCTTTTTTATTCCCCCCCCCCCTCCCCCGCGAGCGCAACACTGCCGGCCTCCGCCTCGTCCGACGGCCGCGCCTCCCTCGAGGCGCTGGAGGCGCCTCTCCGTGCGTCCTCCGGCCACAGGAAACTGCTGGAGCTCTCGGGCGCCTGAGGAACGCGCGACGGGCGTCCGGCACTCGCCCTGTTGCCACCCTACCTCGGACCGAGGGCCCCCGTGGGGCTGCTGGTTGAAGGAACGCCGCCTAGCCCCGTGGCGCATCAACAGGGTCTCGGATCCCCTCCGGGACGCGGAGGACTTCAACGGCAGCGCCAGGGAAGAGCGTTCTTCGGCACCGGCTGGTCCCTTTTCCGGAGATGAGGGGGGAGGAGGAGGGAAGAGGAAGGACGGTGTCTGCAGAGACTTTGGCTCAACAACCATGGGAAGATGGACCGCCAGCAGCGGCGGCAGCGAAGCTACGCGGAGGTGACTTCGGAAAGCAGGTCTACCTCTAGCCGGCTGAGAATGGCGCGTAAGTGAGGGGAAATACCGCGGTTCGACCTCACGAAATGGCACCACGCTCGCGAAACAGGGAGGCAGCCTGCTAGGAGCGAGGGAGGCGATGAGTTGGGGGGGGAGGGGCGAAGAAAAATCCCCTTCCGACACCGAGGTGTTCCTCTTCTCTGAGAACGAAAGCGTGGAAGAGAAGCCCCTCGCGCAGTCACCCCGAGCTGATCCTGCGGGGGCATGGAGGAACCGCGTAGGGACAGGAAGCAGAGCAAGCCCGAGCAGCTCCAGGAGCGACTTCAGTTTCCCAAGGTCGCGCGCGCGTGCAAGAACGCGAACCCTCGCGGGTGCACCCGCGAACCGGCGAGAGAGGCCCGCAGGGGCGTTGCGAGACGCCTTTTGTTTATCCGGACCCATCAGCGCCGCTTCCGACAGCGGATGATCGATGGTCAGGATTGGGAGTGGGAAGGGCGCACGTGCACTCTCGCGGGAATTCGACCCCGCCCGCGCGGGGGAACTCCGCCAAGCGCCGTCGAAGAGGTTTCGCTCGCTCCCTCTTCCCCGCTCCCTTGCCGAGGGGCTGACGTGGCGCTGCGGAGGAGGAGGAGGATGCATCCGTGAGCGACGACGGAGCGGCGGCTGCGAGCTGCAAAACCGAAAGTCGCCGCAGGCCCCGGAGGCGGCGAAATTGCCGGCTTCCCTCCTCGCGCCGGCCCATGCGCGAAAATCGCCCAAGACTTTCTCCTCCTCTCCCTCCTTGGTCGGCGGCGGGACCCCGGGAACCGGCGCCGCTTGTTTGCTCGAACCGAACCGGAGGATGTGGAGCCGGCGTCAATATGTGGCAATTAAAATCTATTTTGAGGATTTGCATGGAGACGGGTCGCACGGAAACGCCGCAATTACTGAAGCGTGGGTCAGCTGGACGCGGTCTTCGCTCGGGGTCTTCGCTTCCTGCGTTCCCATTCGGAAAGGGACCGCGAGGGGGAGGGGGGGAGACTGCGGAGAAAGCGAGGAGGAGCAGGTCCACCCGCAATAGCCCATCGGGAGAAAATTGCCACAGTGGTCAATCAGTGCCGCTTCTTTCCCTACGGAGGAGGACCCACCCAGGCACACGAAACCCCCCAGAGCAGAGCGAAAGAAGAAAGCGCGTTCCTCCTGTCCGTGGATTGGTGCGTCGGTCCTGAGACGGCTTATCGGCTGCTTTCCCGGCAACGACCGCATCGCCTTTCGAATCCCGGACCAAATCCCTACGAGGTCACGTCGGAATTCTTTGCTGCGGTCGCTTCGCTTTTCTTGCACTTCCGTCGACTTCCGTTACGTCCTCGGCTGTCACTGAGGCTGCTAACAACCGTTCGCCTTCTCGAGGGGGAGGAGGGAGGTCGCGAAGATCTTTGACACTGTGTACGCCCCCCAAGGGTCAGTGTTACTCTTCAAGTTAGGGTGTACCTCGGGAGGGACCTCCCTATGGATCCAGGAACGCTTTGGAGGAAGGAGTCCGTTCCTCTTACGCTTGGGAGGAAACCCCAAAGGGGACCCTCGTCCTCGTTGCCTCCGAAGGGACCCCTCGGATGGTGTCGCTCCTCATTTCTTCCCCGGAGGGAAGCCGGAAAGGATCCGCTCTCGGAATCCATTCTCCGGGAGGGTACCCCGCAAGGGAACTGCTCCTCCTTGTTCTCCCTCTGGAGAGGACCCGAAGAGAGCAGCCCGCTTCTTACACTCTAGAGAGGCAGCCTCTCAGAGGGGTATCAACCAGCTACACTGCACGAGATGGAGGGACTCCCCCGAGGGATAGGGGACGGCTCCATTCTCCCGACCAGAGGATAACTTCGGAAGGAAGTTCCTCCTTGATTTCCTGGAAAGACCCCAGTGGTCGACTTCCAATCTCGGCCAGTCAACGGGGGCATCCGGCTGCCACTGGTACCGCACCCGAAGACTATAGGTCAACCAGTGGCACCCCGCTGGGGGGAAAGGACTCGAAACCCATGACACATTCTCCGTTCTCAGGGTCGATCCTTCCCCGGGCGGGATTCGAACCCTCAACTCCTGGTGCCACCCGGCCACCACCAACGTGGGTCGCCGGGCGTCAGGAGCGCATAAATCGGGGAAGGGGGGGGGAGCCTCCGGAGGTGGTAGGGGCCGAGGTTCCCAGGCAGGGAGAGGGAGTCGTCCGAACCTCCGGGTAGTTTGCCGAACCGCGCGATCGAGGAGACCAGAGGCGGCAGTCACGCCGCCTGGCTGCAGGTTCCGTCCACCGCAGTCGCGGACCACCGGACTCTTTCGGAGAGGCCGGAGATCCACGCGTTCCGATGCCGGCGCTGACTCCTTTGGCGCCGTTGGCCTTCGATGCTTCTTCCAGCGACACGAGCGATCGGCAAAAATCCTGGCGGGGAGCCACCGAAGCCAAGGATCGAAGCGCTCAGGCTGCTCGTTCTGCTCTTGACGCGTCCCTCGGCGAGGGACGTCGTCTCCGGGACGCCAGGAAGGACCTGGATCGCAGCGACCACGGCTTCCATCTGCCAGTCTTCCAAGCGCCTCAAGGCCCGACCTTGCGCCAAGAAGAAAAAACACCACCATCACCTGAGTAAGGTCACCTGGCCTCTCGCAAAGTGCACGCGGCGGCCGGCGGTCCAGGCAACACAAACACACGGCCCTTTGCTCTCTGTACACTGCCATCTTGGAACGGTATGCACGAGCACTCCCGCAAGCTTGGATACAAGGAATGAGTTGGTCATTCTACACAAGTGCAGGTCCTCATCCATGTCGAAGGCCGAGTCAGGGACTCCAGGGTGCTGATTCCGGTGCGGTACCTTCATCTGTTTGAAAGATAAAAACGCTTCGGGCCCTTGGCTCCCGTGGGAGCTCCTGGACTCTCTCCTGCTCTTCAGAAGTCTTGGATGCTTCATCGGCGGCAACATCCACTGCGCCGTTCTCATTTCCCTTGTTTCGAGTGCTCCCTCCTCCTGATCTTCCGAGTTCTTCTGTTTTGGTTCCCTCTCCCGAGGTTGCGGAAGCTCACTGGTTTGGAAAGAGCGCAGGAAGACCGCGTGCCTGGAATGGCCAGCCGCAGCGACGGACGCAGTTCTCGGCTCGTGCAGAAGGCGAGCAAGGAAACGGGAAGCCGCACTGGACTGCGCGCGGATCCTCTCTGGGATTCCTTCCAGCCACTGTGACCAAAAACCTCGCGTTCTGTTCCGAACCTGAGAGCGTCCCAGGAGAAGACGCATGCCGACTCGGTCGAACGCCATTCTCTGGTCTGGGGACGTCGACCAGCGTCCGGTTTCGCGTTCTTCACAAGGTGGACTCATCACCTCTGATGAAGCGTCTCTCCGGGGTCTGATCACTTCAAGATTGCTGGTGTGTCGGGAGCACGGGAGCAGCAGTCACGAGGCCCACATTCCTGGAAGCTCGGAAAACACGTGCTTCAGGGGGGATTCAAAGCGGGGGAGGACGATGGAAGAAGAACACCCAATTCGTCCCCGATTCCGGTTCCAGAGCACTTTTACGGCACCCAGATGGAAGCCCAAGACGTCTTCCTCTCACAAGAAATTCCCCTGAAGGCATCCCGCATTGTCGCTTCCCTTCCTCACCAGAGGTGGCCTCTTTTAGCATTCCACGTCTGTGTCGTCTCTTCTTGATTGCGATCCGCACCGACGACATCTGCCGACGGCTTTGACGGTCACCGCGGAGGGACTGCCAGGGCGCGGGACGGACGAAGAAGAAGCTCACGTTCCTTGTCAAGAATCTTCTGTGCAGACTTCGCCTGCTTGGCTTCGTGTGCCCGCCAGGGCGGACAGACAGACATGGGAAAGGGTCCCGCGAAGTGCGGCCAAACGGCAATCTACCGGCAAGGTGGCATTTTCCTGCGAGATGAACTCCGGGAGGAAGGTTCCAGGTTGCTGGACCACGGTCCATCTCGCAGATGAACTTCGACCCTAAGTGCCCCACCGAAAGGACTCTTGCGCTGGAGCGAGCTACTCGGCATTCCGCGGAAAGACTTCGAGTGGTCCCCAGCGCTACGGAACGCCCACAAACCCTCCCTCTCAGGTAGCAGGAGTCGGCGATCCTTGGCCTCCCATTCAACGCCCGCAGGCATCACTGGACACGGGAAAGGGGGGGGGGCGAGCCCTAACTGTGGTAGATGAGGGGAACGCGAATCCCTCCAACACCTGCTTGTGGACTGCGTTGCCCTCCGGCCCCTCTGAGAACGCTTTGCCGTGAACTTAGGGGCACCCGCTGGCAACCCAGGGACGCTTTAAGGCCTGTCCTCCTACGAGATTTCCCTAGGCCGGCAGCCTTGCCAGGAGCTCTCTGTTGCCTTCGCGGCATTGTGGCTGCCTGGAGCGACGCAAGAGGAGGATGGAGTGACAGGGTTGTCATCCACTTTACCGTCCACTTCATAAGGATGGCGACAAGATGACCCCACCCTGCCAACTCTTCAGGAGGAACTTGCCGGTATCCTAGAAAGGATGCAGAGGACGCCCTTCAGCAGACAGCGATCCCTTCCCTAACCCTCCATAGGTTTTTTTTGTTTATTTTTGTTTGGCTTTTATTTTATTTTTATCTTCGTGTGTCCTCCTCCCCTTTGCTGCAGAGGCAAACCTCGCCGGACTGCCTATCGTTCTCTCGGCAGGTTCCGTCTGAACATCCTGTCACCGCTTTTGCAAGTGTGTCATTACTAATAAATGCCCCGGGGCACCCGGGTGGAGAGCAAAGTGGCTCCGGACCGCTTCCGATCCAGAGAATGCTCCCTTGAAGGTCCCGGTGTTGCTGCTGAGGTAGCGAGGGGACAGATGGTCGAACACACTCTGGTCGTGAGTCGCTTGGAAAGGCCCTTGTCGGGTCGAAGAGCCTCCGCTCCGTTTCCACCTTCGGTTCTGGCGCGCTTTACCTGGAGCCCGCTGAACGCCGAGGCCCCTGCAGCGCCACGAGGTGGCACCCCAAGAGGCGCTTCCGAAGATTTCCTTCCTTTCCCGGAAGAGGCTTCCGGGCTCTCTGCCGGTCGCGGCGAGCCGACCCTGAAAGGCCGCCTGAATTCCCCCGGCCGCCTTTGTCGGCAGCGTGCCGGCGGCGACTCTCGCATCCAGCTTTTTCCTCCCGCGAAGACACGAGGGGTCCGGCAAACAACAAGGCACGGGACCAGGGAAAGTCGACAAACCGTCGATTAGAAATCACGAGGGTGCGAACAAATAAAGAAGGTGTGCCCTGCTGAAATGAAAGTCGGTGTTCGGCGTCGCCGCACCGGCGAAGAAAACCGCGAAGGCCGCGCGGCGCTGCGAGCGTTTTTCGCGCTCTGGTGTTTTTTTTTTTCCCCTCACGCCGGGGAACGGATGGATGCTCGCCCGCGTGCTCTCACACGCGCCGCCTGCGCTCGTTCCCGCTCCAGACGCCAGCTGCGCACCGCGCACGCGCCCAAGTGTCGCTAGTTCATCCCCCTTCCCCCCTCCTTTCCTCTTGCTCACTTTGCCTGGGGCCGGAGTTGCTTCGAAGGAGAGGGAGCGGCGGGAACGTCTTTGGCCGTTGTCGCGGCAGATGTCACCCACCACCACCGCCCCTTCGCCTTTCGCGTGAGCTCAACCTTCCCGCCGTCGGCAGGGAACCGGCGGAACGGGTGTCGAGCTGCCCCCCTTCCCTTCCCGCTGCCAGAACCCAGCGAGCGGGAAAAGCTGGCTCTTCCAACGAGCGAGCGCAGCAGCGACGGCGATCCCTGCGAAAGCGAACTCGCGCGCGTGGCTCCAGCCGGACTCTCGAGGCCTCTCGTCTGCTCTGCCTCCGGCTCCGGTGACGATTTCGTTGGCTCCTCAGACGCCCTTTCGGTGGTCCTTTATTAGCGCGCGCGCATTTTCTTCTTTTTCCCATCAGCGGTCGGAAAACAGGAGGAAAAAAACAAAACAAAACAATGTAAGTCGCTTTCAGAATGACGCAACGCGTTGTCAGGGCGACGGCGAAGCCATTCTGTGGGAACCGCTCATCAGCACTAGCGGTGAAGTTTCTTGCGTGCACGGCGCTATCAGACGTTCTTCCATGCCATTAAAATCGAGGTGGATCCGTCTTTATCTCGCCTTCGCATCTCCCGTCCCCGCTCCTCACGCGTGTCCCGCTCGCCCGTCTCCTGGATCGCCCGCCTGCGCGCGCTCGACCTCCTCCAGGGGGCCTGCGCTGCCTTCATGCAGAACTTCCCCCGCCTTCTCTTTCACGATCTTGGCAGCAGCGATCCCTTGGCTGGGGGTCTCCAGGGAGCCCGGACGGTCATCCTGAGTTACGGAGTTAGCAGTCACGTAGGAGAGGCGGCGAGACGGGCGGATTCTCTCTCTCTTTCTCTCTCCCGGGAGGCTTTCCCCAGCACCCGGACCCCTCGACCTCTTGTGGGTCCCCTCCCCGGCCTTGGAGAGGTCACGAGGCGGTCTGGGAGCTCTTCCGGCGGAGAGGAGGTCTCTGGCCACGAGGGGCTCCGCCTTCGTGCCCGTGCGCGCTCACCGTCGGACGCTGGTCAATCCTCAGTTCGTCCTTCCTCCTGTAGCTTCAAGAGTAGCTAGGTCTTCGGAAACCCTCGCACTGCGCGCCCTCTTGAGCCCTTCCCCCCCGTTGCCGGGGGAACGCTGCGACTCCGTCCTCATCCGTTCTCGTGGGCGAGAACGAGTCCCCTCGATGGCCTTCCAGGGGACATTCGTGCGGCTGCTCAACGCAGATGTTGAGCCACGTTGAACAAGCTCATTGGGAACCTTCCGCAGGGAAAGCGACGGCCAGCCCCTCCTCCTTCTCTTACCACTACTGCTGCTACTGCTTCTCTATTGCCACCGCTTCCTGGTCCGACTGATCTCCGCCACGGTCCTTTCTGCCGCTGCCGTTGCTACGGGCGCCGACTGACGGAGTGGGAAAGGGAGAAGGCACTCGCCAGTCCGAAGAAAGCGAAAACCTTTTCGGTCCGCTCCACAGGAGGTTCCCATGGAGACGCTCACGAGCGGGCGCTCCGGATTTCCTAGCAAAACCCTCGGAGACTCATCATCCCTCCCAGGGCTCCTCCAACCCGGAGAAACAGCGAGCAGCGGCGCGGAACCCCTGGGGAATGAAGGGGAGGAAGAGGAGAAGGGAAGCTGGTTGCCTCTGCAACGGAGAACCTCCTCGCCACTCGGGTCCCGAAGAATATCGTCTGGCCAGCGAAGACCCCTCAGTGGTACCAGTGGATCTCACGAGGGAGGCTAGCAGTCCTAGAAGGCCGGTGGTGGTCACCATGGAGACCAGGCAGGCAGACGACGAGGGGGCGCTCGGAAAGGGGCAGAGGACCGAACTCTAGCCCCGTCCGTCTGAGCGGAGGAGGAACCGCCCTCGGGAGTCCTCATCGTCGCCGCCGCCATCGCCGAAACTGACGTTGGAAGGGACGCTCCTCGTCGCTCAGGGGGTGGCAGACACTTGCCCAAAAGGGCAGCTCGCGGTGCAACTCTTTCTTCGGGGAGTAGCGGAAGCCATCTGGCGGCGATGCAAACGGAGGAGGCACGGGGCTAGAATCCTGCCGAAGAAGCAGAAGTCTGCTAAAGACCGGAGGAGCCCCCGGAGCCAGGGAAGTTCTTCCAAAGGACCGTTCTCGATCACCTCCTCGGGGCAAAGGCCGCCTACTTGTTTCTCTGCCTGACCACAGTGAATCTTCCGAGAGGACCCCTCCTTTCTTCCTCCTCCTCTTCCTCCCTTCCTCCGGGGAGAAAGGGAGTAAGGAAGGAGGAGGAGGAGAGGAGTATTCCTCTCTTCCTCCTGCTCCCCCTCCGCCCCCTCTCCCTTCCACGGGATACCCAGCTCAGCTTCCGGGGATCCCATCGCGACCCTCCTCCCCTGGTGGACCTCCAAGGCAAGGAATTTCCCTGCTGCTGCTTTCCAGGAGGAAGGGGAATTCCGGAGGCGGGAGCAGCTGCTCCTCCAGTTCCGGATTCTGCCCCCAGGTGGCAGGGCACCGACTGCCGCGCTCCACCGACCCGCCTCCGGAATTCCTCCGGTCGGCGCGTTTTCGTCCCATCCTCTCGGTCCCTCATGCGGCTTCCCCGGAGGTCACCTCCGCACTCGACGGTGAGAGCGGGCTTTTCCCAGAAGCGTTGCCTTCTTCCCTGAAGGCAGGGCTTCCAGGAGAGTGCGCGGGCGTTACGGAGAACTCTGTCTTCAGAGAAGGCCGCTGCACGGAAGTGTCCTGCCCTCCCGGAGGATGCTGGGTTCGGAGGCCTTGCCTACGCTTTGCCCTCCCCCCTCCTATTTCTCTCTCTCTCCTACCCCCCTCCTTCTCCATACAGACATCCCCTTCTTACAGACAACCGCATCTTCGAGAGGCGCAGACTCCGAGCTCCACGGAAGCTGCCGGGAGCCGAGGTTCCGCCGTTCGTCGCGGTGCGGTCTTTTCGTCCACTCCCGTAGGAATGGCGCACGGAACGTCCAGCAGCCCGAAGGCTGACGGAGGAGGGGAACGTCCTGGAGGAGGGGTCGGGCGGGGTTGCTGCTCCGGACCAGCCAGACCGGAAGCGCTGAGTTCGTGAGGTACCTCCGCCCCTATTGCTCCCGGCCACGCGCCTCCAGGCGTAGGAGGAGCGCGCCATCATCGTGCGCGGTGCGCCGCAGAGGTCGCGTGCGGTACGTTGAAGAGCTCGCGCGCGCTAACCCTGCTCCTCATCTCCGAAAAAAAACTTGGAGGGAAGTGCTACTTGTTGTTGTTACTCTTGTTCTTGTTTCCAGCGCTGACTGCGCTGGCGTTCGAGAGCCGGAACCTAAGTGAGAACAACACCCGCAATCAGCGTGAGCGGTTTCATCGATCGTAGGTGTTTTCGGAGATGCTTCCGCTCTGTGAAGCTCTGACGGGACGCGCAAGACAGCCGCGTCCGCCCCAATGGGGGTGAAGACCCGGCACGACCCTGCGCAGGGATGGTTCCGCGTTTCCTTCCCCTCAAGGGACGTCGAGATTCCGGAGTCCCCCCCCCTCCGCCCTATCTATTCCCCTGCCCTTCCTTCACGTTGCCAGTAGGCCACCGCATCGTCGCCGCTGCTGAGCCTCAGAGGGAAGGATCCCCGATGAATGCCCCCACTTCCACACGCGTGCTTCTTGGCTGCGGAAGGGATGCGCACCACGGGAGCGCTTCGATTTCCTGACGCTGCTGCCCTGCAGGACCAGTGTAAAGCAGCGGTCACGTCTCGTCACGTCTCCAGGAATAGCAGTCTCCTTGCTGACGACTCCCCGCCACCTGGAAAGCAACGGAGAACCTGTCGAAAGGGAGGGGGGAACGCGGCCTCCATCCCGGGGAGTCGCTGCTGCCTACGTGAGAGGAGAGCGTCCGGCCTGTCGGGACGATGCGGGCAGACTGGTCGGTCACGGATGACCACATCCCACCGCCATCCCTTCCCTGCCCCGCTCATGCCCTCGGAAACCAGGAGCTCATTACGTCGAGGTCGACCCGTCCCACTCCCTGTTTGTCTTCTGGTTCTCCCTTCTTTTCTTCCACTCTTCCATGACTTCATCTCCAGTGAGAGCAGTCCCTTTCAATTCCTTCCTCCCCTCCCCCCCGCCCAAAAAAGATGTTCGAAAATACGCGATCTCGCAGTCCGGGATGAAAAGCCAATCATGACGACGACGTCCAGGGTCCGCCTCAATGACTTGGAGGCTCCGCGTCGAGATGCCGGCGTGGGCATCCTGGAGCAGGACAGGATCGGGCTTCAAGTGCAGTTCCGGATGCTGGCACTTTGTGCCAAGCTATGGACGACTCCGTGGTGTACTCCCGCGCGTCTGCTGTTGCGGCCAGCAGGACTGCTTTCGTTTCTGCCGCACTCCTAGCGCGCCACGAGAGGATTCGGCTTCCCGCTGAGGGTGCTCGCCTCGCTCCTGGAAGCTCATTCGGGGATCTCCTGCCGTCCAACGAACTTTAATGCGTGACAGCAGGAGGCCTTATCGTCCTGGGCAGCGCATCAGAAAGTGCTGCTCATCGAACTTCATTGCGTGCACCTTTCCCATTGTGGCTTTCCCATTGTGTTCGGCGGAGGATGTGTTGCAGGATCAGGACAAGTGGACTCGCCTGGCCGCCACGTCCTTTGCTGTAGAGCAGTCTGCCCTAAGGACCAGCAATGACAGTTGTCTACAGGCGGGGTGAGAAGTCTCCTGCATGCTTGCTGAAGAAACAAGGCTGTTGAGCGACTGGAAGACGAGCGAGCTGGCAGATGTGGCCACTCCTCGTAATTGTGCGAAAGGACTCCTTCGGTGATGCGAACTCTTGAGTGTTCCCCCGGTAGAACTTGTGGTCCCTCCGTCGTGCATGGACACGTCTGTGTTCCTCCTTCGGTGGACACAGGACGCGCTTCTACTGTTGCATTGGGGCTTCCATTGCAATCCGCGCCCATCTCGTTTCCGGGGGAGTTGTCTCCCCTAACTGCAGATGGTGCGGAGCAGTGGAATCGCTCCCGTACCTGCTCTTCGACAGCAGTGCCCTCCAAGGACTGTGTCTGAACAGCACTCCTGAACCAGGAGGACACCGCCCTCAACATCATGCTTCGCTTCTTCACGCGCGGCGGCCTCTCGCTAGATGCGGTCATCGCTACGATCTGTTGCATCCGCGCCATCGCCATGGTCCTCCATGTGTCGGAGTCGCGAGCGGCCCCAACAGAGGTCACTAGGATTGGAAACGCCAATGGTTGCTAGGTGTCCTCATCTTAAAGAAGAAGTCATCAAGGAGATCTCCAGCATTCAGTACCGGTTCTGAGAGGAAGAAACGCCCAAAGCCAAAACCCCCTGTTCCCTACCCCCCGTATCTTTTTGTATTTATTTATTATCCCCTCCCTCCCGTTCCAGACTTTCAGTGTGCCCGACCTGCGTCTCGGGAGCCCTCCCTTTGAACTTCTTTACCCTTCGCCTGGGAACGTTGCTCCTAGATGGTTTGTTCATTCGTGAATAAACGTCCCAGCACAACCGGGTAAGAAACGACGACGATGTCGAACGAGAGCGAAGAGACTGCCGAGCCCTCAAAGCGACAGGGGTTTCGTTTCGAGATGTCCGAAGAGAAGCAAGAGGAGGAGGAAGACAACACGCATTGATCCTTCGGGCGACCACGCAACATGAGCCCCCAGCCCTGCCGTGGGAAAGCCGCGCGCCGTCTCCGATCGCCAGGATGGGAAGCAAAGGAACGAGCGGACGGCCCTGGCGAAGGACGGCGACCGCCGCCGGATCGCGTTGCAGGAGCTGACCGGATCCGCAGGTTTCGAAATTCCGGGAGTCAAGCCCCTGCACCCCGGATCCGCGAGGGTCTGAGGCGAAGAAGAAAGGACCTGGGTTCTGCAAGGGAGGGCATCGCAGCCCGGCCGGTTCTTCCTCCTAGGAGGGAGCAGGCGCAACGAAGGTGCAGGCCCCACCCACAAGCCTCCTCCTCCGTCCCTGGTCGCCCCCTCCCCCCTTTCCGCCCTGATCTGCTCCTCGGAATCATCGGAAAGCTTCTCCGTCCTCGAGAACGCATCACCCGGGCAACGGAGTGGCCCGTCCTGCTTGCTCGGCAGCGTCCCGCCGTTCCCTGGAGGCGAACGGGAACGCTTCCTCTCCAAAGTTTCTTCCGATGCGCGTTTCCCGGTCTTTGCCGCTGAAAGATCGTCCGGTCCATGCCCTGACCGCGGGGGAGGTGACGCGCGCAGAACACACGTAGCCAGATCTGGCTGCGTATTCGGCGGTGTAGATTGAGGCGTCTTCCGCATGTCGGACCGCCGCAGGGATGGTACGGCACGGGAGGAGGACAAAGGCGGGAGGTGGAGCTCTTCAAGGAGCGTCCGGGAGCAGGTGAGGGGACGGCCGCCGGAGGAGCGCAGTGTCCTCCTCTTCCTCCTTGACGAAGGGAAGGGAAGGGAAGGACGGGAGGAGTGTGCTGCACCCGTCTCCTGGCCTCCGGGCGCCGTCCAGTTCCTCCTCTTCGTGCCGAAGAGGAGTGGCGCCCCGCAAGATGGCAGAAGGCGCAGGAGAAGAGCGAGGACGGTGCTTGTCCGAGAGGTGGTCCGCAGAGGCAGCAGCAGGGAGTCAGCGCGCGCCGCCGGGAAGGTCCCCAGGGGTGGAGCGAGTGGGAGGGAGGGCTCCCCGTTGCCCCTCTCGAACATCTCGACCGGCGTGCGGCTTCCTGGAGCGACCTCGCCAACGCAGACCGACGGCGTGATCCGTGACCGGCCCCCAGACTGACCCGGGAGCCTCTGGTCCGCCCTGCCACTCGAGTCCGAAAGCATCCGCGAGCAGGGCGTCCACTGATCTCCTGTCCTCAATGGTCTCCCTCCCCCCTGCTGTTAGGAGGAATCCCTGAGGACACGCGGCCGAGTGTTAGGTGCGCTCCCCTGGAGCCACGAGAGACACACAACGCGCCTACCTCCTCCATCCCGGCCTTCACCTTGGCTCGTCGTCTCCCCTGGCAATCCAGCATCCCCTCTTGCACCCTTCCCAGCACCGTGCCGTTCTTTGCCGAGAGTTTTGCCGGTGAACGGGGGGAGGGAGGGGAGAGAACCCATCCGTCGCGGTGTTGTCCTGGTAAGCGGCGAGAAGCCTCCCTCTCAAGCGACCGCCGCCAGGGGCAGAACTTCTAGCCGCTTCCCGAAGCAGCGAAGTCGAAGTTTCTAGAAAGATCCGAACCAGAAAGCCGGCTCCTTCGCATGTCCCCTTCCTCCGGATGCCTCCGGATGACTCCTCTGGCCCCCTTAGCTCGCATGTCTCCTTCCTCGCCTGCCGCCTGCCTCGTCGACCCTTCTCGTGCACACAGCTCGCTCCTCGCGAGAGAGTAGGGTCGCTCGCTGTCTGCGGGACACCCCCTTGTCCCCAGGAGAATTCCACGAAAGCGTAGAGCACGATCCTGCGGGGAGGAATGAGAGGGGGGGGGTGAGGGGAAAGTATTCCTATTCCCCCCATTATTCTTCATCCTCACCTTTCCGCGGACGACGCCGACGCCCAACTCTCTTCCATCTCGCCCGCAGGCGACGAGACTGTTCGTCCCCCTGGTTTTCCTGGCACGGTCGGGACTCGTCGTGGGGTGCAGCGTCCGCCTGTTCGCTCACGGTCCACAGGAGGTCAGAAGCTATCGAAGAACGCTTCGGAGCGCTTCTCGAGGGCATCCATCCTCCTCCCTCCTAGTGACGTGTCGAATTCCTGCTTCCACCTCTCCTGGGCGTTCCCACTTGACGCCAGCGGGAATCTTCCGCTTCGATCACGATGCAGAAAAAAAAAAAAAAAGGAAGAAGAAACGATGCGTCCCTTCTTCCCAAGAAGGGAGCGTGACCTTTGGGGGACAGCAGTCTTTCCGGGGTTCCCTCCCATTTCCTGCCACGTGCCTCGCTCGGGACGCTTGCACCTGGACTCTTCGGTCCGTCCTGAAAGCCTTCGGGGCCGTTTGCGTTTTGTCTGCGATGCCCTCCGCTCGAGCAGCTGACGCGCAGACGTCGTGTGGAAGGGTGTCCGACGAGAGTCTCCAGCGTCTCCTCGCGTCGCCTGACCACGCCGCACACGTGTTTCCGCTCCTGCCGAGAGCTGAGAGGCTGCAGGGCTGAAGGGGAACGATGCCTGCGCGCTTCCGGTGCGAGCGAGCGCGTGCTCTCTCGCCCCGTTGGGCCTCCTGCTACCGCGAGGTGGAACTATCTCCGCTTTCCTCCTACGAACGGGATGATGGGGGAGAAGATTCGCGAGGATGTGGCGCGTCCTGCTTTTGGTGCGTATCCATGTGACGCCTCCGGCCCCTGCCGGAAATGCTGCCGTCATTGTCGCCCCCTGCCGTCGTCATGGCTGCTTTACGCGGCCGCCGTTGGCTTGCCTCCTCCTGTGGTTGTCATGGTTGCTCTCCTCAACTGCCTCTCTCGTCTCTGTTCATTGTCGACCCAATGGGCGCGGGAGAAGGCTCTCTTGCCCCCTTCTGCGAAGGACCCAGGGACCCCGGCCTGCAACTTCCTTACTGCCCACTGCCTCTTCCTCCTCCAGCGAGGTCGAAGATGCTGGAATCCCTCGTTTCCCATGAGTCCTTCGCTCTCCCAGCTCACTCTCCCGAGCTCTCCCCGCACGTTCGTGACTCTCGCTGACACGAACGCCTTCGGGATCGCCTTCCGTTCCCGCGATTTGCGTGACCTCGCCGCGTGGGATCTCGCTGCGTGCTAACGCAGCCCGTGACGCAGGCGGGTTAAAGGGTGCTTTGGATTCCGCCGCTTCCGATGCGGCTATTTTGGGCGGAACGGAGGCACTTCGAGGGGAGGAGTGGAAGGAGGGGAAGAGAGAGAGAGAGAGAGAGGGAAAACCTATCGAAAGAGACAACTCTGGCGAGTTCTGTTCCTGTTCCTTTCGCGCGGAGGAAAGCGGGTGGAGCGGAAGAGGGAGGGGGATTCTGGGAGCGAATGCCAGCAACCATCGGAGATGCGTTCCGGATGCTTCCGGTGATGCAAGAAGACTTATCACGTGAGTTCGCAATCAGGAGGTTCTGCTGTACGCCATTCATCCATCTTTAGTAATTGCTTCCGGCACGTCTTCGGGTACTTCACGCGTTTAGTACTTCCCGAAAACGTGGCCGCCGTTGCCGGCAGCTGCGGCGAGTGTTCGGGTCTTGGGAATTCGAAAGCAACAAAACAAATAAAATTCTCCTCGGGATTTCTTTTTCTTTTTTGAATGCGCGTGGCAGCTCTGCATGTATGCGTGGGTGCATAGCGATGTATGTGCGCATGTCCGGGAGGCTCAACCAGGTGACGCTTCATTATGACGATCGACGGCGGCGAAGAATTCGGACGGCTTGGCGGCGCACGCGCACGCATCCAGGGAGAAGGGGGGGAGGAGGGAAGAAGGGGGCGACACCCGCCACCTACTACTACTCTCAGGAGGGGCGGGTGAACTTGGTTGGGGCGGTTCCCGGTGCGTTTCCTCGTTGTGCAAGCGGTTCAGTGGGTTTCGTTCGCCGACCTTCGGTCCGTGCCGTTCTCTGCGCGGACCGCGGGCGTGGATTTCCGCGACAGACCGGCTCGGGAGGGGGTGCAAGGCCTTCGCGAGGAGGCGTGATGGTGCGCCCTCTTTGCGGGTGGTGTGGTGGGTCGCGCTGCCTGGTTTCGCCAGCTTGGCTCCCTTGTATAACCGCCTCCTCTTTGCGTGCTTCTTTTTTTTTTTTCTTTTGCAACTGTCAGGCATATCGTTGTCGTGACGAATCCATCCTTTCTCGTTCCCTCCCTGGAACCACCGTCGTGGCGTCGAAATGCTGCTCCGAGACCGAACGTCAAGTGGCCTGGAAGAAATTGGAAAAACAAAAGCAAGGCAGCGGCAATGCTTCGCGTTCCGCGAAGACCGGTCTAGGTTGCCTCCAGCAGGCTGCATCTCGAAGATGGCAACCGTCACGTGGGTTTTGTCTTTGTCTGTCTCCCCATCTTAAGATAAGCGGCTGTGGTTTCTGTTCCGGAAGGAATCCGTGGAAGGACTGGGTGTAGAACGAACGTGCGCCCTCAAGGCATGTGCCTTCCACCCTGTGTTCTGCGTTGCTAGGTGAACAGCTCCGTTGCTACGAGAACTATGCGAGCGAGCCTTCGCTCCCAGGTGCCGAGAGGGGGTGCCGGAAAGGGGAAGCTGACTCAGGTGCGGGTGAGCGTCCTGGTCCGCTTGCGTCTTCGCTCGCGAGACGGGCTCCCCTCCTCAGGAGTGCAGGACCGGCGCGACCCCGTCCGGCTCGCGCCTCGGGAAGAACCCTTCGCATCCGAGAAAAAACCGGAAGCGATTGGAGACGGCGGGATCGAAACAAAGAGCCGGGCGTTCTCGGGAAATCGACACGGGCAGCGGCACATTGCGAGCTCCCGTCTTCCCGATTCTCTTTTGGCGAGGGTGGATGGGCTGCCTCCCGGAAACTTCGCCCCGCCGCCGCCCTCCCAACACCTTTACGAAGATGGCACGCATTCTTCCTTTTCCCACCCTTTTTTCCTTTCTTTTTTTTTTAAGGCTAGTAGCGACCTCACGGGGAGGTCGTCACTTCTGGACGAGAGCGACGGAAAGCTTTCTAGGGAGGGGAGGTCTTTTATTTTGCAGCTTTCTCCCCTTCCAGTTTTTTCTTTTTTCTTTTTAGGTTTCCTTCTTTTGGGGTTCGCCAAGTGCCAAAGAACCGTTCGCCTCCTTAGGGGGTGGAGGTGGGACCCACGAAGCTCTTGTATTCCGTCCGCACCGTCCGGGGGCACGTGTTAACCCTTCAGGTTATAGGGGGTAACTCCGGGAGGAGACCATTCCTTGAATCCAGAGGGACCCGGAGGAAAGAGTCCGTTCCTTCCCACGCTCGGAAGGGAACCCCCGTTCAGCTTGCCTTCGAAGAGAACCACCTCTTCCTTATTCTCTGCGGAGGGACCATCCAGTTTGTGGGGCCACTCCTCGTTTCTTCTCCGAAGGCAACCAGGAAAGAGTCAGCTCCTGGAATTTCTTCTCCGAGGGCATTCCCTCAAGGGAACTGCTCTTTGTTTCCTCCTCCTCAAAAGAGAATCTCGAAGGAAGTCTTCCCGATTTCTCTCTGAAAGGCGCTCCTTGAAGGGAGCAGCGCACTTCTTGCACTTCTAGAGAGGCGACCTCCTGGAGGGGGGGGCAATCAGCTCCATGGTACTCAATGGAGGGTTTCCCCCTGAGGGAGAGGGCGGCTCCATCTCCACCGCCGGAGGAGAATCCCGAAGGGCTCGTTGATTCCTCCTGGAAGGACCCGTAGGGTCAACTTCCAATTCCGGAACCCAGTCGACAGGAGCATCCGGCTGTTTCTACCAGTGCTTCTGCACCCGGAGCCTACAGACCAAATAGCATCATCCTGCTGAGGAGTGGGGAGGGGGGGGGGCGACTCGAAACCCACGACGCAATCCCCCGTTCTTGGCATCGACTTCCCTCCCCCCCTCTGGTGAGATTTGAACCCGCAATACTCGGTGAAACGTGCGTAGACGGCAGTTACGTGGCCGCCACCGCGCGCATGTGAACGGAAGATTGGTCCTCGCAGCTGCCGTCAACGCCGGCTGCGACTGGAGAGTGGCGTCATGGAAACGCCCCGTCTCCAATGAAGACTGCCCCGATGTCGTGGGGAATCAGGGAACCATTCCACCTCCCTCTGAGCGCCAGAGTCCAGAAGCAATCCTTCGTTCTCCTGCCGTACTACCACGCCTTCACTGGAGGGAGCACCGCCTCGGCTGCTGCCCGTGCCACGAGTGGCACCGGAGTGACCTTGGGGTAGTTCGAGCCGGGGACGAAGGTCCGTTTCGCGGTAGTCCCGAGGCAGGATCAGGCTTCCAGCAACGAACGGCTCGTTCGTTGCTGGAAGCCGCCAGGGCGCGCTCAGCCTCCGCTGCGGGAGCGCGGTGCTGGCCCACCTGGCTCACCGCGTTGAGGAACTTGGTAACTTCCAGCTTCCTCCTGAGATGTCTCCACAGTGCTGCAGCTCTCTCACTCGCGCCCTAACGCTTCCTCCCCGGGACGCCCCCGACTTCTTATCTACCCCACTCCACCATCTTAGCTCTTGAAGTTCCATGACGTTTCACTCCTGCAGTTTTGCAGAGACTGGTTGAGCTTCTGGTTGTGTACCGCCACCAGGAGAGGGAGCTCGCTCTGCTGACGGCTGCGGTTCCGACCAGCTCCCTGCGGGGCTCGCTCGCTCCTTCGGCGAGGTCAACCGGGTTCTGCTTCATGACATCCGGGGTTAAAGTCGACCTGGACGAGAGCCACTCGGGATTCGCTTGTGCTGATATCGAGGACGCTGTCCGGAGCTGAGGTTGGTCAGCTCGTCGACGTTAATCAGCTTGAACTCCTCGACCTCGTTGACGCATGGTGTTGGCCGTTTGAGGACCCTCTTCAACGAGCTGACGCTCTTCGGGCTGGGGACCAGTTCCGGTACGGACCTCCTCCAGATCCGCCTGAGTGTCCTGACGACAGCGCCATTAGGTAGCCAGTCGGAGGACCAGCCAGGCCGGCTCCTGGAGCCGGCCTGGCTGCTGCTTCTCCAGCAGGCTGACGAGACGACCTCGTGCAAGACATCTCGATGATCGTGGGAGGTTGCCTGGCGCGTAGCTGCTGCACGATGGCGGGAACGAGCACGATGCCATCGTTTGGAGCCGGTGGCGGCCCTCGAGTCTCGTTGCCCAGGGAGACATGCTTTCCCAGGCGAGGTCGTTGTGGGCTCATTTAGAGTCAGCTGTCCAGACCAGCAACGTGTTCGAGAGCCGGACGCATCCCGCAGCCGCATGAGACGTCCAACGCGGACAGGGGACTCATGCGAGTCGGCCCGCAGCACGAGGACGCTGGTCAGGGTCTCACCGAGGCTGCTGGCGGTCCGCTCCTCGAACACATTGCTCTCCTGGGCCGTACCCAGGAGCTCGGCTTCAGTTTTCCAGCCGTCACCTGCCGTGTACGTTGAGGAACTAGTTGGTATGTGTCCGCAAGGGCGCTTCTTCCTGGTAGGCGGACAGTCCCGACTTCACCTTTCTCAAATCGGACCTGAGGACGCCGAAGTCCTTGCACCGCTGCAGAAACTGAGAGGCGGCGGCCCACTGCCTGTCCTTGGCCTTCACGAGCTCTCGGAGGAAGGTGCACACAAAAGGCGCGTCTGAGATCCGGTCCAGAAGTGTCCAGAGACTCCTCGCCCCCTCCAGCGCCTGGATGGCGCTCTCGACCAAGGCAAGACGCGCACCCCCCGGCCGGAAGGCCCGGCGACTCCTCCTCATTCTCCTCCGCCGGAGTAACGACTTCCTCCTTCTCCCTCAACTAGCGCGCGCACCAAGAGAGCCATCTGGTGCCGCAGGCGGCGCAGCATACGATGCACTCTGGGTGCTCTCCCTCCGTTTCCTTGCTGTCTTCCCAACTCGCCCGGGGAAACGGGGAAGGCGATCACCCTGCAGCCAGCCGAGACACCGGCAGCATCGGCGTCCCAGAGCCAGCAGGGAAGCAGGCCGCCCCTCATCTCACTGACACTCTGTGAGTGGACTCTCCCAGACGACCGGCAAGGTTTTTCGTTGTGGTTGCTCGGCGAGATGACGGAGAGGGAGTGGGGAAGATGGCAGCAGCATCTCACCAAACCTTCTTCTTTTTGGAGGATGTCCACAGGACTCTTTTCGGTTCAGCTGCCGCAAAATCGTACGCCTGCTTAGAGAGGAGACTGCACACTGGATCGCTGAGGTGCTCGATCAGGGGAGTGCACAGCATCCGCCAGAGATGGGCAGATGCTGCACCATCTCGTGGCGTTGATAGGGGAGCTTTTTTATGGAGATTTTTTTCCCCCGAATTAGGAAGATGACTATCCTCGTAGCACGCTCCCCCCCCCACAGATGCCTCTCCTGCATCTTCTTTTGAGTACGTTGGTTTTGTTTCCCAAGCGAGGACCCTTCTTTCACTCTGCCGGAAGAATGGACGGATCTCCCCTAGAATGTGTTCTCGGAAACTTGCCCCTTTTCTCTCTGCAGCTGCAAGCAGCCAGGCTAAAATTCACTTCTCAATCTGACGAAATGAAGAACCGCTTCGTTCATAGACGAAGATGCTCCGGGAAAAGCAGTTCCTCGCGTCGCGGGGGAGCCAGGAAGGTGCTTTCAAGGGCAGACTCCATGGAAAGATTGTGGTGGTCTTTCGAAGCCTTCCTGGTACCCTGGCAGCCTCGGAGGTACCGCAGAGGAATGAACACCGCATCGAGCCAGCGTTGCAGCGAAGCGCAACTGCGAAAGCGAAGGAGATGGAAGGAGACGAGGCTGGACCAAGCCTCCCCATTACGGATACGTGGGGAGGTGGGGAAAAAAGGGAGAGGGAAGCCTACGCATGAGAAGATGAGGAAACGTCACCATCATCAAAAGAAAGAACAAAAAGCCAGAGGGATCCTCGATGGCAGGAAGTGCGTTGGCCAATCCGTCTATGCCTTCCTTGTTCTTATCGTCCAATAGCTCTTTCACGCACCTGTTGAGCTTCCTCAGGCGGTAACCGAAGTAGAGATTTTCAAGGGAAGGCCCGGCATGGAAGCATCTCGGGGAGTCGAAGGTCATAAAGTATGCACGTGGAAGTACTTGAAATCCGCACGCGCGTGTGGGTCAGCAGCTTCTTCAGATCCTCTATGGCACTATCCTAAGAGGCCACGTCTTGCTTGCCATTCAGCTCCAAGCACTCCCCGTAAAGGTTGCTGCACGCAAGTCTTTGCGATGTACGTGAACAGCCGGTGCAGTCCATCCTCCAGGGTCGTCATCATTCTGCCCACCCGATACTTGCAGAGCCCGTACTGTTCATTGCAGTCCCACAGTGTGAGCTGTTCCTCAGTAGCAGCAGCAGGAGCAGTTTGCAGCTGAATTTCACCTTCACTCTTCCACTCTGCAAAGGCGGTCCGGCAAGAATCCGTTTCACCAGCCTAGTGCCAAGTCATTTTAAAATCCGAGACCTCGGCGCCGGCGCAGATCCGAACGGACATTCGGTTTGCCCATCACCTTCTCATTACTCAGGATTCATTACCCAGGATGCACCAGGCAGATCCATTTTCTAGCCCGCCATAAAGATGAGGGACGCTTACACGAGAATGGGGCACGCCCGCCACTTGGACGCTTCAGTCGGAGGAGTAGGAGTAGAAACCTGCCCCGGGGCTGTTCACTTTCCCCTTCTCGTAAGTGCGTCTACTACGTCAGAAAAACGGGAACGAACTGACTCTGTTCCTGCCTACTGCGTTCTTGGCGCGGCGCTTCAGGGAACGGTCGCTCTTAATAGCCCCGACTTTCCACTGCTCCGGCAATGAAATTTCATCTTCCACAAAGCCAGCAGCAGCAACAACAGCAACAAAAAAAGAAGACTCTTTGGACTGAGACACGCCAAGAGGTAAAAAGACGCCATTCGTTTGTTTGTTTTTTCGTCCCTCCTTCCCCCTGTCGCCTGAGAGGAGGCGACTCCTCCCAGCTTCCATCCGCGGCTTTCTGGGCGCTCGTCTGTCTCCCTTGTCTTTCCCCGGCCACAAAGAAGGCGCACTCTTCTGTCCTCCGAAAGGTCACCCTTCGAGTCAGAAGCCCGAAGTGTTTTCCGAGCGGTGAAACGCGGAGCGCATCCAGGCAGATCTCCCGGAGCTTCCCTTGGTGTGCTTCTGTTTTAGCACAGCGGAGGAGGCCCGAGGGAGGCTGTAGGGATAGAGGAGGCTTCAGGCTTCTTGTACCCTGCCTGCCAAGCTTGGGAATTCCCTTCCACATCTTCCTCCTGTAATCCCTCAGCATCCGCAACGTGTGAGATCGGAGATATCTCCCCACGTCTTGGCGCGCAGCCACCTCACGGAGAGCTCCGCTCGGGAAACGAAGAGACATCGTCACCTCCTCTTGGCCACCTTGCGTGTCATCCTTGATCAGGGGTTCAGTTGGTCACCTTGCAGACTGGAGCCGTCTGTCCCTCCATCCTTTCAGGCGGAAGGTTCCGGATTTCTTTCGCTCTCCATGGATGCCGCCAGGCCTCAGCAGATGACCGCTTCATTCTCAAGGTCAGAGTGGCCACTGCTGCTCGACGAACTCCTTTCCTGTTTTCTTCTGTCCTTCCTGGACGTGGAGCTCTCATTTCTTCCCGTTCCCTGGACGCGTAACGGGAAGAAATGATGGGTGCGAATGTAAAAGTGGGGAACTGGGATCAATTTGGAGCTGCTGCAGCGAAGGCATCTTTTCCTATTCCACCTTTCCTTCATTCCAGGTCCTCAAAACGTGCTTCCGGCATTTTTCCAGGAGCTGGATCCAGCTACCGCTGAGTACACCTCCTGTAATGCAGCAAGACGGGAGGAACTGCCCTGGGACGGTCTTTGAGGCGCACGGTGGGCTCGGAGCAAGGAGGAACTCTTCGGGAAGAGACGGGAGGAAAAGCAGGCGTTTCTCGCTGCTTAGCGAAAGCACCTTGCCATATGAGGAACGCTCGGAGCACAGGGAACGGGGAGCAGCTCACTGAAATTTGCAAGGCCGTGGTGAAGATTCGCTAGCAAAGGAAGAAGAAGAAATGGGACGTCGCTCCGTGGGTCCTGGAAACGGGGAGGCTCATCCTTTCCAGGCGAGACACCTGCTTTGAGGTGCGCGTCTGGTTCAAGAACTTTGAGGCAAAACGGAAACTTGGAATCGAGACACAGAGGTTGGACCGAAGAGAGACCAGCAGAGTGATGGGACTCGATCCAGCCCTACGCCGTGCTAGGGTCACGGATCCCTTGATCCGCATGATTTCTCGAAGAGCACTGGCATGGAGAAAGGAATGAAGAGGGAGGGGATACGCAAGAGTGGAGCCAGAGAGAGCGTGACTGGTGTGACATTAGGGCGTCCGAAAGCTGGCCTGATTTCCAAGCAGAACAGGGGGACCGGGCTGGACGCTACGCGGGAGACGATCCCACCACTCGAGGAACACGGCACGGAGAGGAGATTTCGGGATTGACGGCGTCCAACCGCCAATCGATGCCACAACGGGGGTCCCGGGGAAAGAGACGGAAGCCAGGAAACGCTCCCGACCTTTCTGGCGCAACCCTCAGGAGGTGTTGCTCGCCGCGCACTGGCGTCTTCCCTGTAAAAAGCACCGACTACCTATGGACAAGGCTGTGCCAGATGCGGGAAGTGGAAACATTGTGGTACCTCTCCTTGTGCGGCTTCTGCGTCCTTCGGGGCAGCTGGCGATGCTGACGCCCCGCTCCACCTCGAGCGGATTCTCAAGAAGCGACAGGCTCCTCCTACAGCCTCCCCGACCGCCCAGTCCCTCTGCTGCCTCAGGGAACGATAGCAGCTCCCCTTCTCCTCCCCCTATCCACTTGTCAGAGGGGGCGCCAGCAAACTTGGAAAGTCGGACGTTTCGTCATCCTTTCCCGCGTGTTAGAGAGTGCAGCGAAGTGATACCTCGCCTGCCGGAAGGAGCGACGGAGGACACCATCCGCTTCTCTCGCGGACCTCAGGAGACGCGGTGAGAGACTCGAAGGTGCCCCCACACTCCCCTCCCTTCCCGCCTAAGGATCTATCGAACCGACTGTCCTCTCCTCCCCAACCCCCCGCTCTTCCATCTAGCCGACTCGCGTGAGTCGGCTGTTCAACCCTTCTTCTTCATCTCCCAGAGTTCCTTGGGGACGGTTCCCCTCACGGTCTCGGTCGTAACCACCCAACTCCCCAGAATAGGAGTGAAAAAAACGGACGCACACACATTCAGCTTGCCTTAACCACACCGAGGGGCCACTCCTTGTCACTTCAGGATCCACACTACATCCAACTCCACTGCGGTTCCACTCTTCAGCCTCCTTCTATGCTTGCATTGTTGAGACGTGAACGCTCAAGACTGACCAGAAGGGAACTTTCCGATGCATGCATTCGCCAAGGGACAGAGGAAGACTTCGGATGGCTGAGGGCTGCTTTTAAGCTCGATCATCTGCTCCGACAGAGGTGCCACCGTGGTCACGGCATCAGCAGGACAAAGGTCCGATTCTCCATCGAGGAAGTCGCCCCTCCCGGCGGCCGGACGGTCGTCCTCCACGGGGACACCACCACGGAGTCGCTCAGAGCCTCATTCATCCCCATCCGTGACGCAGGGTGGATGCCAGGCCTCCAGGGTCGGGGGCAGGAAGCAGCTCGGCAGCTTCTTGTCGAGGCAGGAGGTCGAAGTATGCGCGTGCAGAGGGTCACTCTCCCGGGTTCTTAGGAATCGTCACTGAGGGCGACGCCCACTTCCTCCGTCTCGTCTCCGTTCTGAAGCTGGAAGAAATGCTGCTGAGCTCTCCTCTGCTCGGGCGCGCGCCTCGTGACCTTCCGGAACCATGTGATGATGCTCGACCTGGAAGCGGAGTTGATCAACGACCATCGGACGGGTGACTGAGGCACCCTCACTGAGGACAGGAACTCGGGAGGAAGAAATCAGCAGTGGTTATTCAAGAAGCACCTGGTTGACCCGGAGAGCAGCCGGATATTGAAGAGAATTCTCTCCACTCCCCCCAGCATGGTACAGGCCGAGACTTGAATATACATTCGAAGCAATTTCTGGAACGTAGCGGACAGAGTCGCAAAACATCCTCCGAAGTCAAGGAAACCATTTCTTCGTTACCGAAGGAAGGAGCCTCTTTTGGTTCCACTTTACGAACCAGAAGACCTCGTCCTGTAGGATACATCTGTTAACCGTTCAACTGTCAAAGGGAAGGTCATCCAACGAAGGCAGGTGGACGCTGCGAGGTGCACATTGGAAAATCGAAACGCTTCAGCAAGCTCAGCGGACGCCACTCACGCCGTGTTATGTTTCAGGTGGTCGAGGAGTGGTTGAGGAGTCGAAGACCTCGTCCGCAGAATCGCCTTCTGACGATCCTACAACCTCCTAGATCGGTTGCAAGCAACCCAACTGTCTGGTCGCAACATTCCTCCTCAGCACTGGGCTGAGGAATCCGCAACGGTCAAAACACCCGACAGCCTTCCGCAGCGAGCTCCCTACGCTGGTTCAGTTTTCGGGGACTTCCTCTTCCAGAGCATCGTCAGATGCCAAGACAAGGGACGGTTGGCTTCCGACCCGTCAGCCGAAACGGTTTGCTCGCTTGCCAACTGAAGCAAGTGTTACCAGGCAAGAAAAATGATCCGGGCTTTCCTTCGGACGGAGAGCGAACGGGCCTTGCAACTTCTTGCGAAAGAGAACATCCTTCTTCTCGTCTGAAGAACGCAGCCCGGGACTTCGCTGTTGCATTCGTGCGTGCACGCCCCCGACCAACCGAAGCGTTCTTTTCTGCTGCGAAAGACAGTGGGATGAGAAGATCACTCAGCTCGTGAGGACCATCTTGCGAGGTGCCATCCGATGTCCTTCCGCGCCGACCGACTGGCCTGCACGTACAGCCCCACTCCCCTACCCCCAGCCGAGCATCCAAGAATCGTTCGCCTCCGTTGGAGGGTCACGAATGTCCGCGCCATCTGGAGGCGCGTGCCCTTCAATTTATATGAGGTACCCCCCGGATGGAACCACCCATCCAGCAAGGCTCTGGAGGTAGGATTCGGTTCCTCTTACGCTTGGGAGGGGACCCAGAAGGGAACTTTTTCCTTATTCCCTCCGGAGGGACCATACGGTTTGTAAGGACTCCTTGTTTCTTCCCCGAAGGGAACCAGGAAAAGATCCACTCCTGGAATTTCTTCTTCGAGGGGAACCCCTTCAAGAGAACTGCTTCTTCTTTCCTCCTCCTCCAAAGAGAACACAGAAGGGAGGCTTCCCAATTTCTCTCTGAAAGGCGCTCCCCTGAAAGGAGCAGCGCGCTTCTTGCACTCTGAAGAGGCGACCCCCCGAGGGCGTATCGACCAGCTCCATAGTGCGCGATGAAAGGTCCCCCCGAAGGGGAAACGGTTCCATCTTCACCTCCAGAGGGGAACCCCAAAGGGGATCGGCTCCTTGATTCCACCTGGAAGACCCCGGAGGGGCGACTTCCAATCCCGGAATGCAGTCGACGGGGGCATCCGGCTGCTTCCACCAGTGCTTCCGTACCCGGAGCCTACAGGCCAGCCAACGTCATCCTGGGGAGAGGAGCCCTGAAGGATGACGTAAGGAGGTTCCGGAGGGGGACCCCACGACGTACCCAGTTACCGACTGTCAACCCTGCCCCCAGGTTGCGGGTTCGATTCTAGGTGGGATTCGAACCCGCAACGCCTGGTACCACTCGCGGAGACGGAAGTCACGTAGCCACCAACGTGAGCCAAGACTCCATCCAGCCGAGATTCCTAGCTGCGAATCCTCGTCTATCCTAAGCAGGTCAGCGTATACACTGAGTCGCCAAATGACATGCGCAGGCCTCTGTCAAACCTGGAATTCTAGGTCTTCGAGCTCCCGCTGGCCACGGTCTCAGCTTCATGGCTTTATCATCCACCCATGCCACCACATGCCACTTGATGACATCGGCAGAGATCAGCGCTGTGCTTGAGCCCGGCAAGGAAACGCTCTCTTCAATTCAGTGATCTAGAAGAGGGGTTCGAGCGGAGTTTTCCATGCGCCGAGGTTTCGCCGAGATGCACCAGGGTCCAGGAAGTCGTTCGTCGCTCCTCCAACCAAAAGTGCAGGACTGCAAGGCAGTCCGGTTCTCACAGGCTTTTGAAAGACGAATTCTGCCCTCTCGGACACAACTGGGCGTGACCGGTTGATTCATTGACACCCGATTTCCTATGAAAGCGGAAATCGTTAGTAAAGAAGCGACCCCAGATTGAGGTCACTGGAGTCATCTTCACTGAAGTGTTTTGCGCTCCTCCTGAGTGACAAGCGAGCGTCCTCTCGAGTTAGCCTGAAGAGCAAGCCCCGTGGTAACGGAAACGCAAGCATCCTGGAGCCCGGGGACTGATGCAGTGGCAGAACTAAGTAGCAGAACCGTCTAACAGTATATCATGAACCATGTCGTGATCATGAAAGAACGTTACAGACGCTTCATCAGCAACCGGTGACTTCTCCGATGGAGTGGTGTGGTAAGGATGGACGTTTGTTTAAGATGCCTGGGTCGTCGGCTGCTTCGTCGCTGATATCCCAGACGATGGTTCCCAAAGGCGTCACGGGAGGACTGGACAGTGGAATATACGATCTCATTCTCGCCTTGTGCCACGAGGTCTTGAGCCCTATCTAGCATCGTTCTTGAGATCCCAGGACTGCGAGGACCTCGCGGAGAGTGACCTCGTCAGCAGCGGAAGGACTGCTTCGGTCGAGAAATGAAGCTCCAGCCGGTTGCTTTTCTTTCCCTTTCTCGATCTCCCCCAAGGCTTCTTCTGGGGAGCTTTCCTAGGGGCAGGAGGGGCATCCAAAAGAGTTTTCTCTCCTGGTGGCACTGAGTCGACTCCGAGTGGGTCATTAGGTTCCAGCTCTTTCGAGTAATCTTTCCGACGTTTGCAGCTATGAAGTAGTAACCACTCATGATACCTCGGATTATTTGGCAAGTTGGCTGCAGATGCAGTGTCTCAAGATTGCATGAGCATTCCTTCCGTGCTAGGAGTCTTCTACGCATGCTCTCCCCGCAGTTCCTGGTGGCCACACCTTGCACCAGCAGGATGAGCGAAAATGGAGGCCGTAGCCAGCCAGAGTTCCTGTCAGAACCATCTGGAGCGATGGACGTATCCCGGCGTCGCGAGCGCGATGCCTTCGCTTAGAGGGTGCCCAGGGCAAAGGGCGTTCTTGCACGTTGGAGCGCACCTCTGTTGCCCGATTTTAGTTAATCCGAGTGGCCAAAATGGAAGAACATGGAAGCGAAAGGATCCCTTGGGCAATGCGTGGGCGAGCAGCCACTCCGTCTTCTGGGGAGCAGTCGGCTTCATCCGCGTCTCCGGACAGGGAAAACCAACGCGAAACAAACGCTGTGATCTGTCCCTCTCTGTTCAAAAGGAGCCACGTCCGCGTGTTCCGTGGTGTGGGGCAGCACCGCACCTTTCGGCCGCAGTGCTCACTCGTTCCGGATGGAGGCGCCACCTTCCAAGTGTTGGAGAGAAACTTCGAATCCCGCCGGGAGAAGGGTCGACGCCGCCGAGCGATGGAGGGCGCGTCGTGGGTTTCGAGTCCCCCCCGCTGGATGGCGCTGGTTGGCACGTGGCGTTGGGTGCGGCGGCACTGGTACAAGCCGGAAACCCCCGGATGCAACGTAAGAGTTCCCTCCCTGAGCACCATTGCCTTCCCGTTTTACGACCGACCGCCCTGCTTGTGTGTGCGCGCTCGAGCGCAGAGAAGCCGAAGGTATCTTTCCCATTTCATGCTGCCATGGTTGGATCCACTTGTCTTCCGGTCAAGCATCTTCCACGGGGACGAATATTTGCGGGAAGCCAAAATGACCAGTTGGACTCTTGACCGCTGCATAAAGGAAGAAAGGAAGTGGTGCTCACAAAACGCGTCCATCGGAACTTCTTTTCCCAGATTCCCGTTTTTTCGTCCTGCGGGTGTGTCGGGACGAAGCAACCAGGTTCGGAGTCCGGTGCTACCCGGTCTGCATCCGGGGTCACGTGGTTTCCTTCCGGCCAGAGCCCTCGCCGCCTGCGGCCTCGTGTCGCCGTAGGACTCGGCTGCTGACCGATTACACCGTTTGGTTTTCCCAACCTCTCGGAGAGTGCGAGGAGGACGCCACACGGGGGTCGAAGAGTCGAAAGCCAACCGAGCTCTCTCGATGACCGCGGTCCGCTCATGGCGTGGCACCTGCGGAAGCCGCCACTTTCGGACAAATTCGGATGCGTGGGCGCTTCGTGTGAGCTCCGAAAGCGGATCACGACATCCGCGGATGGTTCTTGCACGAAGACGATTCAAAGGACAGTGCACGTACAAACGTGTCGCTTCAAAGAAATTCCATATTTTCCAAAAGACAGGTCCTTCGGCGGCTTCGGCTTACGAGGATGTGGGTCTCTGAAGGAGAGGGATGCTCCAGGGAGAGGGAGAGAGAGAAAGAAAATGTGCACATCTCCGCGCTGAAACATGGGAGGTTCAAGGACCATTTCGCAGGAAGCATCCCGGGAAAGTCAACTGGATGGAAACTACACTGGCGGTCCCTCCAAAGGAGTGAGGACTTCTGTTAGGGAACTCGCGATAGGATCTTTACGACCATGGGATCCAGGCGACGACGGGGCTCTGAGGGAATCAACGACCTCACGATGGCAGGAGGGAGCACATCGGGAAGCAGTTGGCGTTCCTACATCCATAGTTCCCTCAAAGAAACCTGTTGGAATCATCGTTTGAACTTGAAGGAGCAATCCCTTAAAGACAAAGGCGATCCTCCAGCAGAAGACGGTGGAGCTGTTGGAGCACTGCCTTCGTCGCCCGATGGGAAAGTCTTCCTAATTGGATTCCTAGTGATAAGATGCTGCGCTTTGGCATTCCAAAGCTCTAAGATTATTAGAAAAAAGGGGTGCATCCCATGAAAACGAGGGACGCCATCGGGAGTTCCAAATCCCATCTACAGCAGCTCATTCACGCGCAGGATCGAACCCACGCGAGAAAAGAAAAAAAACGCTTTTTGCATCTCGAAGAAGCGCCGATAGACCGAAAAGAAGACGCGCAGCTGTTTGGAGCACGAGCGCCGCGTAGGACAAAACCACTGCTTCGAGGACGTTTCGGGTGCTTCCAAAGCGAAGGAAAGGCAAAAGAACGGAACTGCAGTGTCTCCGGATCGTGGAATGCTGCGCTCGTCCTGGTACAGATTTGTTCAGAGCACGAAGTGATCCCCCTCTCTTGGGGAACTTGCGGCTTCGGGGAGCGCGTCTCTCCCTGGGACCAACGCGAATTTCACCGCCGTCCTAAGGCGGCGCGGACGGCGCATCCGGGATCGACATCGACTCGCAGCGCGCCGGGGTCATCCTTTCCAAGGCCCCCCTCCCCCCTCTGGAAGCAACGGGACACAGACTCACCGCTGGCTGGAGGAGCATTCCAGCAGCGATCTCTGGTTCCCGGAGTCGCCGACCACATTGCTCTGACGAATGCCTCTGGGGCTCGGAGGGACGGAGATGCGCGCGCCTTTTCAAACGCGAGGAGCAGGTCGCGTGAACACCACGAGGGTGCTTTCTCGCTCACCCGAACAGGTGGCGCAATGATATGCTCCTTGCCCTATTGCTCCAGCCCTTTCGCTGGGATGAAAGGCATCTTATCCGCATCAGAAAAGTCGGGTAGGTACACTTCGGGCTCCTGCACGCAGACCACCCCCGGGGGGTTACCGGGAAGAAATGCTTCTTCCCTCTTCCCTCCCCTTCCCTGGACCCTCCGCGAGAGATCCTGGATTTCACTCCTCAGGGATGCTCAGGACGAGCAGCAACTCCAGTAGGAAGCTGGTCGGAAGGGGGAAAAAAATGCGTTCCGGAAGCTGTCACCCCACTGGCACTCTGCTCCGCGTCTTCCCCCCTCCGGCAGCAGCTGAGCGTGAACGTGTGGGACCGGATGACTCGCAGCCGTCTCCGGCTCCCCTCCGATCTTCACCTGGGCAGCGCTGCTGCGGCAGCTTGGCTCGGTGATTCGGAGCGCTCCCGGATCGGGTCTTACCCCTTTCCTCCCTTCTTCCTCCCCATCAACAGCTCGTGATGGATCATCTCGGACGACAGCACGCTGGGACTTTCGATGGGATCCCTCCCTTCCAAGGACATACTCTGGTGCTCATTCCAGGAAGCGGGGGAGCCGCCCAGCTTTGCCCCTTGTCGGTCCATCGCGTCTCGCATACTCTCATCCGGCCCTGCCAGTGGCGAGCCTGCCGGACCACAGAATCTCAGCACCTCCAGCAGATTTTTCTGCATCCGGGAGCTGCAGTCCCAGTACGAGGACGCGCTGAAAAGCAGCGCGGAAGCTGAGTTGAGCCACGTCTCTGGGAAATGGTCAGTGGGCTCATGTCCAGCTCTGTCCGTCATCTTCCGGTGCCCAAGCTGCCAGAGCCGCGAGACTCGGCTTTTTCTCGAGGAGGAGAGGGAATCGGGAAGAGCACGTGACCCTTCAGCAGCCGAATCGCTCACGTCTCGGGTGACAGCGAATTGCGGACTCCTGGTCATGAGAATCGTTGCCACACAGACGGGAGTGCCCTGGGGCAACAGACCCCCATCCACGGTGTTTCGAGGTGGGCAGAAGTCCTTTCTCCCCCAGGAAGCCCTGCTGCAGCTCTCCCGAACTCTCCGATCTCAGGGCTGGGCCCCACGGGAAGGAGGAGGCCCGAGCAAGCGCGGAGCTGCGAGAGCGAAAGAAAACGCGCGTGCTCCGGGACGGACGGAGATCCGGGATCGAAGCCACTGCCTCCGCCTCCCCTTGCTTTGCCGTCCCGGGATACTGGGATCCGTCAGAAGTGACGAGACAGACCCGTCCCCTTATCTCTCTTGTCTTTGCCCTCTTGTCATCGCGGCGCTACTCCCACCACTCCCTTCCTCCCACGCACTGCCCACCACGAGGCTTGGCGCCCGAGGATTCAGGTCAGACGAAGTTCGGACCTTTTCCCGTGCATTGACTCATTTGCTCGGTGTCCCCTGGACGATGATGCAGCCGGATGTTTCTGCATCCGGGGTCTTCGAAGACCTACAGTCCCGCGCTTCGGCCTTTGCTCTGACCCGTGCCAAAGGTCTCCTTCTCCCTTAGCTCCTTCCCTCCCCCCTGCCCCGCCTCGAACCCGGAACCACCACTCGCAGCAGCTCTTCCTCGAGGCAGTCGATACTGTGGAGCCCCGGGGATCGCGCCGGCTCCGCGGGTCGCCCACTTCCACGCCTCCACCAACGAATGCGACACCCTTCCTGGCCCACGTAAACGGGGTCTCCGGGAAGAAAAAGTGCGGGGGCGACGGTCCGGTCCTCAACTCACACGACCGTGCCTCGCTTTCACGGGATCTCAAGCATGCAAACGGCTTTGCCCCCTCCCTCCCCTTCCCGGCCGCTCGCAGCCTACAAGCGGGCGCAGGGGGGGGGTCCGTGATGCGTAGGAAGACTCATGAGCCCACCGCGCGGCCCGTGATCCTGCGAGTGGTAGGCCGCCCTGGGACGCGCGCCCCTGCTCCCCGCAGGCGCAGCCCGGGACACGCCGACTGGTCCCCCGCGAACGTGGAGGGCCGACCCCTCTAAGGGCCCCTCTGGTGGTGGAGGCGACAGGTCCGACCGGCGGCCCTAGGAGAGGGGGGAAAAAGTCTCCCTCGAATCTCCTCAGTTTTCTTCCCGCTGCCTGGAGGAAGAGGGGGAGGTGAGGAAGGGCAGACCCGGGCCGGTCTCGGAGCGCGCTCTCCCAGGAGTGAAGCCTCATCTGCATCCGCGTCTCTGCGGTCCTGCGGAGGTCGGCCGGTCGCCCCGGCCCGACCCGGAGGCGAGCCGTCCGCGTCTGCGCTCGCAGGTGGATGCGGTCGCTCCGGGAGACCCGCACTCTCAGGAGGGGCACGCCTTTCCTTCCGGAAAGTGGCGGGTGGCGCCCGTGGGAAAAGCGTGCCCCGAGGCACCGCCGCCACGTGCTCGAGGTCTGCCTCCCGGTCGCTTGGCGACTCCCAACACCAACATGGCTTCACCGCACGCCTGGCTCCCGTCTGCGACGGCCCCGCGACCGAGGTCTCCCCCTTCCCACCTTCGCGTTGGCCGCTCTTCCACCTCACCTTGGAGCCTCTCCTTCCCTTCCTCGGCAGCACGTAGGGGAGGGAAGGGTGCCGTTCACCTCTCGCGGGGGTCGCTCGAGCACCTCCGAGGCGCCCCTCGCTCGCCCGCGACCTGACTCACACTGAAGAGGCGGCGGAGGTCGGTCTGCGGGGCAGGGGCGCCGCTGATCCTTCCGGGGTGGAATGGCCCCTGTGCGCGCGCAGATGGATGCAGGACGGAACCGGGGGGGGAAGTGGGGATTGGGGCAGTTTGAGGAGAAAGACTGTGGTCCCGGTGCGCGAGTCCTCCGGAAGTGGAGATTGTCCTCCCCCCCGCCTGGGCCGCTCCGCGGCGCCACTGATGGCGCGCGCCGGGTTTGCCGACCGCGCACACCCTCGGCGCCGTCCCTTTGCCTCTTCCTGCCGCCTACTCTGAGCGCTCCATCGGAGGTGTTTCCGGACCAAGAAAGGCTCAAGGCATAGGTCCCCTTCACCCCCCCCCCCTAGCGAATCCCCCTATGGAGGGGGTCATGCGCGCGCCCTTGTCGGTGGCCCCCGCCACGAGCGACCTCTCGATTCAGGCGGTGACCTGTCCGGAGGTCGCTCTGCGGTGCCTCGCGGATGGTGTGGTCTGCCCTCCTGGGCGTTGCCCTGGAGACGCTCGCCGTAGCGCGTTAAGAACGCTCGGAGGGCTTTCCTGTCTCCGGGTGCGGCGACGCCGGTCCCACGTTCCATCCGACCTCCCCCGAGATCGACCCATCGCTTCCCCCAGGAACCGCCGGGAAATGAATTCCGCCGATCCCACCGGGAAGCGAGGCGCTGACAGCAAGCGGGGCGCGCCGAGCGGGAGCGCCGGAAGGGGACGGGCGATAAGGCCGAGGGGGCGTCTCCGGCAGTGGGTCCAGGGAGAGCCTTCCTCCCTTCCTGAAGGCGGCGGGCAGCAGGTCCGCAGAAGGGTCCCGGCCGGATGTCCCTCCCCGCTTCGTCCAAGCACGAGGGAGAGCGGTGCCCGTCGCAGTGCTGCTTCCGTCACTGCCTGGCGCGTCCTCTCGCGCTCCGGTCGGCGCGTCGCCGCCCTCTCTCTGCTCCTCCTCCCTCTCGCAGCGCCGCCATCTGCCGGCGGGCTCCCTCCTCGAGTCCGGGCAACAATCGGGAGAGGAGTGCCGCCACCGCCGCGGGTGACACAAGGTCGTCCGGTTCTCTCTCCCTCTCTTTTCTTCTTCCTCTCCTTTTCTTCCCCCCGGCGAGTGAGAAAGCGCGCGCGTTCCTCTCTCCCACTCTTTCCCCCTCCTCCTTGCACAAATCTCTGTTAATTGCTTCGGCGGAACCGGCCCAGCGTCCGCAGCAGGCGAGGGTATCGCAATCGGCTGCGAAACCGAGACCGAGTTCTCACGTGCGCGCGGTGCGACTGGCGTTCCGCGAGCGCGCGAGCGCCCCGATTGGTATGCGGTGGTTTCCAAGCAACCAGGACGCGGGATCGGGTGCCTGTGCACGCCTGAACTTTGGATTTCGATTCCGTGTCTGACCTGGTGTGTTTCCCACTTGATGCGCTCTTCGGTGGGGTGAACGGGCTTGTTGTTCCCCTCCCCTCCCTTCCCTCCACCTCGAGGGACAGAAGAAAGAGGAAAAAAAAAAAAAGCTTCCAAATCAAAGATGGAGGAGGTTCGTATACTTTGTATTTTCCTTTTCTTTTTTTTTTTTCTCCAGAGATAAGCGCATTTTCCGCAAGGTAAGCCCGAAATTTGCTTTTGTTGTGTCGAAACGGTCCAGACTTCAGTAACGTTCGGTGATGAATGATCATGGAAAAACTTCCATGCTTCCCCCCTCCTAGTCCTGCCGTTGCAGCATTCGAGTAAGCGGCCTCTGGCTCTTCATCCACGGCTGTTGGTGGTGGCCCGTAGAAAGTTCTTGATCTTTCGGTCCCACCTTTCCGTAGTGTCCGGACACGTTCGGAAACACTTCGTAAGCACGAATCGCCCGCTTATCGTTTTGGATTGTGTACTTGCACTGAGAGGAGCTGTGGCGACTCCGTTGGTCCGCGGACAATCGATTTGAATGAAAGCAGGCTTGCCAAGTATGTTATTGCTAATACACGCACACACATTCCTTTCGCCCCCTTGATCCATGCTATACTTGATGCCAAAGGAATGCTGTGAACGATTATCATTGCATGCGCGCAAGGCGAAAGGAAAAACTGAATTCTACGAAACCGAGAATTCTACTCAGCCACTTCCTTGCCTTTGACGAATCGATCATGTGGTCCTCATCAGCCGAAGAGCGTATTCGATTCCTGAATATTTTGATCAATTCGAGTTGGCATTTGATTGCGATTGGGCTATTGGATTGAATTTGGCGAGCTTTTAAAAGACCAACAAAAAAATAAAACAAAGCACTCCCCCCCTATATAGCACTTTTTTTTCAGGGTCGCATATATTATTTACTATATCGTGTTGAAAACTGTCAATGAGCAAAGTGTTAAAAGAAGCGAATTTTCATATCGGGATCGCTTCCTTTGTGTATCGAAATAATTTTCAAAATAAAAAAATAATAATTTTAGACTTGATTTTCGGGTATCCGAAGAGATACAGGTACATGGCGAATTGATGTAAAGCAGTTCACAGCATGCATGCTGCATGAAATGCATACACGACTTTGTACTTTCGGGTGTTTGCTCTTGAAATTTAATATTCACTTTTAATGGTTTGAGAATTTGCAGGGGAAATTAGAAGGTACGTTCTCAGTTTGTTTAATGAAGGGTGGCGAAAAGGGGAAAATCTCATTTACATGCACCGTGTTCAACAAGTATGTAGATTCGAATGCTGGCTGAGAATCAGCAGTTTGATCAGATCTGCCATCTCTTCCGAAAATGATCAAATGATCGCGCTTCCGCTAGCGAATACATGCTGGTGGGATTGCCTGTGGACTGGGTGTGACTTAAGAAGACAGAAGAAGCTTAGATTGTGACCATCACCTGAATCGTTCCGTCTCTCCAGCGGAAAAACAAATAAATGAATGAAACTCATTCTCTCCCTTCCCCCACCCCCCTTCTCTCCCTCCTTCCCTGTCGAAATTCGCTCTGGAAAGGAAGAGTGCTCCGTTGTTTGGTTCGTGTTTGCCTCTGAAAACGAAGGAAACCTATTCTTCCATTAAGCAAAACTCGGTCATCGTTGCCGTTGAAATGGAGCCAGTACCAGTGCAAAGCCAGCAAAGAGATATACGTGCATCTGTACGTATGTTGGTGGACGAGGTTTTTAAAAGTACGGATCGAAACTGCACGTGAGCTGCTCCGTCCGGGTAATGGCGGCGAGATTTTCGCCATCCTATCCAGTGTGCATATCAACACGGAAATTCCCTTGCTTCTCACAGAGACGTCAAGGAGCTCCCACAGGTCCAAGTAACCTCTTTGGCAGTCTGTTGTAAAGCAGGAACTGATCCTCCGGATCGGGGCTATACGATTGCTTTTGATTTGGAAAAGTGAGCTTTTCCCAAGCAGTCCTTGTGGTACAGAACAGCGGGAGTCGAAGAAAAGCCAAAGAGGCAGGCGAAGGAGGGATGGTGGCTTGCTTTCCCTCATCTCTTTCCTAGTTCGTGCACTCAGCATCCTCGAGGAAATTTAGAACGCTCTTAAAACAACAACGCCTTCATTTCTTGTTATTAAAGCGAAACTGGATCCCATTGTCTTCGACTCTTGGGTTTTCACAGGATAATCGTTTCGAAGGCTATCCTTGTAAACGAAACCAGAGTTTGTTAAAAAAGGAGGCTTCCTGTCTGTTGCTATGGAACTGAACGCCGTGTCTACTCCCTTCTCAGCAGATGCAGTCTTCATGGTTCCGATGCAAAGCAATGATTTTTCTCTGGAGCCTTCCTAAATGTTCTTTATTTTGTTCCAAAGTCCAGCTCTTCTGGAGATGTTTGCATCCATCGGAGCAGCAACAGTGGTGCTCCTTTCCCGTTTTTTAGCGACAATCGTAACAACGTCCTGGTCACGCTGCTGGAGATGCGTCCAGAGAGCCAGCGTTAAAGACGCTTAAATACGAAAGACGCCACACGGTTCTTTCGTTTCATTCATTTTCGAAGATGCAAGAAGAGCCTTTTCTCATCTTGTTTACTCTGACAGTAGATTGAATAGCAAGTTTCGTTTCGCTCGAGCGTCCGGGGAGCATCAGTAATGGAAGACAAATTCGTTCAGATGTAGCTCACACACGCACCTCGGCAGATTGTGTTGAATTTTGTTTCATCGGCGACCCGTGCTACCCAACCCCTCGCGCGTCTTCACGTTAATCGCCACTGCCGACTGGAGGAGCGCCCCTCCGAGAGTCATTTGACACGCGAAGCGTATGTGTCGTCGAGTAGCCTCAGGTCCCTTCCCTGCACTTCCAGTGAAGCGACGAAATTCCATCTTTGTTGAGATTCTGTTTCGTGGTAATCGTAATCTTGGATCCCCCCCCCTCCCGCAGGATGTGTGTCGCATTTCGCACCGTGCTGCTTTTAGCTCGACTTTCAGCCTGTTACCGAAGTCCTCCGCAAAGAGGTATGCAACCGTTTCTCACTGATGACACCCTGACCCGGTCATCTTGATTTAGCACAGCACCCCCGCTGTCTAGAGCGTTAAAAAAAAAAAAAAAGTTGAAGAAAAGACAAAAAAATGGGTGGAAACAATTCCGCGGCGAGAGTAACCCACGGATAGCAAACAAATAGGTGGAATCTGGAAAGGCAAGAGCAGCACTTAGGGGGACGGAGTGGAGTTTTCATCCAGCTGTTTCTACACGAAGCTTCGGAGTGAAAAGTCTCTGATGTTAACAAGCTGCAAACAGCCGTCCAGTCAACACATCAATTTCTCCTTCGACTGCTTTCACGAGCGCCCCCCTTTCGCGTTCATCGATGCAAGGAATCGGGACCCCCAAGGAACCCACCCCACATCTCACGGGCAGCCGCTGAAAATTACGCAACAGTCGGGGGAGACCCGCCCGACCGAACTCAGGTGTCGCGTGTTCGTCCCTCCCAGTCCGGGGGACTGGAGTTCCGTCTCCCTCTCATTCTGGAGCGTTGTCGTATTCCTCGAGCATTTCTTCCCTTTCTGCGATGGAGACGTCCGATCTGAGAAACGCGGTTCCCGATTCACCGTGCCAGGTCTAACGAGCAGCATCCCTTCACCTGATGCTTCCGAATCACGGTTCCTTCCGATGTTGCCCACATACATTTGGGGAAGCGTGCTTTCTGGGGCTCATCCTCGTTCCTGGCCAAAAATTCTTCAATTCAATCGAAAACGGGACCTTCTCCTTTGCAGCACGGACTTTGCCCTCTGAGGAGCGAATGTTTTTTCTCTTGAGGCTGCAAGCAAAGGCCAAGAGGGGAACCTGATTTGCGGCACCAGACTTGAAAATTCGCAGAGCCCCGTTTTCCTTTCACGCCCAAATACCTCGAACATTGTTTTGTTCCGTCCAGGAGCACATTGCAAGCGCTCAGGTCCCCAGGCACCATGTAGAATGGGATTCTGGTTTTTTGGAACCCTAAGTGTTCGTGTATTCTCAGATGCCCGTGACTTCAGTGACCTACTCTGCGTGAAATTCACCATGTCATCTACAATGGTCGGAGATCTTTGAAGATGCAGCTGTTCCCCAAGGATTCTTAACTTGGAATGGGGAAAGGGGGAAGCCGAAACGCTTTTTATCTCCTGGCCAGCGACTCGAAAAGCGCGTAAACTGCCGGTCATCATCGATGGAGCAGTATCTGCGTTCTCGAGAGTGTGCAACCGCGGCACGCTCATGGCATTCATCTTAGGCATGGAAAATTGCAGTGTCGCACGTGGCTTCGGAAATTTCCCTGAGGCATAAATAGAGTCCGCTCGTCTGTCCATCAAGATTGAGCCGATGCAAGAAGGACGGTTCTCTAATCCACTAGCACCTATGGATTCGTCGTTCTGGGGGGCATAGGTTGAGTTCTTGGGCGCGCACCTGTAACACGTCTTAGGTACTGTTGTTAAGATGTTTGTCTTTCTTTTTTTTTTTTTTTCTTTAAAAAAAAAGAAAAAAAAACTGAACCATTTGGTTCGGGTCCAGACGTTGTTCTCCCAACGTTTGTTCTCGCATTATTTTTTCTGCATGCTGAAACAATTCACCCCATTGATCCTGCATGTTTGCATCCTCTTCAGCAGATAGCGGAATCTGCTACCAATCGGCATTCACAAGTCCCTTCGAAAGCTGAATCCTGATGAACGGATGCATCTGAGGTCTTGCGTCTCAACAACCCTGCGAAGCAATCCCTACTTCCTTCGGCGAGTCGTGTCCGACAGAGAAACTCCTCGAAAGTTTGCCTCATGCTTGACACTGTGTAGCTTTTGCGCCACCTTCCTAGAGGCTCGCACTGGAGTGGGATGCGCTAGTGTCCACTCAGAGTGAACCCAGTCTACTGATGGGAATGACTCCGGCTGTCAGACCTGACAGTGACTGTATCGTGGCTGCGTCGATGCCACTCTACTACGGAGCGGAATGAAGGAAAAACTCTTGACGCAGAATTTGTCAGCTTCCACAACCTGCTCACGGACAATGGTTGAGGAGGATGGAATGAATCAGGGATTCTTCGCATCTGCTCCTCATTGCACGGCTTTCTGGTCACTCCTTTTCTTCAACATCGCTTTTTCCTCTTGAGGATCTTACAAAAGAGACCTCTGTCGCGGAAGCAGCTCTTTTACTCCCGTTTCCATTGGTGGTCATGTGCTTGGTCTCCGTGGATAGCTGAAGGAGCAGCGTCCATAGCACCCGAAAGTCTGGCCCAGGTTTAGAGACAGCGTATTCCGACCGAATCTCGAAAAGGAACTTGCCACCGAGACTGGCAGCACTGCTAGCTACCATGCGATGATGATGATCTGTACGTGGCGACGGGGATACAAGAGAGAAACCCTTCCAGAAAGACATGAAGACTGAGGTAGCGAGTGCTCGTGTTGAGTAGGAGACGGCAAGAGCCCAGGACGCCAACTGCTCCAAGAAGAAGAAAGCTATGATGTCTTATTGAACCAAAAAGCGAGCGCTTTAAAACCATCAAGCCGTTCCGACCTCGAGCCGAGCGTGCCTTGAGAAGATCCTTCGTGCGTTTTCTCTGTGCATTGCATCCGAAACCTAAAAAAAGCATATCCCACCGCGGAAATCCCGTATCTTCGACGTCACATTGGGGAAGATTTATGGCTGCAGTCCGTCGTGAAGTCCGAATCCATCGTCGCCGACGCAGTCGTAGGCGGACGCAAACAAACAGAGAGGCCTCTACAAAGCAAATCGAATTAAAGGTTGCTTTCCAGGCGGCTTGCTCTTCGCTGAAGGATTGCCAGTCCCGTGCCTGATGGACTGTACGAGCCGGAAGGCCTCTTCGATTCGCGTTGCTGAGTCTAAAGGATGTTCTGGTCTCTCCTCGGCAAAAGCTCTTGCCACGCCATCGAAGCGACGAGCCTTCCATATATCATTCCCGATAGCAGATGCTGTTTTTTCCTTGTTTCAAAAGAATCGACTGCCATCAGGGTGATTTCGTTTACGCAGGGCAGTTGAGAAGCTGGGGATGAAAATCCCACCGGAGGAATGAAATAAAACGTAAACATGGCTCACCAAGCAGTTGCACACTGGAGGTGTCGTTCTCAGCGGATGCCTTCTTTCCAATTGAATGCTGCTGAATTCGTATGCTTCAGTTGCAGCAAACGAAAGCAAGAGCTCATCGACTCATTGGCAGTACCTTGCGTGTCTGATGTCTTTGGTTAGCAGCGATCGGCGATCGCATCGGGTGCTTGATATGGGCTGGAACCTTGCAGCAGGTAGATGAAACGAGCGAAATCCATTCCCAAGAATGAAATAATATCTTCACGAGAAGAACACGTCGCTCTCTTAAGCACTCTAAAAACCACTTCAGTATCTCTGCCACTGTTATACGATCTCGAAGAAGCGGAGCACATGTGATGTGATTCTTGAATTCCTTCGTTGCTGCAGGAAACAACCCTTTTGGATAAAGCTATATCTAATCACTTGACAACGTTCTATCGATGCTGAAGCTAAGCGGTCATCTAGCAACATCCTTTTGCTGTTTGGACCGATGCACGGTTAAGAAAACCAAAGCACCTAGCACCTGTTAACCTGCCTTAGTCATGATGGTAGGGCCATAAACAACCCTTCATTCCAGTGTGATCTGGAACAAGCGAACGCGTCGTCTGAATCAGCACCAGCATCAAGAAAAATCAACAGAAGCGCATACAACCAAAAGCGGTACCTTCAGTGGTATCTGTAGATTCATTTCTCCAAGAGAAGAGGTGGAAAGAGATTGGAGAAATCATTGATTGCGGAGTGCCATTTCACAACCTTCCATGCAGAATCTGCCCTAGTGATCACCATTCTTGTTAATCTGCTGCCCCGAGTGCAGTCGGAGCTCCATGCATCCACCTGCTTCCAAGAGAAGTCCCGAGTGTCTCCCTACGGGGATTATGAAAAATGAATAAAGGAGCGTTTGTGCTGGGGTTCTCCTGTGTCTTTGAGCTGCCAAGACCACCTGGTTTCATGAAAGCAGAAACCTCCATGAAAACTACCTAAGAAACCAGTTTTGGCGACCTCTATACCCCTGCAGTTTCTTTCCAGGTTACCTTACCTCGTGCTCTTTCCTCATTTCTGTAAAATCTGCCTTCCCATTGGGTTTCCTTTGTCCATTTCTCTTGATCATCCGAAAACAGGCGTTAATGACAGCGTGCGTCTTGACTGCTCCTCCTTGGCCCGATGGAAAATTTCGTGTTACTTTCCTTTGCTTCGGAGCTCTGCGTACGTCGTGTTCTGGTGCCGCTGCCATGCGTCGCCAGAAAGATTTCATCGCCTACTTTCGAAAAGGGTGTTTCCCAGAGTGCGAGTGCACGTATTGGTGAAGCAAAACAAATAGCCTTTTCATTTCGGAGCAAGGTCGCCTGAAAAGGCAGATCACCATTTTCCCAGCGATTTCGTGTGTGGATGGGAAGCGTGGATGAACCGTGGCGTGGCCCTCTGGGCGTTTGTTTGTCTTTCCTGATCTCTCCTTACATTTTGAGTAGCCCAGTGAAGTATGTTTATGGATGATAAGATGCGTGCTCCTTCCTGATTCTCATGGTGTCAAGAAAGCTGCTCTTCGATTTCAATGATCCGTAAGTTCTAAACGGCCTTGTGGAACCGGATTTGCTCCCGCGGTAAATTCTAATTCCATAGCTGTAGCTTGCTCATGTTGTTTTGAAATCTTACGTTCTCCCTTCGTCGGTACGGACGAAAAATAGTCTTCACCGCAGCGAATGGAATTTCAATACGGAATTAAACGGAAACGATACGTTTACGTGTTAACGTGATGTAGTAAGCAGGAATATCCCAGTCGATTGCTTTGCCCAGAAAGTTCTGATCTTTCTATCCATCCATCTTGCTTTAGTCCCATTATTCATGGCACTATAAGTAATCGGCCATAGTAACTCTTAAGTGAACAACCATATGGCTGCTCCCGGACAGCATGAAGAAATGAACACGACCGTCTTGATGCATGAGCTTGCGTCCCAGTGAAAGCTAGGAACGAACTTGATGCTCTGCAGAGGAATGCAGCAGACCTTGCTTGCCATCGTTCACAGCCGTCATCTTAAGGATGGCGTGCGCGTGGTCTTGTTCGTTCTCTGAAGCGTTAGATCCAGGAAGGGTTGCGTGCGTTGTCCGAAACAAGTGGCCACTGAATCACCCTGACTCTCGAGAGGAAAGTGATCGATCTTCTAGACTGCCTTTAAAACCGGAATTTATCAACGGTACACGATTTAATGGTAATCGCACTTGAGGTGCCGTCGATCCGCGTTCCTCAACCGTGGACGGATTTTACGATTGCTTCGGTGACAGCGGAACGCATGCCTTTCGTTTCAATGAGTGAAATGTGTACAAGAAGCAGGTGTAGCGTACGGACGCATGCTCGTAATTCTGTAGGGTGAGCTACTCAAAGCCGTCCCGAAAGAGTACTAAAGCAGAGTTGTTCTTCTCTCCTTACCTTACGCAGCGCACCCTGCTTTTCGTCTCAGAATCAGTTCTGAGGCTGGCAGGTTTCACGTGGCCTGCGTAACATACGGATGGAATCCGAACACTGTTGTGTTTTGCACTGCCCCTTCCCTGAAAGCTAATCGTGTGGTTGAATTCCCTGCAAGCTAATTCGTGGAGGGTGCCGCCGTGCACTTTGGAAACGTTTCGTTCATTCTGGAGCCGAAGCTCGCCGTCCGCGTGCAGCTCAATGAGCCAACAGCACGATTCGCAGCTAACGATCCGCAGCCGGATGAGGCTCAATGAATCTTGACAAACCGAGCTGAGAGTTGGGTTCCGGTCCACTCTGAATAGCGATTCATTCCCTTCTGCAAAGGCATCGTTAGAGTGGCAACCGGCCCTCCGGAACAAAACAGAGAGAATCTTTGAGACAAACAAGCCATCAGGTGACTGCTTTACAAAAATAAGAAGCGATTCGTTTTTTTTTCTTTTTTCTTTTTTTTTTTCTTTTTTTTTTTACGCGCTGCGAACCTAAAACTCGAAGATTCTGAATGATTCAGCACCAAGATGAGAAGATGGGATGTGCACTTGGGATCTTTGAATTCTTTGGCGACGCTGGAGAGGATCGACCGACCCACATACCGGTCCGTGAGGCGCTTCATCAGGAAATGAGGGACTTCGGAACGAAGGTTGTCATTCAGTTGGAATCCCGGAGTTGTTTCACGGTGGGCCGACTGGTATCGCGGTGGATCTCGCGATCGCACCTGGTCCTGAAGAAAATGGAAAACGATCTTCAACAGGAGGAACAGTCAGGGCTCTCCAATCGGCCAGACCGATTGCTACTAATCGCAGACTATGACGCAGCGCGGATCGTGGCGGCCCCCCCTTTTCACCGTGAAGAAGCAACAAGGAGACACCGGAGGAATGAGCCTGGACCCGAAAGCGCTCGCCCTCTAAATTGCGGTGGTGCCTTCCGCTCCTTTATCAAGGATCTAAGGAACTTTGGGATCAGCAGGCTGACGGGCGCCTGCAGCGCGGGTCGAGGCATTTTCCTTTCTGCTCGGAACAAAAGAAGTGAATCCATCGATTGAAACCTAAAGGAACCAGAGGTCCACAGGGCGGTGAAGACGTGAACGCTTCAGTGACTTCTCCGCAGGCTTCCTCACCCCATGCCCTGGGGACAATCAGCAACCGCAGGAGAATCGCCTGCTCTCCTGTCAGCACACAGAGAAAAAGGTTGCACTGGTGAAAACTGGAACTGATAACAGAAAATCCTCTGCGAGGGTGGTGGACGTGGAAGGTGGTCCGCGAAGAGCCAAGACGGGGTTTGCGTGGCGGAAACGGGTGGGTCGGCGCTTTTTCAGTGAAATATGGAGTGCTCCTCTTCTTTGTTTTCCTCCTTCCCTTTTTCTTTGTCAACTTTGTTTCACCACGGGAACCACGAAAACTCCTCGGTCACCTCTCTGGGGCCCAAGGGCAATGAAGCTGGCCCGAAACAACCGGGAAAAGAGGAGGCAGCTGAGGCCGAGTTCCTCTGTCGGAGGAACGCGCATTTTCATCGAGGACACCTCGGCGCAGACGGGACGGCAGCGCCCTGCGCGACGAGCGCGACCGGGGTTCAGCATGCGGGTTTGTCGGCCGCCTTGCTGGAACGGACGTTTCTCTGCTGCCCTCGTGCCCGGAGTTTCGCCGCGGAGAGAGCACGTGTGATGCGTGTGTTTCTTGCGCGTGCACCATCACGAAACAAGCTGCACGCCTTGCCTTCCGAAAGAACGCGCCAGTGAAGAAAAAAAAAAAATGCAAAAGGCCAGCCGCGGTTCACCGGTCAGCGTGCGAACAGGTGACCCCATCTGTGCACTCCCGTGACATGTTGGCGGCATTCGCACCTGCCTCCGCATGCATTTCTGCGCACTTTTTATTTCGGGATCCCTTTATTCTTTCGGGCGTCAGTTCATTCGGGGTACTGGCCTCGTTGGTTCGCCAGCGATGTCGGGAGAGAGCGCTGAACGCAGAAGGACACCCACTAGGCGGACACGGAAAGAAACACAAACTAGTCATCGGTCGTTGTGTTCCCTTCTTGAAACACAAGGACCAATGTCCCCTGAGAAGCGGAAGCAGTGTCTGAAAGACATCGGTCCTTCGGCCCTTGAGCTGCTTAGCGGACACCCCTCGAGTAGGTGAGCGAAGAGTCGAGGGACACCGAAAGAGAATCCGGTAAGTGCACCTTGCGTGCATTTGGTGATCCTGCCTCTCTCCCCCCTCCCTCCCCCCTCCTCCCATCCGTGGCCGTTTTCCTATGCCTTTCTCCCTCGAACCCGCAATAGCAATCGTTCCATCATCACGGATTGGTTCCATCACCCGCCGCGTTCCATCCTATCATCGCTGAGGTCCTCCGATTACACCAGTCCAAGCTTGCTCCATGCTTCCGGGAAGCCAGTTTCCTCTGAAGCTATTGTTGCCAGGAGTCCGGTTAACCGCTCGCCATCACGCTCCGTCTCCTAGCAGCGTTTTCCAACAACTCTGGGCGCAGCTCGGGGCTGGCCTGCCCTTCGGCACCGCTACAACAGCGAATGCTCCTCCGACTTCTCTTTGGGAACTTCATCGCCAAGATCGGCACCGCGTTGACCGAAAGCAACGAGCAGGGGGCGTCTTTCCGGATGGGGAGCCGGCCTCGCCCTAGTTCGGAAACCGAGTGGGAGTACCCTGTCAGCACCTTAGTGTCCCTATGAAATCGGCTGCTGCTTGAGGTTCGAGAGTGCATCGGGTCCTCGCAAGCAGCTGCAGCTGCTCCACCCAGAAGTGGGTGTCGGCGAGCACTCGCCGCCGCCGCTCTGCGTGCCGGTGCTCCGCACCTTGCAAAACCCAAAGCGCCTGGCAAGCCCTCCCCTCCATCCTTGCCTGCGCTCCAAATCGGTCCGTGCAAGTGTGCCGTGCGGGTCCGTGATCTTTTTCTCGCTGCCACCACATCAAGCAGCTTCTTCCATCCACCGAGGTCCTCGCTCCCGTCCCGGAGAGCACCGGTTTCTTCCGGGCATGTATTGGAGTGCCCCCTTACGCGGTCAGCAAGGAAGGTGGTCCCTGCGCGTGGCTCGAACGCCTCCCGCGAACGTGCGAACGGTCCCTGCCGCGTCCCCGAAGTACTCCTGGCGTGCAGCTGCACGCTCGCCCCGCACGCGTTTTTTGTTTGGCCGTGGAAGTCTCCCGGCGACGGCGATGGCGAGCAGGGAAACCTCCCAACGGGTCCTTGCTCTTCCCCCCTCCTCCTCGCGCACAAGAACATCAGCAACTATGTGCGTGCACGCACCGCTGAGACCACGGAGTCTGCACAGGGTCACAGAGCTGCCGGTTGTTGGAACGGTTCTCGCCAGATAAAGGGGCGTTCTTGCGCGCGCACGGAAGTGTCCCACGCGGACCCGCTGCTGAGCGCGGCGGCTGCGGCGGCGGTCGAATGCTCGCGATCGACCGGAGGTTGCGGTCACTTCGAAGGTCATTCGTACTTTCTTTGAGCCACATCCGAACGTGCGCTTTCGCGGACGCGCTCACACCCGGGTGAAGCTGCTTGTTGACGAAAGATCTGGTAAAAAGATCGGACTTCCTGGGACCTGGAACAGCTTCCTTTCGTTGTGATGAATCCCCATCTCGACGACCCTGTCTCAGAACCCACTTGAGTGCCGACGCCCCGATCTGCACTGTTTCCAGCGTCCGAAGAAAAGTGAAATTGCGGCAGTGGGACCCCTCTCGTGGGTGCATAAGACTCCGGAAGTTCTCCTCCTCCCCCTTCTTATTTGTTTGTTTGTCCTTGTTTTTATTTCCTGGTGAAACACGAGCCGGGGAAGAGGCGCCGTATCAGTGAGGCAGGGTGGCTCCTTCAGAAATCCGATGGCGAGTGGAGCTCCAGTACAGGCGAGCAATTTCAAGCATGTGGCCATCAATTCGCCCGGAGGAAAACGTCATCTTCGGGTCGAATGGAATGCAGAGTGCACTTGAGGGAAAACGGATCTATCAGGAGCAGCAGCACCCGCGGGTTCATCGACATTTTTGTCGGCAGCACAAGTCAGGATCCCCGCGGAATGCGATGATTTAACTCTTTTCTTCGAGGAGGTGGGAGCGCCATCTCCCGTCCACTACCGGTATCCGAGTAAGGCCCCCTCGCTGTCTGCTGTTGCTGCCTCCTAGTTTTCCCGGGTGCTCATGCCGGCCGCCGTGGGATCCTAACGTTCCCTGAGACTGCCATAAAGTGCGTCTCCGCTTCTCTATGCCTCCTGAGAGGTCGCTTTCGTGCATCGTGCGAACGGGCGAGGGCGTCGTCGGCAGACGAGGTGCGTGAGAGGAAAAAGCGCGCGCGAGTCGAGGCGCTCCCCTCTGCCCGTCCTTGAAAAGTCCGGCGTCCTGTTGGCGTTGCTCGTCGTCGGCGACGGCGACACACTTGGGTCTTGCGCCGGTGGCGCCTCCAGCGGAATATTTTCCCGCCAGCCCATCTGCGGCAGACCAGCGCCCTGCCAAGGGAGTGTCGGGAACCGTCTTTCGTCCCGCTTCTCCTTCGGGATGATTCTGTGCTGCGAGGCGCCTTTCTTTCGGGGTGAATCGGAGCGCAGCAGCGCTGCGTACCGAACGCCGAGGCGGTTTCCGTTCGGTACGCGCGCACGACTAGGCGGTCGCGGCGCGCTCGACCTTGCGGTCTCCCTCGACCAGTGGCCGTTTCGGGATACGGAAGACGGGTGGCCGTCCAAGGATGATCTGACCGTTGCTGACCGCTCGACGAACTCGCCACGGCCGGGCACGTCGTTTCCATGAAAGCACACTCCCACCCTATGAACTCACGGCACAAGCCGGAGGCCCTGCTCTTACGCTGGGTTGCCTCCTCCCTATTGAGATGGGATGATGCCAGCGTGGGCAGCCCACGCGGCGACACGGTCGGGTGCGAAAGCTTGCGGGGGGCCGAGCAGCGGCTGAGCTACTCAGGGAACTACGTGAATCTTGGAGTCCGATGGCCATCCGCGAACCCCACGAGCCGGAAGGAGCGGTTCTCTCCCGGGACGCAACGATCGTCCGCGCAACACCCTCGTGCAGAGTCGGCACGGAACATTTCAGGAAACCCTGGACCAGAGACCTCGACTCCCGCGCCTCTCCATCCCCGCGAGAGTGAGAAACCTCAACTCTCGGAGGACCTCAATCCGGGATCCGGGGAGGAAGAGGATGCCCTGGCGATGAGGAGGCTTGCGGCCGAAGGGGAGCCAAACGGACTTCTGACCAGAGGAAATTTGCTGCTTCCTGCCTCTAAGGATGGTGATGAGCGCGGAAAGATAGCCGTCTCTTACTAGCGCACAGCTCCGTATCCGTCCGAGGACCGCCACTGCACTGACCGTCGTGCATTGGGCTGGCTTGCGCTGCCCGGGCACCTTCCCCCCTGGGACCGCCGCCCGAGAAAGGAAGGAGAGCTGCTGCTTGGTGCAGATCGCGACGGCGCCACCAGCCTTTCAGTTCGTGCACACAGTGCATCTGCTGACGCGCGGACGAATCAAAGGGCTGGCGGGGAAGACGCTGTAGCACGTACCTTCCGGGTGGACCCTCCGGCGCATGCGCCCGAACCGAACGAAAGTCGTACTCCGAAACCTCGCCGTGTGCGGCTGAGCCGCCGCCGGATGTACCGCGCCCTTCCGTGCAGGAGTGGCCGCGCTTCCCTCCCCCCCTTTTCACCCTGAGTTTGTCGCCGGGGCTCGCTCACTTGCGCGGGCACGGCGCCTGCGCAAGTCGTTCGTCTGCTCTCCTTGTGCACTGCGCCCTTGTCCACCACCGGCTCTTGCGCGAGCGCGGGGCCGGGCACGATGCCCGGGAAGGCGAACGGCGGTTGGAAAAGAAGCGGGGGAACCAAGGGGGAGTCTCTCGGTCGCGTGCGTACCGACCATGATCAGGAAGACCCTGGGGAATCGGCAGTCGGCTGCGAGTCCCGCGATGTGTGTGGCGACAAAGTGTCAACGCAAAAACAAAAAAAAGGTGAGAGAGAGAGAGAGACGCGCGCGCGGAGCTGCCGTTCCGTGCTTGCGCGCGTCAGCTGCACGGCACGCAGCGGACGAATCGGACAGGTGCGCACGGCCGTACCGGAGCCGTTGCCGTGCCTGCATCCGAAAATAGCTCTTGCGCTCGAGGCTCCCTCTTTGTAATCGAAGATCAGCGTGCTCTCCCGGAAGCCAGGGAGCACACAGAGTCGCTGGTTTCATGGTCCGGAAACTCGCGAGCCCGGGGGGAGGGCGGGTGGAGAAGGGGCAGCCGGGCAGGAGGAATCAGGACTGGAAACCAGGGGGGAGAATCCCGGAAAGCAAGGAGAGGAAGGATCTCCTGAGAGGGGAAGCGCAAGGGGTTCCGGGTTCCGATAGCGGCGGTCTCGAGCCTCCGACGCGGCCGTCATCGTCTTGCGCATAACTGCTCCTGGGGCAGGACGATCCGAGATTGATGGATCGCCGTGTCTTCCGAGCGCAGTGCGGTAATTGCTTCATCTGATTGGGCAAAGGATAAACACTGCAATTTCAATACGGGGACGCGGATAAACACGTGTTGGGTGCAGCAGAGGGTAAACGGCAGGTAAGAAAGGTCTTGCGGTTCCAAGTCCGCGCCAGGTCCCGCGGGGGCTGAGCCGGCTGGTCGAGATGGCGCTGCCACGGTGTCGTCCCGCGCGCTCGTGCGGCGACGCAACTCACTGTTGGAGAGGACGCAACAATGAGTTGCGCCGCAGCCGAAGCGCCGCCTACCGCGCACGAACACAAGCGCGCAAGAAAACGAAGAACTGTTTCCGGCCTTCTGGGAGCACCGCCGCGTGCTCGCGAGCTTTCGAGACCGCGGTGGAAACTTTTCCTCTGGAAAATAAGGAACAAGAAGAAAAAAAAGAAGTTCGCAGAGTGAAACCGCTGATGGCCAGGTACCGTCGGCTGAACTCATCGGATCGAAGGCGAGGGTCTGTTCTTTTGTCAAACCCATGCTGGGAGGGGGGAAGGGAGGCACACCGGGCTTCGGAGGGCACGCAGCGGGCTTGCCGACCGCTGCAAACGTGTGATGCCAAGATCAAATCCGATAAGCCTCCGGAGCGCCTGCAAACATGTCATGCTGTCACAGAAACATCAATCTTAGTCTCTTGAAATGAACATGAGCGATTCCTAACTTAATTATGGATACAGTGAAGTTCCCGGACGTTTAACTCGGCGAGACTCACGAGCACTCGCGAAAGTAGGGAGCAGTGTTAATCCCGTGTAGGTGGATTCGCAGTGCGTGGGTCGATCCAGTGCAGACTTTCCTTTCCCCCCCATCGCCCCGTGATTAGAGCGCTCAAGACAGGTCGCAGCAAAACGATGATGAAGAGAATCGGATTTGGCGAATTCCATGCTCGTTTCGAAGATGAAAGTAATATACTTGGAATCCCTGGCATCTTCGCTGACCGAGTTTGGTTATGTACGCCTTTGGAAAGGCCACGTCAGTAATTACCAGGGGACACGTGGAAGCCAGAAAAACTCCTGCAAATTCCGACAGACTACGCTTGAAGAGCTGCTCGTTTCCTAGTTTCGAGCAAGACAGACGATGCTCGGAGAAATCGCAGGGCTGCTCTGAAAACAAGGGATGTGTTGAGAGCATCGCGGTAGGGAGGGCGGCGTGAACGTGTTCGAATTTCGTCCAGTGACCCTTCTTCTTCTTCTTCTTGTTGATGCTGCTGCAGCGTTACGTGCACCACCGGTTTTCCGTGGCGCTGTTCACATGCCCCCCCCCCCCCCTGCTCTTCCTTCTCCCCGACCTCCAAGAGAGAACTCGTCTGCATGCGGTGCGGTTCGAGTTCAGATTCTTGACCTCCCAGGGACGTCTGATCCCGCCGGAAGGATGTTTCATGCGTAACACGGAAAACGTCGACCTTTTTCGCGGTACTGCACGTTACGGTACTGTCACGCCGGGGGGGAGGCGCTCAGCATGCTGCCTGAACACACTGTTCGTACAGCCGCATGCTACCATCGTAGATGTCGCGCAGTGCTCATTGGTTTGAGCACTCTGGGTTCCTCATCAGGCTCTATCACGGTGGGTAAGAACAGGAGGTAAAAGAAAAAAAAAAAAAAACCAATGGCTCTCCCCGAGCTAGGTGCCCGACATAGGCATGGCTGCTTAAGCGGAAAAAATAAGTCTCACGGGTTACACCGTGTTTTGTGTGGCTGCAGTCACTTGTCCTTAAAAACTGCAACAAAAACTGCCAGTCGAACTCATTTCGGAGGTCTGAGGGGAGGGCAGATCGCAGCACGCCAGCAGCATGTCCCACCACAAGCGATGATGTACTCGAGGATGGGGACCATCCATCCCCAATTTCCTACTCCATGAAGAGCGGCCCTCTAATTCTTTATCGAGCCGCACGCTGTTTTCCCCTTCCTAATGCACGTGCCTGTCGTATCGCTCGTTGGTTCCATCCCATCCCATCCGCGTTGACACGGTCGTCTGCTTTCGATGGCTCCGAAAGTGCTTCACTTTAATTTGGGTGCGTTTGCTCTGCTCTGCTCCGCGGCTTTTTGTATTTCCTCTCTTGTGAGCGCGCGCGGGCATGCGTTGCTCTTCTTCACGGGTAATCCGTGAAGATTGCGACATGTATTTGCTTGATTTACTTTTACCTCGCCTCCTTAATGAAAGTGGGCTCGGGGGGGGGGATCAACACTTCGTCGTGTCTTCGCGTTTTCGTTCGGTAGTGGCGGAGTCGACGGTGATGTTCGCTCGGAATCTCTTTCGTCGGAAAACGAAGGACAGAGAAGCTCGGGCACGGAGAATTCCGTGAGCGGCAGAAGAGCAACGCGGTCCGGCTCCTGTCACCTTCGCGACCGACCACCAGCGCCGGACACGCGGTGTGCGCTTCCCCCCCCCCCCATACGAGGCGCTGGCCAAAACGCTGAATCCATCAATGCGCTTCAAAGAGTTCCGCGGCAACCAAAACCTGGCGAACTGGTAGTTAGGCATGGATGCACACCTTCGAGTAAATCGTGCGCTGTCGCAGTTTGGAACACCTTCGGCGAACCAAATCAGCGGGCAAGGCGACGAAGAGTTTCCCGGAGGAAGCGAGGGGAGGGGGAAACAAACAGAGGAGCCATATTGGATGAGAGCAAACATTGGAGCGTTCGAATTCAGGAAATGGCAGCCGACTTTCGAGAGCCGTTGCGGCGCAACACGCGACGGATTGAAAGTTTACCTGTCTCCCGGCGCATTGGAAAATCGCTCATGGGTACGGTTCGGTCCTTTGGAACTTTCGGTGATAGATGGCTTTTTAATTGAGTGATGGAATGGCTCTACCGAATCTCGCGCAGATCAGCATGAAAGGAACTGGGAGAACCGAAGTTTCTCCTCGTATGACCATACAGTCACAGTGCACCTCTATACGGTGGCTCAAGCGCAGTGCCATTTGGTTTCAAGAGCAACCGGCTTCTTGGTGTACAGTTCCGACAAGCGCTACATTCTGCCATTCGACTTCGTCAAAATTATAGCGTACGCAAATGTTTTTAGGCGTGTGTATTGTGTGCCCCAACTTTCCTTTCTGGGCAGATATGGTATTTGCTTTTTTATTAAATGCAACCTCCATTGAGGACAATGACCCATTTATCCGTCAAAAAAAAAAAAAAATCTTCGTATACTTGTTCAAATTTTGGGTCCATAACCTATGCGCATAGATGCAAACAAGAGGCAAGAGATAAAGAGCGACTGGAAGTCTCTGTCATCATCTCCTGGAACTAGTTTCCCATCATGTGCATCGTTCGCTGTACATACCCAAAAACTGTAAACAAGTTGTTCCCGAACAGAAACACGCTTTGCATTTTCGTTCAAGAATGTACGTAATCCATCGGCAATACGAAATGTCCGATGTACCATTTGCTGCTCTCAGAAGGCCAACGTGAACGTTTTACAAGTTTGCGCTGATGCACTTGCGGCTGTGACTTCTTTCTGTCCTTGCTGAATCTCCTCATCATATTTATTTTTAGGAGAGATTATCGTTACTAATGCAGTTTATAATGGGGAGAGTTTTCTAAAAATAAGTTCTAGAAATTTCATGCCATCAAGCGCCGAATGTCGTAGGGATGTGTACATAAATCATGCAATCACGCATGAAGCTGTGACACTCGTCAGGTAACGTTTCCATTCTCATATCCAAAGACCAGGAAGGTTGCATCCACATGAGTTGTTTTGCCTGCCTATACGTGTTATACCCATCTGGTATGCCTTGTGCGGGTGGCTTTAAGAAATGCTCATGCCAGCCTTGCCCCGCAGTTTGACCAGCTCCGCACCCGATGGCATCCACCACACCGCCTTTAACGATTCGTATTCCGAGAATCTGAGATTCTTCGTAGTCGGAAGATTGCGAACCACCGTATCTTCGAGAGTCTTTTTGGTTCTGAATGCTTCAAGTGCTGCCTCCAAAGCGTGAAACGTTGATCCTCAGTAGTGCCACTGGAAAAGTAGAAAAAAAAAAAAAAATCAACGAAGAACAGAAAACCACATTTGCATGTCTCAGATCATTTATACATATATTTGAAGGAAATCCGGTTTCAGTACATCAAGGATAGCAAAGCTGAAGAAAGTTGCATTACGAATGAATTCTCGAGCGATCATTCATCAGAGCCCGACATTCATCGCTCCCAAAGCGAGGAAATTCGAAAAGGAAAAAAAGCTCCTTCGTGTCCTTCGAGCAGCATCCGAGTATCGTTTAAACCGTGTGCATCATTTTTCTAATGATTATTGTGTTTTCTTCCACGGCTTAAAAAAGATGCCAGAAAAGGTAGACAGCTGCACCACGTACAACTGATAGCTGCTTCATCCCTTCTCGTCTGATCGACTCGCCCGACACCAGAGCTGCAGAGAAGCACAAAAGTTGCCATGGCTGCGAGGTGCACGCAGTCCGCAGCAGCATGTGATCGCGAGCTGCGGTGGGGGTGGTGATCCGGCGCGGTGCTTGCGTTCCCGGAGGTTCCCCATGGTGGCTCGCCTGCCATGTTGCACTTCCTTAATGAGCTGCCGGCGAGAAAATCAAGCGTAGATCCAGCGCCAGCAAAGTGGCACGTGAAGCCGTCGTGGCGGGTTGCCATAGGGACTTTTGGTTCCGCCAATTTTTTCCTTTTTCCCGCCGAAATCCCGAGTGATCCCGCGGATCCCGTGTTCTCCCTGTGGTTTTGGACGGTTCCTCAGTCATTTCACGCCGTGCGCGGAGTGCACCGGTCCTCGCCGGAATCGCTTTCGAGAGCTGCGTTGGCATGGAAGGATCGAACGATCCCGAGGAGGATGCTCCTCAGTGGAGTGGAATCGGTAAGAGTCTCCCCATTTGGTTTCGTGGTGATGATGATGATGATCAAGGACCCCTAACTTCGAGGAAGTAGCAGCGAATGTGGCACCCTGTTGTGTAATTGCTCAAGTAGGCAGATGAGCAGCAGTCGTGTAGTATTTGACTTATAACAGTACAGCATCGTGATAGTCTAAGTAAGAGTGCCTTTGTTCTGTGCATACACATGTTTGGTCTCTGTGTGTGTGTGTGGGGGGGGAGGGGGGAGGGGGAGGGGGAGGATTGTGCCCTTGCGGTGCCATGTGAGGGGAAGCTGGATGTCTGCCTGTTCAAGCACGTAACAGCAAAACGTTGCCTTCCAACATGCACGGGAAGGAACATTCGCGAATGTGCCTGAGGAAGAGTTCGCGAGGCGAACGGGGAAGGTCTTGTGATCCGTGAAAGTTTTCTTGCACCCATATCTCGTGGATGCAAGAAAGTGGAAGGTACCTTGAACCAGTGCCCCCGGAGAAAGAGATGGGATGTGGACAAGGGAGGCACGGGAACAAACGTAAGTTCCTTCTCGACGTTCCGCGGGTAGGGAAGTTGGTCTGCCGCTCGTTGTAGTCGCAGTCGATTTTGTGGGCATTTGGCACGGCAAAACACACCGTCCCTTTATGTGTTTTGTGTTCCCCGGTGTTCTGAAAAGGCGAGTTTTGCCGCACTCCCCCCCCCCCCCCATCTCCCCCCTTCCGTCTTCATTTATGCGGCCGTGCCCTTTAAGTTCCGAGTTCGGTCTTCGAGGCAAACCAAGTGCTGCGGCAGGAGGGAATCTTCTCGTGGAAATCCCCGCGTGCTCTTCGTGTTTGTTTTGCTGCCGACGTTTTTTTTTTTTTTTTGTGTGTGTGTGTGTGTGTGTGTGTGTTTGTCGTTTATGTGTTTACACAGCAGCATCACGCCGCGATAAGCGAGACTGCGCCATCTTACGTTGTTGGTTCTTGCAGGAGAGAGCGTCGTGCACCTTCTACGACTTCCGTTTGTGTGCTCCGTTTGTGAGACATCCGCTGCCTGAAAAGGATTCGGAGCATCAGTGGGGATGGTTCAGATCCTACGGCTCTCTCTCAGTGCCGTTCCCGCATGGAAATGGCTAATTTGCTGTTGACTTTTTATCAACGTGTGCACTCACGAGGTCTCAAGCATGGAAATGGAAAAAACCTGGAAACTCCCTGGGAATTCTTGCCGCATGACTTTGGGAAAATTGTGCAAGCTCGCGTTTTCTCATCTTCCGACGCTTCTGTCCCATCAGATATAGCATTCCAGTTGCATTCTCCGATCTCTATCGAAGCTTTCGTTGCAGTCTCCGAGAGTCGGTTCTGCATCTCGTGAAGTGCAGCGAACGATGGGCACGGTTCACTTGCCCCGGACAGTGGAGCGGTTTCGTTTTATGGGTTCGTTATCGGTAAATGGAAGATGGAAGAAATCGAAGCCCCCATCATAGCAAAGCATAGAAAAAGAATGTTTGATTCAGGGAAGCTCCCCCCCCCCTCTCTCTCTCTCTTTTCCAAGAGCGTACTCTGGTGAAAAGTTGCTTTCCGTGTGCTCCTCCATTTGTAGAAGGAAACAGAAGGCAGGAAAGGATTGGTTCCCGAGAAACTGCAGGTTCTTGAAAGAGTTCGAAACTGTTTAGTACGCGGTGCCAACATTCTATTGCGGTGGAAGCGACCTTTTCGGCGTTCTTCCAGGAAATTGCCAAAAGAAAAAAAAAAACTCGTCAGAATTCAAGAGGCAGTTTCGGAGTTGCAGTCATGCTTCTCAGCTTGCGGATGGACGGCTGTATCAGCGGAATACTCGCTCAGGGAACTTCCAGTTGAGTGGGGCTGCCTGACCGGAAACAGGAAATCGTCGTTTCTCCCCTTTGCCTTTTTATTAATGTTTTCGTTGTTGCGCCGAAAAATGAAAGAAAAAAAGCGCGGGTCGAAGAGCTGGTTGGCTCTGCCCTTTTCGTCACCGCACTTCCGTCATGCGATGATCCTTTCCAAAGGAATTCATCGTCGCCGCGGCGACGCCTCACACGCGCGGATGTCGGCCGCGGCCGTCGATGACCTTCTGTCGCCGAAGCGTTTGGGTAGTTCTTTTTGACCGCCAAAGGCGGAATCGACCGACGACGCGGCTTCGGGGGGGGGGGGACGTTGGGATGGCCTTCCCGAGGAGCGAAGTTCCTGGGAAGACAGGACTGGACTTCCTGGGAAGCTGGGGGTGGGCGACGCCGATTTGTTGTTCCTATGGAGACCTCCTTCCGCAAGATAGCTGCGATCGTTTGCGAAATCTCAGATTTTATACAAACCATCGCTTGTGCATCAAAGATGCGCGAACGCAGCAGCAAGGCTGTGGCAAACTGGTGGCGCCAGATCAGACCTCGAAAGGAGAGATAGACCCGTCTTCGTCCCGCTTCCTCCTGCAAGCTCAGGACAACCTTTTCTCTATTCCCAACATGTTTTTGCCTCGTGAGCGTTTGAGCGTTCCCGGTAATCAGCCCAATACTCCGCCCCAGCTCTGGCTGAGCGCTGGGGCGGGGAAGCGCCTCCCTCCCAAGGGCGCCGGCTGTGCCCTTGGGAGGGAGGACTAAACTCGCTGGCTGTGAAGTCTTCCGCTCTCGAAGTCATTTCCTCCGTGCAAACCCGACCCAGCGATTCTCCTCTCCCCTGTCTTCCCGTTTCCCAGAGCCACTCGCTGTGTTGGCCCGCGAAGTGCTTTTCCGTATCTCCCTCCCCTACCAGCACGGGGATCGCCTTTGGTGAAGTGTGAAGTGAAGCGATAAAGCAGGAAGGTCATGTGAGGCTCCTACTCGTGTCTTTTTTCCTTCTTCCGAACAGAAAAAAGGCCAAGGATCCTTTCCCATTTTTTTTTTCGGGTTGAAATAGAATCCATAACGTTTCTATTTGTTTCTATTTATTCTGATGTTCAGCATTTCTGTATTTTTGCTGCACTGATGCGGGTGCTCGTCGTCTCCAACCGTGGCCGAACCTGTCGGAGCCGCTCCAAGAGAGAGCAGACTTTGCGTCTGCTTCACCAAATGCCTTTCTGAGGCCACCTGCCTTCCATTCCCCTCTTGTACTTTGGAGACCCCACCTCCATCCCAAGACCACTCCGACCTCGGATCAGTTTCCCTCGGTCTTGCGCATGGGCCCCTTCCTTCCTGTCTTTTCCCACCCTTCACGTCGCTGATAAACCTTCGGGATGTGTTAAGCAGGACCCAAACCAGAAGGCCCCCTTTAGGGGCCATGTCTTTTGGAGTCTCTTGCGCGTACCACATGGAGAGGTGCAGAAAGCTTGGGGGCATCGGGAAGAACAAGTGGGAGGGCTTTTGATGCGATGTCCCAGCCCGCCGCTTGGCTGCAGCTGTCCTGGAGGACGTCGTCCTCCGTCCCTGGGCAGGAATGGATGCTTCCCAGGAGATTGATGTCTACTGTGAGAACGTCAGCAGTGCCTTCCATCGCTCGCTTCCTCTTTTTTTTTTTTTCTAGGGAAACGTTCGATTGCACTGCTGATCCCCAGAGCTTTCCCTGCCCCCTCCAGTCCCGCGCTCATTTTTGATGCCCCTCTCCCGACCGTACCAACGTAGCGGAGATCCCCCCTCGCAGCTGCCACCTTCCCCTTCCTGTACTCCTCCCCTTTTTCTGTGCCAGAAGGTTCGAACCCCGGGACTCCGTCAAGCCCCACTACCTCCGATTCTCCTCACTGGGGAATCTAAAATGAAAGGGGCAAGCTGTGGAAGAGGCGGTTGCTCAGCAGCGGGGCGGATGAGGTCGTCGAGGAGGGAGGGAGGGCGAGCAGTGTGCTGCGACGAGTGCAGCACCAACAAACACGAGTACTGGGCGCTCACTCTTTCATCCATGTGTTCTCTTCCAGGGGTGGCTCATGACCTGATGGCGTCCCTGCTTACCCTGTACGACTGCTTGGCGACGAAGACCCCCGCCGTGACCGACCACAAGCACGGGGTCACGCGTCAGTACAGCGCACCCATCGTGCGGGCAAAGCCCCCTGCTCCTTCCATCCAGCGCAGCGCCTCCCTCGGCAGCAGCGATCCGTCTCAGCAGCAGCAACAGCAGCAGCAGCAGCAGCAACGCCACCACGAGCCTGGCAGCAACGGTGGCTCCCAGTCATCGTTCATCTCCTCCTCCTCTTCGCTGCCCTCAGGCGACACCCCTGCGTCTTCGTCACAGTCCTCCTACCTGGCTTCCGTCGAAAGCTTGAACGATGACGACGACGACTCCAGTGACTGCGATGTGATTCCCTCCCGCCTCCGCCACGATCTCCTGAGGGTACGCGTGGCAGAGGAAATTGTTGATACAGAGCGTCAGTACGTACGCGACCTTGGTGAGGTCATCGAGGGGTACGTCCTTCCCATGCGCGAGCGTGGGGCGCTCTCCGCGGACGCCCTCTTCGGCAACCTGGAAGAGATTCATGTCTTCGGCAGGTACGTGATTACTTCTTCCCCCCCCTCCCCCCATCTCGATATTTTCTCTTTCGTAGGAAGCTTCTGGAGCAGCTGGAGCGCTGCCAGGGCGACCCGATCCGGGTGGCGCAGGTTTTCGTGCGCCACAACACCGGCTTCGCCATCTACACGCACTACTGCACTCAGTACCCTCGGTGAGTGATGATCCCTTCTCCCTTTTCCCTCAGTGCCCTTCGCTCGCTCACCTCCTTCATCCCTCCCTCCCACTCACTCTGATAGGATGATCGCTACCCTGACGGAGCTGTTGCATTGCGAAGCGACCAGCCTGCTGCTGCGAGAGAAGCAGGTGGCCTTGGGCCACACCTTGCCCCTAGGATCTTACCTCCTTAAGCCGGTGCAGCGGATCCTCAAGTACCACCTGATGCTCCAGGTGAGTCTTTTCCCTGACTCTTCCAGCACTCATCCCTCTGTCCCCCTCCCGTAATTTTTAGGGCCTGGCAAAGCTTTACGTTAGCGGGGATCCGGGCTATGAAGACGTGGTGGCAGCCCTGTCCACCATGACGGGAATGGCGCATCACATCAACGAGGGCAAGCGCCAGCACGAGCGGGCAGCTCGCGCCTGCGAGGTGCGCACGTTGCTGACCGGGTGGCCTGGTCCAGGCGGGCGTCTGCCGGTCAACCTGGGCGAGCTGCTGGCAGAAGACGACTTCCGGGTGCGCGGGGGTAGTGGCAGTGGCGAGAGGGGCCGCCGGCGCCTGCTGCTCTTCGAGCGGGCCCTCCTGATCACCAAGCGCCGTCCCTCGGGGACGCTGACCTACAAGGCGCACATAGCCTGCGACACCCTCATGCTGGTCGAGAGCGTCCCCGGCAGGCCGCGCGTCTTCGTCGTCCTGCCCTTCGATGACCCCCGGCGCCAGCACGCCCTGCGCGCCTCCAGCGCCCAACAAAAAAGGGACTGGAGCCAGCACCTGAAACGCGCCATTCTGGAGAACTATCCGCGCCACATCCCCGCAAAGGCGCGTCAGCTGGTCATGCAGCTCGGCCCGGGAGAACCTCCCCCCACCGGAGCCCCGGAGGCACGCAGGACTGCCCGCAGGGCCTCTGCTCCTGGACTGGGCAGCGCCTGCCGCAGGGCGCGCGTCGGCAGGCGCCACGCGTCTCTGGAGTACCTGGAGAAACGGCGTCGTAGCGAGCGCGGCAGGGCTGCCGCCGCCGCCGCCGCAGCAGCAGCAGCAGCTGCGAATCGGGTCGAGGGAACCGGGCGTGTCTCTCAGCAGCCGTCTTTGCTGTGCCCCCCTTTCAAAACGCAGGCCATGCCCGACGACGACGATGATGACGACGAAGGGGAGGAGGAGGAGGTAGAAGAGGTTGGCAACAGTGGCTCGAAGACGGTGGTGAGTCGCGCTGCAGCATCTTCCCATCTATTTCTCTCTTTTCATGGGGGATCCGTTCTCCTTTCTTCACGGGCCATTTTTCTTGGGGACGCCCTGGTCCACCACGCCCACTTTTCCGTGAATTCGATCCCATGAACTGCCCCTTTCTCGTTTTTTCTCCGTCCCGCCCTTCCTGGCACTCGGATGCCGCACATCCGTTCCGACCCCGGATCTTCCGATGGACAACGGGAACTCTCGGATGCTTCGCTCACCTGCCTTTCGCGCGTACATCCATGTACCCCCATCTCCCCCCCCCCCCCACATCCCGTTTCTCTGGCGCATTCCATGCTCGAGCCAAAGGAACACCGATCCTCGGTGGTTTAGAAGGGCGAGTGAAGGGTTCCTCCCCCGTACTGGGAGAGTGCATTGGCACACACCCCTCCTCTCCCTACGAGGAGAAAACTTTCCTGAAAGTGTGCCAGTTCCTAGGGGCGCCTCCACTCGCCGCTGTCTACCTGCGCGAGCTCTCTTGCATGCGGACAGATAACTGGCGACTTCCCACCCTCCGCCTTGTTGTACGACATGGAGGTTATCTCGTGCGCATCTTCCAGGACTCTCGCACGACGGCGCATCCCCTCGAAGGGAACTGCGGCGGCTGCCCGTGTTGCTGTCGCCACCGCGCCTCGACTCCGCCCGCCGAAGCGCCGACCGGGCTGGAGAGGGTCGTTGCGCAGCTGTTGATGCAGAACCAGCACTTGCGCTGGATCATGAGCTGGCGGGCGAGCAGGGGCCGCCCCGACCCTGAGGAGGGCCTTGCCCTTTACTCTCCGGGGACCGATACCACTGATGCTGAGGAGAGTGGGCACCCCCGCTCGCCTTCTCCTCGCCCCCGCGCTCATCTCCACCAGCACCCGAGCTGTCGACACCACCCCGACGCAACCAGCTCCTGTTTCGCGCCTGCACCCTCCTTTCCCGAGCCAGCAGATGCAGGAGGAGAGGGTGAGGCGCACTACACGCGCTTGCACGGATGGCGGCAGCGTCGCAATGAAGGATCGGCGCCCAGCGACGAAGGCGAGGAGGACGACGGCGAGAAGACTTCAGGGTTCGTCCCAGGAGAGGAGGAGGAGGAAATTGACCTCTCTTCCTCCTCCTCTTCCTCGTCTTGCAGTAGCGGTGGCAGTGGTCGCGGCGGAGGGTCGCTCAGCAGCCTCTACGAGCGCCAGGTGGAGGCTCTGGACTCCCTGGAGGACACAGAGGTGCTTGGGGATAGCGCCGTGTGCAGCGACCTGGAGGACGAGTCCGTCAGTCTCGCAGCCGTCGTCTCCCAGGACGGGACTCGCTGCCGGGTGTGGCGCACGCCTCCTCCGGTCGCTGTCGCCCGTGAGCTGAAGAAACTGGCCTGCCGCGGCTGGGTAGAGCAGGTCGTCGGCAGGTTCCAACGCGCCCCGTCCTGAGCTGCACGGCACGAACAGTCAGTTGCTGCCCCATTCGTGGCGCCTGCCGGTTTCCTCCCTGTTTCCCCGGCAGCGACGGGGCGCTAGTCATAGCAACGGTTCCCGGTCGTGGCGACCTGCAAGGTTCCAAGCTACCGGCCTGCTGCGGCGTCCTCCACTGCCCGCTGCTGCCCCTTGCTTTTACGCGGATCTCCATGGAGTGTGCCGGAAAACGGGCTGCTTCCCTGGCCCTGTCCCGTCCCTTCTCTTTCGGTGTCAACACCGTTTTTATACGGATGTACCAAACTCTGTTTTTGTTGGCTCGGTGAGCCACCCGGGACAAACGCACTCGTACCTCTTTTCCCTGCCTTCCGGCCAGAAGGAGGGGGTTGCAGAGGGGTACGTGGGGTTATTCGTTTCCTCATTCTTTTGCTGGCGACACGGTTAGGATCTTCGGAGAGCTTGGTTGAGAAGGAATCTCGCGGCCTGGGCATCGAGGACGGGACGATGTCAGTGATGGGACGTAGCTCCTGTCTGCCCGTGCAGGCAGGCATCATCGTTGACACTTTGGCTGCTGCTGGGCGGGGTCTGTGGTGGTCATCTAAGCGCCGGAGCCGCCTCTCCGTCCACCTCCTGTCAGTTTTTTTTCTTCATACCCCCTCCCCCCCCCGAGCCAGATCTCGGAGTTTCCTCGCTGTTCTGGCTGCTGCCGCCTTATCCCGCTCTGCCCCCCCCCCCCCCGGAAGGAATGGACGTTCAAGGACAGGTGCTCAGAGACGATTAAGTGAGGCGTTGCAACCCATGAGGGAGGCCAGGCTGCTAGCTATTGAACCATTTCGCTTCTGCGCGTGTACCAGATTTGTGTATGCTCCGCGCCATTCTTCTATGCAGACTATCATCAGCTTAAGGGTTTCTGTACGTGGGGGTCACCCGAACCTGGGTCGATTTTTTAAGAAAATCCACCCAACCCTTTGAGTCTTCCGCAGACGAGGGGGACTCTTACGTTCAGTGCTTTACCGGGATGGATGGATGCCCAGGATAACGATGAGAGGGTTCCCGCACACGAGCCGGGGGAACGAGCTTTAATGATGAGAGCGATGACCTTGGTGTTCATCACTGGATCTAACCTGAAAATAGCCTTAGGAACAGTTCACCACATCGAGTCGTGAAAGAAGCGCTCCTCATTCCCTGCCTTGCATCCAACGGCAGCATCCACTTCCTGGAACGCTTTTTAGTCTCAGATCGGCCCACGAAATCACGCAGTTGTGAGCGTCTGAGGCAACTGCCGCTCCAGAAAGCCTGATGGTGTTTGTGGATTTTCCACCTGTTGTAAGGACGCTGGCTGTAGTCGCCGGTCTGTCTGCAGCGCTGTTGAGGGCAGCAGGTTTGAGATTGCCGTCATGCTGGAAAGCCAGGACATCAGCCAGTACACTCTGTCCCTTTTCTGGCTCTTGAAGTTTCCTTCTTAGTTGAAGGCTCCCTGCTGCCAGGTGCGGAGGCTGCCGTTGTGCAGGAGATGTATGGTACTGCGCAAACGGGAGCAAGGGATGTTTCCTTCTGGGGACTCGGTGCATCTCCATCATCGATCACTTGGGACGCCAGAGGGAAGCACATCGGGCGCTCGCGAAGGGGATGTGAAACCGGGGCGAAAGGACGAGGACGAGATGCTCACTGCTTCGTTCAGGAAAGATCATGGTGATCCACGCAGCCGGAAGGAAGATGAGAACGTGGGCTGGATATCGGTCACTGATCGTGAGAGTTACAAAACAAGAGGGGACCCGCTCGGGTAGGCACGCCGCGGCTGCGTGAGAGAAGGAATATCGAGAGGATGGGCGGGTAGGCCAAGTGAAGAGCATACTAAGAGAAGACCGTCTCTTTTCCTCCAAGCTGAGCGGCATCCTTTCGACAAACGGATGCTCAGGATGGGCTGGGGTAAGAAGGACAGGGAGAAACTACAGTCCGCTTCGGTGGTGCCTCATCAAACAGCCACGGAGGGTCTCCCAGAACGTGGTGGGAAGGGGAGAAGAGGGAAACGCGGCAAGGGGAGGTTTTGCAGCAGCAACCGGCGCTCGGGAACAGGAAAAGGAGGGGGCACTCCGGACAACACTCCCGTGAAGATCCACGAAGAGTGACTTCACGGCGTTGCGCCAGCAGAGGCTGTCGCACCGCCCAGAGAAAGTAAAAGTCTTCGGATGTGGAGGGAGAGTGAAGTACGCGCGCCGTCTGCCTTCTTCCGGAACAGCAGCAGGTTACCCGGACGACTGAATGGCCGGCCGGTGCCTACCATGAGGCTATCATCCCCTTCTCGTCTTCCCTGGTTGCGCGAGTTTACGGTGCCGTGGTAGGCGGGGAGGTTCGTTCGGGCGCCCGAAAGGATGCCGAGGGAAGAGGCTCGGCTTACAGCTTCCGCTGCTAATGGGGCGCCGTATGGAGATCCGGAGGCGGGCAATCAAGGTCACGTTTCTGCGCAGGAACTTGCTTCGTCGCGCCGAGGTTGGTTGGCCCTCCCCTCCATGGCAACACCCGCGCTTGCACGGAGCATGCATCACCACGCGCCCTTCTCGTTGCGCGCGCGCCGTCACGCATCGTTGGGTGCGGTGGTGGCGGCGGCGGCGGCGATGAGGGAAACCCGCGCACGCGCGGGAACCCCGCGGAGTGGGAACGCAGGCGGGCGAGCAAGGGGATGAAAAGGGCAAGGGAGAGGGCTGCTGCCGCCGGAGGAAAAAGCAGATTCCGCGGCCCTGCTGACGACGGCAGCCTGTCGTCACGCCCCCTCGCGGCGCGTCCCCAGGAGCGGCGAGGCAGAGGAGGATGCGGACGAGGCGCCGAGGAACTCCGGAGCAGTTGGTCAGCGCGCGTACGGGCGCCTCCTGCCCGTGAGAAGACAGGACTCTCCGCCGCCGCCTTGGTTCTCCGAGCGCCCGGGCCACGCTCACTGGTGCACTGCCAGAGGAGCTCGCGGTTCGGCAACCTTCCGAACCTCCCCGCGTGACGCGCCTGTTTATCTCCCTCGCCGTGGCAACCGTGTTAGCCGTCCGCCGCCTTCGCCGTCGGGTTTCGATATCTCTCCGGTCCAGAGAGCGCGCTCGTCCAGGCTTTATCTCTTTCGGAAGGTGGGGGGGGGGGGACGATAGCGAGTGATGCCGGAGGGTCGCTGGGTGCCCCTCGCTTTGCGGGCGTTCCGCGGCCCTGGTTTTCCGTCGCCGCGCACGCGTTCTGCTGCGCAGGCGCCATTCTGAATACTCCTCGAGCAGCTCAGGAGGAGACCTCCGACTGGCCCACGCATGGAGGAGGCGCATATGTAAGGAGAGCCCCTTTCTGTGCTCGCCACCACCGCGGGGCCGGCAGCCGACGACCTTAGAGGGGTCCAACCGAGCGCGTTGCTGGCTCCACGTCGATGCGACGGCGCGCTCCTGGCACGTGAGGGTGCTCCCCTCTCGACCGGAAATGGCTGGAGGTCCGGTGCGGAGATCTTTCGACTGGATCTTTCGGGAGTTCGACGGAAGCTGGGGATGCCCTCCCCAGCAAGAGACTGTGTGCCTCTCCCGAACGGCGGGAGGGAAAGGCAGCGTTTCCCGCGCGGGTCTCGGCGCGGATTTTTTCCGTATTCCTTCCCCTTTCCCCTTCTGTTCGCCGAAGGCCGCGCGCCTCCCGGCTGGCAGACACCGGCGCGATTCCTCCAGCGTCCGCTGGGGATCTCAGTTCTCGGACCGCAGACGTCCCGGGACCGCCACGGGGTCGGCTCGCTTCTCCGTTCCCCTGGCGACCCTGAGGGTGCCGGGTTTCACCGGGCTCGGAATTCCTTGTTCCTCCTCTTCCCCCGCGCCTGCGCGCACCGCTGCCCCCACCCGGGGCGGGCTTGGGAAAGTGGACGCGTCCTCGCAAGCGCGCCAGCCGGATGCTGCCTCAGCTCCTTCCGACGCAGAGCGCTCCCTGGAGGTCGCGCGCCTTCCCTCCGCGTTCGCTTCCCCCGAGGCGGAAGAGAACCGTGCGCCGGCCACGCGGGGGGGGGGACCCAAGGCCGACACGCGGAACATGCTCCCCGCCCCTGCATGAAGCTAGGGGAAGGGGTGAGGTCTCCTGAGTTTCCCCGCGCCCCGACCTCTACGCCGCGCGCGGCGTCTTCCTCGCTACCGGGAGGGAGCGCAGGAAGGTCCGCTCCCACCTCTCCTCCCTGGTCTTCGATCCTGTCCCCTACCTCCCTCCGCTCACTGCCCGCATCCCTCCGCCACCGACTCCCCGCTCCCCTTCGAACCGTCCGTCGGTGAGACACCCGGAAGGCGTTCCAGCTGGCGCTGCCCGCCACGCGGCGAGGAATCGAGGGAGCGTCCTGGTGACGTAAACCTGTAGGGAGAGAAAACTGTCAACCCGGCGATCGCTCTCGCCCCGGGGACAGACGAGTCCTGGACAGAGGTTGGTGATTTTCTTCTTTCGGGAGTTCCTCCCCTCCCTTCTCTGTCCTGACCTTTCCGGTACTTAGCGCGCACTATTTCCGGGAGCTCGAAGCGACGATATTTTTCGGGAATGCATCTGTTCGGAGGGTGCTCAGCGCGAAGAGGCCAAGTCTGGGGCAGGTGGGGCGATGCTGGAGACCGTAGGTTCACCTCTGCGGTGACGGCTAGCCTGCCCTCCCCCCCAGCTCCCTTCCTGCGGTCTTCGAGAAGTCCCGCCGCCTGCGGGCCAGGGCTCTCGACCATGCACTTTCGCGGGTCGACCGTTGCAGGTCAGCCCCGCGAACGACCGCCGCCTCTCCGTTTCGGACCTCGGCAGGTGGATGCGGTGATCTCGGGGGAGGAGGCCCCCATCCCCACACACACACGTCCATGCTCCCTCCTCCGCTCCAGGAGAGGGACGGATCGACCGAGGACTCCGCTCGCTCGAAACACGATCCGCCCCCGGGAAGCGATCGAGGAGTGTCGGCGCGAAACCGTTTCTTCCTTGGAGAGCATGCGGACAGGGGGGATACTTGGTCCCATCGTCCCTCCCAGAGGTTTCGCGAACGGCTCTCCGCACCGAAACAGGGGCTCTTCCGGAGAGCGGCGCGTGAGAGCAGCCGGCCAGCTCCCGGAGCCCAGCGCCCCTTCCTCCGCCTTGCTCTTTTCAGAACTGTCGGTGACGCCCCTCAGGGGCAGAAGGCGCATCGGACACGGGTACCGGAGCCCCTCCGGTCGGTTGGAGGACCACCGGCTCCCCTCACTGCTTTTGCGTCGCCCTTCCCGTTCGACCCACTGGATCGCTTGGGCACCTGGCGATAGGGTAGAGCCCGGGTGCCTCTCCTCGCGCAGCGATTGGGGGCTGCGCGGGAGCGACTGCCCCGGACCGCGCCGTTCCCTCCGGGTGCATCCCACGCGGGACTCGCGCACGGATCAGCGACACTGGGAAATCCCAGTGGTTCTTCGGGGAACACCGGGAAGTCGCAGAGCGGGGAACTCCTCCGACTTGGGACGTTCCTCCGCACTAAAGGGGGGCAGGGGGGGGGGGGCGGACGACTAACGTCAGCCATCCGTCAATGGTACGGTTCGGTCGTCCGCGAGGATGGCACCGAACCGAAAGTTTCCTTCAGGAGCGAGGATGGGTGGAAATAGGGACCATCGATCAGTGTCACCGAAGTGAATGTCACCCGAAGACTTTCGCGAGCCAAGCGAGTGGGCCGGACACATCCTTTCGCTTCAGTCCTGGGCAGCTAGGTGGGGGCGGAGTGCACCCCGCCTACCTCCCGGAGCTGCCGAGGACGGTGGCTCGGGTTCTTCCGACTGGGAGCGCCCACGCCGCTGCTTTCGCTTCCGCTTTTCGAGGCGGCGGTCCGGAAGGGTGGAGGCCGCCACGATCCCCCGTGCGCAAGTCTTTCCCTTACGGGTGCTGGAGAGAGGGCAAGGGCGGCTCGAGTTTCGCGACCTCGCGTGACCGCGCCGCTCTCTCCTTCGTTCCGGCGGGATACGCGGGAAAAGGTGCGGTGTCGGTCGGTTGCCTCGTGGCGTCCGCGCCATGCTGGGCCTCGGTCATGATGAGGAACGTCGCCTTGGGCGCAGCTGCAAAACTTTCCTCCACCGCGAGCTTCGCTCTCGAACTGACAGCTCGGGGAAGGGCCGTCCCTCCGAGTCAGGGGGTGACCCAGGGGGGTGTACCGCCCTAGGGATCCAGGAAAGATTCCGTTCTTCCCACGCTTGAAGGAACTCCGAAGGGCTGACTCTCCTTCCTCATTCTCTTAGGAGGGACCCTCCGGAAAGGATCCGCTCCTACTTTCCTCCTCTGAAGAGAGAGAACCCTGAAGGGCGCTTCCCTCCCAGCGCGCTCCTTGCACTCAGGAGAGGCAACCCCCCGAGGGAGGTATCGACCAGCTTTATGGTGCACGATGGAGGGCATTTCCTCGAGGGGAGGGACGGCTCCATCTCTCCCACCGGAGGGGAATCCCGAAGGGCTCCTGGATGTCCTGGAAGCACCCCGGAGGGTCAACTTACAATCCCGGAGGTCAGCCAACGAAGACATCCGGTGTTTCTGGCTTCCACCAGGGTCGCGCCCGAATAGGTCTACCAGTGCGAGGGTACCCGAAGCCCACGACGCATCCCCTATTCGGTGGGACCAGCATCGACCCTTCCTCGGGCGGGATTCGAACCCGCGACGTTTCTTACAACGCGCGGAGACGGCCGCACAACACGGCAGAGAGCCGTCTCTTTGGGCGGCGGCTGGTCCCACTGTGGCGGACGCTGCTGCTGCAACCGTTGCCGCTCAGTCTGGAGAGAGAGAGGAAAGAAAAAACTTCTGGGGTTTCACTCGTTGCGAGTCTGCTGGCACTCGCTAGTGCGAAAAATCCTTCCCTGCCCCTCCCCTCCGATCGGCCCGAGCTGCCAAACAGATGGAGCCGCGGCATCTCTCACGAGGAGACACGCGTGTGCATCGAGAAGCGACCTCGTGGTCCTCGATGGGCGCTGTCACGCGTGCTGCCCATTTCGCCTGATGGGAGCGAAGCCTCCGCGGAGGCCAGCGCGGGCCGTGAGACCCCGGAAACTCTAGGCGCGAGGTGATGGCGAACGACAAGCGGGAGGCGCAGCTCGCGCAAGCCGCAGCAGGGATCGGCGCGCGCTCTCCGCAGTCCACTGGTGTTCAAACCATCCGTGGCAAGAAGAGGAGAGGAGGAGAAGTGTAGAGGCCACGCCCCGCGCAGGAATTTCCAGCCGCGATTTTCGTCAGGGAGTGCGACGGCCGAAAGGAGCAGGACTGGTTCCCTGGTTCCCCCCTAGAGTCTGAGCGGAAGGAGCGGTTGCGGAGAGATCTCCATCTGCTTTCGAGAGCCTTCGATCCGTTCCGGGATCCCACGAAGTCGTCTTGGGGAGGAATGTCACGCGCGTGAAAGACAAAGTGAGGAGTTCCGAGCGCAAACGCACCAGACGGGTTGGGGGAGGGGCATCCTGAAATCAAGCGGGTCCACGAGATGGCAGTGCTCGCAGTCGCAGGGAACCCTTGTCTTTTCCCGACGATTCGATCCAGACCGAATGCGGCCAATGGGGACGGATGCGAGGAGCAAACAGTCAATCCCCGTTCCCGGTTCTTAGGGAAGAGGAAGCGGTCGGTGAGCAAAAAGATGGCCGCAGAAAAGGTATTCCGGCCCGAGAGCTCCGGATTCTCGAAAGGGCCCCCCGGTCGGAAGCAGGCGTCCGTTGACAAGCGCGGCACCTTGGGAACCGCCTTGCGCCGGCAACCGGCCACCTCCGCTGGTCGGCGAGTCCTCGTGAGGGCGTCCCCCGCCCAACGTACTCGACGCGCGGGGGGATCAGACTCTGCGACAGTCGGTGCCAGCGTGGAGCACGGCAGGGGCAAACACGTTCCGTCGGCGAGGTCACAAAGAAGCCGATAAGAGCGCGGAGAACATTCGGAAAAAGAATACGCGGGTTCAATTTCAAGACCGTGCGAGTCGGGATCGGAGAAACTTCAGGGAGGAAAGGAGTCGCCTCCGTGCTGGAGGGACGCGCCGGTAATTGTGTGCATCGGTGTCGCCTTCGGGACGTTCATAAATTCCTGTGGATTCGAAATGAGCCTCCTTTACTTTCTCCGTCAACACATTTTATTGTCACGGCTGATGTATTTGTACAGAGCGCCATATAAACATATTCCATTAACTAATGTATTTCATTGAAAATAAATACATGCAAATGCTTTCTTCGTAAACTAATTGCGTATTTTAATGTATTTAACAAATGCTTAGTGGAAATGGTAAAGAAATCGCATTTGTCCGTCACACACTGTATGAAATGCATTTTCATCTACTTGGATCCAATCTATTCTACATTAAATTGCATATGAAATGTAATTTGCGTCTCACCTTTACCTTCTCTCGTGTTTCTCGTATTCAATAACTCTCCATTCACACGGCCTCTAAATGCAAACCTCTCTTCATTCTTATTTTGTCCGAACATATATGTACATACATCCTGACACATAGTTACATGCATTCGGTACCGGACTTGGTTTGGACCTCCTGCTAGAAACCACCGAGGTCAATCCCCACTTTTGGCATAAGTGGATTTTCAGTCTAAATTTTGGATCTTTTTGCCTCTGATGTGCGAGGAGAGTTTAAAAGAAATTGTAGATGGGAGTCCATAACCTAGCAGGATGAGTCAGCTTCCACATCTGATTGGAATGCCATACTCCGGAATGCCACACTCAGAAGTATTTTATTTAGTAGGACATTAATGACCCTGTGGCTCACAACAGAAACCACCCGCAAAGAGATCTGACAAGCGGAGCACAGTTTTTTTTTTTTGCAAAGACGTACTCATCATCCTTCCACGCATTTACACCCCCTGGCTAAGAGTAACTTGGCCAAGGACAGTTTTGCCAAAGGGCAGTCAGTATCCTACTGGAGGGCCGAACAGAGGCGTAATGATCGCTAGTTCAAAAGCTTTTGAAAAAAAAAAAAAAAAGGCTAAGGACAACTGTCTGATTTAGATATCGGATGAGTTAATTCCTAATGCAAATGCCAGTTCACTTCAATTTTTTTTTTCTTTCTTTTTCTTCCGAAAAATAAGGTCCAAAGTGGTGCGTGAAACCTTCAGAGGAAATATTTTGAAGGCAAGTAGAGCTACGAAGAAGGCGCTAAAACTAAGATCATTATTTTGTTCAAAGGACAAAAAGGAAGGTGCAATCGTTCGTAGAGTAAAGTGCCAGTCGATCCTTACCTACGGGCATCTGGACGCAGCTATTGCTGAAGTTTGCTCATCGTACACACACACTTACATCCAATTTCTTGCGGACTGGGTGACCCCAAGAAATTGGGCTGTCGATTGCATTTTCTTTTTTTTTTTGAATTCTCCCGTGGCAAGTATTTGTGCACTGTCTATAACCGCAACGAGTGTCTTGGTGGAAAAATCTCAGTACCGTATGCTCTTTAAAACACTCAACCGAGTAAAGTTGGTTTACTTAACCTTTCCATTACAAGTTTTCAAGTGGCTACTTTGTTAGTGTTCCATTATGATGGGTGGAAACACCAGATTGACTTGATCAAACCGAAACACTTAATGGGTCGAGATACGAACCGATCGTGTTTGTAAGGAAAATGAGAAGATTAGGTCAACACACAAAGAATAGCGTTAAGACGCGTACCGCTGACTGCAACTAACCAGAAGATGGATGGTGAGGTGGACAGCGTACTTTCGGCTACGAATGCTGCACTCGATGAGAAATTTATTCTTTAGAAAAGTGAACTCCTCTGTATTATATGCAAATAAGCAAATCGCTTTTACCACAAACATAAAAGCAAAGGTTCGAAGTGTGCCAAAAAAGAAAATAGAAGTGGTATTTGATTTCTGTTGGTTTCACTGATAAGCTGATTGCCTTAATTGGTTGCTTCTATTGCTCCGATAATTTCGACCGTTTATCAGTGCTCACTCACTGATGGTGATACCCCTTTGAACACATAATTACTTCGGGTTCAAGAGGCTGTAAGCGGCTGGATACGTTGGAGATCGAAAATTGCAATTCACATCACATCTGATTTTCGGATGTGATAAGAGGAAGATAAGAAGAGAAGGACGGGCGCGGAAACCAAGCAACACTAAGTGGCTAGGAACCATTCCCACTTAGTAAGCATGAAAGACGTAGCGGCTCTGCAAGGTAAAAACCACCTTTGGCTCCATGCTTTTGCTCAGCTACGAACGCTGAAGTTCAGATCTGAGAGCAAAGCTCAAACACAATTTCTGCCTTGTGTTCTGTGAAAACCCAGGGACCACAAAACAATTAGATGTTCCTCGTTATGCACCACCTAAGGTCACAATATCAAGTAGAGGAGAGTGGAAGACCCCATACCACATCCATGCTTTACGAGCACTTTTCACTCTTTGTACAAACCGCATATAAAGATTAAAGAGTATAAAAGCTTGAATGAGGATTGCCTTACAATCGTGAATTTCAGGTGCTTCTAGTTGAGCTATTCAAAGACGTTATCATAGAAGTGATGATTATAAGGAAATTATTATTATTATCTTTATCATGTTCAAAGACAGAGTGTCGAACGATGAAACTCCTGCGTTACAACGTACCTTTGTACCGTACAAGGATGATGCCCAGTGCTTGGGAGGTTTCAGAATGGAGCCAGAAGAAAACATCGACTTCCTTTAACAAGTGGCTTAAATTACAGCTGGATCTTTTCTGAATGCATAAGATAATGAAGCACATAATGGAGATTTGAGTGGACATCCGAGAGCAGGCATCGACAAGGTATCGCAACGGTAGACTCGTCAATGGAGCCAACTTGTCGGGAATGAAAAAAGCATTCGAGATGATTTCGGCTGATTTTTTTTTAATGCATACCTGAAAATGTCTGATTTGTTCCTGAAATTCTACATTGTGAGTGGGAAAACTGCTCACATTTGTACTTTAGTTTTATATTTTCTTGTATCTGTGAAGAACACTCTAAGAGACGAGGATCGTTCAAGACACAAGGTGGCAGCAAGCGAGCAAACGAGTGACGGGGAATTGGTTCACAAATCCTAAAACACTTTTCAGATTTCCCTAGACGACCATTTTCCGACGACAGGAACATGCTGGCAGTAACAAAGTAGAACCCGATCGTACAAATAACAGAACTGATCATTCGGGTGAAAGGTTTCTGTTGATGAAGGTCTCAGCAATAACGTTCCAAGTTCCCGACTCATCCTTAACTGTAGAGACATCAGGATGTCTGGAATCTTGGTTGCCTTTCTGAGAGTTACCTGAAATTCGATCTGATTCTTCAGTTTATCTCTCTTTGCCCATCTCTGATTTATATCAGACAAAAACGGCCAGCCCACAACGGGGAGGGATTCCGCTGTTGCCAGGGATAAATACCAACAGAGCATCTGCCTCTTATTTTGGGTTTGCTACTGTTTCTATTTTATTAGTGCTTCTGTAAACAGAAGGGTTCAGGGTTGCCACCCTCGAGTGAAACATGCACCAAATTTAATTTTACTAAAACCGCTAACGCAGCGGCCTGCATGTGCGCTGAATCGTTTTTTATTGCAATGATTTATAAATAAGAAAAATTCACCTTGAATACTTGGCAGCTGGGTGAGTCACTTTCAGGGCAGGCAAATTTATTTGATCTTTATACTCATATTTGACGCACTTATTGCTACGTGATTATTCACGCTTGATTTGGTTTGCCGCCCATAAATGGATTGCTCAAAATCGGACCGTTTGAAAGGCTCCGATCTTGTGATCCGCTCTATGGGTAAACATGAAAAAAAAAAAAAAAAAAGAAAAAAAACTTTGCCTGCATGCAGACAACATTTCGAATACTGCTTGTCTAAATCATAAGATGCGCGACACGTTTATGCCAACGGTCTGAGTTTTTCATTCTTGCATTAGAAAAAAAACAAACAGTCTCAGCGTTGCAACTGATGACGATTGCAACATCAAATCAGACTACTGGACAGCATGAATTCCACGATGCCTCCCTGTTTTTGATGTGATATCCCCGCTCGTCATCTTACTGATGCTGTTTACTTTTCTGCTCCCTCTGAGGCAAAACAAAACAAAACATCAACATCAGGAATCACTTTCTTTTTGTTCAACATTCCCGATTTCTTGCTGTTTTTTCCACATTTTGGCCATTGCTAAAAGCTTCAGATTAGGTCTGGAAGCTTCATCTTCTGGGAAGATATAATCAAAGTATTCTTCCCATCCAGCATCGGTCTAAGTAGATTAAAAGGAAGCATCAAATTACCAGCATGAAAGTCTTATAGTGTTCTTACCCCATCATTTGTTTGTATACGTCGTCGCTTCTTAATACGTTGTGGAAGCAAGGCACATATTCGCTGGCGAGATTCTTGATCACCATGTTCATCCTCGAACTCTTTCAGACTCTCAAGAATAATGACACGTTCTTCTTTCTTGTCAGAATCACGGAGAACGTGGTTAGCACGCTCAAACACTTTCCGGGCTCGATCCACACACCCTTGAGAAACCTCAAATTTGGCATAGCTCATCCACACTTTCACATGCTGTGTGCGTTGCAACAAACGTTCATACAAATCCCTAACACGCTCTGGTTGCTCCTGTTCCATTTCCAGATCTAAATATGCTTTCCAAACAACTTCAGGCATGTCCAGACGTGGCTGTCCCACTGCCAGCTCATATATGGCCCTAGCTCGATCCACATCACCTAACAGAGATTCAAGTTCTGCAAATCTCATCCATGTAGTGCAATTTTCTGGGCAGAATTCTAGGAATTTCTCATAGAGGCGACGAACACGATCAAATTCCCTAAGCTGAATCTCCAGGTCAATATAGCCACGAAATAGTTTGTCTTTAGGGCACATCCCAATTGCAGTTCCCTAGGGGTTTTTTTTTTTCTTTTGGAAGGATTTATGCAGTTTATGCTCACCAGCAATTTACGTGCTGATAACAGATTTTTTTGACGCACTTCCTGCTGAGCTGCTAGCAGCCACACTTTAGCAAAAGTGAACCTTTTGTGTGGAATAAGCTTTAGGCATGCTAAATACACTTCTCGAGTTTGGTTTTTATCTCCTACATCTAGCTCTTCATACAATGCATATTTGATCCACAGATAAATATACCGACGCCAATGGCGTTTTTCCTGAGTTGCATATAAGAAAGGCTAAATGAATATGCTACACGTACAGCTGTGAGTGGGACATTAGCAATAGCTCGTTCATAAGTCTCTCGGACAACACCAACATCTCCTTCAGCCTCCAAGAGCCTCAAGAAATCAAACCACGCATCATAGTTATGAGGATTAGCTTTCAACTCCTAAGATTAACTTCAAAAAATTAACTGTCTGGTAAATTATGCCTGCTGTTTACCTCTTCATACTGAAAGCGTCGTTTGCTGACAATAACACTCTCAATAAGGCCACGATCTCCATACTTCTTCTCATGAATACTGTAACAACGATAAATATCCTGACATCTTTCTCGAGGCAATCGATCCAAGGCATAGCGGTAGATTACCCGTACTCGGTCATGCTGATCAGTTTTTCTACAGCATGTTGCACTCATTCCAGTTTTTTTACCTCACGCTGACGTTCCTCAAATTTAGCAAACTCAATAAATAGTTTCTCTTGCAACTGCTCTTCCCCGAAAAATTCAATGGCTTGTTCCAATATGCGGCGAGCACTCTGGATGTAAGAATGTCGTTCTTCAAACCTAAATCGATTCAACATGAAGCTTTTTACTCAATATTCTACCTAGCCCATTTAATCCAGTTTTTGGCATCTGGGTGAACCATAACAAACCGTCGATAAATAGCTCGAGCACGATCTAGCTCCTTATACCTCAATTCAAAATTAATGTAAGTTTGCCAAGCTTGTTCATGAGGTTCCCATTCCATCCACCGCTCATACACCTGTCTTGCCCCTATTCTTCATGTAATTAGTACACAGAAATTACTCAATCCATAAGATACCAGCTATGTTGCCAAGCATTTCTTCCATATAGGTGTATTTGTACCAGAACTGATTTGCTCTTGGCAAGATGGTCACTGCCCGATCCCATAAGTTCCTGGCATGATTGATTTGCTTGTTCTTCATTTCCATTTCTGTGTATTTCAGCCATAATGTGATATTTCGATGATCGACGTCTAAAGCTCTTTCATAAACTGAACGGGTTCTACACGAGGATAACTGCAATAAAATGGTGTTGTTCCATATGATAAATATTAACCTTTGAATCTCCCTTTGACTTTCTTCCCACTGGGCATATTTGATCCAGTTACTTATACTTGTACGATTTTTTCGTATATTATCTTCAAATTGTTTTCTTTTTCTTAATCGGTAATCATCAAGTTCCTCAGGATCTGAGATTTTTTGTTTTGGAGGCTAGAATTACATTTCACAACTGAACTCATATGATTGCACATAAAGAACACATATAATGCAATACATTTCTTTATTGCTAATTCCTAACTTCATGAGTCGTTTTATCTACCGGGTACTTACAGGTGGTAGAATTTCCAAATCCCTTTCTTTGGCCTCCCTCAATAACTGCTCTGCAGTTATTTGGATTTCTGCTGGTGCTTTATTTTTGACCTGAAAGAATGGCATCATTAGCATGCACTCAACATGGATATAAGACTTTTGGTTAACACCAGTACTACTTTTTATAGTTCTGTATAGCTTTATGAAACAGACCCACATCTATTCACAAACTGAGTTAAGAGTTTTGCCTCTTAATCATGTGCTAATCAACTTTTTCAATTTAAAGTACATTCTTTTTAAATTATACATCATCTGCTACAACGAAAAAAATGACCAAAAATAGGAGCTGCAGACTTACTTTGGCCACTTTCGGCATTTTTTGTGGTTTTCCGGCGCTGGAAGCTTCCATTAAAAACCACCACCACAATCCCTACCAGATATCTTTTGAAGACAGACCAGTATTGCCAGGTTCCTTTCTCCGATTTATGCAATAAATTAAATTTTATATTCTATCTCAATTCTGGTACTATCAGTATTGTTTATAGTCTGTTTAAAGTATCCTAAAAATGATATAAAAGTAAAAAGAATTCTTGACAAACTAGGTAAACTTAAAAATAGGCTATTAGTGCTAGATGCATCGGTTTTCATCTTTTCTTTATTTTTACGAATCATTTTACGAAAAATATTTCCGAAAAATTCAAAGTATTATGATACATTTGAATTTTCTACCAATCTTGAAGTTATAATACAAGACTTTCTATACTAAAAACTCAACATTTTGTTTTATGTTTTTAATTATGAATTGAAAACAAGACCCTGAATAGAAAAGGACTAATTTATGTATTTTTACTCGTGCCATTTTTAGTTTGATAGTATTTTTCGTTGACTTATTTTTTAGTTGTCACAATAATTATGTGATGCAATAGAAACACAAATCTGTTTGAACATGCATACTTAGCGTACTATTTTTTATAAATGAATTAATGAGCAAAAACCAGTGTTCAGCTTGTTTTATTGAAGTGTTTTTTGTCCCCATAGAGAAAATCTCCAGAAAGTTTCCACAGTGGTAAACACTATACTGAGACTAAGTAAAAAGAGAGCTGCGATTCTATTCCCTCGTTTGGAGTGCACCCAGATATTTAGTGAGATTACGAGTTTCTGATGATAGCCTTTCATCATTATAACAGCTTTAATTGCCATGTAATACATGCCTTCGTAAACGGTTAAGAAACGTTATTTTATGGTAGTATCAAACAGTAAGGTTTTGCTCCGATAGGCATTATCTGACAACCTAATATATTTAAATTCATTATAGCAAGACGAAGAAGAGTGTTGTATTCAACCAAGAAACAAAATTTTTCATTGCTGTTCTTGTAGATTCTGGGATTTTGATAGTATACACATCTCAAAGCTGATCTTTTAGATTTAGCAGATTTCATAATTATCTGTTGTATTTGGAAATAATGAAAAATACGCACATCATCAAGATCAAGATGCAGATTACTCACAGAGAGTATGTGATGACTAACTCTGCTCCGAATTTGTCATTCAAAAAAGCTAATTTCTTAAATCTTGTTGACATAAAGAATAAAAAAAGACAAATACTATGAGATAATTGTGATGAAATCATTAGCATGTACCGACGAGAAAGAAGCTTACGTAATGTCAGAAAATCTGCGCAGCATTTTTAAAATAAATAAAATGAATAACCTATGAGGATGCATTTTTTTTTCACCGGTTATACTAAGATGCACTCGTAGCGAACTATTCAGTGCGATTTGTCTTATCATATTGAAATCTATTTCTGCTTTTGAGCATTTAGAAATACATCAGAAATAGTAAATTTATACAGCTTGTCTTTAGAAATCTATAAAATCAACGCAAATCCAAACGAATCGAATCGGTTGTTCAGTTGTAACCAGCGTTTCAAATGATTCTAATCATTTTTTTAAGTCTATAGAACCATAGATACCATTGACTTAAAAAAGGGGGCATGAATTTGAAGTATATGCGAATCTTTATTTTATTAATTCGAAGCGACGGAGGAAAAAACTTAAATGAAATATTTTGATTCCGTTTGTTCTGTGTTTCTTTCTTTTTTGAAGATACTATATATATCCTAACTCTAATAATGTTTCTATATTGGAAAACTATTTTCCAATATAGAAACATTCAGATTTAGTACAAAGCTCTTTTGGATGCATTAATTGTTCTGTATCTCAGATTAATCTCCTCCACTTAATGAATGCGCATATAATAGAAATATACACATGCAATCATGGATATATTTTTCCTGCTTGCAACCCAAATGATCTTATGAGATTCCCTTATGTACGATGCGAAGGTTTTGGAATTTCAGCAATGTCTTTTTTGAATAATCACGAAGCACAGAGAAAGTTAAACAGTTCAGTTCGTGCCGCATGTTCGTAGTGTTAACTGTGACTTTTCCAACATTTTTTACTTCGAGATGATGAAGTTTTCGAGCTGCTCATCAACCACGATGTTATCGTAATAGTGAATTAATTATCATATCTAGCATATTGGCAGATGACCGATTCCTTTGAAAGCAAAAGGTCCCTCATCATGTTTTCGATTTCAGAAGGCATTCCCCGAGTGATCAGTTATTCGATAAGTTCGAAAAGGACCGTTTTCTTTCCACCGAAAAATTGAAATGTCTGGTCAGATAAGTGCTGGCAAACAATGAGAATTACGTATACTTCTAATCCAATGTCAAGGTACTAAAGAGGAGTGTGTACCTCATCTGCAGAATAAGTAATCTGGCAACCCGTAGGCTTGCCCTGGCTGCTTACTTGGTTTTCTTTATTCTTGTAATGCTTTGTGAGTTTGCCTTCGTTGCGCCTGCGCTGAAAGTAGGCGGGACAGACATGGCGGTGGCCCTAGAGAGGACTACGACACCATTGTTGTGATTCGAGCCTTCGGAATGAAAGGCATGCGAGAATGCGTGCGCTGCGTTGTTTCAAAGGTCTCCCGTGAAGCTGCAGAGAAGTCACTGGGAAAGAATTGAAAAACCCTGAGAGCAATGGGGACACCGACTCGACCTGTCCAGCAGCTAAGTCTCCATCTCTTGATAAAAAACCGGACGATTTCTGAGCGTTCCCGACAAAATGCGAGTCCGTCGAGGGTCAAAATGAGTAGAATTTTTGGATTGTCAGGGAGTGGTTGGAAGCGGAAGAAAAACCTACATAGGAAAACTTCCATCCTGCACCTTTGCAGATGTCACGGTACGATATTTCTCACTCAGCTTTATCATCCTACAGATGGCCTTCGTTTCTCTTTTCGTACCTTTCTGAACTGAGAAGAAAGATCATCCCGGAAAAGAGAGCCACTGAGCCTTTTAAAGAAATCCGAGACCATGTGAAGAATGAGCATAAATCTCGTTTGTCCGATTGTTTCTCTTCAAGAGGATCGCAAGTGGAACAATGTAACGTGAATGGACAAAACATAACCCTTTAAGGTGACAAGCTGAAAAGAAAACTACCTCCGTTTCTTCCAGTAACCCAGCACTGCCAACAAGGGTCTCCCTCGAAAACGTGTTCTTGATCATCAGCATCAAAATCTCTGACAGGTGAAACTTTCAGCAGCTTCCCTTTCAGATCCACTGTGCCAAGAAAATATGAAATCTGGGGATGATGGAAATCCTTTTGGGTTCATTTCTGTCTTCGCTGTTTTTTCCCTTCCAGCATTTTTTTGCAGGTTTTCTTTGTTTTGGTAAGCCAAGTACCTCAAGAGCCGGTCGCGTGCCTTGCGGCGCACGTGACTCTTCAACACTGTTCCACGCCACCCGCGGAGGGTGCGTGTTATTCTTCAAGATAGGGGGCACCCGGAAGGAGGGTCCCGCCCTATGAATACAGGAACACTCGGAGTCCGTTCCTCTCACGCTTGTGGAGGGCTCCTCCCTCCAGGGGTTATCGCATCTCCCACCCTGGTTGTCTCCGAAGCGAATCTCCTTCCTCATTCTCTCCGGAGGGAGCACCCCGGAACGGGGGGGTCTTCTCCATTTTTTCTTCTCCGAAGGGAACTCGGTAAGGATCCGTTAGTAGGAATTTCTTCTCCGGAGGGAACTCGCAAGGGAAGCGCTCCTGTTCACTCCTCTGAAGAGAACCCCGAAGGGACGCTTCCGAAACTCAGAAGGGGCGCTGCAGCTTCCCGCAGGGAATCGCTCTCGCTTGCTTCTTTGCACTCTGTGAAGAGGCGACGACTCGGAGGATTCCTCCCGCAACAGGAGGGGTCCGCTCTCCGTTGTACGACCGGAGGGGAACTCCTCACTCCTTGATTCCTGGAAGGACCCGAAGGTCGACTCCCATTGTTCTGGCCTTCATTATGGGCCTCCCGTCTTAAACGACCACCGTTGCCACGCCCGAATGAACAACTGGAGAGGTGCCCGTGAGTTCCTGATCCATCTTGAAACTGGAGGGTCCCCCAGTGAGGGGGATCCGTTCTCCATTGCACGACAGGAGGGGTAACTCCCCACTCCTTTATTCCTGGAAAAAAATCAGCCCATCATTGCATATGCGCAGAAATTTAAGATGCCTACCAACATTACCCTTTTCAGTTGGCATGGATGCTCTGCTGAAGCACCCATCGAAAGAATTCATCGTTTGCAGGAACTATTAGTGTTGACTGAGTGTTGGGAGTGTGTTTGAATCTGATTTTGAAATTACCGTTCACAAACCACGTATACGGAGGTGATTGCAGATGACTATTCGTCAAGAACTTATCACCAACTGCTTGTCTCACGTAAGGACTCCGTGATCTCGAATGGTTTTTAACGATCTTAACATTATTGGATTTTGCATTGGTTTCATGAGAAGCAAATTCTGAGTCTCATTTAAGTATTAGTTCAAAACTATAATAAATCAGGAAAATGAGATTTAAACCAGAAAGAAACCGGAGATTGGTTCCAATAGTTTAATAGGTGGAACAACAGCAACTTATCTCCATATTTATGAACTTTTAAAACGATTCTCTGGTTTAAATTTCATTCTTCCGATTTGTTGTCGTTCTAATTCCTAAAATAGAAGCATCCTTATGATGGACTGTCATCTTTGGAGGTGATGTTATTTCCGATGACCCCCGATCCTCCATATCCCGATGCTATGTTAGAAATCAGATATTCTTAGCCAAGAGGTTTAACATTGATTTAGTTACAATTTTCGGCAAACTCCTGTACCATATGTAGTGACTTTCAATCGAGGATTGGATTGAGATTGGATTCAAGAGGAGGCATGTCATTCTTGCATAAAGTGAGTTCTGCAGTTTGCGGAAATGAAGTGTTTGCAGTCTTAGTCATTACCAACTCTTTTCTTTAGAATGCTCCAGCCGTTGAGTGCAAATGCAGTTGTACTCATTAGAATGCTCGGCATATGCAGATGCATGACATAAATAGCAGAGCAACTCATAAAAGAAAACTCTGGTATTGAGACTTGATTCCTATTATTCTTATCTTTCGTACATAAAAAATTCAATAACTCCCCGTTGAGCATGTTATTGGAACGTGAACATATCGAAAATATATAAACGATCAGATTTGCCATTTATTGGATGGTACCATTTATGGTAATTAGGAAACTTCATAAAATAGATTTGTGTATTCAATTTGGGCCACTGATAGTGGTGGCTATAGGACATACTTACTATATTTTGTATATAAGTAATCAATTATGCCTATATTGCCATTGGCAACAAAATCAATCACATCCATTGTTCTAGAATTTATATTAATTCTAGAATGTCCTAAGCTAATATAGGATGGTGTAACAGAAATTAATACTGTTGCGTGATCTTTGAGCAGCATTTTTTCTGCATCTTTCTACGAAGGGTTCCCTCAAGACCGTAATAAGTATATACGGGATTTACTCTGGCTGAGCAGTTGGAATCTGCGAAACCATAGACTTTCTAGACAACCAAAAGTCCAGCTTTTGTCTCAGTTTTCAAAAATACTGAGAAACACGAGCACCTGCTCAAGGTGTGCTAGTTTGAACCTGTTGTCCCAAGATGGAGGAAATTTCATGTTTTACAGTGTAAATGAAGTCGTTCTCGTGAGTGCGTATCGGATATTTTACTTTTGTTGTTATTCACCAGAATGGGAATCCCAAGTTAGCTTATTCGATCCAAAAAAAAAGAGAATGTAACTCAATTTTCGGTATAACCAAGAATAATTATCAGATATTGCTGCAGATTGATAGATTCCAAGAAATCTCCATTTTTTTCCCTTCTTTCCGCTTGAAATTGCCCGCGAAAACGGATGCGACACTTTGATGCATGATATTTATCACGGCGCTTTTCCATTTTCTGGGTCTTAACTAAAAGAGTAAAAAACTCTTCAGTTAGATATTCATGTAGACGCTGCGCACGATGAGGGAGACTCATCCGGCTCACGAATTTAAGTGACTTCCGGTCTTCACTCATCTTCTATTCTGTCGCCGAGTCGGAACTCTGTCACTTGAAACAAAGGCACTTTCTTTATTTGGGACGAGCGTTGTTTCGAAGTCCTTTTTGTTTTTTGTTTTTTTTTGGGGGGGTTGTTTAAAACAACCGGAAGTCAGGAATTGATTCGCGCGGCTATTTTGAGTTTCCATCAGAAAGATCTTCCCCGAGTGAAACTCTTTGCTACTTGCAAATTAGTTCGCATGCAAAGTCATTTCGATTCTGCGAACGTATATATGTGTGTAGAAATGATCTCTTGAAATTTCTTCATCATTGAAGAATTAAACTTCCACCATCTGTGATTTAACGCTTCTGCGTTCTTTTGATTTTAGTTGGTTTCGTGCAATCCGGATGGAAACGAAATCCAGTCGCCAGCGGGTCTGTGGGTTTTCCCGAGCATCCTCGTTGGGCACATGCCGAAGGAGCTTGATGGGGAGAGGGGGAAGGGAAGGGAGGGGAGGGGATAAACACATCCAGCTTCCTCTCTGGTCGTCGTCTCTGTTCTTTTTCCGTTCGTCGGTCCGATCCTTCCGTGATCAGTCGCAGCAAAGCAGAGCCCAGTTGGGTTGGTTGGTCGTTTTCCCCGGGAGACGGATCTGGTTATCTCTGGGTTTGTTTTTGTTTACCCGCCCAGCGTGCACCCGATTTACATCCGTAAGCGGGAGGTCTCTCTGGGCAGGAGGGGTCTCCCTGGCCAGCCGGGTGTCCCGTGGGGCCGCCGCCGCAGACCACGGAGCTGCGAGCCAACAATCAGCTCGGCGTGCAGCAGCAGCAGCGCGCGGAGCTCTCCGTCTGTGCATGTGCGTGCTGTGCGTGGAAGGTGTGAGCAAACGGTGCATCCTCGAGATACATCCAATGTGTTCCTTTCCCTCCCCCCCCCCTTTTTTTTCCCCCCTTTCCTTCTTCTTCTTCTTTTACTTGATACTTGCAGAAACGCATATATTTGTTGGAATTGGTTAACCTTGCAATTTTTTCATTGTAATGTTTTAAGGTTCGTGCTATCGTTTGTTGGACGATGGATCCATCATGACCTATCGGAGAAATAAAAACATTGTATGCAAGTATCAGCAGAGGATTATAAACGTGAGTCCCTCCCAAGAATCATTTTGTACACCTCGTGAACCTGACCCGTTTCTGCTTTGTGTTCTGTGATAACATTTATTACATGTAGTGGGAGCAGCAGCGTTTTTCCTTGTACGCGAATACACACAGTCATTCTGGGTTTGAAAATACACACTGGCATTCTAGGATTTCGTGTCCTTAACAATTATTGATTAGTTATTGTGTGTTTGACAAAAGTTGTTTCATTTCTTTGTGCCTTCGTTCAATGTTTTGCTGCCGTTTATTATTACCCTCATTGCTTATGTAACTTTGTCTTATGTATTTGCAATTTTGAATGTGAAAACTTTAAATAGGGAGACTTCAATAAAAATTTTGAAAAGCAACAACATGTAACTGGAAACTTAATATCAAGAATTGGTTTGGAATATGAATTGGAAGGCCACAATGGATGTATTAATTGCCTAGAGTGGAATGAATCAGGCACGTAAGTAATCACTTTTTTTTAGCCGTCATTGTGCTCTTTTGAGGAGGATTGATGTATTTACATTTCTCAATATAGTAAAATATGTTTTTTTTTTTTTTATTTTTAAAGTGAATGATACATCAGATTGTTAAAATTGCAAATTAAAAGGCACAAGTGATGCATCATCTACTGCTTCTTTTAATAACATGGACTGCTCATTTTTCCAGTCATGCTTTTGTATCACTGTGTGGCGTTCTATGCATGGAAGTAATTTATATGCGATCTGGTTCTCATCAGCCCGATTCCCATTGAATACTCCCATTAAAATAATTGAAAGTTCAGTAAGAATTAATTTTGATTAGTTCATATAAGTTTGTTCCTTGCATACTTTTTAAATCTTCAAGGGTGTACTGAACACAATTGCATTACTACATGCCAAGAAACATTTTTTAATGCCTTTATTATTTTGAACTTTAAATAAATGACTTGTTTTGAGTATCATTTATTAATACTATTACAAGTACATCTGAAAACCTGGAAATGCTTAGATATAGTTCCAGTTAGCTATTGTTTCAACAAGATTACTGTGGTATATTGTTCGAAAAGAACTTTCGGTTGTTATTGCATTTCTGTTTAACTGTATGGTGTGTGCATGGTAAAGAATAGTGAAGTGTCAGAAATAACATACATTTGGTTCGAAAGTAAGCATGCTTACCCGAAAAGTGTGCATGGGTGTTTTTTTGTTTGGTTCGCATGCATCATTTTTTTGTTGTGTGAGTATCAATAATACTATTGAGATTTATGAAAATGGTTTAAACAGTTGAATGTTATCTTCCATACTTTAGTTTGTAATAGTCTTTTCAACTTGGAGTTTTAGTTATTTGTTTACTGATTGGTTCAGTGCTTAAGATTTTATGTGGTGTACAGAAATTGCTTGTGAATTGAAAATATAAAGATATAAGTTTTCTAAATGTGTTATTAAAATGTTGCAATACCCTTCAGTTTATTGGCATCTGGTTCTGATGATTTACATGTTATTCTGTGGGATCCATTTAGACATCGGAAGCTACATTCTTTCCAAACAGGACATGATGGAAATATATTCTCAGTTAAAGTAAGATAGTTTGTGGAATGCATAAAGAAATCATTGTGATTTATGTTACAGTTTTTGCCAAATTCACAAGATAAAACCCTTGTCACCTGTGCTGCTGACTGCAAGATTTGTATTTATGATTTGGCAGCTCAAGAAACCATCCAAGTTTGCCACTGCCATTCAAATAGAGTTAAAAGATTATCCACTGCTCCTCATCTTCCATACATGTTTTGGAGTGCTGGTGAAGATGGCAAAGTTCTGTAAGAATTTTTGATTGTGGAATGACTAATCTTCATTTACTTTATTAATGAAAGGCAATTTGATATGAGAACCAAACATGTTTGCTCATCAGAATGCATTAACATTTTGGTCAATTTGCAGCATTATATTGGCAGAAATGCTGAATGTAAATGCTTAGCTGTCAATCCTTATCGTCCAGAACTTATGGCTGTGGGAGCAAATGATCCTTATGTCCGTCTTTATGATATGCGCATGATAAGGACTCGTTCTATCAAGGTGGGAGGGAGTGTGTATATTGGTGCTTTTGTAAGACTGCTAAAATAGGAGTCCCAAATAAGTACATCAAAGAAAAGAGAAAACGGAAATTCTTCTTACACACTGGAATATGAGGATGACAACAGCATTCCAGATGAATGTGTGCAATATTTTGTGGCAGGTTAGAATTAGCAAGAAAAGTCATTTACCTATGTGTACCCTTATATTTAGGTCACTTGCCACTGAAACAGATGGAATACCGTAGAAAGTTCCGTACACTAGCTGCAACATATGTGACATTTGGACCAAATGGAAATACTTTGTTAGTCAATTTAGGAGGGGAACAAATTTATCTCTTTGACATAAATAATTACCAGCGTCCGCAGGCATTTGATGTTCCAATTCCTCTTGTTAATGGTTTTGTTAGAGGTTAGCTATAGTAGTGACATTTACAATATTAAAATTATACAGGCAATGGACTGTGCGCCAAAACCAATCACAGTGTAAATAATACTTCATCTGGGCATCAGTCTGATCATGTTAAAGAGTCAGTTAGGTTTCCCTCAAGTGTAGAACTTTTGAAGTCACAGGCTAATGGCCATTTTTCACAGCAGAATTATACTTTGGCAGTAAGCTTGTACAATGAAGCCTTGTGTTTGCAGCCTACAGCTGCTGTGTTATACAGCAACCGAGCTGCTACCCTGATGAAGAGAGGATGGTGAGTACTATTTTTTATTATTATTTCAGGTACTCTCTTACATACTGAAGTGTGTATTTTCTCGAAGTTTCAGATAAGTTCCGTTAGAGCATGGAGTGTGTTAAAATTGGTACAATCAGTGTAAGGAAACAGGGTTTTCATCTGGACATTTTTGTTTTAGGGATGGGGACATTTATTCCGCCATGCGAGATTGCATCCGGGCCTTACAGCTTGATCCTAATTACTATAAGGCGCATTTCCGATTGGCTCGTTGTCTACATGAATTGCAATGGACAAAAGAAGCTTCCGACTGCTTGCAGGCTTTCCGAAAAAAATTCCCGGAGCAAGTTGGGTCTCGTGCTTTTCAAGCTCTAGAAAAAGATGTCTTGGCTGCTAATTTGCAAAAAAACAATGATTCTGGTATGTGGTTTGCAAATTAAAGGACAACTTTTTTGGTGGGAAAAAATAGAAACAGAAGAAGATACAGAAACAGAATCCAATGTGCCCAATCATCGACAACTGTGTCAGATCTCCAAGCAAGAGAAGGTGTGGAGGGCTCAAGCAGCTGATTATCACTTACGTTACTGGGGTCATTGCAACACCACCACAGACATTAAAGAAGCAAACTTTTTAGGAAGGTTGGTGAGGTAGTTGATGGAATGTGCAACCGCGTGCAGTCAGTTTATTGTTGCAGGTTCAGATGATGGTTCTTTTTTCATATGGGATGCTGACACCACAAATATTGTACGTATTTTGAGAGGAGATGATTCTATAGTAAACTGCCTTCAACCACATCCTTCTTCCTGTCTGCTTGCTACAAGTGGCATTGATACAGTAGTTCGCCTTTGGAGCCCCTTACCAGAAGTAATTCAAATGTTAACTTCCAGCTCTGTAGATGAAATTTTTTTTTTCCTTCTCTAGGATGGGCGTTCCAATGACAGAGAGATTATGGATCAGGATGATGCTGCATCTGCTAATCAGAAACGAATGAACTCTGATCCTCTAGAGGTTATGCTCTTGAATATGGGTTACAGAGTCACTTCTCTTCCTAATAATGGGGATGACTCAATTCCCCCAGTAGCCTGCAGGACGAGTTAGTTATAAGTGGATTTCCGTCATCATTCAAAAAATTAAAATACAAAGCAAAATTTTAAATCATATTGAATTGTCAAATTCCCTGTGAGTAAGTAGTGAAAGTTCGGTTACAGATTATATATTTAATTGCTATCAAATGAAAATTATCTGAAATATATGCAGTTATGTACATTATCTTATTTTATAAAAACTGAGAACTATTATTTTCAAACGTGGGGAGAATTTTAAACAGTGGAGGAAAAAAAATGAATTGCATTCATGCTGTTATGTGTTCTGAATATCAGAAAGGAAACTCTTTTGGATATTTTTTTCTCATTTCGTAGTAAGACCGAATTTGAGTTTTTATTCCCAGAGTGGTGGTGGTGATGTTACTTGTTGCATGTTGGAAGTAAAGCACATCGTCTCTGTTATTTTGTAAATATTAGACGAGAAAATTCTCAGAGAGTCCCCTAGGTCCCCCAAAAGTTTGAAGGCGTCGGGTGTTTTCTCATTATAAGTAACAGCACCTGATGTAAATACCATTCCGTGCAGTTTAGATAATGTTATAGTTGATCGCAGTTTTCGCCGTAAAAGCTGTTTCGTATGCGAAACATAAGGAGGTCTCGATATTGTATTACCACTTTATTTTTTGTGTACGTAAGACTTGTTCGATACATACGTAGTGCTTCTGGTGGTGAAGTATCGCTTCTCAGCCTTTTGGCTAAGATCAAAGTGGCTGGCTGAGGTATGGTGCACCCAGAAGTGGCTGGCTTTTGGTAATGCTTCAGATGTGCAGTGTTGTCTGCTTAATAACGTCACCATCAAGTGTTGGTGAAAATTGGAACACACCGGGGCCGAATGCCGCCATTTTTTTCATATTTTAATAGGTTGTGTAGGCAAATGTTTCGTAAACAGTGCATCATGGGTTACGTTAGAGCATTCCCATCATGTTGGGCGCGTAGGGCGTGTAGGAGCACCGAGCCAAACCATCAGCGGCCTTGTGGCTTAAACTTGCAAAAGAGAAAGAGAAGAAAAATTTTTTTGTATGCATTTCACACATGAGGAAATACCTCGCCCCTAGGAGCCGCGTGCGTTTGTTTTCCGCCGGCCGTTTCCCCCTTCGAACGAATGCAAGGGGCAGTAGAGTTGCGTTTTTCGAAAAGCTTTGTGAAACGCAACGACGGATGTCAAGGTGAAGGCGGACCTGGATGACTTTTGATGACGTCGGACTTTTCACCGACCACTTGCAAGAAAATCGGTGCCTAGCAGCGGTGAGCTGCAAGCAGTTCGCGCGCTCGGCATTCCAGAGGAATGGGTTGCAGCGGGTCCACGAGGGAAAAGTGCAGCAGGCTGCTTGGCGGTTGGAAATAAAACCCACTGTGGCCATTAAGTAAGGGATAAAAATCATGTGCATCATCAGTTTCGTTAGCGTACCAGCTCTGTTTTTAAGTGTGTTCGGCAGCGATCGCGATTGGGATCGCCAGCAGCAGAAACAAATAGTTCAAAGGCTTTCCAGGTGCATCAGCTACGACTTTAAAGGCGCATTCGACACGAAAGTTTTAAACAGACTGTTTGAAGGGCACAACACGCAGCCATCGACATCATTCCTTATTTTCAAGTCGTTCGTAACATTCTTCTTGCCTTTGGATTCCACGCTTCGAAGACGTCCGGCAGCCGAATGCATGGGTTTCGCTTCCGAGTCCGTCTCGCGCGCGCGCCTCGAGGCCAAGCATCTTGGGTCGAGTGGCACAGCTTGCCCTAGAGCCGATTCAAACCACTATCTCCTTGGAGATATACACACTGTACAGTGTGTGTAGTTGCGTTCCGCATAAAATGCGGAGCTCTTCACGCTCCAAGCGTTCGAAAAGCAAGGCGAAGAAGCACCCATTTGGATTCATAATCTCTGGAAATTGGAGTTTTGATTTCGGAGAGGTCCATCGGAAGAATCCCACTGAGCGGGACGGTGGCGGTAGGTGGCCGTTGTGAAAAGACGGTTGTCGGAAAACGTGAACGTCGGCGAACAAGAAATTAAAATTTCGAAGTGATCCAGGACGCATGCATTCAGTGGAGCCTCGACGAAATCTTAAATTTCCGAAAGATGGAAAAGTGTAGATCTTGGAAATTTGTTCCTGGAATGGAAGAACCGAACGAGTCCATCCACATCTCAGGCCAGATCAGCAGTAAAGCGATAAAGGTGAAATGTGGTTCCAGTAGATTTTCGTACGTCAAATATTAAAATAAATGGAAAACCGAAGCTATGGAATATTTTTTCTTTTTCCTTTTACATGAAAACATTCCATCTATGGTACTAGTAAGAAAGAAAACAAATCTAACCTAGCTGTAAAGAAAGTGTGCAGATGAAGTTTCACGTCAGGGCTGTTGCCAGTATGCCTTCTCGTGCAAACTGAAGAAACTTTTCACTTGTATGCTTGCTCGACGTTACATTTCAGAGTTTTGTTCATATGTTTCGAATTTGTTTCAGAAGCTTTGGCAATCCTGTTTTTTTTTCACTGTTTACCTTTGACAGTTAATGCAGACAATTATTGTATGAAGATCAGTATAATATGAGGGGCTGAAATCGATAGCTGCAACCGAATTCGCTCACATTGCTGCTGCACATGAACAAAAACTTCTCATCGGAAAAACATAATAATTAGTAAATATTATGTTATGTAATCACCCTTCCCTTGAAAACGAGAGAAAAATAACCCAATTCCAGGATAGCGCTTTGCTTCTAGGTTTTGTAAAGATATCAGGAATTAAGTGAAAACTTTTATCTTTCCTTTTTTTTTTTGTTTAAAAAAAAAACATGGAATTATTTCAAGAATGCGCATAGTCGACCCATGAATTTTGCTTTATTGGCGATCGAGTATTTAAATCATACAACCACATAAAAACAAGGCTGAACTGCATGACTGAACTTTCAGTCTGGTTTTTCAAAGATGATGCGATTCCTCTTTGGGTCCGGAGTGGAGGATTCTTCGAGAATTTCCTTGGTATTGGAAACACAAATTTTATATAAATTTCCATACACAGCTCATGATCACGATGGTTCTAGTTTGGGGTTCTTCCCCCCCTCCCCTAGAAACAAAAACGCCTACTTTACGAAAACATCAAACTATTTGTTTCACTATTCAATAGACGCCGCAAAGACCTTTCTGGCAAAACGATTGCACAAACAATAGGCAGTGTTGTTACTGACCTTACAGTAAGGTCTGAGGGTTCGTGGTTTTCAGCATGGTACCGAGTCTTTTATTTGATGTTTAGAGGGGCCTCGGCAATGATTCGGAAGGGGACCTTTGGCCAGCGACTGATAAGAGTAGGTGTGTAAGCAGGTTGATCCTTTGGCTAGGGACGGGTTGGGTCCAACATGATTGGTGGCATCGGGTCCGCTCCACAAGAAATAGTTACTGCTAGAACGAGAGATTATGAAAAAACGAAATGGATTCACTGACAGAAGGTGAGTTTTCTGCGGGCCCTTCCAATACTGTTTGTTTGCTCCTTTGGCCTGAGATTGCAAATAATACCCTGGGTCTTTAGTGGTATTAGTTCCGAAAGAGACACTGAACCTTAAGTGGTAAGAATCACCCCGGATGAACACACATACTTACCCACAAATATTCTTGCTGAGTTTACAATGGGTTGATCGTGGGACTGACTGATCTTCTACACTTCCTTCCATTCCCGAATCACCAGCTTGAGCATATACAGCTTTATGACGCGGAGAACCACGTGGAGAGGAAGGCAACGGCATTGTTCTGAAGTTTTACATTCGGTGATGGCACTTTTCATCTTGCTTACCTATCGGCGGGAATGTAGTTGGGTGCACAAATCCTCTCTTCTAATTTCTGCTCCCGTTCTTGCATTTCCTGAATAATGCGGATAGCACGTTCTTCATCATAGCATGCACTTTCTAGTGCCATCTTTAGCACGCTTGGCGATATGTCTTCGAAGCGGGAACTGAAGTGGTCTTGAACTGCAAGATATTACGTAATTGGGCACTTTTGTTATTCTAAACTACTTTGCACTTTTTCTTCTGGGGATAAAACCTTCAAAGCCGGAGGTGATATCATTTCATGAGTTGGTTCAGTAGACAACTGTAGCTGCCTGCTATTGGCCGATGGTATTGGTGTTGCTTTCCGTGAGTACCCTTTGGACAGAAGCTCTTCACTTGCAGACTGCACATTGTTATCACATTCTGCAAGCACATCCAACAGCAGCATCTCATCTGCTTTCGGAAAAATCGTCTTCAAATAGCGCAATTTCATTTTGGGGGAGGAGTGTGGCTTATGGATGTTAAAAACACAAGGAAAAGGAGAAGGTGCTCCTGAACTTGGATCTCGGAATGTAGGAGTGATTCCATTCAGTGATTCTGTGGATTTTAAATATGTTGCAGGGGGCGAAGTAGCACTTGGTCCGGGCATGGCAATGGGTTGTTTCTCCACTTGAAGTGCGCTGATGACAAGATTCTCCCGATAGAGATACCTGAAGTTGTTGCCAGTTCACAGATCACAATTATCTACTGCATCGTATTACTATTTGTCACAGAATTGCATGCCTCTGGCTAAGCACATACATATGACTAGAAGGGAACTGTCATGCAACATAATTCCCTGTCAGAAAACGACATATGTCGTCAGACTCACTTTATAAGTAATTTGCGTATGTGTTCAGATGATGTAGCTGGAAACAACAACTGAAGTTTAGCCACTGATGATTCCAAGTGTGATCGGTCGTCAGGAACAGGACTGCTGCAAAGTTGAACTGAATCCTGTTCACTTGCATGCATATGGCTTTCAGAGCTTATTCTCCCAGGATAGCACAATTGTTGACAGTTGCTGCAGAAAAATGGACCAGCTGGTTGCAGAATATAATATGTTCCAGGATGCAAAACTGATAGAAAGGTAGATCCCCAAGGATACTGTAAATAATGAGGACCATGTTTTTGTAATGTTCCATAGACATCTTGTGGACTAGCTGCAGAAGGTGATGCAATTCCAGAATGGTCCTAAAAACTCAGATCAATTACGAATTTGTGCTTGAAAACAGTGATGTAAGGGAATTCAAATTCTTGCCAGTAAACCAAACAAATTGCTTGGAAGGTTCAATAAAATCAAAATACGAGATGGATTCGTTGCATGCATGATAATGAATTCAGTATTTTAAGTGAAGAAAGAATTTCGAAGATGTCGGACATAAGACATTTTCGAAGATTGCAGGACATAACAATAGAGATGTCCATAACACCTGTGGAGGACTAAAGCAAGGTTCCTTTTGATATGGAGGTGGTGGTATGGGCTGCAGAATTCCTCGGAAACGGGGATCGTCCCATGTTGTAGTTTTGTTAAAATGATTGATAAAATAGCTAAGATGAAGAAATGTTAGTAAGGACAGTACAAAAGCATATAATTACTATCTGCCAGTTTTCAAATCAAACTGACTTTCCCAACCAACAGGAAGAGGTCCCAGATCAGTAAATAACTGAGGCCGCTCCAGCATCTTCGTAACTGAAATTTATTGCTAGTTAAGTCACGATGCAACACATCATCAAACTGGTAGTGGTCATGAGGTACACTCTCCCACTACACCAGTCAAGTAACAGCCAGGATCAATAGGTTGAACGATCATTCATCTTTAGCCTTTAAACCTCCGAATACTTCCAAAGGAATGCTCATCTTTTCCAGTTCAATATCTATCATCATATAAGATCATAAAATCTTTCTGAAGATCGCAAAATTTTGTACCTGTCTGTGGCTGCTCTGATTCTTCTTCCTCTTCCTCAATGTTGATTTCTGCTGGGTTTTGAACTTTTGCTTGTTCTGCCAATTCATCAGCTTTCTGATCACTGCTACCTCTTACAAACATAATGTTGTTGCTTCGTGAGACTGCGAACCAGCAATTAAAGAACAGAAACGAAGAGCATGACCTTACTAGATTTCTCAGCTTCTTTGGACAAGAAAGCAGCTTTGGTTTCCAACACTCTCATGCCATCCTGATTAGCAGCAGCCATTTCTGAAGCCTTAGCAGATGCTTGTGCTGCAGATGAGAGCATTTGAGCTGACATCATGTTCACCTACATTAAGGAATAAAATTCAGGAACAGCATGTAATTCTTACCTGAGTGTTGTACATAGCTTGAACACTCCTTTTGATGCGCAACATCTCCCTCATAGTGTCTTCATTACCATGACGAATCTCGAATTCTTTCCAAGTGAGCCAAAATTGTGGCCGTACCTATTACCTACCAGTGATCTCAATCATTTAGACTCGGCTGTACTAACTCTTGGATCACACATTTGTGAACAGTGTGAGTAGATAGCTCGGGCTCGATCGATCTCGCCTAGTTTGCGTTCTAGATCAGCAAAACGCAGGCACATCTCATGAGCACTATCATCAGGCAGCTGCTCAATTGCTTTCTCATATATCTCACGTGTACGTGTTACACCATACACCTGTGCTGCCTTTCTGATATAGATGCTGAACATCTGAAAGCGTAACATCAAAAAAGATGATGGATACTACAAATTTAACCTCAAATTGTTCTTTTGGTGGAACTGCACTGGTGGCACGATCATAGACAGCCATAGCATGTCGTGCTAAGCCATGCTCTTCCTCTAACTTGGCATATAATAGATAAAAATCTAATATGTGCATTAGTGGGGATCAGAAGTTGCACTGAACATACTTCTTGCATACTCTGCAGGGCAGTGCTCTAAACACTGTTCAAAGAGATCTCTAGCTCTCTCCAGTTTTGATCCTCCATACCTTTCAAGAAATTTGGTTAGATAAGTATTCCAAATGTCATACACATTAGGCCATTTGAAGAGCGAAACACCTTTTTCATATGCCTAAAACAGCTATCGACAATGTTCACTGTGCGGAATAATCACCTTGAAAGCTTCCTCAAAATAATTGTTTTCTTCAAGAAACATTCCATAATTGATGATGATCTGTGGAGTTGCAATACGAAGATCAATGATGCGATCATAAGCAGCCTTACAGGTCTAAAAGACAGCTGTGAAAATGCAAAACTGCACTCTTCTTACTTTGAAGGTTCCAAAGCTCTCTTCCAAATCAGCATACATGGACCACACTTTGAGAGATTTGTGGACCCGTTTTTGCACTGTCTCCTTCTCATCATGATATGCCACTTTATGAGAAGGAGGTGTCACAGCCCGTTGCATCAACCGTAAAGCTTCCTCCCAATTGCTAGTTTGAAAAAGTAATTTGATTGCTTTATTTTTATAACTGACTCTTGGCGAAGCTCCATCTCAGTCCATTCACACCATACAGATGCTAAATCATCAACTTTGGCATAAGGAACCTAAAAACTTTAGCATGCACATGCACCTTAAGTGCTTAATTTCTAACCTGTATAGCTTTTTCAAAAATAATTCTGGCATCCTCTATCTGCTTGTTATCTTCATAAAAACGAGAAAAGGCAACCCACAGTGTATGAAGTTTGCCAGTAGCTTGTCGTGGATCAACTGTTTGCACTGCTTCTGTGAACGTATGAATTATCTAAAAAAGAAATGCCTTCAAGTGTATGCTATCACATCACCTTTTCCGGTTTTCCTTCTAAAAGTTTTATACGCCGGTGCCATTCAGGGACATTATGTGGATTCTGGCGCAACAATACGCTATTCAGAAGTAATGGACGGCGTTCAATTAGATTCTCGAAACGACACAAGCGAAGATCAATCTCTAGATCATCTATAAGACACAAGTCCATTACCAGACGACTTTATAAATTAGTTTTACCTTCAGGACTAGGTTTTGTTTTTAAAGCAACATCTTCCATGTACCTACTAAGACTGAGCTCTTCAAACTGAGCATATGCATCAAAGACCTGAGTAAAGTCCCTTACAGTAGTAACAGTTTCCACAGCTTCTTCATATATATCTCTGGCCTGAAATGATCCCAATTACTGAACATTTTAAATTTCATAGATTTCTGACCCGCTCAAACAGTCCAGCACGAATATAATATTCTGCCAAGGAGTTCCAAAGATGTCCCAACTGATCGGTGTACTTTCTCAGTCCTCCTCGAATTATGGCATCAACATTTAATGACCTCTTGCTTTTATGTGGATGACAATTTCATTATCAACTCACTTTATATGTTGTGGATTCTTCGAAATCAACTCACAAAGTTCATTCCACAACTGATGGTTGGATTTCCCATGAGTTGAAACAAATTCTTCAGAATTGACAATGGATGCTAATTTCATAGCTGCTTCATCCAAATGATGAATGCTGATCAGGTACTCTACATAATCTTCTGCTTTTTCAGGACATAACTAAGAACCATTTATTTATAGACGAATACGCAAAATAAAAAAAAAAAAAAAAACTACCTTTAAATACCGGCGATATACCCTTATTGCAGTTTCAGGTACAGTAGCATCTTTCACAAATTGCAGATACAGGTTCCATATTCGAGAATGCTGAGTGATTGGTAATGACCGCAATGCACGATCAAATGTTTGCCTAGTTCTTGTGACCCATTTCTGATGCATCAAGAATTCACAATAATCCATCCAAATTCTTGGCATCTACAAAGGATAAAAATCCGATACATCCTTCATCCTTTCAAAAAGAAAGTTAAATTCCCTTAATGATCTTCAAACCATACCCAAAAAACTCTTAATTTTTAAAAGGGAGTTACTTTGGAATGTCTCGAGTGAACTCTTATCAGTTTAACATTAATAAAACTAAACGCCTGCAACATGTGCACCATAAAAATGTCCAAAAGTAAAATATGCCTAAGTATACATAAGTCTACTCATACATGTGAACATGAAAAACAAAAACAAAAAACAAACTCCTCTTCATTCTTCATCCTTATAATTTTCAGTTTTTTTTGGATTTCATTATTCCTTAAGTAAGAAGTATTCTAACTAATGCATGGAATACATTGAATGCTGTTTTGCATTTCTTATACAGCAGTGTGATAGGGAATTTGTTTTGGATCTGAATAGTGATGGTATCCATCGCAATGGACCTTATGAATGATTCCAAAGCAGATGTAATACTTTAAGAACACTTTCAAAAAATAATAATGGTAATATGCATTCAGTCGAGAATTGTTTACCATCTCTATGAATTGTCCGGCCACCCATTTCTGGGTGTATATACTATTTAAATTTTATTACTCATAGAAGTTTTTTTTTTTTTTTTTTTTTTTTTTTACTGATGTAACGAGAGAAACGATCTGTTTATGAAATGTTGCGAGAGCAATGGATGGAAACAAAAGCAAATCAAATCATATGGAAGAGCAGAATTTCTCAAAGTATACTAAATAATAAAATATCATGAATGCTATTGAAAGACAAAAACAATAACTAGGAGGTTCCACAAAAGAACTAAAACAAACACTAGTAAAGAAAAATAAGGGTATATCAGGTGTTTAACAGTATTCATGCTTCAAGAGACTGGAGTATGCAAGCAGTGATCACGTGAGACCAAAGGCAGCTGTTGCAGCAAAGCCCTTGTTTGTGTCTAAAATATTATAATTCTTAGATAATTCGGAATTAAAATTCAAATTCTCAACAAATCAAAAAAAAAAAAAGGAAAAACCAAGCCATTATTACCTCAAAATTCAATGGCATAAAATTGTGATTATATTTGAAACCTGCGATCAAATCATTTATAGTGCAAACTGCTAACATATGTTTAGTTCTAGGGACACTTCAGAGTTCAAGTTCTGGGAAGTTCCGAAAAACCATCAATGGGATGAATTCAACAATCAATCAATTTCAACAATCAGAGAATAATTGTTGAAATCCTTTCTTAATTACAGAGAATATTTACTACAAATTATTAGCATCATATATTACTACTCATTATTGAAATGCCGTTTAATGCTATTATGATTCCAAGCAAATTAATGTGCTAGAACTGGTTCAACATTCTAGTTCACTTGTATTGGCCAACAATTGCAGGGTGATTGGGGCAATAAGTTTACAGCAGTATATTAAGATGCAATAAGAAGTACAGGGGCAAAAAGTCAGGATATGGGTGAAATGTCTAATGAATTTCGACAAACATTCCACTTCTCTGTTGCAAAAAACAAGCTCCATGGCAAGAATACCTCACAAACGTAATTGAGAAGTTCGTTTCAACTAATGAGGCATAAGAGATCGATAAGAACAAAGGTTTCACTTTCAGCAGGAATATCACATACAAAGGAATTTTCCACAATTATTCCAGCAAATGTGAAAGGATGATGGGGACTCAGTGTTCAAAGACAAAGAAAGACCTTCCTTCAGTATAGACAGTTGTTCTCATTTTATTGCACATAACGACATGAAGAAAGAAAAAGTGTTGTTCACAGTACTCTTACTAGTTGTAAGGGTACTTTGAATGACACTTCACTTTTTAGTTGATACTTATACACATACAAGCACAAAAGAGCCATCATATGACCAAATGCTAACCTTTGTTAAGAAGCAGAAAACTGACGCTTTGTGTGGAACACTCTACCTTATTAACAATGACATTTTCATTCCGGATCTGTTTAACATATGGTTTCTGACAGGCTAAAGTTGTAAGAGTGCATTTGATGCATTCAATACAATGTACTGAATGCTTCATGATTAACTTATCCAAATCCTTGTGAACTTATAAAAAAAAAAAGGGGCATCCAAGCTTTAATTGTTTCATCTATCCACATTTATGGATTGATGGAATTTCAGCATGGTCCAAAAATAAGAACTTTATTCTGAATCTCCATTTGCATTCCATGGAATATCTAACATACTAGAAAATCCATAATAATCTCCAAACATTATAGAAACTGTTGTGATTGCATGTAATGTAGAAAAGTAATGAAAAGTAAAGAAAAATTTCAGGGATGTGCACAAAAAAGACATACAATCTGCGTGATAAATAAATATCCACCTATGAAAAAGTTCTAAAATGAAGATGCTAACCAATTTACTACAATATTTAATAAAGCAATAGCCTGATCAATTCATTTACAGTACTCAATTACTTTAATCAACAATTTACACTACTGAGATAAGAAATCGCAAAAACAAAGTGATTGCAAGACAGGACCTGGACTGACTTAATTATACAAGGAACCATCATTAATAGACAATGAGGTAAACCTGGATACAGAGAGAATAAAAAAAAATTAATCAATGAAAAAGCAGGCACCAGGTCTTTTTAGACTACAAACATTAAAATGCTTTTAAAAACTTGTGATGGAGAAACACTATGATGAAATAAACTGTATAATGCAACAATATGATTATAAGCTCACATTTCCATAGTAGGATACGCTTACCTTAAATAAGAAAACATAGTGTAGATGCTAAAATTGGCCACTGATGTAATAGCAAGATCTCTGAATTTAGTAGCTCATGTAATTTTGCATATTGGGATTTTAAAGATACAAAATGAAAATTTTAAATCGAGTTCTTGAACCAAATTAAGATATATGACAAAACATCAAATAAATGTTAACACATTAGAGTGATCAACTAACAGTAAATAATCATGAACATTTGTAACTAATATATCAGAGAACTGATTTCTAATAGGTGTGCTATCAAAATACATTACTCACTATTCATCATACAGATAAGTTATTTAGTGGAAATGGGCTTTCTGAGAAGTACATCCACAATCCAAAAAAAAGAAAAGGCAAAACCCATCCAATTACACATGAAAATACCATATACTTGGCTGAAATAATTGTTTTTTTATATTCATAATTCTTTTGGTAAGAACTATTCCAAATAATGTGTTTTCAAACAACATACGTATGCATCTCACCGTTTTTTAATTTTCAAATAGTCATTGATTGCAACCATCAAAAAATGTACTAACAATTGTTAAATACGCAAAACTGAACCCACATCATAACCTGATACAGAATTTACTCTATTTCATCCAAGAAAAACAAGCTTTCAAAAACAACAAGCAATAATAAGAATACTAACAAAAAAATTAAATACCTTATGCATGAACACCAGTGCTCTCTCATGAGCATTGTTGACATCTTCTATGTTAGGGTGAGTCACATAATTACCTTTTATCTGTTCCCTTCTTAATTTCAGATACATATTCCATATTTTATAACTGAAATTGGAAAAAAAAAAAACAAAGATTGCATAAAAACAAAAATGGCTGCAATGATCAAGTGAACTTTACATAGTCAACTGCTGAAAATTTTTAATGACTATTTTTCAAATTGTTGGTCTACCTAATTTACACTTATTTCACCTAAAATCCATACCATATTTAATATGATTTTTCAATGAAATCATTGAAGGTATTCTAAATTATACTCAAAGATGTAGACTATGAGGTGGTATTTTATTTATGATCCTTAAGTATGCACGAGTACTTCAAACAGAAAAATTATTTGTACCATGTAGGATAAATTGAAATTAATTTCATTTCCTGTATTCATGAAATGTGATGCTGAATAAAGCTAAGTAAAAACCTGCTAACCATAACTACAACTGCAGCAGAATGACAACTGTAATTTAAATAATCATTCCTTTATAACTGACAACATAAATTAATTGACAATATTATACTGCACATCTGTTTCACTTTATAATTACGGAATTATCATAACCATTACCCTACATCTTTCACAATAACACTATGCAACCATCTGCCACCACCATATTAAAACTAAGATTGATCCTTTATGAAAAAGTAATATTTCTATTCCTTTATCTCCTTGTGACATGAAAGTATTTTTTGCACAGCCAAAAAGCTTCCTCATTCTTGAGCTTAGTTTTTCTTGACTCATTATCAACACACTAGCTTGTTCTAGTTATAATCATTATGATCCAGAAACTTACAAAACTAACACATATATTGCATTGTATTCTGGAATATATATTCTGGCTTGGCAGCAAAAGTTCTAGAATAAATTGGATGGATGCTGGATATCCCATTTTACCAGGAGCTGCTGAAATTCACAGATGGAGTTGTGATAAACAGGCAGCATTTTCCTGAATTTGACTTTAATTCATCACAGCTACTTCTTTTCTTTTCTTTTCATTTTAATTTTTCTTAATACAGTAAATGAGCATCCTTCTGCAACTGACATTTCTAAGTTGAAACACTGCTAAATTATTATTTGTTCTTGCATCACAATCTTTCAATGATGAATGAAAATTTCATTAAAAATCTTGAAAATGAACATGGAAGCAAGTTCTTCTATTTCCATAAAGTTACCTACATGGAAACGCAAAAAATTCCTAATAACAAATATTCAATAGTCTGGCAATAATACAGTAAAACAGTGATTTTTCATTCTACATCAATGCACCTAGAATTCACACATGCACACCATGCTTCATGTATATATATGTATAAAACCCTTACATTTACGTAAAGAATCAGAGTGGAGTCAATGTACAAACAGTTTTCTTCCCCATAATTACAATTTTGAAACAGTGTTTCAAGTTGTGATCTTTTCTTGCTTATGCTGATAAAATCATTTTTCTCTCTCTCCCTCTCCTTCCTATTGCACTTTTATCATTAGACATGAAACTCTAGCATTTTTCAACATTAAAATGGAATGATACGTGCCTAGAAACTAAACATGGATGTGGTGATTATTTACTTCCTTAGTCACTGATTGAAACTGAATGCAGATGGTATGAACATTAAAAAAAAGAAAAAAATGAAATTATGCAAAAGTGCAACACAGACATAAAGAAACAATAAAGAAACTTTAGTTTCCTGTACAGATAAACATAAAACAAATCAGTTACATCATGCAATAGGTCCAAAAATGACTCAGTATGCACAAGTTGCAAATATTTTCAGCACATTTTTAATGCAAAGTTATGACAGTTAAAATAGTGACTCTTTTTGATTCCGTTTTACCAATTAATTTTGAATTAAAGATTTATTATCATGCCTTGAAATTGTACTGTATACAAAATTTTTTTAAAAGATTTTCATTTCTTAATACTGAATTTCTAATTCCAAGCACACTAATATCCCCCCCCCCCCAATCAGATTTTTCTTTTTAATGTTTGCATATCCTCTACAACAAATTAGTAAGCAGTAAAAACCATTAATATGTTTAGTACCCATGCATTCCAAACACATTACAGCAACAGGAAATGTGCACTGCCTGTTTTTTTTTTGTAATAATTTACATAGTTAATAACAAGTGAATTTCTATATATAAATCTCCATGTACTTTGAAATTTGCACATATAAGCATAAACATTCCCACTTTCTCAATGACAAGTTACCTTCCAGGCAATTCCTTGAGTGTCCTTTCATAAATCATATTTATTACTGAATCTGGTGCATCTTTCTTGAACTCGATATATCGAAGCCAATGTTTGACAGAATAAGGATTACGTAAGATATCTTCTTCAAATGGAATATCATCTTTATCCTGAAAATTGGTACATAATTCAGTTACAATTATACAGATCGCTAATCAACAGTGAAACTGCTTTACTGACACAGATCACTAAGTCTTATATTTTAATAGCTGAAACATCATGATCCACAACTTTATCAATCTATGAACAGTTTATATCAGGATATGAATAGTTTTCTTTATAATTCATTCATTAAAGCTGCTATATTTGTTATATCTTGTTTTATAGTCATTTTAACCACGCTTTTGTCTTTGAGTAGTGATATACTTTTCCCCTATTTTTTTTTTTTTTATATTCACACAAGGACCCAACCAGTTTCATGTTCAATGGCTTACCATTACTTGTTCCTGTAAAATGGTAAAATGCTTTTCTCTGTCCAAGTAAATACATTTCATAACTCAGAATAAGTACAAAAAAATCCCGCAAAACATAAATTCACAAATTTACAAAAATCACGAACACTGCATTGAAAAACAATGTTAAAGTATCATGACCTAGCTATATCTGGGCATCTGAAACTGTCAACATTAACTTTCAAACAAATTCTATTAAATCTTGACTCTGCTTTAGTTAATGATTCATTAGACACGAATTGTTACGTGAGATGTTTTCAGCTGTAGGTCCTTGCAGCTATGTCATGCAACAGCATTGACTGAATGTTGTTGCAAGACAGTAGTTGTAGTTATGCAGCTACTTCTTAGAACTTTAACGCATTGAGAAACTTAATATATTGAGAAAAATGCTTTTCCTCATTGTTCTAAAAATCAAAGAATGTTACAAATGAACTCTAAAAATATTGCTGAATTAATGAACATAAAATTAAAAGTTCTGCCAAAGTATTCTTCAATAAGAATCAATAGTTATCTCCTTAACAACTGAATAAAACACAATATATCCGTAGTATTCGCATCATTTTTATGATACTTACAAATACAATATCAAAACAAACTTTCTCCTCATCCATGCCTGTCACTTCATACGTCCCATCACATTTTGTTTGTGAGCGGAATGCTCACTGTAGGCTTGCCATTACACAAATTCCAATAAATATTCAATTCCAACAAAGAATTAATTTAAAAAAAGTTGTTGCATGTAATTAAATTACAATGGAAACATATATATATATGACATATTCAAGGTCTACTATTCTGACATCTTTGAACTTTACTTTTCAAGATGATTATGTAGGCTTTATAGTCTTGGCAAAAGGTACCTCCGTATCCTGATCTACGCAAATATCTTACCACAAAAACTATATGCATGTATAGAATAGTAGAGATAAGAACATAGTATTTTCAGAAAAATATTTAAAAGCATATTATAATTGCATACACTGTTTAGCTGTAGTTTACTTATAATCAGTTGAGAAAAAACTTCATGCTGGAAAGAGAAATCAATGTATAATTTATATTAGTATAAAGAAATATCAGGGAATTTTCAAAATTTAATTAAAAAAACCATAAAATAGATTAGAATGAACAAAATGAACTTTTTCTCGTTAATTAAGAAGACTTTTGATTTCCTTTTATAAGAATTAGTCCTCAAGCTTTTTGGATTGTTTCGGCATTATGCGCTTGTGTTCACTGTTTCATTTGAACCGCATTATGCTACAGCCAAATGATAAAAGGTTATAAGAGGTCTCACTTAAAGGCACAAACCACTATAAAAAAAAGTAAAAGTTATCTGTGAAGTATCATCAAAATGATGCGGTTCATTTTTATGATATTAGTCATCTCTATGACAGAACTAGCACTTCACATCTCCAGCCACCCTACAAAACTACTCGTTTTACAAGAAGTTTCCTTTTCTGTGCCATCCGTGAGTCCAATAAAGTGCGTTTTCGATTCGGGATCTCAATGCAGTCGCTGACTACTTCGCCGAGTTCGCTGTTCACACCAAGCAGCTCGGTAAGGTTCTCTCAGTGCTCTTTTCTCCGTTGCATCGATCGGAAGCTAAGCCACGTCTCCCGGCTTACCCTGACCGAACTGCACGCAGGAGCCACTCTTGGCTTCTGTGCGCCACGAGCCAAGTTGTTGTTGTTTTCCTGCTTTCCTTCGAGCCGCTCAGTTCCGGACGAAAGAGATCTTCGAAGCCGAGGGCGAGAACCAACAAAATGAGAATGCAACCAAACAACTCAGCAACGAGGTCGTAAGGATTATTGTTGCCTGCGAGTAACAGCAACCCTTACGAAAGCGATCGAAACGAAAAGTTTCAACAAGGTGTGGGCAATCGTCTTGCTGGTGCCACGGGGCGTGCGCCCTCCCCCGAAACACGCTGCCAGCCACAGTTGGACACGCATCGAATGTCGCTTTCTTACACCCGAAGATTGCAGTTTTCCATTTCATTTGCCTACGTTACGTGAATGCCACTCGATTTCGCGAGTGTAGCCAGGAGGTTGCTTGTCTTTCTCGAGTTTTCCGAACTGGAAAACCTCAGGCAATGCAAAAGGAATAAAAGAGATCGCAAAGAAAAAGTTCCTTCCGCTTGATCACAAGTACATTCCTGAAACACGAAGCAAAAAGCAAGTTTAAAGGGGAGGCAAGAATCTTTCAGCTGGATGTAAAGCCTTTCAACTTGAAAAGTCGTGCTCTGAGCTTGCAGAGGAGTGGCGATTGCAGTTTTCCTTGTGGTCGTCTGCGGGTCGCTCCTCGTTAGGTAGACGTCCAGCACGGTGCTTCCTCTTTCATTACTGAACGCAAGGCATCCTTCTGGAAGGATGGTCAACGAGGCACTTCTTCGACGTGAGGAACACACCAAGACCTCTTCGGGTCACGACACTGCTCCGTGAGCCGAACTTTTAACACGGACTTGTCGCTTCCCTGCCTTTGTTCGCTTTCGTGGTGCACCTTGATGGGTAGCGTGGAGGGTGCTCCTTCTACACTGGGGCTCGTTTCCCGTGTACGGAGCGCCAACACCTCATGTCTGGGTGGGAAACGTGTTCCATAAGTGCGTCGGGCTGTGGCGCTTTTCCGTGGCTCAGGGAAGCGTCTGGACACGGCGCTCCTCTATCGGCTGAGCTCTCTGAGGCGCTTTCTGAGTCAGTTCTTGATGCATTAAGGGCTTCCTTCTTCCAATTGCATATTACGTTGTGATACGTCTGCAGCATCACGCATGTCCTCTAGACAGCTCCTCCTGGAGAGGGAACGCAGGAAGTTCGCCTGCATGTAACGCAGTGTGCACAAAGTCTGGAGCTCCTGTACCAATGATCGCCATCTGGTCTCTAGCTTGTTTTTCCAATTGCTTTCTGTCGCTTCCCTTTTTTTCTTCGTCTTTTGCATTCAGACGAGCTGTGAGTCGGCGTTCCCACTCCTGGGGACTTTTAGTCTTGATTAGCAATCCAGTTCTTGCCTTTTATATTCACTGCTTTTCAATAAACGTCCAACGTGACCATGCGAAATGGATGACCGTGAGCAGGCAGTTTAGGGACAAGCTATAAATGCCCAGAAAGAAATTCTAATTGCACGATACACAGAATGATGGGAGAGACATTTTTTTCAGCCTCAAGTCTCTTGCATTTTTTTCGATGTTGGTTCCCATTCTTCTTATTGTTGGTGGTTTACGTGTGACAAGCAAATACTGAGCCGAACCTCAGTATTTGCTTTGGTTCCTTTTCCTGGAATTCTCTAAGGTCTCTGTTCTGCCAAAGTCTCAAATAGGCAGACTAGGTTTAAAACCCTTTCGTCTCTGCACAGCACTAGATCAGGTTTAAGTCTAATCCGAATATCCGTTGGCTGAAAACAAGCACCTCCCAGGGTTCTGTCTTCATTTCCTTGAGTTTCTTTTTTAGCTTATCATTGGCACTGAGTAATGGAGTGGGAGTTCTCTGTGCAGTGATTGATTACGTCCCAAAGACATCCTGCCAAACAGCGAATGGTCTGCACATGAGGTGTCATCACTAATCGGTGAAGCTCGAACTGCTATGGAACATGAGGTTAGAGTTCATTCGAGTCGCATGTACGAAAGAATAATCTTCGAAACTCTTTCAGTCTCCATTGCTATGGACGTGGGGATCCTTGGAAGAGCGGTGCTGACCTTTCTCATGGTCGGGATGCGTTTCCCTCAAAGACGCTATGCTTCCCTGCTCTCAGTTCAACGGTGAGCTTCCACCGCATGTATCTATTGATAGTTGGATTACCTATGGCAATTCTGGATTATCCATCTTTGAAGATCGAAGTTGCTTTTCATTGACTGAATGCTGGTCTCCGAGACGTCCATAAGCTCCTAACATAGCTACTGGTCCGGAAACATTCGCCTGTGATTGAGCCAGAAATGAATTTGCCTAGTCACTATCAATTAATACTTTCATTAAGGTACAAGAAACAGAATACACGCTGACTAAGGGCACAACTAAATGTAGGGGTAGTGTTTCCACCATTTTCCAGCTCTTTTCCACCTTCCATTGTTTTAGCAGTTTTCCCATTATCCAGCCTATGGTTCTAATATCTACACTGAGAGCACTTGAGTATGTGCAAACATTTCCTTCTGATTACTTCATGTATTTCAAGGTAATTTTTAATTTCCGCAATGTTCCATCATTGACAGGTTATTCCTAACCACTGCTCATAGTGTATCGAAGTGGGGATGCCTGACTTCCCTATCGGACGATGTCAACAGCTTGAAACAGCTGTCGACTACAAAATTGTCCCAGCTGCCAGCATGCCGGGGAGACCAAGCTTCCAAGAACATCTTAGATTCCATTATGATTATCTCCAAGATTCCTAGAATAATATTTTTGATGCAGTATCATGGAGGTGAGCACTAATAATAACAGACAAATATTGAACAAAATCATTCGTGAATTTTTGTTAATAAAATAATTCTGTTAGATCCCACTAGTTTGATCATAAGTAGCGCATTAAGTTTTTAACAATATTTGTGAATGCAATTTTGTTCTAGTTATTTGCATCCTAATCGCCTAATATGTGGATTAGTATCATTTCATGCTTATTGGAAATTTGTAAAAAATTTTCGTCATTGAAATATCGTCAGCCGAAAAATCCCCGGTACTATTTAGCAGAAATATTTCGATGCCGTCACTTCACCGCTGTAGTATATTCAACACAAGAGACAACATATAAAAGTCGTAATGTTTCGTGTCCTACAGAGAGTATAATAGAGGAAAAATACAGAATCGGGAGGTTATTTTAAGAGAAAATGCAGGGATGTCATGAAAATTTCGACGCGTCCCAACTATTTTAACTAGCAAGAGTTCAATAAATTTCATTTTACTATAGCTTCTCCATTGTGCAGCATGGAAATCTTAAATGGTGGACGCAATATCTGGATTTATGGGATAATAACTCCGATATGTAACATTTGTTGGGGATTTGTTAGTGATTGCCGCTTGCATGTAGTATTGTATATATCATAGGTTCCCAAACTTATTTGGCCTACTGCCTCTTTTTCAGATAAAAAATTATTCAGAGCCTCTCTGAAAATGTGTCTTCTTTAAGTGGACAAACAGAAAGATGCAGTGACAAATTTGCTTTATTTTATGTATCTATATTTCTATCTACGTCCTACAACATAGTAAGAAAAAATGTTGTTGCAAATAAAACAAGCTTAAATAATTTATTGAAATCGACCGTAGTAACATTCTCATTACACACAGAAAACTACGATAACGAAAGATAATATTAAAATAAAAATCACGAATAACATTATAAATAATTCTAATGAGAAGGATGAAGCTGGTGTGCTGCTAAAAATTTGTTAATAGTCGGCTCTATATTTGCAAGCTCTATTCTTAAATCACCGCGATTAGTTATTTGCAGTCCAGGTTCCTTTTTTTAGTTAACAGATTTGTGACCGCAGTGAGCCCCATTAACTTCCACTAAATTTGATGAAGGAAATGCAATTAAAAACTTTTGTACTATGGCATATAATCCAGGATAAAGTGTAGGTATCTGCTTTTGCAACCAGAACTGTTGATGGCCCTTTTTGAATTTAACTTTCAGTTCCTCATTTCTTATAATTTCTATCAGTTCTTCCTCTAATTCTGGAGATTCTTCTGTATAAGTACTCGAAAAGGGATCCCAAACCCAATCAAGTATGTTCACATTAAGAACATCTTCAAATCGTTGATTTAAGTCAGAATGGAGAGCCTCTACGTTCTGACAGTAGGTAAACAAGTCTTCATCGTGTTTTTCTAATGTTGACCAATTTGGAAATTGGCTGGATTTCCCACGTCCGAAATTTCGTTTGTACACAAAAAGTTTTGCTGAATAACGCGGAAATAACGGTTTTTGTTTTGATTAAGTTCAGCTCATCGCCTTGGAACTGTAGATCTGTTTCATTAAATTTATTAAATAGGTCTGTCAAATAAGCTATGCCATTTTTGGATTCAATCATGTTGACTCGTACAGCCTTATCATGTTTTTCTAGGAATTCTAGCAGGCACCGATCCAAACAGGCGCCTTTTGATGGCCAATGAACTTTTGTATGAAGCTGCAAACGATTGGAGTTTTCATTGTTTTCAATACAAAGCTGTCTAAACGTTCTATCATTCAATGAACTGCTTTTGATTTTGTTCGTTGCTTTAATGACATAATATAATGATCTATTTAGGCGATCACTCAGATTTTTGGCAACTAAATGTTGATAATGAATGACACAGGGCACAGCTAATGCATTTGGTACCTCTTTTTTTAAGTATGCAAGAAAATCGCTGTGGCGCCTTGTCATCGTTAGAGCACCATCAGTAGCAGTTGAAAGATATTACTCGAGGGAATTTTTTGTTCTTTAAAAAACTCTTTCAATGTATGATATATTGATTCTCCTTTAGTTTGCAAATTTTTAGCAAATAATAATTCTTGGCCAATTTTTTTCTTTTATGAATCTCACGTATACTAAAAGTAAGGCTTCATTTGCTGGCAAAGTTGACTCATCAAGCTGTATAGAGAACTGGGATGTTTTTAAATACCCACATAATGAGTCTTCAACATTTTGAGACATTTCATCAATTCTTCTTTGCACTGTATTATTGCTCAAAGAAATTTCCGTGGTAATATCAGATGATGGCCTGTATAGCACAGTGCTTATTACCTCACTTATAGCTGGTAGAATTAGTTCTTCGCCAATAGTCTGTGGTTTTCCCGATTTAGTGAAGAAATGTTGTAAGAAGCACGCAATCCACCCTGTTTGGATGCTATCGACAAGAGTTTTTCCAATGTCGGCTGTCTGTTTTCCTTAATTACTTAAAACTTAGGTAAAACTTTATCCTTTTTATCAGCTTGAACTTTTGTCATGTATTCTAGTCGTCTTGAAGGTTTCAGGGCGTCATTTTATCAAATGATCCATAAGCCTTTAGTTATTAAACTTTTTGGCAAATCAGGCACATCGGTAATGTGTTGTTTGTAGGCGACTGGATGAACCCATAGTTGAAATATTCAGTATTATATTGTGCACGTTTTTTCATAGGTTTTGCCATGATGTTATCTGTAAAAAAAAGTAGGATTGATTTGTTCATTAATCATAATAAGGGTAGATAATTATCAAGTAATATAACAATTCACGTAATTGCAAAATTGCAATTTTTTCATTCCAATTCGTTTTCCTTCGCCGGAACCGAATTGGGTGTACTATACAATGGTTTTTGAGTGAAACTGAAACACTAATAAAACTAAGAAACTGGGTTTTGTTCTTTGCCTAGCATTCGATTGATATTAAGCTGTCAAATAAGAAACTAAAATGAAGAAATGATTAGCTTAAGAAATACAATTTAAAATCAGTTATTTACTATTTTTATTTAGGTCCGCTTATTAAAATATTTTTTTCTCTATTAACACACGTCTTATTTACCAATTAATAGAAATGGTTCGATAGAAATGAAATATAAATAAATGTCAATGGTCAACATTTGTTTGACGATTTCGTTCTCTTGTTTTCGTCAATATAGTACGAAAAAATTTGACAAATATATCAACTGTGCTCTTCAAAAAGTATTGTATTGACACAAGCCTGCTAAATTTTATTAGTGGTAAACACGAGAAGACAGAAACCTATGGTAGATATGTAAGTAAATGTATGTATGCACTCCCTGTAACTTGCTGTTTTCTCAAAACTATTTTAAAAATCGATGCACATTCACTATTTTTAACTGCTTCTCATGCATTTGAGAAACTCTAAATTTGATTTCGTAATTAACAGTATCGGGTAATTACACGCGCACATCCCTGCAGGTGCACCCTGGATCGGATTCCGCGCGACACGCTCGTCTGCACGTCAACACTTGCAGGGTGAGACCCGTCGGCAGACTTGACCACGGACCGATTACAACTTGCATTTTGCGTGTGTTTATTTGGGAGATTGAATGGGAAAGTGGGCGATGATGATGATGGCATATATAGTTACTCATTGAAAATGTAAACTGGTTTCAGCAATTAGGTATCTAGAAGAATCATCTGTTAACGTATTCATTCTCGAGTTGAAAACCGATTGTCTATTAACTGTCTATTCCTTCCACTGAAAATCTGAAAGCCTTTCAAACCATGTTCGACTATTCGAACGCTTGCAGGTCTATATTGGCTGAAGGAGTTTCCTGCTGGAGGTATGAATTCTTCAGTGGAAGTGAAAACAGCATTCCCATTCAGTAGCAACGACGAAGTTTTCACGACAGATGCTCTTTAGAGATTGCAAAGATTTCATCAGAAGCAAGCCGTTTAAATTCTAACGTGCTGCATGATCTCGAGAATGTTCCCGAGAATTAAGATATTGGAAACAAAAGAAAATAATGCTCCCCCCCCTCTCCCAGAAAAAAAAAAAAGGAAAAAAATGAATAAATGGAAGAATTTGTTTTTATTGAATTATCAGATTTGTGTTTAGAGCTCTCAGCAGTGAACGGAATGTGCCGAGATACCTCCTGTGCATGCTGCATCCTGGTCTTTGCATCACCCATGCATGCTTGCTGGCCACCGACTGCTTCCATGTTTCCTTTGAATTTTCAGGTTTTGCTTGGTCCACAGAAATACTCGTCATCGAACGTGATGTCTGAGAAGCGAAGCAAATTGATTTGCTTTTTTTTTTTTTGGACGCAAAAAACAAAAAAAAAAACGAAAACAAACGGATGCTTCCAGCTCGATCCGAGTTTATCCCGTGTCCCACGGAGGATAAACGAATCTCTCCCCCGGCTGAAATTGGATCTTCTCCCGTGATAACGGCCGTTCCCGTCTGAGCTTGCAGTCCCAAGCCATGGGACCGTGTTGGTGTCGTGGAATGCCATCAAGATGAAGATAGCATCGAAGGTGTTTCAAGAGAACGGACTCTTGCTCCAAACCGAGACAACGTATGTCTTCGTACGCATACACAAAAATTCAAGGTAACGAAATTATCCAATTCCTACAATAAATAAACTGACCATTATGAGAATCGTAACGCATCCGAGGGTATTTGCAATGTTCACCATACATTTGTGTCTCATTTCCTCCAATTTAATTTATGAACGACCTTTATGGTTACCTCCACCAGCCAAACACCGAGCGAGCATAAGTTGCATATTTACAGAGCCTCTCGTTCAGCCGTGCAGTGTTTGCAATCGTTTCGAAAAAATAAACATTTGCACTTGGTGCAGTGAGAGGCAAACAGGAATATATATTTCCATGACTCTTAAGGTTAATGTGGGATTCCAATTCAGCAGCTCGAAAAGAGTGAATCCCGTGGGAAGTTTCCGTCTCGTCACAGGGCAGTGGTAGGTTTTCAGGTGATATGCAATCGTTACCTGGTTAGAATGAATGATCACAAATACAGAATACACTTATGCCTTCATCGTTGAACTTCATGTGCGGGCTAATTCGTGAAAATCTTTCTCGGACGTCTATAAAAATTAGTGTTCTGAAAACGCAAGAGGAATGCCAAAAGTGATATTGATAAGTTCATTGATTTGCCATGTCCCAAATTTTTACTAAATTACTGGATTTTGTCTTATGTAGTTTCGGTTCATGGTTGGTTAGTTAGCAAAATACTTTTAAAAAGGGGTTGTTTGGGTAAAGAAAATAACATTTAGCCAGGTAGCTGGAATCAATTGTGAGTAGTATTGCATCAGAACTGTGTGTGGTTTTGTTGGTCAAAAAAGATGTTTCTCTAAATAAAGTACATGTTACATTGAAATTATATATGAGTTAAAAAAGTTGAAATCTCTTACAATACGCAGTGCAGTGATGAATTCTGAAACAGAAATTTGAATGAATTAAAACAGGCGAAACATTAAAATTAATGAATAAACAGGAATTTGAATAAATTAGGCGTTGGAGTCAGAAGAGTCAGTATAAGCAGTTAATTGTGTTAAGTATGAAGTCTTTAAATTAGGTATTGCTTAAAGAATACTGAGTAAAAATACCTATATCTCGAGTGGAAATGACAAACAGGAATATTTGTATTATTTAGCTTTGAAAAAAAAATTGTGGGTCATCATAATCCAACAATACAAATCGTGTTGCTTTTAACTAGTTGTAATGTTGGCAATGTTTATTCAGGCCAGTATTGAAACTTGTAAATAAACTCATGAAAATCGTGAAAAAGATTTTAAAAAACTGAGTAAACTTTTGTTTATGTTGCCACAGTCGAGTAACCAGCCATGCCACAAACATCTCTTTAACCTAAACTAAAATTTGATATTCTATTTATAATTTTTGCAGTACAGATAAATGATAATCTATGTTATCCATGCTAGCAAAAAATGAAGAGAAAGAAGCACTATATAAAAGTGACAGTGAGGAAAGTGATGTAGAAAATTGCAATGAGCAAAAGTCAAATGATGTTTTATTAGAAAATGTTGGTATGCAAGAAATTCCCAAGAAATTGAGCAAGTATGTGCAAAAGAATTTTTCAGTATCAATTTAAAATTTTCAAAATGTATCAGTGATTTCATGTTAAATATTTGTCCACAACAATATGCTGAAAAATCTGTAAAAGAATCAGATTATTAAGTGTGGATTATACCTATATACTTATTATTGTGTAGCTCCTTTTGTTTCAGAGTTAGGGAAAAAGGACAAGCAATCTTCCCAACTAAGACACCTGAAACATATAAAGTAAATGTCAGTAATATTGCTTTACCAATAACTTCAGATGAAAATTTCAATCCACAGCGCAATAGCTCAAGCTTCAAATCTCAGCTACCTTTTAAAATTAAACAAGAAAGAAATCTGCCATTCAATGCAGCCACTTTAGATCATAAATTATCAGCATTACCTCATGTACTGCAATCAGATAAAACAAACTTCCCATGTTTGCTTACAGAAAAATCTGATTCTATGAGCAAAGTAGATTCTGCTGTTTCCAGTGATAAAAAAAAATTTAGTACAGGAATGGCTGAAAAACATCAGTGGCAGACAGAATTGCACAAGTTAGCAAGAGAAAAACCTCTTGCTCGGTTACAAAAAAAAAAGGGTAAGTTACACATCATACATCATACATTTACATCACATCAGTACATTTACTGGCTGTATTTTAAATTGCTTACCTAGACTTTCTGTAATGGATGCCTTATTATGTTTAATGGTTGCTCAGTAAATAGTAACTGATATTGTTAAATGGTTAACATGCAACAATACAAAAATAATCCTGCCAATTTGCATTAAGACTGATATATCAAAATTTGCAGTTTTGTAACTTTTTTTTGCTAATATTATGTATGTTTTTAAGAAGCTCTTTGCAGTGACAGTGCTTTGGATGAGTGAATCTAATTCATAAGAAGGGAAGCATATAGTTTCAGATGAGGAATTTCAGTTTGTAGTCTGCTTTTATGTTTGTGGTCTGCTTCAGTTGGGGAGAGAACAGAGAATTATTGCTTAATAAACAATGTGATTAAGAAATGATTTGCATGGTAGATTCTTTTTAGGTCAAAGCTTTTCTTATCAAAAGGATTGTCATGCAAATTATGTGAACTTAAAGTGTACAATCCAGTCCTCAATAAGAAAATCTTCTTATTTATGTAGGTTCCTTTGGAGCTGTGTGACTAAATGTTTAATATCGCAAATAATTGCATCTGTGTTCTGTTTATTTCAATTAATTCTTTGATTTTGATTCGCTGTTTGGCTAATTTCTGGATGAATATGACAGTAAATAATGAATGCTTCATGTTAAAAACTTTCTGTTTTCATTAGCTTTTTTCAATGTAATTAGTATCAAAACGCATTTTCTTGAATTTGTATTATTTATTTTGGTGTTAGCAAAATGCAGAATTTTCAAAGTTAAATGGAATGAAGTCCAGATAAGAAAATCACTTCATCCCTAAACAAGCATCAAAGTAAATTTAAACTTTGAAACACTCAGGAAAGTACATTTCATCGATATGTAGGATGCTGAGATTGAAATTCTGATTAGATAAGAACTGATATATATGCTTTTGATACATGCCAGTACATTTAATGCAATGATGGAAACATTGCATGTAATTTATGAGTGTCAGAATTGATTGAAAGCAAGGGATATTGAAGTGAAATTCTTGAAGTGAATAGAGGATTTTTAAAGGGTTTTATTTTTAATAAAGTTAAACAATATGATATCTTTAACAGTTTTTATTCATTAGTATAAATTCTTCAAGTGAGCAAACTTTTTAAAACAGAGATTGATGATGTAAGAAATTCACAAAGTTGTTGTCCAAAGAATGGTGATAACAATGAAAGAATGTGGGATTAATTGCTAGATAGGAAATGTAAGCACAATGTTTCATGTTGCATTATTGGAAAAATCATTAGGTGGTTCCTTTTAAGTCATCTTCAACAGAAAGACAATTTTTGATAAAGACAATTTGAAAAGAACATTCATTAGAGGGTTTTGTAAAAGTCTCAATATTCTGAAGTGTGTAAAAAAATTCATCTTTTCTTTTATGAAACTGAAGGTATACCTGATTCCCAAGTACTTTTTCTATAATTATTTCATATTCTTTATTAGAGTAACAACTGAAGAAACCATAGAGGTCTCACAGTGTTTAAATTATCTATTTAAAAAAATCATTTGAAATGTGTTTAAAAAGGAGGCAAATGCAAGAAATGAGTAGTTAACTATGAAACATCTAATTGTGTGATCACAGTTAATAATTTCGAGTTAATGAAAGTGCTTTTCATATGTCATTTTTCATAATATCAGTTGATTCATTTTCATACTACATGAGATGAAAAATAACAGCAGCATGTAGGCCATGTAAGCATTTTGTATTACTTACCTGCTTTCATTTTTGAGTTAAATTTTGACAATGTATAACCTTCAATATAAATATGCACTAAAGTTCAGTATTATGAGTATACAGTTAATAGCTGTAATTTTTGATGTTATTCCTAAGTGGAATATCTCAATAAAATTAAATCAGTTTGAAAATTAACCATTATTATTGCTTAATAAACAGCATGCTTAAGAAATGATTTGCATGCTAGATTCATATTATATTATTATTTCTATTGTTGATACAGCTTCATTTGATATCTAAAAATTCCAATGGACATTAAATTGCTTAGATAGAAAATCCTGTAAATAAATCCATTCTCTTCAATCCAAAGAATTGCTGTGTGCTGTTAGCATTTCATATCACTTTTTATGCTTTCTGTATTTTATGTATTTGAAAGGTACCATACACCAAAATGAGCTAAAATTTTAGGCGAAAGTGAACCTTTAGAAGGACACTCCTTTTTAACCGATGTTACGGATGTTCGAAAGATGGAAGAAGGCTTATTACAACTGTTAGAAGATTTTCATTCGGGGAGGCTAGAAGCCTTTGGTAGTAAATAATGATTGTATGTTAAGAGTTAAAGTAAATTTCTAGCAGGTCAGGATTGTACAATGCAGCAAATGGAGGAAATCAAGGATAAACAGGAAGAATTAGCAAAAATGCATTTTAACCTAGCTGCCAAACAACAAGAGCATCCTCCAATGAGTGAAGAAGCTCAACAGATGGCAGGTGATCATCTTCAGCAATTGGTGAACAAGCTGCAACAACTTAGTGCTAGGATAGAGCAACTCCATGAACCTCAACCAAGTCATCCTCATTGATCAGTGCAGAAGAGTACAAAGGATTTTACAAAATGCTCAAGTAAGGAAAGCAGAAATACAGTTCCAACCAATGAGCAACATTCAGAAGCAGATCTTCTTTCAGAGGCTGTGAAATTAGTTGTATGCTTAGTGGGAGCCCTTTCTTGGAAAGCTGGATAGGAATGCTAATTGCAGGGAGACCTTCAGTACAAGGACACCTTTAGTACAACATATACCAAATATGCATCTAACCTGCTAAATTAATTGGCTGTGTAAAGTAATCCTGTGTTGTCATTTGATCCTTTATATTGGTCATCTGAAAGGAAGAATATAGTGGTGCTGCAGATAGGGTTACAGGTGCTAATAATAAGTGCACTTGATTGTACCATAGTTTTTGAAAGTCTTGAGTTATAAGTCTGCGGATCTTCATTGCTTTCAATACATAGTGTTCATAGTTCCTGCTGTGTATAAAAAATTGGTTTCGTTATAAAGTTCAACTTACTCTCTGAGCAGAAAAAAATTGCCAGCCAGAATACGGTTGCGGACTACTTCATTAAGAGATTTCTCTCTGTTAGCTGCAATCAAAGTTTCAGCAGATGCTTGCTCAGAATCCCTATAACCATATTGTATGCCAGAATACCTAGCATAATTGCTAGCCACTTCACAAGCACAAAGCACTGTGTAGCAAGCCAAACTATAGGGACAATGGGGCAAAGAAACCTTCAAAATAAAACATGAGGAAGTCCTATTGGCAACAATTCTGAACCTTCACAAGTTGAGCTCCTGCCTTTTCTAATTCTTCAGCAACATCTGACCATACTTGTAACATCTCTTCTTCCAAATCATCTAAATAAAATTCTGTAGGTAACCCAATTCGTAAGCCTTTGAGTGAAGGCGATTTTTGCAAGACAACAGGGTGAGGAACCTCAGGAAAAGTTGTAGGATCTAATGGATCTGGACCAGCTATTACATCTGTGAATTTCTTAATTGTGGCAAACAAGTTTATGCCTCTCACTGACTCAAAACATCTGTTGCAACTTCAACAGAAGATGCCAAGATTCCAGGACAATCCATTGAATTTACTAGTGATATAAGGCCATGCCGAGAAGTTAATCCATAAGTTGGTTTCAAGCCAACTACACCACAGTGTGCTGCTGGGTTCCGTACAGATCCTCCAGTATCAGATCCCAATGCAGCTGAACATACCCCTGTGCTCACAGCAACACCACTTCCACCAGAGCTGCCTCCACTTATGTGAAAATCTGAAGCTTCCAAAGAATTCGTAATTTCTTCTTGTGAGATTTGAGAATGTTCACTTCTTAGATTATGCACTTTATATTTGACCTGACTGTTCCATACATTCTTAACAGGCCCATATACAGAGTTCACAGATCCTGATCTTAAAAACGAAATTGAAATATGGTTAATGTATAAATTTAATTCACCCCATGGAAAATTCATCCATATTAGTCTTTCCGAGTAATATTGCACCTGCATTCAAAAGACGTTGAACAACAGTTGCTGTATAAGGTGGTATGTACTCTTGAAGCATTTTTGAGGCACATGTCGTTCTAATGTTTTTTGTAGAGAAATTATCTTTCACCCCAATTATGAGTCCATCAGCTTTACTTAACTTTTGCTCTGCAAAACAGTTAACTGATTTTCGGTTAAAGTTAAAGGGCATTTAAAATACGCAAGTGTCGGTTCTTAAGTATGTTTCGTTTGCATTCAGCTTACATTGATTTGAACAGGTCAATTACATCATTACCAATGTATTTACGACAAATTATAAAAACCTTTTCTTATTCTATTGCTGCTGGCTATCGCAGCCCTTTCCGCATCTTTTTCATTTGTGGTGATGAAGGCATTTAAAACTCTGATTTTTTCCAAAAGCTTGAGCGATGCCAACAACGTTTCTATGGCATTGGTGCCCGAATTTCTCATTTGCATTTCCTTCAGCATGGGGCTATCTTTGGTGTCAACACTGCGAATTGCAAATCCCGACGTAACTTCACGTATTCCCACAGGTCTTTTCGGGCTGTCTGCTCCTCGCGACTCGCAAAGGCGGCGGGTGCAACACTGCGCGGACGGAATCTCCGTTGTCAAGACTCCCATGAGGCCGTAATGTGGTAACCGGGCCTGGGACCACTGCCGACATCCGCAGCCATCGTCGAAGTTTCAGTGCGTGTGCAGACATATTCGTGTAAACGGGATAATGTGTCTCCTTTGTGATTATACCACACGATCCTACTTTCCGTATCCTTGTGAATCCCGCTGGAAAGTTCTCCAGGAGCCGCCTGCCTCGTGGAACTCCGGTTCCAAGTTCGAAAGAAACGATGCAAACAAGCAAGTGTTTTCCAGTGATCTCAGCTTCTTCGCCTTTCTCGATCATTGTAGGACGCAAACTTGCTTTTTCGGTATTGGGTTGTTCGAAATACATTCCCTTTCCCATTATTTGACCTTCCAATAGGTAATTCTCAGTAAAATTTTCCTTTTTTCTCTGAAATAGTAAGAAACGAAATTCTATTCGTAAGCTGTAGAAAGTACTGACTTGTGTGTGTTCTGTTCTCTTCATCATTTATTGACTTAGTTTTTTTTACTAGAGGAAACTGTATTTCTAAGTGGAAATTTTTAAATAAAACAATAGTATGGTAAATGAAAAGTAAGTATCCTATTATGATGAATTTCGTTGTGCCATGCCATTGCGTGTTATAAAAGACCTGTGAAGAATTCAGTGCATTAAGAGAATGGATTCTTGAAAATCTCGTAGAGCGAGAAAGAACCTTTTAAATTACATCATCAGAATTCTACTCAAAACTAATGAACATTTTAGCTGCGACAGCTATTTCACTTATTATTCTGAAGGGAGGCGGAGACTAAAATAAAGAGCAGTATTGTAAGGTTTGGGGTGTATGAAACTTAAACTATAGATAGATGAAATAGAAATAGAAGCCCATATGTGGTCTAGAAGGCAGTGCCCTTAATGAATAGACGTGGACGCATCTCAAACAGTCGGCGATTTCTATTCGGTCTCGTCTATACCAAGATGCACTTGGTGAAAAAAAAGAGTTAATTTCATTCGGTGCTTAATTTCATTGAATCAAGAATGAGTACTAGAAGAGAATTTTAACCACGTACCCTCTCCCTTCATCGATTAAAACCGGAAAAGCATTATTAAAAAAATATAAACGATGTATTGCATATTTGTTTTTGTTTTTTTTTTTTACCAGCAGAAAAATATTAAAAAAAATCAATAGTTAATGTATCTGTGTTTTCAATACTCAGTTGAATAGATCTGCCTGTACAAGTACTTACCTCCTTTCATCCCCGAAGGCAGCCCCAGGAAATTTTTAAGCCCCTCTTTATGCGTGCCGCTGTGTCCCCGGTCGCTGCCCTGGCAGTTCTCTGCTGCATTCGCGGAATCGTGGCGGCCTGGAACGCATCCAGAATAGGCCAGAATGGCAGGGATGCTGTCCATTGGACGTCTTTTTTTGAAAGATCACATCCTGATGATCTCACTTGGATAGTGTGAGGACGCAACTTGCAGATATTCTGAAGAGGATATAGATGACGTCTCCCAGCGAGGAGTTATCCCTTCCCTGCCCTCCCTCCATCCAGAACACCTCCCTCACCCTTGTTCCACTTGTTTCTTTTTGTTTGTGTTTTTCCCGCCCCACTCGCTTCGGAAACGGACCTCGCCGGTGTCCCAACCGGTGACTGAAAGTTGCCGTGACGTGGTGATCCAAGGGGTTCACCACAGAAACATTTCCATGTACTTTTATTTTCAAAGAAATGCCCCGTCAAATCCGGGTGACAAACCTCCTTTTCTGTTACAATAAGAAACAGCCTTGCGCACGAGCAATATCGTAGCCGAGGATTGGAAACGAAGCGCGATTATTGCTAGTTGAAAACTTTACCCAATACCCCGCCAAGGCAGCGTGAAATACCGCTGCCGCGGCAATTTTTGTGTGCCCCAAGTGGGCAAGCGAACAGTGAAAGTGAGTGAGTGATCAGTGTGGTGGAAGATGGAGTCTTCAATTCCAAGTGGAGCAACCCAACACCGAGGCCCTTCTGGGAAGAGGAAGGAGAAGATGTCCAGGATGGAGGTGGAAGCTGGACCATCCACGGAAACAGCGACGACGTTTCGGCAGCTGCGAAAGCAGTCAGGCACCCACAGCGCTGTCGTACGGGAGAGTGGCCGCATCCGTCCCAACCGCAAAGCCCGCGTCGTCCGCAGGGAACGGCGTTATCGTCTGAAAAGAAATCACAAAGGGTTCAGGACCCCTGAGAAGGTTCGGCTTGGAAGTGACCTCCGTCAGTTTCCTCATGGGCCGACTCACCAACAACGCAATCCGTGACATCTACTTGGCGATCCATTGCAAGATAGACTTCACGTGGATCAAGGCCATCGTTCCGTTCGTCGGGGGTTTCGCCGTATACACCGATGGCCCCACCTGGGAAACAGGAAGAAGCACCTCGTCGGCATCCTACAAAGGATGGAACCTCCACCAAGCGGACAGTGATCCCTTCCCGACCCTCCAGAGAACTATTCTTTTTTTTTAATTTTGTTTAACTTTTCTTTTTGTTTTTTCCCCATCCCCCTCCGCTGTCGTGGAGAGTCAAGTCGGTCTGAGCACCGACGACCCGGCAGGTCCCTTATTTTATTGGCCGCAGCGGGGCCTTATACTGCAACTGTTGTCAGTTTATGATAAACGCCCCGGTGTGACCGGGTGACAGCATCAGGAGTATCCTCTTCCGAGGTGTGGCAGCTGGCCGCGTTCTCCTCTGCTTCCAGGGCTTCGATCATCTCGGCGCTGTTTAGGTTTTCTGCCGGTGGTTTTCCCTCCCCCTGCTTGCGTTCCTCTTCCGGAAGGACGAGGGGAGTGAGGCTGACGTACACCTGATCTTCCAGGTGCAAGACCATCTGAGACGGAATGGCTTCTTGCCTCAGGTGTTCCAGCAGGTCTTTGGATTGCTGGAATGCCTAGCCTTTCTGCTTCTCATTAGCGATCTCTCTAATTGTAGAGCGCAGATCGTCGATCTTTGCCTGCATTTCGCTTATCGCTGCCTCCTGCCCAGTTTCCTTCGCGGGAGGTGTGGCGGCGGAGGTTGCCTTAGCAGGAGGCTCCTCCCGACCCACATTTTTCCTTTCCTACGCCGGCGGCCTCCCGCTCTTTGCGGGGCTCTTCGCCGTTGGGGGAGGAGCGGACATCTCTTCCAATGAGATGGCAGAGTTGTCCTTCCGCCGCTTTCCTTCTTGGAAGGCTAGCAGTCCTTCTTCTCTGTATCCCCCAGCTTTGCAAAAGTAGCATCGCTTGGGGCGCTCGCGCTCGGAGTTGGCATGCCCGGGTTTGTCGCAGTGCCTGCACCCCCTTCTGTTTACCACCCGGGTGCGCCGGGGCGTTTATTAGAAACTATCCGGGAACAGAGTTCCTGGACAAAGGGGAAAACAAGATACGAAGGGGGTGGGATCCCCGACACGCAGGTCGGTATGGCGAAAGTCCGGAACGGGAGGGAGGGGATCACAAATACACTACTATAAAAAATAAAAATAAAAATGTGGTGGGCAGGGGACAGGGGTCTTTGGTGAGTCCGTTCCTTCCTTTCAAAACCGGCGATGGATGCCGGCGATCTCTCTCCTTACGTCCTGTGGCAGATGGGCCCACTCGGCAGCCGACGACATGCTTGCGCTGGCTAATCCGGTGGGCTGACGAACGATGGCCAGCTTCTCCAACTCTCGGTGGGCCTTGTCGATGGCGCGGGTGCAACACACGGTTGCAACGACAGCACCCAAAGACAGGCCGCCTGGCGTGAAGAAGCGGCGCATCAAGTCCCTCGCGGTGTCCCCTGGTGCAGGAGAGCTGAGACCAGCCTCCGCCAAAGTCCTAGAAGGGCACCGCAGTCCAGGAGCAGGTGCGGGAGCGTTTCCACTTCCCCGCACCGCTTACAGTTTGGGGAGACAACTCCCCCGGAAACACGGTTCGTCCGCTGGTTGGAGTGAAAACCCCAATGCACCAGCATGATGACGTCCTGCTTCCACGAAAGGGGGAACACAGAAGTGTTCAAACAGGAGGGAGGGACCACAAGTTCTTCGGGGGGCACACTCAAGTATTCACTCCACCGAAGGAGTCCCTTCGAGATGTGGCGAGGCGTGGCGGCGTCTGCCAGCTCGCAAGTCCTCCAGCCGCTAATAGGTCGTGTTGTTCCTGCAATGGTGCAGGCGACCTCCCATCTCGCCGGTTCGCAGCTGTCATCTCTTGCCCTGAGGGCTGACAGTGCGTCGGCGAGGGGGGTGAGGGCCAGGCGGGTCCACTTCTCCTGGCTGCTGCAGACCTCATCCACCGTGCAGTACGGGGAGAGGTGAACGCAACGGAGTTCCAGGAGGGAAACATCCTGGTGCTTTGCCCAGCCATGCAACGGTTCCTGCCGCCAGGCTTGAAAGTTCGTTGGGCGGCAGGAGATCCATTCCTGGGCTGCCAGGAGCCGGTAGAGGGGTTTGAAAGGGAAACCGAAACTTGTCGTGGGGCGCTCCGTATGCGGACGCAGCGACAGAAGTCCGTCGCTGCCGGTGCAGCGCCGCAGGAGCAAGCGCGCAGGAGCGCACCACGGAGTGGACCAAAGGTTAGCGCACAGGGCCAACATCCGAAGCTGCACCTGCAGCTCGATTCTCTTCAGCGTCAGGATGCCTAAGCCAGCATCCCGACGCGGAGCCGCCAAGTCTTTCAGGCGGATCCTGGACCTCGCAGGACCCCACAGAGCGTTCCTCAACAGGCTGTGCGCCTGGAGCTTCGCCGAGTAGGGAGGCGGGCAAACAAAAAGCAGGGGGCGCAAGAGGGGGGCCACGAAGGTGTTTCATATCGCGGCCCGCTCCTACAGGAGGAACCTGCCATGCTGGAACGGGCTCAGCGCACTCGTAGCCTTCCGAAGGCAGTCCGACCACACTTCCACTGGGCTGATGTTCCCCAGCGGAACGCCCAGATATTGGGTGGACGAAGCGGTCGGGATCCCCAGGCGGATCCAGTCGGACTGCCCCTCCCACGCCGCACCAATAGGTACGACCACGCTCTTGCTCCTGTTTACGCTCATGCCCGCTCCCCGGCGAATCAGCTCGAAGAAATCCTCGAGACTGGACGCCGGGGTGGTCATGGGTAAAAGAAGAAGCAGGTCGTCAGCATAGGCCGCCACGGACGGCGTTCCTGGACAAAAGCTCGGCAGGTTGGCCAGCGTCAGCCTGTACTCCCTCAGCACCAACTCAAAGAAGATGCTGAAGAGCAACGGGCTTAAGCTGTCGCCCTGCCTGATGCCCCGCCGCACCGGCACGCCGTACTCTTGGCAGCCGCTAAAAGAGGTGGAAATGAGCGCGTGGCGCCAGCAAGCGCGCAAATAGGCCACGAGGTGCACCGGGAGACCGAGGCGTTCCAGAAGCTCCAGCAGGAGATCCTGATTTACGCAGTCGAACGCCTTGCGGAGATCGACCGCGACCGCCAAGGCACCCGGCGCTTCCCCAGGCCGAATGCAGCGACGCCTAGCCTGGGCAGCCGCAGATGCGGTTGCCTGGCTGTCGTGCGCCACGCAACGTTGCAGCTCGAGCCACTTGCGCGCGAAGAACAGGTTCGCCTCCATGGACCGCCCGGGAACAGCGTAAGACTGCTCCGGACTTACCACGGATCCAGCGATCCTGCCTAGGCGCGCGACCCAGAGCCTGGAGAACAACTTGACGTCCGCATTCACCAAGGTGATGGGACGCCAGTTGCTTAAATGGCGCATGTCTCCGCCTTTCGGCAAGAGACGCACCCTTGCTGAGCGAAACGAGGCCGGGACATTGCCCGTCTCTCGCATCAGCGCAGAAAGCCTCAGCACCAGGGGGATGAGTTCCGCCGCGAAGCACTGGAAGAACTCCGCAGGCAGACCATCCTCACCTGGAGCCTTGCGCTTCTTGAGGCCCGCTATGGCGGAAGACACTTCTTCCGCCGTGAAGGGCAAGTCAAGAGTGGAGCGTTCCTCCTCGTCGACCGCCGGGGAATCCGCCGGCAGAAGCAGCTCCGAGAGACTGCGTTCCGTCGGCTCCCTAGCATACAACGAGGAGTAGTAGCGCTTTAGGAGGCGGCGAACTTCGGCCGCGCCCGAGCACTCTAGGCCCTGGTCGTCGAGCAGACAAGCCGCTCCTGACTGCCAGACCTGGCGCTCGGCCTTGGCCTTTTACTCCGCAAGGTACCGGACGTCCGGGCATCGGGAGAATTGGCGAGCCTGCAGAAACTCTCTGCTGTTGGCCACGCCTTCCCCGAAGCCACGGGGAAGCAGGCGCAAGGGGAATCGGCTGCAGAACTCGCGGACCGATCTTTTCAGATCGTCCCAGTCCACGAGCTCTCGAACGGCCAAGGTCCGGAGATGCTGGCGGAGGTGCTCCGCAGCCACCGGATTTCTCAACCAGTCGGCCGGCAACCTCCAGACGTGCGTCGGAGAGCCCTTGCCAGGCGGGAGTAGCTCAAAATCCAGCCTGTAGTGGTCGGAAAGCTCGGACGGCACGGGACCTCTTCGACCCACCCGACAATGCAGGTGATCGTCGAGGAACACATGGTCCGGCAAAGCACGCATCCCGGGATCGTCGGCCAGCAAATTCGAGGCGTGCACGGACGCGCACACCTCGTTCACCAGCCGTTTCTCCCGGCGACGGTGAGACTCCTCCGATAGCGCGTGGACGTTGAAGTCCCTGGCTACGAGGTGAGCCACATCGGGGCCGGAGTTGCTGAGCCAGCGGTCGCGCAGTCTCTCGAAAAACTCCAGTTTCTCGGTGTGACGCGCGGGCACCCCCTTCTGTCGGGGCAGGCCGCCGTCCTGTGTCCGAAGATCATGCAGGTGCGGAAAAAGTCGGGCTGCTCCCGGTATGCCACGCGTACGTGGTGCGAATGTTCGTCGATTCGGACGAGGGTCGGAATTTGTGCTCCTTTCGTCATCCGAATCTTGAGGATGGCTTCCCCGCCGAAGGTGTCTTCGTGGTAGCCAGTCTCGTTGAGGCGGGCTAGTGTGTCCCCTTCCGTCATCGGATGCAGACCTGACAAGTATAACGTCGTGGCCGCGGGAAGGAGCCTGCCGTTGATCTCCACGAGGTCATCGGTGAGTTCGGGTTTGTCCATGTATACGGCGATGCCACCCGGGTACGCCGGGACGTTTATTAAAACTTTTCAATCGTCAATACATTACGTGGTACAAGGTCCCACTAACGGCCAACATTTCCCAGGACCTGCCGGGACGCCGGGAAGCAGACCAGTGTGACTCTTCTCGGCAGTGGAAGGGGAAGGGGGAAAAAACGGCTTCACTCCAGGCCGCCACAATACCACGGATGCAGCAACGTGCTGCTACGGCTGCGGCTGGCTTCAGGGCGTCCCGCACGAAGAGGAGCCGAAAAACGTCTCTGGGAGGGCAGCCTCCCAGGATCCCTAAGGTCGTACCGAAACGTTCCCAAAGGGGCCGGAGGGCAACACAGTCAATAAGTAGGTGCGGGAGGGATTCCCGTACCCCGCACCTGACGCAGTTCGTGTCCACTGCCCCCCTCGCCCAGTGAGATCAGCAGACATTGCTGGGAAGTTCCCAGTGGAACACCAGAAACATCGACTCCTGCCACTTTAAGGGAGGGCCCGGGTATTCTTCAGCACTGGGGGCCACCCGAGTACTTCCAACGGGATGATCAGCAGCTCGTCCAGCGCAACAGTCCTTTCGGTGGGGCACTTGGAGTCGCAGCGTCACTTGGCTGACTTGTGGTACAACCACCTAATTTCTTCGTCCGACGACCTATCACAAATCGGACCTCCTATTTGTCCGGCTGTCCCCGTTGCTCCCTGAAGTAGGGAAGAGTCGCGACTGGGGAGGTCCTCAGCCCACGCACAAGAGGCAGGCTGCACGGTGACGTCCTGCAGCGAGCGGCAATCTTAAAAGGAGTGCAGCAGTCACTGGCGCAACTCCGAGCTCGCTTCTTCGTTCAGGGTCCAATTGGGAAAGCTTTCCTGCAGCCAGGCATTGCCGTTTGCGGGCTGGCTGGAGATCCAGGTGTTCGTCCTGGTCAGCTTGGCCACTCGTCAAAAATCCAGTCCGCAGTGGAACAGGTACTGGTGTTTGCGACGCTCTAGGAAGGTAGACAATCAATCGCAGTCTCTGGCTCACTGGACCAGGTGTCGTGCAGACTCGCACCAGCTGGTGCTCCACACGTCGTCACAAGGGCAAGCGTTCTCAACTGAGGCTGCAGCTCGAGTTGCTCCAGAGTCAGGAGGCTGAGGCTTCCGTCACGACGCGGAGAGCACAAGTCCTTCAGGTGGACTCGGGGCCTCCCTCTGCCCCAAAGGACAATCCTCAGGAGGCCCTTGGTCCGCCTCTTTACACCACGGGGTGGGGAGCAAACAAAAAGCAAGGAGAGAAAAAGGGGGGCCACGAACGTGTTCCACACCGTGGCCCGTTCCGGCAAGAAAAACTTACCATCCAGGAATGAGCCGATCGCCTTCTCAGCCTTCTGGTGACAGCTGGACCACGCCTCCGCCGGAGAGTAGTCCCCCAACGGCACACCGAGGTAATTAAAATACCGCATTATGGGGATCTTCAAGCGGAACCAGTCCTGCTGCCCTGCTCATGTCGAACCAACTGCTACCACGGACGACTTCGCCCTGTTCACCTCCAGTCCTGTCCCGCGGCGTAGCAGCACAAAAAATTTTCGATCGCCGACGCCGGGGTGGACATGGAAGCAGCAGCAGAAGATCGTGCGCATATGCCGACACGGCTGGTGTACCTGGGCACCCCTGTGTGCCCCGTCCCTTCCCAAATTAGAACACGGACAAGGAGCCTCATAAGGAAAGCCCTCTGGGGCAACCAGAGGTCCCGCGTCCGGCTTAAAGACTTGTGAGCTCCACGCAGGGACGGTGGACTTGGTCTCCTGACGTTGGAGCGCATGGAGCGACAGCTCCAATTCAGAAAACTTGCCCTTGTGGCAAAGAGCTGGACAGCACCATGGTGTGCGCCCGCACGAATCCTCGCCCACAGGGCAACCGGCTGCTACGGATTGACCTCAATCCTAGCAGCCAACGACTGTAGTCTGAACCATTGTGGGTTTCAGCTACGGGATCTGGTTGCCCTGGTGAGGGACAATCCGTGGATCTCCTGCATCCCCGCGGACTTGACTACCTGGCTACAGGAGTCTGTTTTGTTTCCGCGTGGGCAAAAATCAACGGCTCCAGCGAGGTGGACTTCTGCCTTCGTCGAGGCCGGAACGCTGGCCAGCCCCTGTGGGAAATTCTTTTCAGCCCACAAAAGCTTTTGTGGGCTTCATTCACCCCCCTTGCCCCCGTGCTGCCCTCCCTCATAGAAGCCAGGGACAGCCAAGAGGAGGCTTCTTATGAAGTGTCCTGCTTCATCAAGGGCAGGAAAAAACTGATGAAGGCGTGGACGTCCCGGGAACTAGCGGACGCTACTACCCTGAGTGTCCCGCCGAATGGACTTGTACGCGGGGGCGAGTTGCTCGACATGCCTCCGGAGGAGGTGAAGTGGCCCCAGCGTCTTGGGACAACGGCACCCTTCCCCTGCAGTGGCAGGAGATGGCGTTGCTTCTGCTCCATTGGGCCACTTCTGCTCCACTTTTAAGCAGAGCACGCCTGTCTCACTGGACACCGGGGAGTGTGGATGCCAATTGCGCAGAGTGCGGGGAAAGGGAGACCTTTCCCCACTTAATCATCGGGTGTGTTGCCCTCCGTCAGATGTGGGATCGACTCTCGTCGATCCTGAACATTCCGGTGGGCGACCCCAAGAACATTTTTAGACGCCTCCTGGTGCGGGACGCCATGCCAGCCTCCGGGTGTGTAGTAGTGCTCTGTTGCTTACGCGGAATCCTGGACAAGTGGACCGCGTCAAGGAGGTGCCGCACCAGTCGGAATGCCATCCACTGGGCAGCCATCTCTTTGGAGAAGGCTTCCCGTTGGCGCCGACTTAAAAAACATTTGTCGGCACTTGTTCGCATGCGAAACCGGATGCAGAGGCCTCCTCACGGCGTACCGTGATCCCCTCCCTTTCCTCCCCTCCCCAAAAACATTGCTCCCCCCCCCAGGCGTTTTTCTTTTTCTTTTTTTTTTTGGTTTTTCCTGACCCTGCGCCAGTGTGGAGGACCTTATCGGCCTAAGGGTCGGTAAGGACAAGTGCCCCAAAACAGTCAAAACTTTTGTGCTGACCGAAAAAGAAAAATAGTGTTAACAAAAAAAGACTTTATTATGGAATTTTTTTTTGATGTAAAAAATTTTAATAATAAAAGCTCCGGCTCACCCGGGTGAAAAACTTGGGAACCCTCCTGCCCCCTCCCCATAAAACATTGCCCTCTCGTGTTTTTTTTTTTTTTGTGTGTGGTTCTCCCGCCCCCTTCACCAGCGAAGAGAATCTCACCGGTCTGGTAGCCGGTAAAAGCAAGTGTTCCAAGACAGGCAAAACCACGTGTTCTACCTGAAAAAACTTAAGACTTTATTATAAAATTTTAACAATAAATGTCCCAGCATATCCGGGTGAAAAACCTGCGCACACGCGCGGCAGGCAAGCTAGAGTCTCCCTGTACGCCCTCAGCACTTGCTCAAAGTAGGTGCTGAAGAGCAAAGGGCTCAGACTGTTGCCCTGCCGTATCCTGCGGCGCACCAGCACACCGAACACATTTCTTCCTCTGAAAGAAATGTTAAACAGCGCGTCGCGCCAGCAAGAGCGCAGAAAGGCTATTAAAGAGGCCGGGAATCCCAAGCGTTCCAGAAGCTCCAGAAGAAGCTCCTGGTCGAATCAGTCGAATGCTTTGCGCGCTCATCAACGTTTCTTTCAGCGGGCAGACCGTGCACGGCGTGCCGGTGCGGCGTGGGATACGTCAAGGAGACAGCCTGAGTCCCTTGCTCTTCAGTACCTACTTCGAGTTGGTACTGAGAGCGTACAGGGATCCTCTAAAGCACCTGCCGCACGACTGCGCCGGTACGCCGGCGGTTTCAGCGTACGTGGACGACCTTCTGCTGCTGCTCCCTATGTCCACCCCGGCTTCGGCGGTCGAGGAGTTCTTCGACCTGCTGAGTCGGGGAACCGGACTTACGGTGAACAGGGCGAAGTCGTCCGTAATGCCAGTTGGTGTGGCGTGGGCAGGGCAGCAGGAATGGGTCCGTTTGGGGATCCCCACGGTGAGGTACTTCAAGTACCTTGGTGTGCCGTTGGGGGACTATTCCCCTGCGGAAGCGTGGTCCGGCTGCCTCCAAAAAGTAGAGACGGCGATCGGCCCCTTCCGAGGCGGCAGGTTTTTCCTGCCGGAACGGGCCGCGGTTTGGAACACGTTCGCGGTTCCTCTCCTTCGTTCCCTGCTTTTTGTTTGCCCCCCCCCATAGAGAGAATAAAAAAGCGGACGAAGGGCCTCCTCTGTATCGCCCTTTGGGGCAACGGGAGGGCCCGAGTCAGCTTGAAGGACTTGTGCGCTCCGCGTCGGGATGGCGGTCTAGGCATCCTGACGTTGGAGCGGCTGGAGCGACAGCTCCAGTTTCGGATGTTGGCACTTGTGCCGGAGTTGTGGTGCACCTGCTGGTGCGTCCCTGCACGTCTCCTCGTCAAGAAAGCCATTGGGAAGATGGGACTCACGTCCTTTCTTTCACTCCATCGCTCCCGCATCAACCGATGTGAGCTCCAGCTGCGGAGGGTAGCTGCCTTGGTTCGGGGAAACCACGGATGGATCACCTGTCGCCCCGCGAACGGTAGTGCCTGGTTGCAGGAAACCGTTCGCACGTGGGCACAGTGCGGCATGCAACACGCCCAACAGGAACGACGGTTCCTGTTTGGGTGCTACAGAAGTTGCACGCTCCGAGAGATCCTGGAGGATCCGAAGAAGCGAGCGTGGTCAGGAAGAACCTCCCTCGCTGCTGCGCTGGCCTCCCTAATGGAAGATCAGGACAGCGATGTTGCGGCGAAGTGAGAGGTTAGAGTAACTATCTCCGGGAAGGAGAAGAAGATAGGAGAGTGGAAGACGGGCCAGCTAACAGACGCTGCAACCCCGAGTACGCCTCCCAATGGACTTCTGCGCTGGGGCGCGCTGCTCGATGTTCCCATTGAACATCTGAAGTGGCCCCCGGTGCTCATGAACACTTCCACCCTCCCCTTAAAATGGCAGGAGTCGGCTCTACTGTTGCAGCACTGGGGACTCCCCTGCAACGCCCGCCGACACCACTGGACCTGGGGAACGGTGAACCCCAATTGTGTTAGGCGTGGGGAACGGGAGTCCCTCCCCCACCTACTAGTGGATTGTGTTGCCCTTCGGCCCCTTTGGTTCCGCTTTGCCGCGGCCATCGGAATCCCCTGCGGCAACCCCAGGGACGCATTGAAAGCCCTCTTCGTTGCCGACGCCCTTCGGCCTGCGGCCTCGATAGCAGCCCTGTGCTGCCTACGCGGGACCGTCGCCGCTTGGAGTAAGGCTACGGGAGGACCTCGCGATAAGGGTGCCATCCAGCACGCCTTTGAATTTTTGAGGAGGGCGTCGCGGTGACCCCACCTGGATCCAGGAATGCAGAAAGAGCTTGCCGGCATCCTGCGAAGGATGCTACGGCCCCAGCAGCAACAGTGATATCCCTTCCCGTACCCTCCCACTCTTTTTGTTCTTTTTGTTTAGTTTTTTGTTTTCCCCCCTTCCCCCTGCTGCCTTGGTGGACCGTATCGGTCTGCGAACCGGTGACCCGGCAGGCTCCGTGGTTCTTCGTGCGTGGCTGGAGCATTGCTGCAGCAACTGACATATCTGTTAAAGTTTATTTTTAAATGAACGACCCGGCGAAATCCGGGTGAAAATCGAATGCTTTGCGCAAGTCGAGTGCGACCGCGAAGACCCCCACGTGCTCCCGACCGTCCCGCGAACCATCAGCGGATGTCCCGGAAATCGGAGTGCCGACCGTGTTCCCTTCGTTTGTTCTACCCCGCTGAAACTGAAACCAGGTGTTCGTGAAGAGCCGGTTGGCGTACATGCTCCGCCCAGGAACAGCGTAAGTCTGCTACGGGCTGATGAAGCTTTCCGCCACCCGCCCTGGTCGCTCCGACCACAATTTCGCCGGCAACTTGGCGTCCACGTTCAACACGGTGATGGGACGCCAGTTGCTGAGGTTTCGCAATTCCCTTCCCTTCGTGAGGAGACGCATCCGTGCCGATCGGAAGGAGGCGGGAACATCGTCTGTCTCCCGAATCAACAGCGTTAAGCGCTGCACCAGGGGAGTCAGCTCCGCCACGAAGCATTAAAAGAATTCCGCGGGCAGGTCGTCCTCTCCCGGTGCCTTCCGCCTCTTGAACTTCCCGATTGCGGTGATAATTTCACCGATCGTGAAAGACTCGTCCAGGCGGGCTCTCTCTTCCTCTCCGATCGCCGGTGCGCCATCCGGAAGAAAAAGCCGGGAGAATTTCTCCGGAAGAGTCGGGAGAGCGCTTGGAAATCCAGCTGCAATGGCGCACCATTGCCATCGCAGCGAAGTTGTGGAGCGCCCCTTGGTGCGTTCCGGCCCGTCTCCAGGACTCAAGGACTCGCGTCTCAACTTCTGTGCCCCGGCCGGAAGATCAGAGGATGCGGCCTCCTCCTTTGACGCATGGCTACAATTGCCAAGGAGAATGGCTGGATGGTATGCAGCCCCGCCAACTCCGCATGGCTGGAGGAATCTGTTAGAACGTGGGCGAAGTTAAATGCCATTCTCCTGAAGTGACAGCTGGAACTGCGTGAGATTCGGGACCTACGCCCGCTGCACCCTGAGGACCATTGTGGAGTGTCCCGCAAAGAGCACATGGGAGGAGACCACCCCTTTCGCTACGGCTCTGCCCTTCCTATGGAGGGCCCTCGTCAGCGGCCGCACACCGAAGTGGCAAGTCTACCGTCGGATCGCGGGCAGAGAGAAGATGAGCGGTTGGATCATGTGAGAGCTGTCAGATGCCACGACCCCGAGTGTGACTTTTGCGATGGGCGAGATGCTCGGCATCCCGACGGATGACCTGAAGTGACCCCCGGTACTGAATGGTTCCAATATCCTCCCCCTCAAGTTGCAAGAGTCGGCGCTCCTGTTGTTGCATAGGGGTCTACCCTGCAACGCGCGCTGCTTCCACTGGACGCGGGGAAGAGTAAACCCTGAGTATGCCAGGTGCTGAGAGCGGGAGTCCTTCCCCCACCTGATAGTTGACTGTCCTGCCTCCCGGACCCTGTGAGAACTTTTCGGAACGACCCTTGGGATTCCGGTTGGCGGCAACCCCAGAGACGTTTACCGCCTTCTCTTCGTGCGGGAAGCCCTGCAGCCAGCCGCAACCCTGGCAGCACTTTGCTGCATCCGTGGGATTGTGGCGGCCTGGAGTGAAGCCGAAGATGAAGATGTCAACGAAAGGGACGTCATCCCGTATGCTGCTCGCTTCCTGCAGAGATCTACCGAATGGCCGCAGCTGGGTGGACTAAAGAAGGACTTCGAGGGAATACTGCAAAGCATGGACCCTCCTACCAGTGGTCAGTGATCCCTTCCCGGCCCTCCAAACTCTTTTTTTTATTTTATTGGTTTTATTTTTCTTTTTGTTTTTTCCCCCTTCCCCTTCCACTGCCAAGGAGTCACGCTGGTCTGCGTCCCGGCGTCTCGGCAGGTCCGGCGAAATGTTGGCCGTTAGTGGGGCCTTGTATCACGTATTGTTATGACATCAGAAAGAGTTTGAATAAAGGTCCCGGCGTATCCGGGTGGCATCGCAGACGTGTGCCGTGCCAGGCAGACGCATGTGGGATAACTTGAGGTGCGCCCAGACCCTCCTGGGATGCAATCGTATCCTGAGCAATGACCTGGTGCTGGTCTTCACCGATATCGAGAAGGCCTTCGACTCGGTGGACCACGCTGCTGAAGATCCTCGAAAAGCAGGGTTTCCAGGGGAGATTCGTGCAACATGTGGCACACACTTGGGAAGAGGCCAATTTCTCGATCACCGTGAACGGGCTAACGTCGCAGAACATCCACATGAAAAGAGGAGTCCGATAGGGAGATGCCCTGAACCCCATGCTCTTCGTTCTGTACATGGAGGCGATAAGCGCCTTCGTCTACCGCGAGAGCCGGCTCAAGAGTATCAACCTGGGGGAAAGAAGAAGGCAACATCACGCACCTGGCCTACGCTGACGACCTGCTTTTCTTCATGTCTGACGAGTGGGACCAGGAGGCATTCCTGAACTTCATTCAGGCCATGGAATGCGTTCTCGGACTCAAGGTGAACTCCAACAAGTCCCATCTGCTCGCCGTGGGAATACCGGACGTCACCGTCCTTCACGTTCATGGCTTTCAGATCGCGGACAACGTCACTTCGGGGTACACATAGGCGACGAAACACCTGCCCTGGAGTTGCAGCAATGGTCGACCATCCTGGTCAAGCTGCACGAGGAGTCCAGCCAATACATCGGGAGATGTTTTTCGCAGAAGGATAAGGGTAACCTCTGGAACGGGGTTATGGCGCCGAAGTTTCTCATCGCCGCGTCATTTCTAGCGTTCCCCCCAAGGACGACAAAAGACCTGGCCAACATCCAGAGGAAACTTGTCTGGAACGGCAAAAGACCAAAGACAAAGCTGCAATACCTGCATCTCCCGCAGACGGAAGGAGGCACCGGCTTGCGCGATGTAGCCACTACCGTGAAGCTCCAGGACCTAAAACATTTGGTCCGAATAGTCAGCGCATGGGACGAGTGGCCGTTTGAGTTCCACCGTGCCTTCACAAGATTGGTGCAAGGAACCGATGGCCTCATGTCCGCCATGGAGCTCACCGCGGGCTACTGGGACAAAGTGGACCCAACGTCGCTGCGAATCCAGAGTCTGATGTGGACCTTCAAATTACGAATTGTGCCAAGGAGAAAGCAGCTATGGAGCAAAAAACTCACCAAGGTGATCCCGCTGTTTCTCAGCGTCCCTTGGGAAACGGGAATGTGGATCCAGAAGACCCGGAAAGTGACCATGGACGCATGCGAGCGACTGTCGAACAGGGTGGGTATACACGCACGACGAGTCCTCGCATATAAAAAACAACTGGAGAGGAGGATAACTCACAGGACCCGGGAGCTTTGGCAGGATCAAGGCACGCAGTGGTCCAGGGTGAACTTCCTGAACAACAACTCTCTCAGTTCCAAGGAGACATCACCATCGGAAGCAATGCGAAAAATGAAGTCGAAATTTGACAACCCCGCCGTCGACTCAAAGGCGATCGGGGCGGTCCTATGGAGATCCTCGCTGCCACCGGAAGTTGAGGATTGCTTCCTGATGTTTTACTACGGAGGCATCCTGTGTGGCACAAGGCTCCAACACTGGACCGGGAACCCCGACGACGACCAGTGCCCAGGATGCGGGTCCATCGAAGATGACCTGCACATCTACACCTGTCGCACCCTCGTCCGGAACTGGAGAGTAGTAAAGCGAGAGGTGCAGAAGGAGGATACGCCGACGCTGGAGATCCTAGGAGGGCTCTTTGAAGGCGAAAACGGCGTACCCCTCTACAACCCCACGTGCGAGTGATCGTGGCCTCCTTCATGAGGAGTATCCTCATCAGAAGAGCGAAACTTTCCCGTGGACAAGTGTTCAGTGCCCCGGACGTTCTACGTGGACTCCTGAAAAAACAAATATACATCCGAGCATATGGGAGAGTCCCATCCTGGACTTTCCTGCACTACCTCCGGGTAGTGAATTGTGCGGCCAGGACGGTGTAGTGCTGTACCCGCGTGGGCCGCATCAGTGTGTTTTGTTGTGTGTGTAAATGTCGAGTGAATGGTTTTATTCCAATAAATTTACGCCACCGCGAGTCGGACTGGGGAAAGAAGAAGCAGGTCACAACTATCCGATGTGGAATCGGATGACACCCTGATTGATTTTCATATTTTTCAGTAAGAGTAATTTTACAGGAGACCTGACAGCGATGTTCGTTTCCTCAGCGATTGAAAAGCTTTTCGTACAGTCCTGTGACTCCATTTTTCGTAATACCTGGTTCTCCATAAATGTAATCAATCATCAGTCTGTGGAATATGCGCTGCCGTAGTTTCCGAAATAAAACGTGGAGCATATTTTTCCTATTGCTCGCTTTTTTTCTCTTAGGAAGGAATCTTCGACGAACAAGCGAACGAAGTATACTCATCCCGGAAGTCACTGAAAGCATTCGAATTCGAACGTGGAAACGTTCAGGTTTTTCTGGCTAAAGGTTTTTGGCATGTCCTACCAGACATCACGAATCCACTGACCTTGACCCCGTCATTTGAAGGGTTCATTGCAGACCAAAATGTAAATGTCTCATGCGACTTAAAACTAACGAGTATTATGATGCTCGTGACTTAAAACTTTAATTTCCCTTTTTGAAGTTTGAGAAAATAAATCGACAGCTGGCCAATGGCGAAAATGACAACCATCTTCATGGTGAGGGAGCAGTAAAAGTAAGTGATGAGCTTTTTCTTTTGAATAAATTCGATGAGAGTTGGAAAATTGGTGCTTGAAACATTTTCGGTGCTCCATTTACTTATCAAAATTTCGCGAAGGGATCCGATGACTTCTTGTATGGGATCGAGACTTTTTCCGAGCTGAGGAAAATGAGAACGAGCCATGTAATAACCAAGAGATATGTGGGTTGCTCTTATGAATGTTTCTGCAAATATGCCATGATGGAATGTTTCCACTGGATCTAAAAAATGCTGAAGCTTATCCCAGATCAACTAGCAGCATGCTTTAGAGGGAAGTACTTGTCAAACTACTGAGACTCTAACAGTTCAAAGTTTCACTTTTCGCAGAAATCGTTCGAAGAGTTGCGAGTTATGAAAACGCGACTTACTGAAAGCAAATGAAAAAATTCAAGGAATGCTTCATCAGGATCTTTGATAGAGTATGATCATCACGAAAAGAATGCTAGCTCCCGCTCTTAGTCATATCGTCCTTTGAAACAGTACTCATGACGCACTTGTGGTAGGTTAGTGCTGTAAGATTGATGTCTTTGACGTGGCAATTAAAATGAATGATGAGTGTTGCGGCAACGTAAAAGAACGTATACTAGGGGGGGGGGGGAAATAACCCATGGGTCCTACTATGAGGGTACTTTAAGTAAAACTCAAGAAATCCATGGCTTCTAGAAAATCCATGTTGAACAAAGCTGTCTAATACATTGTGAATAAAGTGTCCGAGATTGTTTGAAATGTATCACAAACAATTCTTAAAAAAACGACAACTGATCTCTGGAAGAACAGATTTAGGTTTTATTTTATCTAACTGATGACTATAAACATGAAGAGGTCTGCTTTGCAATAGACAAGATCGGTGTTTATCAACTATCCATGATGCTAATGTTATTTTCTGATAACATCCATTTGCAGCATTGCTGTTTGCTAAAATCCATAGAACTCCAAATTGAAATAAGAAGAAACAGAACATATTTACCAAGGTGTATATATGTCTACAAATAGTTCCATGTAGTTCTAGGAACACTGGTTCACATGAAGGGTTGTTTATTTTGAAGCATCGTTCACTGGGATTACTGCAATTAAGGACCAGTAGGGGGAACCTTCAGGAGCCTCTTTATTGTATGGCATTTCGTTGTATTCACTGATATGATAATAACTTCAATTCGAATTAATGATAAACCACAGTTAGAAAGATACTTTTTTATCGTAGTACTTGTTGATAATAGTATTTCCTTCTCTTTTTTTTTGTAGGAAATTATTGGTTTTTCACGTGATGTTCATTTTCCTTGGTTTTCCTTTTTGAGGTTTGAGAAAAGAAATCAGGAGCTAGCCAATGGTAAAATAAAAATCCTATCGTTTTTTCCCATCATACCCATCCATTTTTTCTTTCGTTAGGTTTCAGAGGTGCAGCTTTCATTTGAATCGGGCTTGCATTCGTAGAGGAGTTTCCAAGGTGAGGAACAGGTTCTCCAGCCAGGCTGGATAATTTTGATTCGAGAATGAGATCACGTCTCGTTTTTTTTTTTTGAAGGAGTTTGTGATGCTTTCCTTTTGACTTATACGTCCTAGCGTTTGTAGCCAATGGTACATGCCTGCAACTGTACATCTATGATGTTAAAAATTGACTGAAGTCCATCTCCGCACTGAGCTTCTATCATTCCATAAACAAATCGGATCCATCTCTGCACTGATATGTTGGCAAGATGCAATTTGCCCAGAGCCCACTGCCAGCACAAAACTTTGTTGCTTCCATGCCTATCCACAATAAATGTGCTTTCGTTTTCACTTTCTTGCCAGTGCACTTTTAATCTGATCTGGTTATTAAGTTGCAGTGAAGCCATGAAATTATTCCTGAAACCCTCCTCTTACTTCCTCGGGAATTTTTTTACAGTCAAGATACATCCTTGCTGTGACCACAGAATCATCATTTGCGTATGGAAAGTTGCGTCCACTCAAGTCGACGCTATCTCTTCAGCTATGGAATGGTATTTCAGGGAGGGTTGAAATCCAATTTTTCGAAGATGATCTTGGCATGTTTTCTCTTCCAGCACCTGGTGGGCATAAATAAATCGCGACAAACGTGATGTATCATTTCGTTCTTGTCATTTCATCCAGATATGCCTTTGTAAAGTCTTCTTTTCCAAGATTCCTCTCTTGCTTTCAACTATCTCTTTGTGAGCGCAGTTTCTAAATCTTCATGTATCTGCGTTGTAGCTTCTTTAGCATCGAATCTTTTTTTCCAAGGAAAATAAAAAAGTTCACCCCAACCTTACTTTCTAATTGGTACCCTAAGGTTATTACATTAACTTTCAGTGCTAGGAGGCTTGATTTACTCGGACTCCATGCAATCGGAATCCATAATGTCAATTTAGCACCGGACCCTGATTTTCCCTTTCCGAATGTTCCTCAAGAAGCGCTATTCGATGAGAATTATGACTTTCGTCTGCATACGATTGGGAAGAGCGTCCATAAGATATCATCATGCAAGTCCAGGGGCTCGATATGGTTTACAGACATTTGGCTGAAACGATTACGCTGAAGACGATCTTCAGTGCATTTATCTGGAAAATATTTTCAGCTTTTTGCTACCGATGTGGCTCTGGTTCTGATAAATCTGTGCAATAATTGCAATAATTGCAAGTGGTCCTCCCAGACTTCAAAGCATAATCAAACCGGACTCGAGCAGATATGCAAATAAACTGTAAATATAGACCTCCAGCTACTAAATTATTTCATTAGATGCTCTGTAATTATTTATTCTAAAAGATGGACTGGAATCCCCTCATTATTTCAAAACTGTGAGCATTGCTCTCAAGATCATTGCTTCATTAGTTTCCTTCCAAATCATGCTTTATATAATTGTACGTTGATTGAGAATGCATAAAGGTCGAATCTCTGTGCAAGAGATCAAAGAAATGAACAACGGCAGCTCAGTTCGATCAGCTGGGTTCTTGTTTTGTTCCTTCTCCAACCTCGCGAATACTCTTGCAAATGAATAGTGAGAAGGCCAAAAGAAAAAATGAGGTCTTCTCTACTCATGGAGCCTGTGTGGAAGTGGGAAGGCTGTTGGATACACGTCAGGGAGAGAATGGTGGGCGAAGATGAGTGAAGTATTTTGCAGGGAACATGATCTGCAGACAGAAAACTTAATCTGACTGAAAATCTAAGTGAACGAATCGCGTGTTTCTGAGCGTTTGGTTCCCGCAAAAGTAATCCATACTCGGGACGGTCTGCAAACACCAGAGAAAGACGGACGACGCTTGATGGACCAATTCCGATGGTAGGCAGAGAAGGAATTTTGCCTTCCATAGACGCAACCGGCGGTCATTTATTATGTTGTGCATAATGTTTGTGCATGCGAGTCAAGAGAGATTTCGGACACATTTGATCGTCACAGGATTCCTCCTCGACTGGGCTTTCTTATTAGATGAAAATCATGCCAGCTATATTTCCGAGCTCTTATGTCATCGTATTGAGTAGGCCACGATGTGAACTCATGAGATCCAATAATTTCGGGGAGACTATTTAAAAGAAAAAAATATGCACGGTAAGGTATTTGCTTGCTCACTCACTGCGCGATTCCGGTCCACAGGAGGAACGGATACCTATTCCCTGCTTACCTAACATCGACCTGTTTTGGGTAAACGCACAGGTTTCGGTCTTTACTGAAAAAACATAATGTCATCTGGATAAACATAGACCGATGTAGATTTTATATTAGTTTCTTGCTTCGCATTATTATTCAAAGGATAAAAGAAAATGCCGATTAAAGTGAAACTGCTGGAAAGCTTTCTGCTGTCGCTATGAGAACAAAGTGCTGGAGTTGCAATTTCTTGATCTCGTCTGAGCAGTCCCCGCTCATGACTGGAACACAAAAACCCACCTTACTGCCTCCTGTTGGGGTGTGAAAGGGCACTGATTTCCAAGAGAAACTGGTGGTAACGGAGAAACTATCAGTCATCATCCGAAGGACGTCCTATGCTTCTTTAATCTTTGGAGCAGGAGATTCTTAAGGAAATATCTAAAGGCACACTGAGCTGTTTCTGCCTAGCCAAACCTTGCGAAATACCAGCAGCTCGCCTTGCTGAGTACCCACAGATTTGTTTCTCTTCAGCCGAATCCAGCGTTGTTTACACAGCGGCCATAGTGTCAAAATGATCACGAATCGTAATCTCTAGTAGCTGTGGGAACGGGCGTTTTGTTTTGGACATCACAGGGGGATCATTTCTTCTCCGGTGCAGCTTCTAGGAGATCAGCAGCAAAGTACCTCATAAGAATCAGCAAAAGAATGAGCATCATAAGAATCAAGGGGGGGGGGGGAACCATGAACCTTTTATATCATAAAAATACATGGTTGTTTTTTCATCTTTCTTCACAAGCTACGCTATGCTTCCTTGTAACTATTTGGCCATATCAGCTTTTATTTCATAAGATTTCCAAATGTAAACAGCTCGGTCGAAAAGAGAATTTCCGTCCAGAGGCCAATTTGACTTCTTTCCCTTTCACACTTTATGGGAGTTTCCATACTTTAACCACAGCTTGAAACAGCTGCGAAAACCGTACTGGTGCTTTGCAGTCAGACTGTCGATTTCTCACGGAGACGCTAACCGCATTAGCCTTCTCACCATTAGAAGTCAGCAGGGAGAGAAATCAACAGGTTCCATAGGTGTCGGAGAGGAGCGCGAGTGTTCTAGGTCGACTGCTGACTTCTAGGGCGGTCGAAAAAGGAAAAATATGTTAAAAGAATCGCGTTCCTCGGTATAGATATGAAAGATTGCCTTTTCGGTGAGTAGCAGAGGAAACAGCATATGGACTGGATTGATTTCCACACGCTGAAACGCTGTTCAAAGGAGGACTAACAGATATGCAGCGAAAGGCCACAGAGAAAGTCCGATCTCTGGAGATCCATACTCCCGAACTCTGCTCACGCTGATTGATGGCTTTCGGAAAACTCACGGTGGACAAGAGATTCTTCTGCGAGGCTCGGCGAGGTCGAAAATGTATGTCACTCCTCAAAACAAAGTTATTTAATATTGTGACTACCAAACGCTGGAGCCTGTTGACTGCTGCTGTGGACCAGAGATATGCTGTACGAGGGTAAATTGAAAAAAAAAGTATGACAGTTTATGTGCAGAACCATGCGATTGGTGCTCCCGAAGTCATCATCCGATCTGACCTCGGAGTCTGGACGAACCTTTCGATGGTAACGAAGGTTGCAGGAGTGGCTCAACGAACAATTCAAAAATCCCTATGTCTTAAACATCACTAAACTCGGAGTACACTTCTGAGGATCGTTGCAGTAAACAAGGGGAGTATACTGAAACAAGCACTAAATTTTGTGTAAATTCATTTCCCTGATGCAAAATGAAAAAAGTATTTTTCATTTTTGGATTTTGTTTCGTATGTGAATGATGTGTGTAGTGGAGTAGTAAGAGTTCTGTCCGTAAGATTGGCTAACAACGTTACCTCTATCCATTGCGTTCCATTTGATGTCGAAGCTTCATCCCACTTCACTCGCCACTAGAAAATTATAAGAGTCAGAAAATTATGGTTATGGAAAGATGTTTGGCTTTGGACTGCAAATGTAATTGGTAAAAGGGATTGGAATTTCCGATAAAACTTTCTTTTTAAAGCACGAGGGTGTACAACCGTCGTCAGTGTTTCGGATATAGAATATTCAAACTTGAATGATAGAATTCAAGACAGTGGATAGCTGAAGATACAGGACCTTTTTAGAAAATGAAAGAGCTTGGAACTTTGATGCAAGACTCAAAAACGTTAGTTTGTAAGAATGCAAGATAAAAGGCAGTAACAGGCAGATTATCAAATTGCGAATTAAAATAGTATCATAGATGACCTAATCCTAATGACATCTTTCAGGATAGTTTTAGTAGCTCTTGGTTGTTTCAACGATTACTGTAGAATATGTCGGACAGTTGGATCATGAAACAACCAGGAATGTGGAAAACCATATCCATTTAAATCGAACGTCCAAGAGCGCATGAAACGTTCAAATGGATATGAATTTTTAGGAATATAAAAACGTTCTGAAAATATTGCAGTTAATTCTTCAAAATTGTATTTACGAAATCGAATCGCATCAGCTGTTTGTACTGTCCCAACTGGGGAGCAACAAGAAATCACCGGAAAGGGGAACCTGGCAATCCTGTTCCCTTTCAAGAGGTCGAACTTTAAATGAACATAACTGGAGCAGTTAGAGTTTAATTTCATTAGACAATTTAGATCTCTACATTCAATGTAGGTAGGAGAATTTTTTTAACATATTATTAGACATTCGAATACAAAAAAAGTCAAGGTCCATCTACGTGGAATCGTACAGTTCACTGCGCATCTTTCCATTCAGTAATTCCAAACTGTTATAAAACGAATTCTGACCGAGTAGCACCCGACTAAGAATACACGTTTTCCAGCAGACGTTTAAAAGATAAAACGAATGGACCAAACCAAGTTGAGGTGTTCATATCAAACTCACGTTTGCATTGTGTTTAACTTACACATTCCAAACAATGTGTTTGAATATAAATTTATGTTATTCAGTGAACTGAATTATCCCGAAGAAGTCGAAATGTATCGTGCTCATTCGGTAGCAATCATAGATGATTCTCGACACTTTTGAGGTTCAGTGAAAATTTCCAAAATGAGATACAGATCCTGTAAATTACAATCATGTGTGTGTATGTGTGTTTTGTGCCTTTTTTTTTTTTTTAACGTAAGGGGTTACTGTGGTTACTAGACGACTTTGATTCGTCATTTAAAGGCTCTTTTTCCTCTGTGGTTTCTCCGGAATCAGTTTTCATGCTTCTTTCACAGATCTGTTTAATGCTTATTCTATTTACATAGAATCATGAATACATTGAGGTGCGTGACGGACGGGCGCCCCGTTACCTTGGTACCGAGCTTGCTTGGTTTGCATCCGAAAACAACTCTCCCATCCGTACTGCATGCGGATGCTGAACTCGGCGCCATGGATATTAGGATTTGAATATTGTAGGTACAAACATAAGAGCATCCGAATCCTCACTTGCCAAACTTTCATTTCACGCAAGCCTCAAAATGGGAGGGAGAGAGAGAAAGAAAGAGGAAAAGTCTCCCTATGACGGATACGGTTTTTTGCACTTGTTTTTTTTGTACCCACATTTACTCCTTTAAGGTTTTTCCTCCCTCTCATCCCATCTTGCAACTTCTCTGGAACGAAAGTTTGGTAAGCGATGGCTTGAAAAGAAGCGTCGATATTCGGATATCGTGGGCAAGCATTGGTATTTATCTGTGAATAATCAGTGGATTATTACCAGTATGGACTCAGCATTCCACATGTTGTTGCTGAAGGGTTCAACAAAATACAAAAATTAAAAGAGTAATAATCGTAGATGTTATTAAATTTGATTTTGCAATTTTATTTCCAAAAAATAGTTTTCGTGATCAATGTTTGCGTCCAGAACAGTTCTTCGGCAGGTCATACTTCCCAAAGGCCTGATTCTTTTGTTTCTCTAAGTACCATCCTTTCATGCTCTGATGCAATCACAGCTCAGTTATTCATGCTACGGTGTGCAGTGCCTCGAAGGGGGGGGTGGGGGGGAGGGGAAGAAAATCCCTCATGGTGACATGGAAGCACAAAATATGGACCGACGTAAATCGCCTATAGATACGCAGGAAGCTGTTTGTACAGGAAAACCTGTGTCGAAATATTTATGCTTCTCACATAAGTCCTCTTGGTGTGTCCAGTTATCTTTGCTATGGTCCTTTTCCGGATACCGTGGTACGGGAAAACGAGGTTGGTGATAATTTGAAGCGCAAGAAACCGAGTGAGTGTTTGAGGAGTCTTCGAAGTTTCCGCGATGGATCCCGTATTGCGAGTATTGGCAAGGGAAAACACAATTGCTGTCCATATTATGGAAAGGCACTATAGTTTGGATATTTGACAGGCAGTTGAAGTTTTCCGGAAGGCTATCAGGGTTGTGCGAAGGGACTCCTGAAAAGAGGCCAACAAGCGGGTTGCTGTTAACAAGAAAGTATACGGTCCTCGAGGTCATTATCGAAAATCACGAGTTCTTTATAGAAACTCTAGAGATCCTCAAGTTCTTTTCCTGAAGGGATGAGGATCGAAAATATGCATAGATTCCGAGTTAGAATAATGAAAACCTATCGGCTGCCAGCCCCCCACCCCCTATTTTCAGCCTGCGCACAGGTTTTGAATGAAATGCCCTCTGAAGGTACAATCCCCAACAAATGAAGTAATAAAAAGGGTCACCCACTTGTTTGAAGATCATATTCTTGCTTCGGGAACCTGTAGCGTTTGTTCCTTATGGGCGTAAATGATTTAAAGATACTGTTTTGATCCCACTGATTCTCGGAGAGATAATTCGAAGTTTCGTGGGACTTGGACTTGTTCTGCATCCTTTGCCAGCTGCTGATGAGCGGAACAGGTACCAAACTCTGCATTTGTTTGTCTTTACCCTCTTTGAATCCTTTCGCGAAGGGATTGTAGTTTATTTTCAGTGTGGTAATCTACAATTGAGAAGATCCGCATTAAGTGCAGGTTTGGTCTGAATCCTGAAACATCTGCGATAAAGTGCAGCCGGCAGGAAGCAGTAAAGATTTACAGCAAGGAGAACTCTATGTTCATCTGGCGCAGTATACGTATCCAGGGCTTTTTTTTTTTTTTTGTTGTTGAAATTGGCAACGATATTTCAAACCAAAGAACTGCCATTTCTCCCACCATAACTTTCTAAACAAAGCTAAAACTGCTTCAGAAGCTCAGAACCCACACACTCTTGGAAACCCCATTCTCAGAACCCCTACCTGTCTTCCCGTGGAATCGTTCTTTAAAGAGAGAACTTTTCGACATGAGGAATGCCTTGCCAAAAACCAACAAATTCAAGAGAATCCCTTAGTCATGGAACGGTTGTTTAATTGACTGAAAGAAAGGCTGTGGAAAATTATTTTCAACTTCGAAATTTCCCAACTTGCAGAAATTCCAGGAGTTTCTGATGTTATTTATTTACTTATTTGAACTACTAACAAGCGAATAGTAGTGGCAGCTTTGGATTCAGGTTGCAACATGAAACTTTTCATATCTGTTTCGATATTTATTGGAAGAAAAAAAAAAAAAAAAATCAAAGAGTGATGTCTCAATTAGCTTTCGGAACTCCAGCACGGGCTGGGTAATGTCATGTAACCTAAGCTAAAAAATCTCCTAACCATTTCCCGATGTCAGTGTTCGAGTGGAATTGTAAATGCTCCTGTAAAGTTTGGAATATGAAACAGTTTTGACAGAAAATTCGCTTTCAGTAAGAGAGTTCCTGTGAGTTCTGTAAAACGGATGCAATGAAATCATAGAGTCCAGCGTTTGGTCCATGCAATCGGTCTTCCACTTTCGGAAGCATTTGCATCAGTGCATCCCGAAAGGGAGAGTGCACGTGTAACCAAGTGGATCAAAATGTACACCATAAACCAAGAAGGTATGACTACGGCATAGCTTAGCTCATTCATTGAATCCCTCGTGTATGGTGCAAAACCTATTTTTATTTTCAGAACCCAGAAAAGTAGCATACTCTTTCCATGGAATAGTTACCCACATTAGTAATGATAGCAAAAAGTGCTGGTGCGAATACAGGGTGCATACACCTTTCTGAAAAGAATTTCACTAAAGTGCAGCTGCCTTAGGCGACTTTTGCTATAATTAATAAATCCATAATGAGGCGATAATTCAGACTTTTAAAGATTTTAGGAAGACCAAAGATTCTGGAGATTTTGTCTGATGAAAATGCTTTACTGGAATTATCTATATAAAGAATAGGGAACGGATAGAAAGCAATGTAGAAAGAAAGTATTGCTGGGAGCTGTGTCCACAGGCATCGAGTTTATTCGTTCTCTTACGCTTGTGAGGTTCATTCTAAAAAGCGATCTTTTTTCCAATGTAGAATTATACCTTAGGAGAAGAAAACGACCTTAAAAGAACTTTCATGGCCTTAAAAGAACAAAAGAGCAATAATATGGTAGCAAGAGCGCGCTTAGCTCTTTCTCGCTGAAAAGCGTTCGCGACTCTAGAATCCATAGAGGATAAGGAAAGAATAAAAGCAGTAATAAACCAGTAAACCGGTTCGTTTCTGTGTTTGGGACGAAACAAGTGAAAAATACTATGAAGAATTGCCAAGTAATCTCTGCTTTTTTTACACAAACACGTGCGAGTACTTCGAGTGGTTCATTGCAAGGAGAATCCAAAGATGGTGTCCAAACAGTCGCAAGCAAACAAGATGCTGTAATGCGGCGAAAACAGAGAAAAGTAGGATTAGCAGTTGTCTGATTAGTGGATAAGACCATGGTCACCGACCGACATCCTTTCAAAGTTACAATGATTTCAAGGACGAATCCAGAAAACACGAAGACGCCGTTCTTGCGTAACCAGGACGAAGTCGAGATTTCTACAGTGTTCTCGTAGAAAGTTTATCCGAAAGTTCGAGATGGGATTTTAAAACAAGAAACATGATAATGGGAGAGGAAGCACGCATATGCGAGAAGAGGAGGCGCTTTCAAATTACGATGAATAACGAGCAACGGAAAGGTAACTTCATAGCAACTATCGAACTTGGTAAACATTCAGAAAGTGACACTCCAAGTTTGCAAGTCTAACCAACGCTTAATAATGGCTCATCTCTGTGGTGGCGATGGTCTACAGAGAATAAGCCAATGCGTCCCTGGCACACAAGGAAAGCTCAGCGAGCGACTAGATGATCCGCGAGCAGAAGGATGCAAAGGAAGAAGGAAACTCGGATTGCACCTAAAAACTGAAATGCAACAGCAGCAACAGGAAGAAGCGAACTGCTTTTTGTAAGATGCTGCGAAAGAGTTCCTCTGAGAAACTGAAACCACCTTACGAGCTGCCCACAAAAGGAATGCCACGCTAACGTTGCGGGGCCGAAGCAGCCATCGATGGCCCCCCTTTCGCGGAAGGCGTGCTCGGCGTAACGCAGCTCCTTGGCTGCCTGGTGCCAGGAGGTGACCATCTTGCCGCCGCTGCCCAAATGCCGCTTCCCGAGGGTTCGGTACCATGCGACGAACCCATAAAGCTTTAGTAGACCGAGTTCAGAAGGGGCGAGTGACGGTCACGCCCACGACAAACACCCACCCACTCACGCAAGAGCATGCACACAACAGGACACCCTCAAATGGGCTTTTATGATTCTCGACTTGAGCGAAAAGCAATGGACTTACTTCTTCGTTTTGGTACGCTGTCACGGCGATAAACTGCGTGGCAGGGAGCGCGCACGTTTTGACGCACTCGGACTCGGCACCGATGCGGAAAACGTGCACTCTTGGTTCGTATTTGTGCAGAGAGTTGAGCGTGATCTGAAACGCAGTAGCAGAGCAAGTTAGTTGGGGAGGGGGAGAGAGGAGGGGAGGAGAGGGGGGCGCATGCGTCCACCGAAAAAATTCTTTGAAAAACTGGAAATGGAAAAAGCAAAGCTGGGAAACGAAGCCGCGATAGTCGGGGAAGAAGGAGGTCTGGAGAGTCGGATTGGAAGCGGATTGCACCTGTCCTTTGATCCCGGGCTTGTTGGTCAGCTTTATTTTGTCAAAACGCACAAAGTCTTTCATCCAATGAGATCCGAAATTGGGAGCTTCCGGGTGGACGTATGTGGTGAAAGCAGGCGGCAGTTCTGCTTTTCCTCCTATCACCCACTCCCCGTTGATGAACTTCCAGCTGGAAAGAGAAAGGACAGTTGCAGGTGAGGACAGTTCTCTGCTGCTGTCCGATCTTGCTCACCGGTGCTGATCTATCTGAACGACCTCCAAGACCACCGAGTACATGATCGACGAATCCAGACCCTTGACTGAGATCCTGATCACCGGAAACATTCTCCTGGAGTTAGGAAGAGAAATTACTTCTTGCAATCGCTCGAGATTCAAACAGCGGAAGGGGGTGCAAGTAGTGGGAATGGCGAAACGAAAGGGAGCCGCACGCGATCTTTGAAAACCATGCGATTCATGAAGACACAGCTGTTTCGAGTGTGGTGTATCACCCGGATCGCTTCAGGCGCGAGCATCTCCGGCCTTTTCGAAGCAGATGCCAGAGGAACTCATTCGTCCGTCCCTTTGGCGACCGTTTCGCGCGTTTTTGGATCTTTTGGTCGTGCAAGCGGCAAGATGCGTCCGTTCTTTTCAAACGATGCTCTCACGCTTCCCTTCACATTGCGATCACGTACTATAAGAAAGCAGCTTCGAGTGCGGATGATCTTAGGATAGGCTCGAAAGCAGCTCATCAGGCGGAGCACCTGATGTGGTCTTTGGATCTTCAGCTCATTGCCACGCAGTCTCTGTGTGTGAATGTGAGAATCCATCCAGGGTAGCGGTGTGGATTTCAAGGGGGAGGCAAATCAAGCCGTGTCCAGGTGCTGAGTGAAATTCTCGCGAATGAGCAAGGGAATTTCGGGATCAAGCTGCTGCACGCAAATCTCCTCTTCCTGAGATTGGATTCACCCAGACTCCACCCCTCTCTCGATCCACTGTCGCATCAAGTCTCTCTCCTCCAGCACTCCAGAGGATAATAAACCATCACTCAACCTCGAATTCCTGCTGCCGAAATTCGCCTGCCGATTCCATGGCCGTGCGACAGCAAGATGACCTGGATGTCTAGCAGGAATCCGTTGCATGTGGAAGACGGTTCTCCTTGAAGAGGAGCGTGTGCAGCTGCAAGGCACTTGCATTTAGGGGACAGATTCCTCCTTTTATCCTTATGCCTTCCTTGAGAGCGTTTGCTTCTTCTTTCCGTGCGTGTGGGCTCCAATAGGTTCTCTACTAAAACCCACGAGTTGTACCCTCGTTTCTGCAGAGTGCTCAGTTGACCAACAGCTCGTGTGTTCAGTGGCTTCGAGGACAGAGCCAATATGCTGCTGCAGGCACACTCAGTAGCAGGTAGGCGGCAACTGAGGTGCGCGCGTTGCACCGTCGGATGTTCGCAGAATGTGGAATCTTCAGCGTTCTGCGAGCTCTCTGACCGTCCCACGTACGGAACCTTTGCGAAGATTTTCAAGGTTTCTTGGATGCTCTCTGCTGTCCCTCTTTCCCTTTCCTCCGCTCCTCGCGGACGCGCATCCAGAGGGGGGAACGCTCGTTGGGAATCCGCTCCCATCATCCTCAGCATCGAGGGCGAACCACTGAAATCCACCAAAAGAGAATCTTCCAAGATGGCCGCCATCCCTTGTACACGAAGATCTGCATTTAACAGTTGAGGAGCTCACAGTCGAGTGTACCGCCACCAGCTCTGGCGTGCCCCGCTCCCTATGATCCGTGGTAAGCTGCGTCTGGTCAAAAGCAAGGACCTCCCCCCTCCCTCTCGAGATCTACCATTTCCCCTTTCCATGGGAGGATGCAGCTGAGTGGGGAGCGGAGAGAGGTCGCTCTCTACCGAGAAGGAAGCGTCACAAATCCACCTCCTCAGGCGTCCTCATCTGAGGTTCTGAATTTCCGATAGTTCTCATCCAGTACTCCTCTCATCTAGGGGGCGGGGGAAGGGATGGGAAGAAAGGACTTCTTTTGGGTGAAGTTCCCTTCCCCTCCCGCTCACCTGAAGGATTCCGCACTCTTGCCCGTTCCTTCTCCAAAGCCACCCTCCAATGCGGGTCACGTGAAACGCGCATCCCGTGCTCATTCATCCGTCAGGAATACGCTCCTATTGTGCGCGGGCTCTCACGCCCTGTACCCAGCATCCCCGATAATTGTCCTTTTTTTTCCCCCTAAGAACCAGTCTCTTAGCCAGCCGGAATCCTCAACTAAAAGTAGGGGGGGGGGGAGAACACAGGACCCCTACCTTCAGGGCAAGGGAGTGTACTCCTACGTAACATAGGGCCTTCCGTGGGTGCATGTGACACCAATGTCCACCCGCGGAGAGAGAATTTTCGCGCTCGGAACGCTCACCGTCCTGAGCACGTCTCCAGGCATCGCCAAATCGGCTGGCTCCACCTCCAAGACGCCCGCTCCCTCGCCGTTTCCGGGAGGAGAGTGGGCGGGTCAAGGAAAATGTCTGTGTGGGTGGGAGACCGATGGCCCTTTCTAGGAAGACTCGACGGCACCGCTTGGGAGCAGCGCCCCTCCGAAGTGCGAGGGCGACGCGAGCACTCTCTTCCGGTCTCTGGAAAGAGGGCCGACCTCGCATACGCCTCCATATTTTCGACCAGGGATCCTTGGAGAGGACCCCCTTCCTCTTAACCCAGCCCCCTTCCCTTTGAAACACCTCGCGTCCATCCGTAAGCGTCTTTCCTGAGCGATGCATCTCCCGGATATGCAAAGTGTAGTATCTCCCGGATATCGCTCTCACGCGCCGGAGAGCGATTCCGCAGGAACCGGCAGGAGGAAGAGCGGAAGGGAGGGGGGGGGGGGAACGAGACTTCGCCGGCTAGTCGCCACATTGACTCATGGGCGCCGTCGCGAAGAGCTTCAGCGTGCTCCGGGGCTTCTAGACCGCCACGATCGGACGCCTCCTCCCCATCACAGCGTCCAGTTGGCGCTGATGCATCTGTGATTTACACGAAGACAGGTCCCCTTCCAGTGCAGCTTTCCACCCCCCACTCCCTCCCTCTGCAGTTTCACTGCAGTGGCGAGCGAGAGAAACGGGAATTAGCCGCTCCCTTTCCCTCCTTCCCTCCGCAAAAGACTTCCTCCTTTTCAGAGGGAGGAAGATCTTTCGTGTGAAAGGGCGCCTTTAGCGGACGAGAATCCAGCGCGCTCCTCCAAGCGTCTCCGGAATGACAGCCGACCGACCCCGCGGAGCCCCAGAAAGGGAAGCGGTGACTCAAACGTCGCTCCGAATGCGAGGAGGAGGGAGGGTGCACCGTCTGCGATCTGACAACCCACGGCAGCTCCTGTCTCGCGGGATCCTCAGGAATGGGGAGGGAGGGTTCGCGGGAACTCGAGAGGGGGAAGAGGAAGGATAGAAGGCAACCCCCATGCCGTTTGCTTCCTCGTCCGGGAAGCGGGGAGAGCGCCCTCGAGACCCTGGGCTCGGCCGCGTTTCCCCAACGGAAAGAGAGACGGGCGGATCGCAAGTCAGCCGCATGCCTGCTGCCGTAGCGACGCCCTTTTGCCCTCCTAATTGCTCCGCCGTCCCAGGAAGTAGCGCCGTGGCGAAGGCGACCGACCAACCAGCCGCGTCGCTCTCCCCCCCGTAAGTGCGATCGGGCCGCCACCGCTGCGGTCCCACACGCTTCTACGCATCCGTAACGTGCGGCTACCGCAGAGGCGCCCGGCCTGTTGCTGCTACTGTCTTCTTGGTTCCTTGCCCACCCTGCCAATCTTCCGTTGAGAATTGGCGCTCCTTTTTTTCTCTTCTCAACAAGAACACGCGGGCGCACTCACATCTCAGGATCCCATGCAGTGATGAAGAAGACGCTCGCGGTCCCCCGCCTTCGCGACTGCGCTCCTCCTCGATCACGCATGAACCTTCGCTCCAGACGCCCAAGAAGCCTTTGAAAAATTCAGAGTGTCATCATGAAGAAGTGTCAGATGAGTGGGCAGCCCAGATGAGGTCGCGCATGCCCTCTTCCACCTGGCCTGACGAAAGGGAGTCCGGGAAGCATGCGAAGCTGGACTTTCCGGCCTCGCATGCTGCCCTCTAGAGACGCGGAAGTCTACAGCTGCCTTCATGAGCATCGGCAGCGGGATCTGACCCTGAACGTTTTCCTCCCCATGCCTACCGGAATCTCATCGTTTCCAAAGATCACCCACTCCGCCATCACCAGCACCGTTCCAGCGTGTGCGCCTTATGAGGACATCCGTCCCCTTCCCGAACGCTCCTCCTGTCACTGTACACTCTCGTCACCTCCGTTCTGTTGATCTCAGGGCACACTCCCCTGTGCTAGCGCGAGCTGTCACGATGCTTCCCTTCGACGGCCACTTCGAGGAAGCGAGTCTCCGCGACCCACCCTCCCGCAGCAGGAGAAGGTCCGATCTTGCTTCGAGGCGCACGTTCTAACCCTTCGGTCACCCTGAAGATTGCCTTCGAATTGCCCCGGTTTTCGGCATCTCGTCCCACTCGATAAAGAAAGTGTAACGGTGTACACGTACCTGTACACCGTCCAGAAACACATCCCCCCGATCGCCGCGGCCATGCTAGTGTGCAAATCCTGAGCAAACCACGTTTTTGTTTTGAGGCTAGAGATCGAGCCTACTGCCTTCGGATGCCATGACGTTCGCTGCTGTCGTTCCAGCAGGAATCGAAATCTCCGTGACTGTACGGCTCAGCATTCTCCCAACTCTCCTGAACCACAACCTCTGCTTCCCCATCCACAACCTTAGGACTAGCTGGAGTCGCTCCAGCCACTGACACAACACTTCAGAACGCTGGTCCACTCCCAGGTCGTTCCGCTGTCTGTGAGTGCGGCGTTCCCGCCAATCTCCGGCTTCATCCAATAATCCCTTCAATGACGGGACTCCACATCTAAAGGACCCCGTCCTAGTCTTGAATGTCCAGTGCTTCTCCATCTTTGGGGCGAGCGCAGCCTTCTTCTCACAGGGTTTCCCTGATCACACGCGACACACCACGAGGCTATGCAAATTATCCTGATGTCTTCAACCTATGAAGCAGAAGTTCGATTCCAGGATCCCTCATCTCTCTAGATGCCCTTGCAGCGCTCCTTCTGTTCACCTCCTTGAAGCAGCTCAGTCAGCAGACATCAGGGTCATAAATGGGTCGCATCTCGACGCCAAATTCGTCGGGAGTGGCTACACAACAACTCCCACCCAGGAATCCACTCTTTTCCAGAACGTCCACCATCTCTTCTGGCATGAGCCCGTGGATCTGCATCTCACCTTTATAGGATGCCACTTCACCAAGAGACCCGTCTGGGCACTCTGGAGAAAAAGTTCCTCTGGGGAGGAGGAGGGGGAGAAGGAGGTCGCGGGAAATTCCCGACTCGCGCGTGCCTCGCTCAGGGATGCTGAGGATGCAGCAGCCGCGCACTCTCCCCCCCCTCAATCATGGGAATGAACGGCTCGGATGTGGAGAGATTGTGGCTTCCTGATGAGATACGGGCAACTCGGACTCTCCAGCTTCCGCCAAGGCCTCATCAGGTTCTCGCCACGTCTTCCACTAAAGGACTTCGCACATCCGGATGCTGTGTTTCGGTTCGAGGGAATCTTCTACTTTGTGCTCTCAATTTTTTTCAACCCCTGAAAACGTCCTTGACCCCGGGTCGTGCACTGATCCTCCGAAGGGTGTTACTGGAGGATTCGTTGGTTTGATGCTGCAGTCGTGTGGCCCGAACACTTCGCCGTGTTCCCCCTCCCGCCTTGGTTCGTGAAAGAATCTCTGGAATCGTCGGTCCGGACTGGCCATCGATTCTTCAGTCGAGGCACGAGATTCCTTGGAGGATTTCCTTGGAGTCGCGCGCCTCGAGAGTCCGAATCTCAAGACCCACAGAACTTCGAGGAAGAGAACGCCCTCGCTTTCCTCCTTGCACGAAATCGATGTTTCTGGGAAATTCGAGCAACACCTGCGCATACGTAGCCTGAGCATGCAAGCCTGGTTCAAACCGTGTCGGGATTTCCTCTCGGTGCGCCCCGGTGTTTGCGATCGAAAGGTGCATTTGGACACTTTTCGAACACGGCTGCAGACGCAGCGCGTTCCCTTCCCTTTTCAGAGCAACCCGATGCTTCAAAACGCAGCGACTTCCGGTGGTGCTGCGATGATGGATGTTCCTTCAAAATGACACCCCACGTATCCTTCCCGGCGACCGAAGAGCATCGAGCTCAGAGACGTTTGCTGTTGCTTCCTTTCCTCCCAGACGACAGCTTCTTGGGCGCGCCGGCCCGAATCCGTCCATTTCTAGTGAACCAGGAATTCTTCAACTCTAGGCGCAGCTCATTCGCCAACAGCCGGAAGGCTGCACCTGAAACGGGAGAGCCCGCGGAAGGGTGTTCTGTGGCTGCGAGAGGTCAAGGAGACCCCGCAGCTACCGTCTTCGTGACTCCTCCGGCGATGCCCTGTGGGAATCTTCCCGTTGCATTCGAATCTTCAAAACTTCGAGGAATAGACTTTATCGTGGGAAATGCAGCAGCTGTGTCTGTGCTGCTCTCCTTCAGGCTTTCCCACGAGTGCCTTCCGAACATCCGGGATGGGATGGGCATCCTTCTTCGCTTCATCGTGCGCTTTGATCCCGCCTCTGCATTCGAACAGCAAATTTTTGTTCACTGATGAAAATCCGTTACTCTATTCGAAGCTTCGATCTGTCGGCCACATCCTTCAAGCGCACTGACATGCAACAAAACGAAGAGGAAGGAAGAGGGGGGGGGGGGGGGGGAGGGAGAGGAACGAATTCCATACCCCAAGACTGGAAGTCATGGGAAATGGAACGGTAGTGACCGGGCAACCCTCTAGATTCTCGAGCTCGTGGCGAAAGCCACGAAAACGCGCTTGCCAGCAAGGATGGGCGTCGCCGACTCGAGAGAAACGTTTCGCGACCGTCCTCTTCCTGGCATCTACTCTGCCACCCTTCTGCCTTTACCGCTCACTTTGCACTGCGGCCAGCTCACCCAGCACTGGGTCCAGCTCACCGACGCTGCGACCCCGAGTACTCGACCTCATGGACTTTTGCGCTGGGGCGTGCTACTGGGTCTTGCGGAGGAAGATCTGCAGTGGCCCCGGCGCTCATGAATACCCGCACCCTCCCCTTGAAGTGGCAGCATTCGGCATTGATGCTGCTGCACTGAGACCTTCCGTGCAATGCCCGCCGGCATCATTGGACATAGGTGTGTGTGGACCCAAACTGTGCAAGGTGCAAGGAGCGGGAATCTCTCCCTCACCTCCAAATGGACTGTGTTGCCCTCCGACCCCTTCGTGGACGCTTTGCTGTGACCCTAGGAACCCCCGTTGGCAACGCCAAAGGCGTTTTAAAGAGCCTCTTCCTGCAAGATGCCCTCATACCGGCCGCATCCTTAGCAGCACTTTGCTGCCCACGCGGCGGGATCGTGGCTGCGTCGAGCAATGCCAGAGGAGGCCAGGACGATAGGGATGCCGATCAGGACGATGGATCTATCTTGCTGTCTTCTTCATAAGGATGGCCCCGTCTGGCAATATTGAAACAAGAACTTGCGGGAATCCTTACAAGGATGCAGAGAACACTCTCTAGCACACAGTGCTCTCTTCCCGAATCCCCCATTTTTGACTGTATGTTTTTTTGTTCTATGTTTTTCTTTTTGTCTCCTCTTCCGCTGTGCTGCCGAGGCGAACCCCGCCGGCCTGCATGCCAGTTCCCGGCAGGTTCCCCCTCGTAGTTATAAGTAACGTGTCAGGATGAAATGTCCTGCCACAGACATGGATGTTTATTTCATAAATAAACGCTCCCGCCTGACCGGGTGCCAACCACTCACTTTGCAGACATTTTCTGCACTCCGGTGCGCGTCACGTGGCTGCTCCTTCCGGTCGCCTAACGAGCCTCTCCGTCTTTCGTCGGGCATCTCCAAACCCCACGCTTTCCCCGATCGAAACCTCTCCCCTTCGCAAACCGGGATGCCAGTGACGCTCCCTGGTTCTGCCCCTCCTCACTCCGGTCTCTGCAGTCAGCACTGCCTACTTCCCAGCCAGCAGGGCCGGCAATCCGATTCGCAGGGAGTACCGCTTCTGCAACGCGGGGCCCCTCTTGAAACCGCTCCACGGTCATGTCCTCTCCCTCCCCCTGTTCTCTCCTCCCCTTCCCCACAAGAGTCAGGATGCCCCCATCTCGGAGCGTTCCCTCCCCGTGGTCCCGTACTCTTGCTCACCCTGAGTGTGAGCCTTTGTCTCCACAACTTCCGCCCTTCTTTCAGGAGAACTTTCAGTATTGAGCAGCCCCGACTACGAAAAAGCCACCATCGGATGTGCTGAATCGCGCCCTTTGGGATCGTTCCTGGGCTCCTCGGAAAACCTCAAGACTCATTCCGGATTCCGTCTCGACTCCACTGCAGCTTAGGCGAGCCGCTGATTGGTTGGTTCTCGAGACGAGCGACGCTCTCCTCCGTCCTTCGTTATCTCTTTGGGAGCGTCCCGCTCGAAATCCATCCGACGGGTTCATCGCGTCGCTGCGTGCAAATTCCCGCCCACAAGCAGGAGCGAGAATCCCTTTCGGATAAGCCCACGGAAGATCGAGAGACGAACCGTCCTTCTGGCAACCCACCGCTATCATTATTTTGCGTATCCACTGCGCCAATTGCTTGAGGGAATCGAGGTCTTCCTCGATTCCCTCAAGCAATTGGCGCAGATCCACTCCACTGGCTCATCCCTGTCGCTATTTGCAGTGGGGAGACAGGAACAAAACCAGGACCAGCTTCTTCTTGGCGTTCCCCCCCTTCCTGCTGTCCGACGCCTGCGCCAACTAGAGCACTGCAGAGAGGCGGCGCTTGGTATCTCAAGTGTTCCCAAATCCAGGCTCGGTGCTGGGGTTGGACTGGTTGCTGTGATGCGCGTGGGAACTTGGGGAATTTCCTGGGTGCAGTCAGACCCGGAGCAGGTGAGCGTGTCGGCTTCCGAGTATTCCACTTCCGGTCGCGGCACAGCCTTCTGCAGCTCCGATTCAAGAGATCACAATGACATCGATGATTGCTCTTCTCCAGCGCTTGTCCTTTTTGGAGAGGCAGCAGGAAACAAAGGGCATCCGTTCGAGCCGGCCCTACTCGCCATTCTTCTCGTGCCGACAAAGCGGCGTTCTCGACCCGCGTTCGCTCGATTTCCAGACCGGGGAGGCCAGCGGGAAGATCCGCCGCGCGCTCGAACCTCAACCGAGAGGCGGGAAATTACCAGCGAAGGACCTGCGCTGCGACGGGTCTCTCGCGAAGACACACCGACAGCCCCGCGAGAGAAGCCGATCGGTCCACTAGCGGGAGCGATTCGTTGCCGCCGCCGCATTCCTTCCGGATCCAGGCATCCCTCAGACGGAACGAAATGGCCGCAGCGGCAGAGCGGCGAGGGAAGAGGAACGCGGCAACAGCAGAGATCGCCAGCCCGATTCCAACACGGCGCTTTTGTGCGACGCTAAAGAAGAGTGCGTCGAAGTCCAAACCGAGGTGGATCGAAGTCTGATGACCCCGCCGAGAAAAAGATTGGTGCCAACGGATGGACTTGAACGAGATCGGTGGTAAACAGGAAATTCATAAATCCGAGAGGGCGTGTAAAGGGGACCTCTGCATTCAGCACGATAAATATCCTCCAGCCTGACAATCTCCAAGGTTCAAGAAGCTCGAAAACGGGCAGCAGAGAGCGAAGTGTTTGGAAGATTTTCGGAAAGCGAAGAAGAGGAGATGCAGGCGGGGTGAAAAGAAGAGGAGGAAGAAGAAGAAGAAAAAATAAAGACAGGCCTCCTATCGTAAGATAAACATATTGACGGGGACGTGCTTGGCCTTTTTTTTGAACAAGTCATCTGCCTCTTCCAGAAGAAAAAAAGTCCATGATTGAAACGCTGAAAGACGAACTGCAACAGTCAAAAAAATAAAAGAAAGAAAGAAAAGGAAAGAAGAGAAAGAAGGAGAGAGGGAGAGGGAAATTCGGGCTGCTGTGCATGGATGAAAGAACTGCAATGTTCCACTCAGGGAGGGAACAAGAGACACTTGCATTTGAATACACCACTGAGTCGCTTCCTCAATTTACCTTGGTAATTAGTATCATTATCGTTATTATCGCGGATTACACTAGCGGCTCCTACAGTTCGTTGAGAGCAGCAGGAGCCAGGAAACTTCCGGATATCGACCATCTCGAATCGATCCCTTCCGTCGAGCCCCATCAGCTTCACTTTCGAGATTTCCGAGGGTCCCCCCTGGTGCACCAGAAATGGTTCGTGAAAATTCGCCTGGAGTGACGGGATCGGCGAAGTCAGCCAAAAGTTCCGGGGCTCTGGGGAAACGAGTGGGTCGCCTGCTTGCCGAGCGGGAACGCAGCGATGTCGGGCTGTGCGGGATCGAATGGCGAGAAGGTGGTTGAGAGGGCGCGGGACGCGCGCGGGCGGAAATGGGACCCGGCCTCAGAGGGCCGCAAACACGCCGGTCTCGCCGAAGAACCGAGCGGCGCTGCACTGGCCCCAGGGTGGCCAGAGCCGCCGCTGCCGCAGAGAGGCAAGGACGCTGTTTGGAATCCTCCGAACAGAGGACTGCGCCGAGATGTGCAAGCATAGAAGCCTTCTCCTCCTCGCCTTGGACCACCCGGAGCAAAGGTGCGGAGTGACCCTGGCACGCCCGAGCGCCCTCGGATCCGGGGCGCGCTCTCGCAAGCTCGGTGCACAGCGGCTCCGCACTGCCTCCGCCCTGCGGGTCCCGGACACTGGCTCCTTCCTCCTCGGTCTGTAGACCCCTTCGAAGCTTCTGATCCCTCCAGGAGACTGCTGGAGCGCCTCACCGTGCCAGCCGCAGCTGAACGGCTCGCCACGCTCGCCGTTCAGCTGCTGCCGGTCGAGGGCGCTCGGGAGCCTCGTGCGACCTTTCTCCTCGCGAGCCGGTGGCGGCAGGCGAGAGACCTCGTCTCGTCGGTGTGATCGGTGCTGCCTCCGCATCCAGAATGCTGGACCACCATCTCTCGCAGGCCAGAGAGAGAGAGCTCGAAGGGTTGCTCTGGGGAAAGAAAGGGGCGAGGAAGGGTAGAAGCTCGAGTCCTCCGGGAGGTTTTCTCCTTGGCTCATTGGGGACTAGATCCTCTGCACAGAGTCGAGCGTGCGGAACCCACATCTCGAGCATCTCTTGGCACTCGGGCTCTCCTTCACTCTCGGAGCGTTTGCCGAGCTGCTCGAGTCGCAGCGGGCGAGTGCTCGAGCTTCTGGTTGCACGTGAATCAACGTTCCCATGCTGTGCGCCGTTGTCCCGGAAACGGGATGGAGGCCTCTGTGATCTCCACGAGGAGTCAGGGAAAAGAGGAACCACAAGGAAGCTCGGTGCATTCCTCAGCTCCCGTTTTCTCTTCCCTTTCACTAATCTTCCTTCTCTGCATGTAATCACGGGGGAGCTCTCAGGCAGAAGTGCGAACCCACTACGACGCCGTTGCTACATTGCTCCTTCCGTTCGCCCACTTCATGTCCGCGCGTTTCGATCCTGGTCTATGGGGAGTGCACTGCAGCGACGGGCGACGTCCTCCGCAGGCAAGACGCGTTCCCGTTTCCAAACATCGCAGGAGGCGTCGCGGGTCAGCTCGATTCCTCCCGGGAGCGACGGTGTCCGGATCGCCACGTCCTTCGGCGTGCCTGACTCTCTCCTGGTCTCTGGCCGGATCCCCACCCTGGCTGCTTCTCGTCCGGATCTCCGCCACCTTCGCGCTCCGCAGGAGAGGCCGCCAAACGATAGCCGCCTCCCTGCTTTACACTTCCCCTCCCTTCTCTCCCGGAAAGAGACGCCGAAAGCCGCTCGAATCCAGAGGGACTCCTCCGTCTTGCCTAACCTTCCACCCTTTCCTTGCGCTGCCGTCTGCGAGAGGGGAGAGTTGCCGTATTCCTCCTTGCAGCAGCTCTTGTTTTCACCGCGGATCATCTTTCCACGTAGTCCTTCAAAAGGCCGTTGGGATTCTAGTCTTCCTGCATCTTCTTCCTCCGGCCAGAGCTTCGTTTCCTTCCCGTTTCCCGTCCTGTTTCGAGGGGATCTTCGGGGTCGATGCATCCCTGACGATCCCTAATTCCCTCAAAACTGTTGCCTCGACTGGTGTCCGATCCCCTCCTCTTCCTTCTTCCGGGTGCCGGAGGGCAGAGTCGCGCTCAGGTCGGATCCAGGCCTTCCAGGTAGCGAACGGGGGGGCAGACCGGTACCACCTTCGCTCCGAGGCCTCCGGCGACCGCTTCTGCAGAGGGACGCCCGAGGTTTCCTGCCGACCATCGAAGCTTCGAGGGACTCCCCAAGGCACCGCAGAGCTCCGCCCTTCCTTGCTCTTCGCGTTCTGGGCCGCGTGACCGGCGGTGCAAGCGCCCCCTTCCCGCGTTTTCGTCAAGGGCCCCGAAGGATCCTTCCGGACGAGGAGACGTGAGCCTTGCCACCTCGGAAACGCGGAAATCCCGACTTTCCCGTGACCAGGTTCCGCGGGAACGCCCCCCCTCCCGGTCGGCGGTGCCACGAAGCTCCTCTGGAGGGACCGTGCCCGGACTCTCTGCCGGCTCTGCCCCGTCCGCTCGCGACTTCGCCGGCTAATCCTCCGTGCCCCTTGCGACGTCCCCTAGGACCTTCGACCACTCCCGCCTCATTTCCATCTTTCGATCGCGCGCAGCTTAAGCGGCGGTGGACCACCACCTCTTCGCATCTTCACGATCCCAGGGGGGGGGAGAGAGGAAGTCAATCTGGACGGGTTGTCGAAGGAGTCACCAGCTCCCGGGAGCACCTCTCGGCGGCGCTGCTGCACGCTGTCCGCTGCCGGAGGTTTCCTGGAGCCAGAACTATCAGTCTCGATAGCCGCCGGCTCTGCTCCGTCCGTCTCCCTTCTCGGGTCGGACCTCCAGGTGCGTCCGGCATGCCTCCGGCAGCGGACAGGCCGGGAGAGGGTGCGGAGACGCGCGCTCTCCCCACTCGGGAGGCAGATTTGTAGCGTGGGAGTGGCCACCGCCGGCGGCGGCAGTGCCGCGGAGTAAGGGAAGGGGGGAGGGGGGGAGAAGAGGGAGGAAGTTCGCTCGGCGTGCTCCACTTCATCCTCCGTTCTCCTCTTTCTCTCTCCTGATTCGGATGAGACGCCTTTGCCCGTCTCTCCGGAGTCTCCTCAGCCACGGCAGGAGACGGTCCCTCCTTCGGTCAGCTCCTCGGCCGCTTTCCTCTTCCGATCTTTCCGAACGCCTACACGCGAGGTTAGCTCTCCCCCGCCCGGCCTTGCCGGCAGGCGATCGTTCCCGCGTTGCCATGCCTCCCGAGAGAATTTCGGGATAAGGAAAGGGGGCCGGGTGGAGTGAGGAGGGTGGGAGTGGAGGAAGGAAGAAGACCTGGGACTGGGGACCGGCAAACCGATCCTTCGCGCGCCGGCCCCGGATAGTGCACCGCAACGCGGCAGGTAAAGGAACGACACCTTGATCCCGGCATTCTGCCTCTGCTGCTTCAGGCGGGATCACCATCGCAGCTACGGGAAACACCCTTGAAGGACACGAAGAGAGGCAGGAATCGGGATACGATATCCCTTCCCCCGCTTTGCCACCGCCGTCGCGGGCTTTTCTTGGCACGCGTTCCGCAGCGGTGCGGAAAGGTTCCCTCCCCCTCCCCTGCCCCCCTTTCCCGTGAAGGAAGGTGTTCCTGACCCTTTCAATCCAAATGAAACAAAGAAGAAGGGAGAGGGAGGCTGGCTCTCTCTCCTCGGGGATGCACTCCCAGCCGTAGCCTCCCGAGGCAGAGTGTCTGCTCCTCCCCGTGCGGGAGCGCTTGGAGAGAGCAGCAGCTCGCGGAGGAAGAGGAGGATCCGTTCCCGACCCTTCTCCGTGCCATGCACCCCGGAATTCACGGAAACTGTGAGGGTCTTCGGTACCGAGGGAGCACATCACCCTGCCCTTCGCTGCTCACGATCCTCCAGGGCGATGGCGGCCTCCGGGAGAGAGCGACCCATCTCGGCGATGACGTTTTTTTCGGGATCCCACGCGTTGTCCGGAGACCTCTTTCCTCCCCTCTCCCTCCCCCTTTTCTCTCTACCCTGTCCCTTTCCTCAGGCACTCACCTCCCGGCCTTGGTGACGATCATCTCGTTGGTATAGCGCTGGAAAGCATTCCAGAGATCCATGTCGTGCAGGACAATTTGGACGTCCGCCTCTGGTCTCGAAGGGCCGGTGTCCAGGGGGCGAGGGGTGGAGGTCATATCCCGAGGGTCGTCGTGGCGGTGGTCATGCTCGGCCTTCTCACCGTCGCCGTCCCCGTCGTCTGCGGAGGTGCGGCGTCGGCGGCGTCGGCCCCGCTGTGGATGCTGCTGTTGCTGCTGCCCGGGAGCGGCGGCCGCGCTCATCTCCAAGCACCCGCAGTCACGCGCACGAGCGAGCGAAGTGTCAACTGGCAGGTCGAGTCCCGCGCGCGGGTGGTTGAGCCGGAGGGAGAGAGGCGGCGGGAGAGAGGGAGCCCTCGCTCTCCCTCCTCCTCCTCCCCCCCTCGCTTCCCTCCCTCCTTCCTTGCTCGCTTCCCGACCGGCAGACTCCCTCCTTCTCCCCCCCACTCCCTCTCTCCTTCCTTCTCTTCCGAGCGCGAGCAACACTCCACCTCCTTCTTGCCCTGCTCTGGACCGAAAGGAGCGGCGTCCGTCTCAGGGAGCGGGGACAGGAGGAAGGAGGGGAAGACTTTATTGTCTTTCTAGAGGGACACCCCGTCGCTCGGCCTCCGATAGGCAGCCGGACAGAGGGCGGGCACCCCGCTTTGCTCCAGGTCAGGAGCCCGACGGCGGTGACGACGGGACGCCATCGCCGGGTCGGTGTCCGCGCTGAGCGGATGAAGCCCGGAGCCAGCGACAGGACGGAGGAAGACTGCAAGGAGTGGCCCGCTGCACCCCCCCCCCTTCTCCCTCCGGTGGTCCCATGACGAATATCTCTCCCCTGCCTCCCCCCTCCTCCCCCACCCCTCTTCCCTCCCGACAACGACGGAAGGGCAAGGGGACTTCCGAAAGGAGTGTGGGGTCACCGCGGAGAGAGAGCTCCTGGATCGCCTCATCCCCCTTGGAGATGGACGCGGCGTCCCTCTGCCTTTTCCCACCAAACGCATCTCGGATAGCTCTGCTCGGGTTTGAGCGGGGATAGGCGCGAACTGGGAGACGAGGTCGCTCCGACGCCACGATCACCCGGTTTTTTTTACCCCCTCCCCAACGCCACGGATCTCTCCCCCTTCCCTCTGCCATTCCACGTGGCATCGCACCATGCTTACCCTCCGGGTAGGTCGAGCCCCGCGGTCGCGATGGTTTCTGACCCTTTGGGGTGCCATCGCGACAGCACCGGGGCCCTCCGCCCGCACAGGCTAAAAAATCCCCCCCATCCCACACATTTCGTGCCCCCTTCCGCCCTGCAGGTCCAGTGCGCCCATGGCTCGAAGAGGCGACGGAGCTTTGCCTTCCTCTTGACCTGCAGGACGCCCCCAGGAGGGATGCCCTGAGGGACGAGAGGGGAGAGAGGAGCCGGCAGGGTCGCTCCAAGCCGCCGCCGCAGCGGGGAGGAGGGAAGACCGGCATCCGCCCTACAAAGAGCCCGCAGAGAGCAATACCGGAAGTGCGCGACTAACGAGGAACTTCCGCTTCGGCGGTCTGCGGGGGTTTGGGGTTTGCCAGTGACGTCACCGGAGGGGGGAGTCCTGCCCTAGCCCTCGAAGAAACCCCTTCCCCTTCTTGCTTTCCCTCCTTTGCCCCTGGGAGAAGTCCAGGAAGGACGGGGGAAGGTCATCGTCGCGACAACGACCTTCCCCCGTCCTCTCCGTGCATCCGGGGGCCGGACTCCTCATTTCTCTCATCCTCCTCCTTCGCTGCCTCCAGGAGCAGGGTCGCGTCCTTGCTCGTCTCCCTCCTGCCCTTCCCGGCGCCGTCCTCTGCGCCGCACGCGCGGGAAGAATCTGGTGACTCCGTGGGATACCGCCCTCTGAAGGAGGAAGGAATTCTGGATGGCAACCACCAGCTGAATGGTGGATTTCCTTTTTTCCCCTTTCCTGCCCCTCCCCCTTCACTCCACCACACACACACACACACACACTCAGCCCCAGACCGGTGTGAATCGATCGTTTCCCGTTCAACCACTCCCAGGGTGTCCGAGGATCCCAAAGGCAATCCAAGGGACCGCGACCCTTCCTCGCGGTTCCCCACCAGGTTCTCGGGAGCGCATTGAATGCTCCTTGCAGTTCCTCTACCCCGCTTTCCCACCCGCCCACTCTCCAGATGATCCCGGATCCGAGGTGCGGCGACTAATGAAACGCATCTGTCGCCGGAGGAAACAGGAAGCGACATGGAGGAGGGAGCTGGGGAGAGGGAAGGGAGGTGGACGGTCGACGCCCTTCTCGAGGACCTCCGTGCGTTCCCAGTTCCCCCTCCCTCCCGCCTCCTTCCCTCGAGAAGAAGAGGAGGAGGAAGAGGAGGAAGAAGAAGGAAGAGGACGAGGAGATGTGGCCGCTCCAAGAGGTGTCCGAGGGCGAAGAGCCCGAAAAAGCAAGAGGCTGCCTCCTCATCCCGGTGCATCCGCCCCTCTCTCCAGCGGCCTATCTCCCTTTTCAAGGAAATTTCCATCGCTTGTTACTTCGAGAGCACGTAGAGGAGACAGAAACGCCTCGGGCGAACCTGGGGACGAGAAACGATGTCCTCCCCGCTCCGTCCAGACCAAAGGGTCCTCCTGCCTTCCGCCAACCAGTGTCTTGAGCGCTGGAGGAAGCCCCACCTAAGCTGAAGGAGAGGCCTCGGTAGATTCCGAACACGCCCTCCCACGGGTCACGTGACGCGGGAAGATTAGCCTGTGAGGTGGGCTGAGGGGGGCAGTTAGGCCGGGCGGTCCGGTGCGCTGCAGCGCGAGGGATGCTGCGATGCTTCTGGATCGATCCCTCACGACGCGGCAAGGGCGAGCGGAAGAGTGCGGGAGCCACGGCAGCGACAGCTTCGGGTCGTCCAGCTCCGAGCCGAGAAGGCGAGGGGGCGCCACTGCCTTTGCATCGTTCCCGGCGAAAGGGCAGACTCAGAAAGCCGCCCTCGCAAGGGGCCGGGGGACGCGCTACGTCTGGAAAGAGACGTGGCATGTACCTAGGAAAGATCCGGGTGAAAGTCCCTCCCTCTTTTCCAAAACCGTTTCAGGAACCAGACGCTGGCGCAGCACCCCGCGAAGTCGCATCCGCACCCGGAACCCTCCCTTCCAACAGAGACATCCCAGAGTGCATGGGGTCAAAACCAGGGAGAGGTCTCATAGAAGCGGAGGGCCGGAACGAGGAAACTGGGCGACAGTCGACGCGGCTCCAGGGCACGTCCAGACGAAAGGATGCGTCCCGAAAGCCTTGGGGAGGCGCGGATGATTTGCCGGAGCGTTTGACGTGCGCTGCACGTCTCTCTCGCTTCCGGTTTCAGGAACAGCGACACTTCTTGATCGCGGTGCTTGGAGGCGGGGCCCCCTTCAGTTATCAAGCAGCCGAGAAGGAGAGGAGCTGCGGCCAACTGTAAGAAGTCTCCGTTGCCACACAGCGACCCGACTTCTCCCTTTCCCGCATGCACACACACTCATCCCAGAAGGAATGCTCTGTGAGTAGGATATAGGAGGATGCTATTCCTTCTCTTGAAGCAGGCACACCGCAGAATCCGTAACTCGGAATTCGTGCCTTCTCTTTCTTCCAGGCATCTTTCGTCTGTACGGTGAGCATGCAGCCGTAGGACCACGGATCAACAGTGGCCAATAGAATCCTCTCCTTCTTCCTCTTTCAAACGTTTCCAGCCTCCTTGAGGACGCTCGGGTCTTACGTATGGGAGGGGATAGAGACTTCTTTCGTTTCCGTAACAACCGTGATCTCATCAGAAGCTACCCGGTCCTCATTCTATTGGGAGTGGAAGTGAGCGGTGGTCAGCATTCTTGCAAAAATAAGACCATCTGTACCTTTTTTGGATAATTCGTGGTGAAACATCCGTGGGTGCCCACGGGCCTGCACCGAACACCAGGATTTTGTGTTTCAAGGACGATGTTCTCTCGGCCAGTCCAGGTTCACTCCTGATCGTCAGATGATGGTCGTGGTGTCCTGTATTAAGTTCCTCCCACTCTACACAGCCTGCAGGGCGGTTCCTCTCGTTCATCATCTGGGTGCCGGAGGCACCGGACACACCTCCCTGATTTCGAAAGTCTTCCCACTCTCACTTCAGAGGAGCCGGGACCATCTCGGCAGGGCTCGCACCGTTGACCTGGCTCACTATTTGGCGTGGTCACCTGATCACCTCCTACCTGAGGAGAGCATTTGGTGGGGCGGGACCTCAGACAGGAGGGACTGCTGCTGCAGCACGCGCTCTGCTGAAGAGTACCTATGGTTCCTCCCTATGTGGGTTCGCTTGGATGCAGAAGCCCTCCTTTCTTCTCCATCCCGACGGCCGCGGCAGGGATGTGAAATTGAACATATCCTGTCAGAGTGTTCCGTTCCTGTTGAGGAACTGCTGCCGTCAAGGAGAACAGAACCTCCTTGGTGGTGGGGATCGGCGAAGCAACCACCCGTGTTCGCAGACCTGCACGCTGGGGAGCTGCTGCTCCCGAACAACTTCAGAGAGCTCTCTTGCACGCGATTCCCTCGAAAGGGAGACCACTTGGATCCTTCCTGAATGGGAAAAACCTTGGACGCCAAGGCAGGCGCGGGAATACGGCCGAAGAAGATTCAGAGAGGTTGCGTGCTTCCTTCTTTTTTTTTCTTTTTCCTGCTCATGGAGAGCAAGAACACCGCCGCTCTGTGGAACCACACCGACTGCTGGGGGGTCGAAACTCTAGGGAGCCGTTTCGCGTGGGAAGAAGCGTCAGGTGCGGCTGATGGACATCCTTTGGGGTTCTTCTGTTTTCGCTGCTTCGCATCCGGCTTTTTTTCTCGTTTTGTTTTTTCTTTTCGATTTTTCGTTTTTTTTTTTTTTTTTTGGTTCGCCAAGTGCTGAAGAACCGCTCGTCTTCTTAGCAGGGGGGGGGAGGGGGGAGTTCAGGCTAACAAAGCTCTTTAACCCTTTGAGTGCTGTGGATGCATCTATGCGTCTGAGGAATGTTTTCACCTTCTACAAGAGACATAAGTTAAAACCATCCATGTTTGAGATGGACGCATGCAATCACGTTCTTAAAATTCCCTTAGCAACGGCAGTAAACAAAATTCTATTTATATCGGCTGACTATTCTCGTTTTTTTCTCAGTGTCGTTCAGAATTTACTATATTGTTTTTCATTTTTGTGATATCTTGAAAATTTGATTGAATTATTGGTTTATTCGAATTATAATCATAGTTTTTAAATAAATAACATATGTTTGGGAAAAATGAAAATATTTTTTTCAATGTGGTGTAATTAAACAATTACAATAGTAACTTTAATCAGCACTTGGTATAGTCAGTCGGTACCTCGATTAAGCACGCGGTACGCGAAAAAGCATTTCGTCCAAGAGATCGCAACTGCCATTCGCGTGCCATCAACACGGATCGTTTCAATCTGATGAGCTCTGCTCCCAAAGGGTCAACGCTGTCCACGCCACCCGAGGGTGAGTGCTAACTCTTCAAGTTAAGGAGTACTCCCTGGGAGAGTCGACCCTATGAATCCAGGAGGTACCCGGAGGAAGGAACCCATTCCTCTCACTCTTGGGAGGGAACCCCAAAAGGAGCCCTCGCCCTAAGTGTTTCCAATCGGATCCCAAAAGGGAAGAACCTCTTCCTTGTTCTCTCCTGGAGGGACTCCCGGAGAGGACCGCTCTTCGTTTCTTCTCTGAAGGGAACCCGGAAAGGATCCTCTTCTGGAATTTCTTCACCATAGGGGAACCAGCAAAGTAACCGCTCCTTGTTACTCTTCTGAAGAACCCCGAAGGGAACCGGTGCTCCTTGAAGTCCTGGAAGGACCCCAGAGGATCAACTTCCAAATCCAGGCCAGTCAGCGGGGTCATCCGGTTTCCGGCTTCTTCCGTAGGGCCGCACCCGAATAGGCCAACCAGAGTCATCTTGAGGGGGAAGGGGGGAGGGAACTAAAAACCCACGACGCCCCCATTTCTCGGCGTCGATCATTTCCCCCCGGGTGAGATTCGAACGCGGGGAAGGATCTGTCCCGTGAAAACGTGAGGCTTGCTGGAGGCCGGCCCATCCCAGGTTTCGGCGAGGGCAACCGGAAAGATTCTCGCGTTCCTCCGAATGTCGCTGTCTGGGAGTGCCAGTCGATTCGATAGCGACGCAGACAGGTGGGGAAAAAAGTGTACGGAAGCGCCAGTTGCCGGTTTATGGCGAGCGGACGTCAAGATGAAGCCGAAATGAACTTTCGGAGTCTGGAAGAGGTTCCTTGCACGGGTTCCTCCTGGCTTCTTCTTCCTGGGACGGGACGAAGGTGATCACGAGCGGCAAATAAAGGTCGCTCGCGAACAGGCAAAAAGACCTGTCTGGGATTGGTCGGGAAAAAAAAAACAGGAAAGCTCGGAAACGTAAACCTCTGTGGGAAATCTGGGGGTCACGGCCTGCGGAAAGATTTGACTGAGGCGCGGGAGAAGCGGATGCCCCCCCCCCCCAATCTTTGGCTCTCTCAACACCAGCAGGACCGAAGTCCAGCAAGACGCGCTTCGAATAGGAATCCGGGGGGGAGCCTGTTGGGTCGATGGAAATCGGCAGGAGCGTGGCGGGCATTTCGCTGACGACAGAGAGGGAAGCATAAATCTGGAAAGTTCTTCCGAAACACTGGAGCGGAAGGAGTGGATTTCTCCTTCCCGAGCTCGGAGGAGGAGTCGCGGAAGAGGAGTGCGGATAGGCAAATTTACGTTCCTTGCGGGATGCGGACGGGAACTCGGTCTGGCAAGGAGCGGCAATAAATCGAAGAGATGGAGAGAACTTAAGAGGAAGATGGAAAACTCCCATCTGCTGGAAAAATCGTCCGTTGATATGAGAGTGGCCAAGCGTGGGATGCCCCAAGTCACTAATCAGAAAAATGGTTGTCCCGAATGGCATCTGCTTAGCAAGGGAAATGATACAGGCAGCTGACGCATACCAAGATGAAACTGATTAAGCTGTGGGGTACATCGGTGGGGTTCTGTGGGGGACGTCGGGATATTTGAAGTGGGTGCGAAACAGCGATTTGGAAGGAGGAGGAGGGAATACGCTGCGAGTGACTCCGTGATTCAACAACGACAATAAAGAAGAAAAAAAAAAAAAGTAGTGAGGGACGGAGAAGCGGAAGATCCGGAATTTTTTCACGTAAAGAGAAAAAGAACAGCACGATAGAAAGAAAGAAAAAACTCCGAAAAGCACTGGCTACTGAGGACTACGACACGACCCGAGCAAATATCGGAGGAGGCAGCTGGTGGATTACGAAAGGTCACTCGTTTTTGACTGGAACCCAGAAAGTAGATGCAGTGATTTCCACATTACTAAAAGTCTACCAGGAACCGCTGCCCTCCAGTAAGGAACGTAAGTGGACAGCGGGAGCGCACAAGATAAGAAACACGAGAACGTGCTCTTTCTTTTGTGCAGGGAGAAAGCGAAAGTGCTGGAGGGTGCTGCTCTATTTGACCATCGTCGGGATCGATGGTCTTCTGTTCTCCCCTCCCCCCCCCCCCCTTTTACTTCTAAACTTCTTGAAATTGCTGTTCCTCTTGTTCATCGCAGTACAAACAGGGAAACGGTTACGTAAAAAAGGGCTGTTGAAAGACTTCTATCAGTATAATTAGAAAACCATGCCGACCAATCCACAGTGGAGGACCTCTTGAATAGAAGAACTGTCTCATCCATTTCGAATAGAAGTAGAGACGTTTCAAGGGTTCGTCGTGAGCAGCTTGCTGCCCATCGGAGTTTCCCCCTTTGTGTGAGTGGAAGGGGTAGAGCAGCCCTCGTTTTGTAGCTGAAAGAAGGTTTCCCTTTTACCGGAAGCCTTTCCTCTTAGGTAGCCTGAGTGGCTAAAACAACTTCTGGATAAGTTTCCAGGAGCTGGAAATGGTGCAGAAGGCATATTATCGCCGACAGGATCACACTCCCTCCTTACGAAAGACCCGCAGCATCACTCTGCGTTCAGCATCTGCTGCGCCAGCAATTCAGAAGCAGGCGTCCTGGAAAGTCGCCCCTCCCCCAGTTTCCTTTCGAGCGAGGCGTGATAGTTTTCTTTTCCAACACCAAAGAGTTCCTTTTTCATCTGTTGTTTCCATGCCTGTCATTACCCCCATTAAGTCATGGGATTCTTCTCCTCTTCGTCTCCATGGACGCTTCCAGATACTGGAATCGGTTTATGGCTTTATTTCTTCAAGGGCGAGGCAGAAGGACTGAGAGAGAAAACATCCGAGGAAATTTTCCATTGGCAATTCTCAAAACCACAAATTGGAGATTCAGGGGTGCCATGTTCGCTCTCCTAAACTCGACGCCTTGCAGTTTTCACGGGGGCCAAGTCTTTAATGTGAATATGGGAATGATGTTGGGAAGGAATACAAGGGGAAACTAAAAACAACGAAAAGCCCTAGCCAAGACGCTGATGATGGCTACAGTGGTAATATCCTATCTGCAACAACAAAAAAAAACATCGAAAATTAATCGTTATAGTTAAAAAAAAAGAAAAGAAGACATTGACCTAACCTCTCGTATAGTCGAGCCTTTCGAGGGTGGAGAGTGCCCTAAGAGAAGAGGGTTCAACGCCGGCAATGAGCTCGATGAGAAGATGTCTGCAGGAAGGGAAAGAAAAATAGACTGACCCAGTCCTCAGCGACAGTGACTGACGGCGCAACAGCAGAAGCCCTTCCAGAATCTGCACCTGGAACTCCCAAAGGCGACTACACGGAGTGTCTCGAAGTGCGGAAACGCTCTTCAGAATACGAAGAGACCTTCATGGGTAAGTAGGAGCGAAGCGCGCCCGAGCGATCCTCTGAGAGAGTCAACCGGAAATGAGAAAAAGTCTGCTTCCTCGTTTAGTACTCGGTAACGACCCCGTGTCCGTGGCAGAAGGACTCGGACAAACGACGGGGATCTTGGTTCCCCTTTGAGGCGGCTTGTGCCTAGTTCTGGGACTCCGGAAATCCACCCATTCCCCCATCTTGCGTTTGTGCTCGGCGACCCGTTTGATTCACCTCTGCTCACCAGGATGCTCCCTTGTCGTCCTTCTCTCACCACTCTCGCGTCGTCCTCGTTTCCTCATCACCTCGAACACAAGAGAAGCTGGCTGGAAGCGCGCGCATGAGAGGAGCGTTTCCGGTTCCTGCATTGGCGGGCCCCCTTCTGCTTCCGCTCATCCTCTTTTACCAAGGTGCTTCTTGTAGGTGCGTTTCCCATATTCGGGACCATATTCAGGATTGGAAGGAGGGCACGGGCCCTCCTTCCAATCCTGAACAGGGAGGAAAGTTTCGGGAGGGCGCTGCGGCCACGTCTGTTCCCTGGAAGGCACTTCCTGGACAAGAGGACCTCTGCTCACGGCCTCCATTACGGGAAGAATTCGGAAACGCGTGGCTCCCTGGATGCCGGTGTCAGCTGGTTCCATGCTCTCCGTTCTTCCCTCACGTTGGCGGCTGTGGACGGCCTCCTCTCGTGGCACCTGGCATTGCAAGTTCGAATCCCACCCGGGGAAGGGTCGATGTCGAGAACGGGGTATGCGTCGAGGGTTTCGATCCCCTCCCCCAACCCCCTCTTCGCCGCAGGACGACGTTGGCTGGTTTATTCGAGCGAGGCACTAGTTGACACCCGGTCACGCCGGGTGTCAACCAATGCCCTGTTTTATTTATATCCTGTCCCGTTACTTATTACTACGAGGGGGAACCTGCCGGGAGCTGGTACGCAGGCCAGCGGGGTTCGCCTCGGCAGCACAGAGGAAGGGAAGACAAACAAAAAGAAAAATAAAATCAAACAAAAACATACAGTCAAAAAAATGGGGGATTCGGGAAGTGATCACTGTGTACTGGATGGTGTCCTCTGCATCCTTGTAACTTGCGGTGCATCCTTGTAAGAATGCCCGCAAGTTCCTGTTTCAAGACTCCCAGATGGGCCATCTTGACGCTGTCTTCATGAAAAGGACAGTAGAATAAATGGCGTCCCTGTTGTCCTGGACTCCTATGGAGTAGCTCCATGCGGCCACGATCCCGCGTAGGCAGCAAAGTGCTGCTGGGGATCCGGCCGGTGTGAGGGCGTCGCGCAGGAATCGTCTCTGGCGTTGCCGCCGGGGGTTCCAAGGGTCGCAGCAAAGTGTCCCGAACGGGCCGAAGGGCAACATATTCCACTAGGAAATGCCGAAAGGATTTCCTCTCGCCGTACTTTGCACAGTTTGGACCCACACCACCCCGTGTCCACAGATGTTGTCGGGCATTGTATGGGAGACCCCAGTGCAGCAGCATCAACGCCGACTCCTGACAGTTTAAGATGGCACTGGTGGAAGCCGGATTCCCTCGTTGACTAAACGGGGATTGGAAGTTGACCCTCCGGTTGACCTTCCAGAAATCCAGGGGCTCTTCGGGGTTTCCTTGGGAGAAGAGACGGGGAATGGTCCCTCCGGGGAGTCCCTCCGGAGACAACAAGGAAGAGGTTCCCTTCAGAGACGACTAGGGTATGGAGGGATTCCCTCCCAATGCGTGGGAGGAACAAACTCCCTTTCTCCTTAGCCATCCTGGCTTCACAGGGTGGTCCTCTCACAGGGTTACCCCCTACTTGAAGAGATAACGCTCCCCCTCGAGTGGCGTGGCTAGCGCGTCGAAGAGTTTCGCGAACCCCCAGGGGAACGGTTCTTGAGTATTCGCGTGTTGGCCAGAGACCACCTCCGGCGCCGTCCGATTCCCCTCTTCCCCGATCGTGGTCTGTGGATTCCCTTGCACAGGAAGCAGTTCGCCTTCCGGTTCCATTCCCCCCTTCCCCATCCTGCCACCGGAAGACTTCAGAAACGACTGAACAAAGCACGCCTTCCTCGTGGCCGCCCTCTACTCTACAGCTCCTCGACCTTTCCTACTGCCCCGGAAGGTTCTCGTGTTCGGGCTTGCCCGCGGACTCGCCTCCGGGGTCACCTGAAGCTTCGCCTTCCTGCCCACTGCGATTCCAGACTTCTTCCTCCCTGGAGAGAACCCTGCTTGTCTCACTGCTTCAGCATCCCCGGGAGCGGCGGAAGAAGGCGGGGGGAAGAAGCCACCGACGGCCGAAGTCAGGAAGACGGTTCCGATCGCGCCGCGCTTTCCTCGGAACCAGGGCGCTGCCGCTGGAACCCTGTGTGGCGGCCACTCCGCACGTGGAAGCCTAGGGGCGATTCCCGGCACGAGGCAGCTCTGGGAAGCCAGGAAACCGAAGCTCCCTTCCTGGACTCGCTTTCCTCAGAGGGCGGGTACCCTTCCAGACCTTTCCGGAACCTTCCTGTCCACTAGGATCTCGGATATGATCTCACCAGCCAGGGAAGGTTGCCAAGGAGATTCTGAGGGAGGAAAAGAAACGGGAAGCAGGCGGAGCTCACCCAGGCGGCTTCGCAACCGGAGGAGGAAACCTCCAAAAGACAAGACCGGCGGCGGAGATGGCACCGGTGGTGGAGAACGCGTTGAAGCACCTCATCAGAGGGACCTCCGTGGACGCAACGACTGGTCCGCCTGCTGCCCGCTCACCACCCGTCCAGCAGGTGTTCCGTCCAGAGCGGGTTGTCCTCTAGGCTCTGAGGGAGAATTCCCGCTTCCCGTTCCCGCTTTCCCCGGGTTCCCTTCGACCTGACGATTCTCAAACTGAGTTCTTCGGCGGAACGGAGTTTCATCCCGTGTAGGCAGCAAAGTGTTGCTGGCCGCATCCCCAGCAGCACTGCGCTGCCTAAGGCAGGACCGTGGCTTGGCTACACGGAGCAACAACGCCAGAGAAGACCAGGACGACAGAGACCCCATCTACTTTGACGTCCTCTTCATGAGGACGGCGTTCGAGATGGCTCCATCTGGAAACCTTGAAACAGGGACTGGACAGCATCCTCACAAGGATGCAGAGGACGCCCTCCAGCACCCAGTGTTCCCTTCCCGAATCCTCCCCATTTTCTTGTATGTATTTTTTTTATTTTTATTTTTTTGTTTGTCTCCCCTTCCCCTCTGCTGCCGAGGCGAAACTCGTCGGCCTGTGTGCCGGTTCTCGGCTGGTTCCCATGGTTACATTTGTAACGTGGCAGGACCAAGAGTCCTGCTACTGACTTGTGTGTTTATGTTTTGTATATAAATAAACGCCCCGGCGGAACCATGTGTCAAAGCGGTTCATCAGTGTTCGGGCTTTCGGAAGCAGAAGGAACGACCTGACCTTTATGTGTTTGTGTTTGTTTCATGCACTCTCATGTCTGCCGAGCTGTTCCGCTTCCTATTCTCGCGGTTGTTTCTCAGATGGGGATTAGAAATGGGGAAGCGCGCACCTCCAGCTGGCGCGCTTCGCCAAACGTGATCTTTCCCAATTTCACTTCCCTTGTTTTGGATGAAAGTGGCCTCGGGGTCACGCGCGCGTTTTCGTGATTTCACGGTTAGGGTCAGGGAGCATCCAGCTTGCCAGTCCAGCTGCATCTATCCAGCTCTTGGGCCCTGAGAGCAAATGGAGGGCCGCGGTTCCTTGATGGAAGGAACGGAGCGTAAGAGGGGCTCCGTGGATTTTCCCTCGAGCCCAAAAGGGGACCCTGCCCCCGATTTATGCTCTGTTTACTACGGGCAGTGCGGTGCTCGTCCCGAACGCTTCCGAACAGCCGCCTTTCCCGTGACAACGCGGGATCCTGGAAACCTCCTCTTCGTTCCCGACGCTGCGGCAGCCGATCTGAATTCGAAAAGCTTCCCGCCGCAGGATCGGGAGAGCACCTTTGACTTTGCCCCGGGAAGTGTTGATCATCGAATCACGATTGTGGCTCCCATTTTTCGGACCGGTCCAGCGAGCATCCGTGGCTGTTTCGCTGGCGAACTCCAGAGAGGAAGGAAGGGGAGAGGAAGAGAGAGGGAGGGAGGGGAAGCAGGGTCATGGCAATACGCTCGCTGCTGCTCCTCTTCAAGCATCTTCACCGCTACTGTGAACGGAGCGCGTTGATGGGAGTCTGAAAATTTTCCTCGGAGCTCTCGCGGGAGGGCAGCACGCGCCGCGGAGTCCTTCTCCCCCCTCCTCCCCCCATTTGTGGCTCCCTCCCTCGTGGCTGAGCGCCGCCATCTGGCGTCTTCGCTCACGGCGGCGGAAGCGAGCAACGCGCGGCTTCGGATGCTGGGCGAGGCGGAAATTTTCCCGGGAAATTCCGAGGTGCTGAACGATCCGTGCTTCCTCCTCCCCATCCTGTGACGACGTCCCCCGAATGCTTTGCTGCTGCTTCTGTTGTTTCTATTCGTCCACATCCTCGCGGCGCTTTCAGGATGAGTGCCCCGTCGAGTCGTCTGAGGCAGCAAACCCCTTCCCCCTTCGCATCCCTGTTCCCGAGGCAGGCACGAAAAGGAAGAGCCTGCAAAGGAGGGAGCAGGCACCGGGAACAGAGAGAGAGAGATGATAAAAAAAGAAAGAAAGAAAGAAAAACTCCCGGCTGCCTCATGGGAAGTGATTTTTGATCCGCGTCTCTCAGGTGTACCCTGCCTTCTGATACCCATTAGCGTTTTCCAAAAACACACACATTGTTTATGGCTTGATTATTTGAAGACGCTGTAAAGACAGGCTCCATCGTAAATCTCCGAGGGCGAAATGAAAAGTGGACGGACATTAATCTGCACGCAATATAACCTGCCGCTTTTGTCGGCGGACATCCGCCGCAAAGGTTGAATCGATCGCACGTGAAATCCCAGTCGCATCTCCGCGTGTTTGGGCAGCGGGAGCGGAGATCGGTGATCATTAATTCATTCTGCACCGCCATCCTTTCCCGAAGCATCACTTGCATCTTGCGTCGTTTTATGCCATGTCTCAGCCGAAGGGCAGACTTCGCGCGATGCGATTCCGTGTCCGGCTAAAGAAGATCCGCACGCACACACACCCTTCTCCCCTTCCCCTCCCCCCTCCCACCCTTCCCCAACCTTCTCCTCGAACGGCAGCCTCCGCTGCCAAAGACGGGACCGTCCTCAGTCACTCTTCCTCGCTCTGCCCAGCCGTAAAAGCCAGCAGTCTTTTCCGGCCGAGCGCGAGGCCGCGGCCGCGGAAAGACAACCGAAAATTCCCCTCGAATGAACAGAACCCAATTAGCTTTTTGTGGTTAGGGAATGGCGTACCGAGACGGGGGCGGGCGGGGACGCGCGTCCGGGCCTTTGCTGGCTTAAGCGATCGGCGCGGGAGCGGATCTTTATTGTTCGGGCAGTCGCGGATGGCAGCAGCAACGACTCTTTCCCCTTGCCGCGGATGGAGCCTTCGACCCGCTGCAGCCAAAAAAAGGAAGGAAGGAAGAAAAAAAAAAAAACATGGCGTTCGTCCTCCGGATAGTGGAACGGAAAGGAGGGAGATGCTCGAGATTCGAGAGCTTTCGATTTCCTAGTACTCCAGGAGTACGCCGCTGGTCGCGGAGGATCGGAGGATCTCAACCTTCTCGGGCCAAGGGGAGAAAAGGAACAGGTGGCGCCGGCGAAGCGGGACAAAACGGTCCCCTCACCAGTTCCCTTCACCTCCCGGTCACAGGACAGGGAGCGGACCGAAAGCAGTTGGGGGTCGCCGCCAACTCGGTGCTGCTCCGCACCCTCGCACTGGGAGGTTTGGTTGGGGTTTTCACCCGGAGGCTCCTTCTCTCGTCGTTGGGTCTAGATCCACCTGACTCCGACTGCCGTGGTCATACCGAGCTCCACGAGCATTCGCTCCAGAAGTTGCCGGGGAAGAGCGGAGAGCCTCCGTCTTTGCAGAACTCTGGAGGGGGGGAGGGGCGGTCTGAGGTTCTCCCCGGAGCCTCTCGCAGGCCACCGCCCACTTCGCGGGGACGGATGCGTCGCGATCCGGGCACCTTTTCTCGAGCAGGGACTTCCATGATCGACGGACACCGACAGGGAGGGAGTCCCCCCTGTCCACCACCACGTCTTTCCTAACGGGCGCCTCCCTCTCCGCCGAGGGGGCGGAGGATGCGTAAGGAGGATCGTCGACGTGAACGGTGACTGCGTCCGTTCCCCCCCCCCCCCCTCGTTAGGGGACTTCGGTCGTTCCGGCGGTTTGCCGACGCGGAATCCGGAGAGGTAGGGAAACCTTCGGACCTCGCATCGTCGCTCTTCGGACTCCGAATCGAGCCGGGAGAGACGAAAGCGAGATGCGCTCTTCGGTCCCGCGCTCGCTTCCGAACATCTGGACCGACGCCTCTCGATCCTGCGTTCCCTTCTGCCTTGGGGGGAGGGGAGGTCGCCGGTTTTGCCGGGATGACTCCCGTCAACAGACCTGCCCCCTCCCGTGCGAAAGCACACAGGAAGAGGAATCCCTCCTCGGGCTCGCGCCGTATCCAAGCAACGCCCGAAGCACCTTCGTCGGCGCAGAGCGTGTCCGGGGGAACGGAATGGCGGGGGAACGATGGTCGCCAGTCCGCCTATCCAAGACGCACCGTTCTTGCGGTGAGGAAAGTGCTCCGTATTCAGGGAAATGCTTGTCTCCGAATCGCTCCGGGCTGGAAGCTCACCCAGGTACCTGATTTGAATGCAGGACTGCTTCTTCCCGTTCGTGATCCCGAGGCTCGTCTCCAAACGCAATCGGTAGCTCTTTGAGATGCTGGACGAAACCCCCTCTTGGCGACTCGCACGTGAGAAGAGGAGCGGACTCTGGCACGAGGCGGGTCCCCTGCGTCCGAGACGAAACTTCACGAGACTTCGATCGGCCACATGATTATCACCCGGATATGCCGGGGCATTATTTATGAAAATAAAAATACAATTACATTTCCCCGTGGTGAACCCAAGGGCTCACCACATCACAACAGCTTGCTGGTTGCCGGTGCAAAGAGCGGCGAGGTCCATCCAACGCGCGGGGATAGGAATAAAGTAAACAAAAAGAAACAAAAAGTGAAACGTGGGGAGGGGAGAAATGTCTAGGGGAAGGGATCACACTGCGCGCGGATCGGTCCTCTAGATCCTGTTCAGGATCCTAGCAAGCTGCGTCCTGCTTTCGACCACGTGAAGTAGGCTGCTTTAGAGGTCCTACGATCGATTAGTACCGCTCGGTTTTAATTGAGCGTCTCGGGAAGGAATCAAAAGCGCCCCCTGGCGTTCGCTAACAGAAAGGCAAATTGACGAGGTCATGTATGTTTCACTTTGCGCGCGACCGCAGCACGCAGACTCCAAGAGTGGTAACGGCAGTCATCTGACTGGGTGGCAGAAGGCGAAACGTGTGACCGCCTCACGCCACAAAATGCTGTACGGAGTCCGCTAACCGCGACCGGCGCGTGCGTGTTCTTACCGACGGCTTCGCTTTCTCCCTCCTTCATCTTCAGTTGTGGTGGTCAAGGAGCGGTCCGTTCCCTGGAAATGTGCACCAGCTAACCGTGATGAAAGTTAGAAAAGCTCACGCACTGCATAATAGCATCACGGCTAAAGATTCGAAACCGTTTTCATAAGCATAGCTTCAGCCTCTGCCATCATCAACCATGTTAAACTCTTGAGCTTAGTCATTTTTAACCGGAAAAACTATTTTGTCATGCTAGCCGTTTGCGGGAAGCGTGAGAGACTTCCGCTCACGTTCGACGCGGCTCTTGGTGCGGAGGGAACTCCAGAAAGGAACAGAGGAGAGTACCAGCGCACCTCGGCTCCTGTTGCATGTGCGGAGCAGCGTTTTCCCTGCACAAGAGGAAGAGATCCGGTAACCAAGCAAGAGTCCTTCTCGCCAAACTGGCATTTGGGAGCCGAGGGGGGGAGGGGGAAAGCGATTTAATTATTCCTGCCGTCTAGAAAGAAACCCAGTCTACCAGCAACCCGAATCGCGTGCGACCGTTTGGGCGCATGAGGAAAGAGTGGATGAGGGAGTTGCATTCTCTCGTCTGCGTTCTCCGAGAGAATGCAACGAGTGAGTCTCCAGCAAGAATCTGTTTTTTCTCCTCTTTGAGAACTGAGAGCTGCAACCCCACAATCAGCTGGTTCGACTGCTAACCGTGATGAAGGAAGAGGACTCTTTTGTCAGGAATGTGAATGAATTTCTCAGGATCACACGAAAATTCCAAGACCATAAACTTTTAATTACGCAGAAAGCATATCGAAATCGTTTTTATTACGGTAGCTAAAAGAGTTCTTGGAAGTCTTTGAGGCTTTAATCAGATGGGGGGGAGGAGAAAAAGTAAAGCCAGGAGGAACCGCATAAAAAAAAATTCTTCCCAAACCTAAAATGGAACTTAAGCATAGTAAAAACAGGAAATGCTAGAAATGAAAAAGGAAGAAGAGGGAAGAATCAGGTTTTAATAACTGAATCAGTCCATTGAATAGCGGGGCGAATGCAATAGAGTAATATTGAAAAAGTATTCAAATTCGCGACTGCATGTTCTGTAGTACCAATACACTTATCAGAAACACTCATAATTAGTTTTGCTGCTTGGGTACCGGTTGGTCCAAGCTTAGGAATGTGTCTGCTGAACAATTCTAAAGATGTAAGGTGAGCGTGCATCCTGTAGCTCCCGGCTTGAACCAGGCATGAACTGTTAATACACTTCTGGTTCTTACTTCAAAGCTGTTTATCCAAGACGTTCTCATCCAGCGAAAAATTTCAATACATAACGTAAGTATGAAGTGTTCTCGTAACAACGGCAACCAATTTGGCAATCTGAAGAACACGCGAAATAGAATAATAATGTCGAAAGCAATGACGGCGACCTTGGCTCTGGTGAAACCAGGCAGAAAAAGCATCTCCTTTTCCGTTCGGACGCTTCAATCAAGAGATAAGGAAACGGAATCAAGGAGAACTTCAGTCTTGTTCCGGAAAGAATCTTCCGTTGGGAGCATTCTGGTCCTAAGCAGTACCGGAATCTCAAACAGAAGATTCGACGGGACTTACAGTCAGCCTTGGGAAAGCCATCTCTAACTTGATTCGAACACCTATAGCTCCAGAAAATGCTCTCGGCATAACGAACTCGTCTCCTATTGACCATACTCGCAACTGTGCTGCTGTTCAGGACAGATGAAGTACACTCACTGTCTCTCCCGATTCATTCCTTCTTGGGACATTCCCTATTTTCTGCAGGAACTCAGTCCAGCATGTTCCTGAATTTGTATACAAATTAGCGGAAACCTTTCACTTGGATTGTCTTCCTGACGAAAAAGATTCAAAGTCCAACTTCAACAGCAGTCTGTGGGAGGAGCGTCTGACTTGAATGTCCTTTTCTCTTTGATTTGAAATGAAAAGTGAATTCTCCTTTTCCATTCCCCACATCTTTTCATCTTCTGACTCGCTTCTTTCTCCTCGCTTCCTTGGAAGATCCTCGATTTCTGAGTGGAAAAATGGAAGTAAATACGGACGGGTCCTTTTTCAATGGGTATTAGGAGTGGCCAGAATTGGGAGCTGGACTTTCGAATGAATCCCAGTTTTGCGGGTAGCTCAAGATCGTGTGGATTCCGTGATGACCCTGGTTCACGAAACTCTTTTGAATACACCCACAGCTGCGAAGTAAGCAGTGGAATGGAGTCGAAGGATGCATACGATGAATTCAGTTGATCCATCAGGGTTCTCAAGACGAATGCTACGAATTGAACTGATGACCTTGCCTCCCCAAAGATTGCATTTCCAAATGCGAAATAATTTGTGTTCCTGTGAGGCTCCACATTCCATGCATGGAAGTAACCAATTCGTGGAGAGAAAGATTGCGCAACCAGAAGCTCTCAAAAAAAAACCAGCCAACCGAGGTCCAGCTGAAGCCTACGGAAAAGATCTGCCGTCCAGTCCTTTGGTTTAAAAATTACGCTGCAGACATCTTTTGTTCGAGTCAAAATTCCTTGTTTAAACGGATGGGTAAGAAACTCGTAAAAACTTATTTAAGCATGTTTTGCCTTCCTTAGATAAATCTTTGATTTGGGGCCAGTTTCAGAAGCAAAGATCTTACCCCATTATTGGTTAATATGCTTCTCCGCTCCTTAGGGGTCAGTTGGCAAGCTCAGGTGTCGTATTTGGGAGCTTGAAGTTGGTTCATCTGAAACTAGAATCAGGCCGTCTTGAAGCTGTCGACAGAGCTGTTCATTGCATTACCGTTACAAGGGGTAAAGAAAGATCAGACACATTTGTATCTTCCAGAAGGGGAAAAGTATTAGTATGGTATGAATCCCTGGGGAAAGGTATTAGTAATGTGTCTCTGGTATGTATCAAATGAATCCGTGACGATGAAGTACCTCACTGATGTTGTAATCTGGAGTATCCATCACCTCGGAACGTGAGACAGTGATATCCTTAAACGGAGAGGCGTTCGGTCACTATAGGATTTTCGTGCTCCCAGAGCTTTGACTGCCAGGTCACCCGGATGCACTTGATGCTCTTGCGGTTACAAAAGAGATCAGGCTAGATATTTTTTTCACATTGTGGTTTCTCCAGCAGCCTGCAATGCTGCTGTCTCACCACTTTCGAATGCGATGCTTATATGGATGATGATGGGTGTTCGCCGTTGAAGCAGCAGCACACATGCATACGACAGTCGCATTTCATTTGCCTTGCATGAATTAAGGCCTGGAGTCTTGCTTAAGCAAATGAAAAATCGGAGATTGCCTTTTTCGTGCGTGTGATCAGAATTACAGTATCTGTTTCCTTTGAAGGTCACTTGATGAAGTGAACAGATGACAGTAATGTTTGATCCAGTGGACAGCCAATTAAGGATTGCAAAAGTACGAGCGAGAGTGCTCACATTTTACAATCATATGAAGATGTGGCGAGTGGAGACTCTCTGATCAAATCGTGTTTCAGATCTCTTCGATCCGTCTGCACTGTTCTCGGAAGTGCATCCCAGATGACCGGCTTCAGGTTTCGTAATTCGGGTTTTTCCCAGCCACTTGGAAAAAAGGAACAGTGAGTCTGAGTCAGGAACTCGTGGAATCAAACAAGTGATTTGTTGAGCTTGCAAGCAATGCGTCTTGAACGCTCCATATGCTCATCAGCAGAATGCTGCCACTTCCTTGCAGTTTCGTATAATCTGCCTTAATATGCAGCACACACAATAAAAGTTCACCGTGAAGTTTGAGGTCAAAAACCACCAAGCACAGGCGTTCAAACTCTCCGGCTGAGTCTCAACCACCACTTCTTCGGAGTCTAACTTTTTTCCTTCCACCTTCAGGACTGCGTGAGAGCAGTCAACCTGCCTATCCATTCGATTTGTTTAAGCCTCAGCATCATGCTCATCCAATCGCTATGGAAGGTCAACTCAAAAACAAACAACTCGAAATCAAGCTGTTGGTGAGATCATGTTAAAGGAGAAGTGTTGGAGCAGGCAGCATCTGAATGAAGAAAAAAGGCTCCACGCTTCACGAAAGAAACAAATTCCAGTCATCTTTCACGAAGCTCGTATCAGTGCAGAGCTTCTGTGACGCAGATGAAAGACGTGAGTTCCGATGTAGGAGCAACGCAACTGCTTGATGGACTGGAATTCTAAGCAATGGATGAAAACAAAAGGGATATTTATTTCGAGTCTCATGACCGCAACGATTCAGATAAAGCAGTGTCTCTGCCGTTTTCTTTATGATGCAACTCCCTCATACTCAAGTACAAAAATCTGTCTAATGATTGCACGGCGACGTGCTTCGGTTTGGGGCTTCCATCACAGATGCCTTTCATCGGCACTGTCAATGTAAAGGGGAAAAATGTCCTCAGGAACGGGGAAAAAGCACACGTTTTTCTCAGTATGTCTCAATGCATGACTTCGATACCGACTGGAAGCTGCATGTGCTTCTTGAGAATGCATCTACATCTCGGCCGCAAATGCACCTTAATCTGCAGATCTCATTGCATTAAGATGAGTGTAGAGACGTTTACCAAGAACCAACAATTCGTTTACTCCTCGCTGATAATCCTTTAAAATGATCTGCGAAGCAGCAACCACCAGGAGCTCTGCTCTTTTCTAACTTTTAAAAAAAAATTCGAGAGATCCTTTTTTACCCATCTTCAATGAAAATTTTCTGAGATCTTTATTCCCTTGATTCCAATCACTTCATACGTCTCATCCTCGTGCGCGTAGAATGCGTGAAGCTTTTAATACGCTTGTGGACCACTGAATCTGATTATGCCGTCTCTTGGAACGCTTATTTGCGCAGAGATAAGTGTGAGTCATGAAATGGGCTAAAGGGGCGAGTATTCTTTTAGAGACGGAGAAAGCATGAAAGTATGCATAATAATTCTTCTTAGGCACACTTGATCAAAGGTTAAACAGAAATAATTTAATAATTGCTTGCTGAGTTTTGTTGCAAGGACCCTAAAGATGCACAGTATCAAGTGAAATGCATCCTTGAGCTCTACAGAAAAAAATCTAGTAATGTGAAACCATTACATTGTGATAGTCAAGTCCACTTGGAATAATCCATTTATAAAGGAAAAAGCCAACAACCACCCGGAAAACTCCTTATTAAGAAGGCTCGTTATGACATGAGATCAGCGTATACTCTGTCCTTTGGAAATGCAATATGCGGTTGCAATTAACATGAAGGTACCACATTCTAGCGTACCCACTCACATGATCCCATTCATCCTCAGAGATAGGCTCTTGGTCTTAGAGTCCTGGATCACACCACACAGACATATTCTCCAGTGCTTTCACATGGTGAAGGTCATTAAATGATTCACGAAGTGATGTTTCTTCAGCAAACAACTTATTACGGAAAGCTGTCTCCGTGTGTGCCACGTAAGAAAACGAGCAAGAAAAAGAGGCCTTTCTTTGTGCGCAACTGCAAAGCTTGCGATTTGCGAGGGTAGAAGCTAACAAACTCGACAAATCTTGGTGTACGATTGAGTGTGTACTACCTTCTGTATCTACTGCATGACAGTGAGCTGATTTCAAAGGGACTGTACTTACATTTTTATTGACATTTAAACAGGGAAAAGGGTTTCAAGATCTTCCTTGTCATGAAGGCTTGGAAGCTGCCTGCCTCCATGAAGTCAGTGTCAGGGTCCACATTTTATGACAAGCATCATGGTTTCCCACTCCGTGGCCTTCTATTGCCCACCTTAAGTTTCGATCCTTACCTATGCTTTCTTTACTCTCTCCTGAGTTGCTTTAGCTCTAGATTGCTGCATTCGATTATACTCAATTCTTTCACTGATTTACTTTCTAATTTTCACCATTTTTTCTTTGCATGCTTAAAAAACTGAATTTCAGTCAATGCTGTGGTCACAATCTATATTTCTTCCATACGATTATACTGCTATTTTGTGTTCGGTCACCCTTCTGTTACATCCATAAGCCCTGTGGACGGATTGATCGTTCATAACTGGACAATTCCTGTTTCAAGAAGTATTTGATTTGAACATAGGAAATTCTTCACTTTCTTTTTTGATTAAGCACTCTCTTCTGAACACTTTTGTATCGCAACCACCTGGAAGAAGTAGGAGCATGAAAAACTGGCTGAAAGAAACCGAGAAAGATATTCAGCATTCTTGTTTTTATCTGCTTCTGCTTGAGTTCCTACGTTGTTGAATTCATTTTCCAAATTCAGTATTTCTATGCGTCATTCAGTAGTTTCTTAGAATTCAGCACCTATCAGCAAAGTGGCAGCTGGTTTCTCTTCTTTCTTTAAATGATGTTTATATCTTCTAGGATAATTTCAATTTTATTCAGGTGATCTATTCTTCATTTCTTTTTACTTTTTTTATCCTTTACTTAATTTGATTATCCAGAATTACTGCTTTCGTGGAAATGAAAATTCTCTGAAGACAGTTCATCAGAGAATCATACTTCAATAACTGAGAGAAATACATCCCAGGTTTCTCTGATCATTCAAAAATCAGAAGTCAAAAGCATCCTTTCAATCAAAAGACGCTTTCCCGTATCAACTTCTTTTCATTTTCTTCTTTTGGCCAAGAACCATCTGAAATAGCCAAGACTTCACGGTCGTTATTTCTGAACATTCCTTTTTACGATTACGCACTTGCAGGGTTAGAAATTTCTAACCCTTGAAACTACTCTGGATATGGCGCACGGCCTTTGCTAGTGAAACTCTTCAAGAGCTAGAGAAGAAGCCACAGATTATCAAGGTCCACAGAGGCAGCACCGCTAGATTAACTGCTAGTTAAAGGAACGTGTGAGATGAAGAGAAAGAGGAAACATCCACCTGCAGGACACGGGACACGTGTACTGCTGCCTGATCCAATAACACGCAACCTGATGATCAGGTCAACCGAAGGGATGAATGAGCCACTTACAGGAAACGAAGCTATCTGAGAACTATACTGCATCATGTTATCTCTCATCTTGTCTCATCTATTAGACAGCTCAGAGTTGACCTCGTCCGACTTTTGCCTCTTCAGTCCAATAAAAGATTGCATTCATGGACGAGTTCAGAGATCAAGTTGTTCAGAGAACGAAGATTCCTGTGGAAAGCGGGGAACTTTTCTCTAGAATGCGCTTATTTCAGCATCCAGAATCCACAGAAAAAGATGAACGGAAAAAACAGAACACTGCTTCTTCATTTCGTACAAGAATTCCAACTTTTTTATTCCGAAAACGGCCTCCTCACAGTATGAAACAGAGAAGCGTATTCCTACGACTGAGGAGGAACACCCGCCTACTTTCCGATGTAACACATAAGAACTCTCGTGTCTTTTATTGCTGTTTGCAAACTTCAACCCAGTTTTTGCTTAAGCATTCCTGTGTGAATCGTAACTCTTCAATGTGCTCGATAATGTCTACAAATAAACTTTCCCCCATGAAGTCCACCACCAGGAAGAAAAAAAAGACCCTGTCATTTCAGCGTCTCTCTAAAAGAAACGGATGGACTGAACCGATTTTCGTTCAGAGTAGGCAGCCAAGCATCACGTTACGGGTTTTCTTTTGAAGTCTTTTCCGTTTTCTGATTTCTGATTTTTCCTGCGGAACTGAACCGTACACGAACCAGACTCGAGTTTTCCCGCCACTCGGACGCTGAAGCATGAGTTTGGCTCCGAATCATGGAACAGAAGTTCTCCGAATCAAGCCAGATTCGAAGAATCCAAATCAGTGGCTGCTATATGAGCTCCACAGCTTTCATGAGCTACTGCATCACATTTTCTACAGTCTGATTTTGGAATTCTTGAGTCAGATGCACCTATCGAATTGGCTTTTCTTCTCCTTTACTCAAGAAACTCTGTTTGCTGTTGACGCCGTCTAGTGCCTCTGCAGTGGGAAGAATGCTCTTTGATCTTCGTCTGTACCCTGTTCACAGCCACAAGCGCCCCGACAAAACTACTCGTTTTACAAGAAGTTTCCTTTTCTGTGCCATCCGTGAGTCCAATAAAGTGCGTTTTCGATTCGGGATCTCAATGCAGTCGCTGACTACTTCGCCGAGTTCGCTGTTCACACCAAGCAGCTCGGTAAGGTTCTCTCAGTGCTCTTTTCTCCGTTGCATCGATCGGAAGCTAAGCCACGTCTCCCGGCTTACCCTGACCGAACTGCACGCAGGAGCCACTCTTGGCTTCTGTGCGCCACGAGCCAAGTTGTTGTTGTTTTCCTGCTTTCCTTCGAGCCGCTCAGTTCCGGACGAAAGAGATCTTCGAAGCCGAGGGCGAGAACCAACAAAATGAGAATGCAACCAAACAACTCAGCAACGAGGTCGTAAGGATTATTGTTGCCTGCGAGTAACAGCAACCCTTACGAAAGCGATCGAAACGAAAAGTTTCAACAAGGTGTGGGCAATCGTCTTGCTGGTGCCACGGGGCGTGCGCCCTCCCCCGAAACACGCTGCCAGCCACAGTTGGACACGCATCGAATGTCGCTTTCTTACACCCGAAGATTGCAGTTTTCCATTTCATTTGCCTACGTTACGTGAATGCCACTCGATTTCGCGAGTGTAGCCAGGAGGTTGCTTGTCTTTCTCGAGTTTTCCGAACTGGAAAACCTCAGGCAATGCAAAAGGAATAAAAGAGATCGCAAAGAAAAAGTTCCTTCCGCTTGATCACAAGTACATTCCTGAAACACGAAGCAAAAAGCAAGTTTAAAGGGGAGGCAAGAATCTTTCAGCTGGATGTAAAGCCTTTCAACTTGAAAAGTCGTGCTCTGAGCTTGCAGAGGAGTGGCGATTGCAGTTTTCCTTGTGGTCGTCTGCGGGTCGCTCCTCGTTAGGTAGACGTCCAGCACGGTGCTTCCTCTTTCATTACTGAACGCAAGGCATCCTTCTGGAAGGATGGTCAACGAGGCACTTCTTCGACGTGAGGAACACACCAAGACCTCTTCGGGTCACGACACTGCTCCGTGAGCCGAACTTTTAACACGGACTTGTCGCTTCCCTGCCTTTGTTCGCTTTCGTGGTGCACCTTGATGGGTAGCGTGGAGGGTGCTCCTTCTACACTGGGGCTCGTTTCCCGTGTACGGAGCGCCAACACCTCATGTCTGGGTGGGAAACGTGTTCCATAAGTGCGTCGGGCTGTGGCGCTTTTCCGTGGCTCAGGGAAGCGTCTGGACACGGCGCTCCTCTATCGAGAGAGCACCTTGAGGCGTGTTCTAGGTCGGTTTGGTACATGTAGGGCCTCCTTATTTCAATCTGATTTTACATAACGCTGTCTGAACGTTCCTGCTCTTTTTGATATTGTCGAATGCTTACATTCTTGGTACTTTCTTTTGTGCTTGACAAAACATGGAAACACAGAAATAATGCCGTGCTACTCTACTGCATTGAAATCATAATGAAATAGTTTCGAAACTTATCATTTCCCAAGTAAAATAACAGATGCAATCGATGATTTAGAATCAATAGAATAGACACAATAATTAACATTGCCTTAGAATAAACGCATATTAGAATTATAAAATGGTAATCCCCTTTTGATTAAGCAAAAGGAGAACGAAGCTTTCTTGCAACTGCTGATTTTTGTGCTGACGCGAGAACGACAAAGAGAAAAGTCGAAAAAAAGAAAGCATTTATGCGCGAATTTGTGTTTCAAGATTTGTCCTTAATCTCTACAAAAAGTGATAGAAAAGATTAAGAATCTAGTTATAATCAAAATTAATTTATTCTTTGATAGATTTCAGCTGCTTTTTTTTATGATCTGAAAAGAGTAATAAAAAAATTTTGAATATAATGTGTACTTGGTATCGCGTTGTTTGGCGCCTATTTCAGTTGAGTAGGATACCTTCGGTTAATAATGGCAGGATTTGATGAAGCTGCTGTGTATTATTCTGATAATTTTTCTGAGCAGACAGAGTTAACAAACACACTTCAGACTACGAAAAAGAGGTTTAAGGATTTTTTGAAACAGTATCGAGAAGGGACTTTCAACTATCGTTACAGGTAATTATTCTGAATAATCTTATATGCTTAACTTAAATGTCTCCAAAAATGTATTTTGTCATGAACATTCATTTATGTGCTTGAAGAGATCAACTCAAAAAGCAGTATACTCTCGGACAGTTTTGGATAAATGTCAACTTAGAAGATCTTGGAGGTTTTGATGAAAATTTAGCAGATAAACTTATCAGAACACCAGCAGAACACATATCTCTGGTAATTATTAATTATGATACTTTGAATACCATTCGATATAAGATCGATTATATTTTAAGTGCTCTGTCGAGGGTTTTTGTCAGTTGTCTCAGTAAGCTAATCATTCATCTTTTCATGTGGTTCTTTTCCATTCATCTCTTTGTACTCGACTTTTCGTTCAATGTATCCGATATAAACAAGACAATCATGATTTTCTTAGTTTGAGGAGGCTTGTCGCGAAGTCGCTGATGAAATTACAAAACCAAGAAGTGAAGGGCAAGAAAAAGTTGAAGATATTCAAGTTTTGCTTCAGTCTGATTCATCATCAGTATCATGTCGAGATTTATTGGTAAAAGTTTACAGGATTTGCATCTTATCAAATCATTCCTTGTAGTCAGATAAGGTTTCTAAGTTGGTCAAAATATCCGGAATTGTTGTTGCAGCATCTGGAATTCGTTCAAAAGCTTCCCAGTTGTCTATTCAATGTCGATCTTGCCACAATATAATCAACAACATACATATTCAACCAGGCTTGGAAGGCTATACTCTTCCACGACGTTGTGCCACGTAAGCTGAAGAATTTATTGAATGATTTTAATTTTCTAATTTTTAAGAGATCAACCAGGACAAGCAAAGTGCCCATTAGATCCATATTTTATTCTTGCTAATCGTTGCACTTGTGTTGATTTTCAAATTCTCAAATTGCAAGAATCCCCTGAGGAAGTTCCCCATGGTGAAATGCCAAGACATCTGCAAATGTACTGTGATCGGTAAGAAGTAATCCAGAGTTTTCCCCAGTTCATACTGGTTGCCTTTTGTGATATAGGTACTTATGTGATAGGGCAGTTCCAGGGAATCGAGTCACTGTTTTGGGGATTTATTCCATCAAGAAATCCAACAGGGCAACACGCAAAGTAATAGCATCTACATGTGTGACATTAATTTTTCTCAGACTTCCAGCAAAAATCATTCTTCTATAGGCATACGAGCACCATATTTGCGTATATTAGGTCTGGAAATAGATTCAGAAACCCTTGGTCGTTTAGGAACCTTACAGATTACTTCTCAAGAAGAAGAACAGTTCCGATTGTTGGCGAATAACTCAAATGTACATGAAATAATTGCTAATAGCATTGCCCCAAGTATCTATGGATCAACTGATATCAAAAAAGCAATTGCTTGTCTATTGTTTGGTGGCTCAAGAAAATGGCTTCCTGATGGATTGAGTAGGCGTGGTGATATTAATTTGTTATTACTTGGAGATCCTGGCACTGCTAAATCTCAGTTGCTTAAATTTGTGGAACAAGTTGCACCTATTGGAGTGTATACATCTGGTAAGGGCTCTAGTGCTGCTGGACTTACAGCCTCAATAATAAGGGATCCACAATCGGTAAATATAAAAGAGAACCTGATTTATAAATTTATCTTATTATAGCGAAATTTTATTATGGAAGGAGGAGCCATGGTACTGGCTGATGGCGGAATTGTTTGCATTGATGAATTTGATAAGATGAAAGAAGATGACCGTGTTGCAATACATGAAGCTATGGAACAGCAAACAATATCAATTGCTAAAGCTGGCATTACAACAACGCTGAATTCACGATGCTCTGTCCTGGCTGCAGCAAACTCTGTTTTTGGGCGTTGGGATGAAATGAAAGGAGATGAAAATATTGATTTTATGCCTACAATTCTTTCGCGTTTTGATATGATCTTTATTGTTAAGGATGAATACAATGAGCAGCGTGACACGGTAGGAATTTCTGGCATTGTTAACCACATTCACAGAAAACCGCAGACTCTTGCTAGGCATGTCTTGGGTTTGCATATGAATGCATCCTGTGCAGCACCAGAGCAGGGTGAGCTAAGTGTTTCTTTTCTGAAGAAATACATTGCCTATTGCCGTGGGTGAGTACTGTGGCAAGGGAGATTTATGTTTATATTGTACTAGAAAATGTGGACCAAGATTGTCTCCCCAAGCTGGAGAAAAATTGCAGAATCGGTATGTGTTGATGCGTTCTGGTACACGCCAGAGTGAACAAGATGGAGGGCGTCATTTACGCATTCCAATCACTGTGCGCCAATTAGAAGCCATTATTCGAATTGCAGAGTCTTTAGCAAAAATGCAGTTGTTACCATTTGCAAATGAGTCACATATTGATGAAGCCCTTCGCCTGTTTCAAGTATCAACTCTGGAATCTGCTAGTACTGGAAGTTTGCTTGGTATTGAAGGATTCACCACCACAGAAGAACATGAAACACTGATGAGAATTGAAAAGCAGCTGAAATCACGTCTCCCAATTGGGACGCAAGTATCAGAAGCTGTCATAGTGCAAGACTTACTACACCAGAAGTATAATGAATATATTATTCGAAAAGTGCTATATCACATGTTGCGCAAAGGTGAACTGCAGCATCGCATGCAACGAAAGTTATTGTATCGCATACGTTAATAGATAAACATTTATATTCTGGAATATTGGAATGTATGCTGGAAGAAATTCAAGCTTCGATGATGAAAGCTTTAAGATGCGTTCAGAACAGGTTCTCATGACCTGCTAAAATAAACAAATCGCAACCTTCCTCACTCCGACCATCTATTACATGACTTTCTAGAACGATCAATCTGGAATGGAAATAAATCATTACATATGAATATGTTTTTGAGACTTACTTATCTGAGCCAAGCAATCTGAATTCTCTTGTTGGATCACTAATTTCTTGCGATATTTGCCCATCCTTCAAGCTTCTTCCTTCCATTCCATACTGATGGAAGGCCAAAACGCTGTCTGATAAACATACTGCAATACAAAATAGTTAAAGCAGCTATGGGAATTCTTCTAGTTACCTAAGGACAAGATGATGAAGTCAAATTGTAAGCTGGTTACTTGACCATAAGATCTGCGGGGTCGACCATCAAAATCCACTAGCTGTATCATTTCTAAAACAATCATCAATTAGAATGCACCGTCTTGTTAAACTTACTATCATAACAAACTAGTACTGTATTTCTGTCGATCTGAGTTACACATGTTACAGGAAGTTTTGTCAAAGTGGAATACTGATGCTCATCATACGCACAATGTTCATTATCTACATTCAGATTCACAAGTTCCAAATTAAGTTCGTTAGTATTGCTGGAGTGTACACCTGTACAGATAAGTGGGTATTCTTGATCTAATGTCATAAGAAGGACAAAGGTTGAAGGATACATCAGATTGCAGTGTACTTGTCGAAGAATCATGAATTTAGAGAGAGGCTCATACCACTGCATTAAAAACACACCGGATGGGATAGCACCACACAAATATTTATAACCACTATAAGGATTGCGTGCAACAGCACAATGAGTGCACCCACGTGTGCCTGCTACACGATGGGTTAATATAAAGCGTCGTGGCATAAGACGTTCATGAAGTCGATTTAAAGAAAACCGATTGTATTCTTTGTTATGCAATCCAAGCAAATCATGACGGTACAGTTGTTGTGTCTTTCCTATAAAAATAACGTTAAATACATGCATACACAAACAACCAACCTGACAAAGTCATCAGCACGTTTTTCACAACACTCATCCATACAGTTCGACGAGGATACAGTCGATTCATGGTGCTTTCATGGAGTTCATTTAAATTGAGTGTGTATACACCTTCTTCAGCTCCAATCAAAATATGTTGATCCCGTGTTTCAGGGTGGATCCAATTTGCCGCGAAGTGCATATTGAGAGGGCATCCATTGAATATTTTTGAAAAGCATGCGCCCATATGTACTTTGGGTGTAGGAGGTAGACCATTGCTCATTGTCTGTGGAGATGTGCTTCTTTTAAAACGCTCATGTCTTTTTGAAGGTGGAGGTACAGGATGTGGAATATCAAATTGATGACCTAAGCAACCAATCTTGCAACCATTAATCTGTTTCATACTTACTTTGTGCATTACTTTCCTTTACAGAATATGGAGGTAACTCTTGGGCTCGTAAAGTCACTGAGTTTGCTAACAGTTCTGACAGATCAGATAATGAATTGGCTTTGTGAATAAGCGTATTGCTTTCCACTGTTTTGCTCCAGTCTTCACTATTTAATTCATTAGTTCCCACAGGAAGAGTGATGCTATGAGCAAAATCCCTAGTTGAGAGACTCTTATCTCTCTTGCATCTTACTTATTTTCATAGCGAAGTGCAGCTTCAGCCAATTCTCTTGAATGGAAGCCTCTGCAATGAAGATGAAGCTCAATTTGGTATCCTTAAATCGCCAATTGTGGCATGCAGGCATATTCATGCCAAAAGCACTTACCTGCGACGAAGCTCTTCATCAATACAACCAAGAAGATTCCTGAGAGCAAAGACTAATACTACTAACAGAAAATTAATTCACAAAAAATGCTTAAGTTAACATAACTAACAAATCTACTAATTTAAATAAACTTTAGCATACAACCATGCATCATTCTCATGTCTAACAAGCAACAAGGAGCTTACACCACTGTGGGTTGATCATTTTTTCCGTTAAGGTGATCAGGCTTCTCATCCACAGGATAAGCTTCCTGTCGAACATCGATATGGTGGCTCATTTTTTTCACCTTACCATCATACTCGTTAGAAGTGGGCGTTACTTCTGTTTTATATGCTACAAGAAAAAGAAACTCTTTTCTAAAGAAGAATGTTCTCACAATATAAAGGTTCTAAAACAGAAACTGCTTGTGGTGATCGACGAGAAGAGATTTTCTGTGGACCAACACTGATCGCCTAAAAGTTTCCGAATACATTCACTGTGCCAAATAAAAACTGGTAAATTATAATTACTTCGTTATCATCCAAGTCTATGTAGCTATGCAGTTGGGGATTGCTGTACTTGCACAGCAACTCCAGTGTTAAACGCTTATTCATAGGTGTTTGCAAGAAAGGATGCTTTCAGGTATTATAAAATAAAGATCTGCAATTGCATTTACTCACTTCCAATAATTTTTCAGCTGTAGGGCGCTTTTTAGGATTTTTTGTAACAGCCACTTTTACAAAATGATGAAAAGTTGGAGTCCTACAAAACATAATTTCTTCAACTGCAATCAAGGACTGACTTATACCATCGATTGCGCTCTTTTAAAGAAGGTGGTTTATAATTGGATTTGGACATGAGGTACAATGCACGCATTGGATGAAGATCAAACATTGGAGGCTGTAATTCAGCAAGCTCTATAGCTGTTATGCCTACTGCCCAAATATCACACAATTCATTATATCCTCCTTTGCGTTCTACTGCAGCAACCTAAAATGAGATATATCTTTGGGAAAAGTAATAATTGGACTGACATTAATGTGACGTGTATAAATTACATGCACATTCATAAGTGCATATCTCAGCAAAAAATTAATGCAAGCAGCAGAAATAATATATAGAAATAGAAAATGACCGTTTACCCCTAAAACCTTTCAACAATTCCAATAACAATATTTCATGTAGGATTGCTTACATGTCGCAAATAAATCAAAAATCATGGACATATGACTTGTAACAAAACACAACCAGACATCAAGAAAGTGATGATTTATGTCTGATTAAACATTCAGAATTGATAAATATTCACTGAATCAACATCAACATTCAGAAGGTACTGCATTATTTATGCATACACAATTTATTTATTTATAGGACAAATGTATTCAATAAAAATAATCAAAAAACGTAAAAGCACTTAATCCCAATCAAAGTTAGAAATTTCATCCATACTTGGAAATTTTAAGACATGCAACAATGCTTTCACATTTAACCCTAATGTTTCACATGAAGAAGGTTATAAGAATACTTACTTTGGTAAAACATCATTTAGTGTTAAATGATATTCATAATGTGTACACAATTTTGTAAAATGTAATTTCAATTCTTCATCAACAAAACTTGAACAATCTAACAATTCAATTAAATGTGTTCCTTTTTGATCATTTACCTTAAATTTGGACTGTTTTCAACCAGTTACCTTCAAAAATCTATGCAAGTTGCAATAAGTCCTTTATATGTGCCTCTAGATAGATATAGATTTGGGAAATAAATTAATATCAATTGAACATTATACTTGGAAATATATTTTCTTTCCAAAAACTCCGCAATGTTCACAATACTAAATAATCCTTTCGACAAAAATTCTGCATTCTCAAATGTGACAATTATACTTATCTTAGAAAATCTTAACTTACAAATTTACCCCTTGCTTTAAAAATCAAACATCTAAAATTCCCTTCCATGACTCCATCCTAATTAAACTGTTCTTTAATAAAATCAATAGAATGATTAAAAATAAAAACAAGTAATTTCAATTTCTTTCAGCACTTTACACTTGGTATTATGTGGACAATTTGTTTCAAACATAAAACGCTGAAGATATCTGAGATTTGAAACTCATCAAACTAAAGTTCTGTTATTTTAAGAAAACTGAAATTTCAGAGTAAGATTTCAATGTAAGTTGGAATAAGACATGTGATGACTGATTCATTTTATATGATATTTACAATACACGTAATTTTATAATATTTGAGAACTACCAACTCATGATATATTTCTACTAACCAAGGATTTCCTCTTCTACAAAAAATACAAACATTATGAGAAACTTCATAAATAACTCCTTTAAAGACAATACTATCTATGGAGATATGTGTGATAAGCTTAAAACATCTTGAAACTTCATTCTCACCTAAGAAATCCTAAAAGCACTATTTTAATACATGTGATTAAAATAATTTTAATATTGCACTTTTGACTATAATCATAAGCAGATTGGAATATAAACACCCAACACTATTAAAATATCTAATCTTCTACCATACAACACATTAAGCAGTTTATACAATTTAAATAAAACAGAAGTAATGATAAATAAGCACCTGTATTTTTACTCTTTTAAAAATTTATTCTTTAAAAATGTATTTCTTTTTTACTTCAAAGCCGACTTTCTACAAAACAACTTTTCAAGATAGCTCAATCTGAAATTATAAATCATCATTTAACCAATCTCATAATAACCATGACCATTATCATTTAACAGCTCCACAAAAATCATTTACCATGAGCAACATTTTGCCATAATTAATCTGGGTGCATTAAACAAGTATCTTAGATATCGAAAATAAATGCTTCGAAGAAAAATTCCAATTAAATTTAATTAATCCTTATTCTTCTGCTAAATTATTACTGTCTGCAATTTAGGAACAAATTCAAAACCAATCTTGAACTCCTAAGCTGAAGTAAGAGTTCTTACTTAACAAAACATAATGCAAGCATGCTGATTTTTTATTTATCAATATAGATCATTTGTAAAACGGGAAAGATTCTTCAGTTCAGGAAAGCACTTGCTTAATACATCTTAAAAACCATGAGCACAATTGAAATTTTGAAAAAATCCAACAAGCAATCCAACAAGCGAAACCACTCAAATTACAACCATTACAAAAATAGATATTCGATGAACTTTTTGATATTTATGAATTTTAGTGAATGAAAAAACATATATTCATTTTTAACTAACCTCTGGTGCCATCCAATAAGGTGTACCAATGAAAGACTTTCTCTTGCTAAGAGTAGCAGAAATTTGAGCAGACACTCCAAAATCAGCTAGTTTCACAACACCAGAGTCGGTTAATAAAATGTTTGCACCCTGTAGACTACAAAATTTCTTTCACTTTCACTTTAGAATAACAAACCTTTACATCTCGATGCATTCTATTTTTACTGTGCAAGTATGCCAATCCTGAAAGAGTTTCCCGGCAAACATAAGCAATTTGCAATTCTGTTAAAGGTCCTGTTGCTAAAAAGGAAAGTCTTACTTCATACAATTATCATTAAACTGTACAAAAATACCATGGTAAATATCTTGTAGTGATCCACCTCCACAGTATTCCATACAGATCCATAACTTTCCTTTGCACAAATAACTCCCAAAATATGAGATGATGTTTGTATGCCAACAGCCTTTCATCATTAATATTTCTTGTTGAATAACAGTGAAGTCATCTCCTATGAAAGATAAGCTATATCATTGTGAAATGAAAAGCAATCAGCTAACCAGGTTCAATTTTGATGATTTTCACTGCAGCCAGTTCATTTGTGGAAATTTTTTTCGCCTAATCACAGTGAAGTGTATTCAAAGAATATCACCACTATCAATTACCTTAAATACATCACCATATGTCCCTCTTCCAATACGCTGGATTAAATCGTACTCATCCTGTGGATTTTTAGTACTGATGCCAGTTGACTCTGGATGAAATGCTTGTGAGCATGCCATTTAGTTGCTTCAGAAATAACAAAACAAAGCCTGACTGATTTTTCGAAAAATTACTTTACTTACATTACATGCAGAAAAGTAACAAAATTTGAACATATTATAAAGGCTTAATTTGAGATTTAACCATCAGATGAGAAGACTGAACACATCAAACTTCTAAAACTCACGTGGTTGTTCCTTCAATTTATCATTTAGCATTACATTCCTAGAAAACGTGCACATTTATATTTCTTGATTTTCTGGAAAACAATGGTACTGAATTAGATTTAACTCTTTACTTTAAAAGCAAAAAAATTTTTCCCCGACAAACATTCCATTTGGAACCTTGAAAATTGAATTTTAATAAACAATTCATTAAATGGATTTCACTGCATACTCGTGGAATGATTATTTATGCTGACACTTTGAGCATAGACAGTGCAAAAACGGTTAACGGAACGTTTACAACAGAAGCAACAAAAAATGATCCTATTACTTGCAAATTCTGGACTTGCAATGCACATTCTAATAAACAAAATTCACAAATATAGGACCCTAGGCAGCTCTCTGCAATTTCCAAGATGCTTTCCTTTTCTTTTTTACCATAACGTTTCCCTGGATGGCAACTTTTCGACCGTGCGAGGTGAATGTGGACTCGGAGGAAAACCTGCAGCAACGCACACCCACGTTCGCGTATTCAAAACGCACTTCCACCACAGCCGAAAGAGTACTGAGTACTCGAAAAAGAACAAAAACGTGACGCTGCCACAGAAAATTTTCACCCCCAACACACTCGACTTGTGCGCGGCCAGCCCCATCGTTTACCCACTTGGCCGTACCGTACCGTGGGGGGGGGGGGGGGGAGGGAGGGAATTTCACACCCCCGTGGATTGCACGCACACACTACCATTCCAGGAACTGGAAGAGGTGTTATTATATCTTGCAGGGGTGTCTCCCTCCCCCTCCCTAACCGTGCACCCCTGGGAAGAAGCGGCGACGTCCAGAAGCAACTGCGTGCAAAGACCCCACTGACAAAGAGCTGATGCCGACCGCTCGGTGTACACCCGAACACAACCGCCGAGGAGTTCAGGAATCATGAGGGCCTCAAGAGGACACCAAGAGGACACCGCCGCACCACAGGGCATTCCTGCAACATGCCAATTTTACAACGCAGAAGCTGCTTTCTGATCGTTCCGTCTGCGTATGGAGATTACACCCTCACTTGAAAATTGTTTACATAGGCCACTCTTCCCAAGATAACATCTGATCGCCACCTGATCACCTTCCCAAGTGCAGCACCAGTGCAGCAAAAGAAAAAGGAAAAAAAATCCTCACGTGCCTCTTTGGGAACTGTCACAAACTGATGTCCATCTGACTGCCTGGTTGACATTCACCTGGTCGTTAACACATATTCGTGGAAAGAGGGAGCTCACAAAGAACACGTAAAACGAACGTGCTAATCGTAGATGGATAATCTTTCCACAAGATTCTAAAGAGGATCAAAATGCCACTGCCGCAAGCAGCGGATACGAGGTGCAGAGGAATTCAACTTGAAACCACAAGACAATCTCCAGTCAATCTTTGGAAAATATCGGTTGTAAATGGATATCGAGCATAGATTAGATTCAATACGGGTTGCATGATCGCTCATGATCGTCAGTTGACGTTAACGCTTTTGATGACTTATGGAGACCAAAATGCTCATACGAGTAACAAAGACCACAGTCAAGGACCACAGATCAAGCATAAAATGGATATCTTGCAAAAATCGATTGCAGAGTAAAGATACGATCGCAAAGATCGCATCTTTGCAGACCGAAAGTGCATGAAACTGAGGGGCAACTTCCGTGACTTCACATGCGTCCTTGTCTTTGGAAATTGTGGATTGCATGAACCTTAAGCTTCACAATCCCCATGCGAAACTCAAAGTTGAAAGGAAAAAGATAAATTTCATGCAAAATAAACAAAGCAAGCAAAGGACTGTTGGTACACGCAGCAACAAAAAAATCGGATTCATTCCTCTGGATTCAGATAATTTTTCAAGAATGCTCCAGCTCTTTCTATGAATGTTTTTGTATACATATGACGTCTTGAACAGTATTATGATTCTCTTTATTAGATCTTAATCTACTTTGAATTTAAAAAAGTATTTCATACAAGTCTGCTTTTTGAACTCGGCATTTCCGGATGTTTTCAGTAGCACAAGTGGTGAAGAACACATTTATTTGTGCATTGTTCTAAATAGGTATTCGAAAATTAGGCTTCTACACAACATATTTATATTGTCGAAGATTATTTCTCAGTTCACAATAGCTTTCAAGCTGTTGATGTTTCTGATCTTGCATATAAAACAAAAGAGATTCCCAAACCTGACAGGTTTTGATGAGTAATTTCATTGCCACGTTAATAATAACCAAAGACTTGGATCGAAAATAACGTGTAATATCTTTATCGGAAGTTATATAGCTTTTTCCATTTAATTAATTGAACTACTTCAATAAAAGTGAAATCCTAGACGCTTCACTTTTAAGACTTGAAATGCTTTCACATAGATAATTAGTAAGCAACTTATAACCAACAAATATATATTTATTTTCCCTATCATGATGTCTTTACTCTTGGAAAATATTGTAACCACAATGAACAAATCAATTAACATGTTTGAGTTCTCAGTATATTATATTGAACAAACCCCAAAAAAAAGAATGCTAATGATGCAAACTAACAATTTTTAAGAAAGTTTCCTCAAAATGCCTCTTAATGACTTCGGTTTAAAAAAAAAATTTTTTGCTCTTGCATGGAATTTTTTCCTGGATACCGCTCAAACAACTTGCTGAGAAGAATCATGTCATATTATGTCATACTTTTCAGAAACACTTGGAAGCATAATGTTTGAATTACAATCACATTTCACATTAATTTCAATACCAATAATGAGATTATAACTGATTACACGCAAATACAAACTGTGTTGACACTATCCTCACGTTCCTGATTTTTAGTGAATACCAATTATACAGAAAGATGTCTTAGTATTTATTGATGCTTCTATGAGACGAACTTGCAGACCAAGAATCTTTTAAATATTTCTCTGAGACTGAAATCCCAGAAGTTTCACATGATGAACACCAGCTTTTTCATCAAAATAAAGTCGATAGCATCTTAAAGCAATACAGATATCTGAATCTACTTTCTTGTCTTTAGTCAGCCTTGTCATCATGTATTTCCATTTTATGCAAGAGACTTCAAACATGCTTCACACTGTTAAGACACATGATGGGTTGAGATAACTTTGAAGGAGTACCTATACGTGAATCATTAGAATATGCAAGCATGAGGAGGATGTAAAATGAGTAGTAACAATCATCTACTACACGACAGCAGTTTAAAAACAAAAGGTAGAGAGAGAGGCAAATGTCACAGCCTTTATAGCAAACAGATTATCATGAAAATTTAGGGAGGAATCATAGACCACTCTTATCTGAAGACATAGATAGATTCGTTTCATTAAGACATTAGTAAGTAATGTCACGATGGAATGAATGAACGTGACCATTATATAATGCCATTTCGTGGCAGCGTGAATCAAATACAAGCGAGGCAGAGAATTTTACGCATCTCCATTATACCAATCATGGTTTCCTTAATTGCAATATAATCGTAATTCCTTAATCTACTAAGACTACAGAGGACTCCCAAGTTCTTGCATGCCTTACTCTAAGACTCCTCGATTCTTGAAGACCTTTAATGACTTATAAGCTTACGCTGATGCTGATCATCAAATCATTATTCGCGATTATAAGTGGTTGGCTAAAGACTTTTGCCATTCAGTAAGTTGAAGCCAGCTGATAATGCAAGTCTTTCCTCGTGAAAACATGGCAATATTCCAAGTCGTAAATTTTCAGTTCAAAGTCATCTCGGAAATGCCTTTTATGTGTTCTCCTCACAGCAAAACTTGTGAACACTGTTGAAGAAACGTAAACTTGAAAAAAAAAGAAAAAAGAAAAGAACGCCTACGTAGCAATGGCAGAAGATACTTTGTTGAGATAATTTGGTTAGGCTGTGTTAAGATGGATGGCACAAATTCTGAGGGAGCCTCACACATGAAAACAGATGTGATTTATGTGGAGTCTGGGAAACAATATTTAATTTGTTGATTTCGTGGTTGATTGATAATCAGCCCTTTGAGATATAAAAAAAGACAAATATTATTCGCTGCATTGATAGAAAGGGAATTATCGTTCATTCTGATTGCCCTTGTTGGTCGGCCATCCATTTTCTAGAGTTAACACTTCCATATTGACCCATTTGCACAATGCTCTTTGCTGATCAGAAAAGTCTCATGCAAACACCTCGGCATTCTCATAAACATTAGATGAAAACCGAAAAAGGCATTTTTATAGTTTTAAAACTATCTCAATTGCAAATCCTTAAAACAAATCTAAAACAAACAGTTTGAATATAATTGTGCTTACGATCTCATATAACTATGCATTTCTAATTTAGAAGTGACTCTAGCTGCAAATGTGACATAATCCGTTTCCCAAAACGTTTTATTGGTACATGAAATAGATCGACTTTCAATTTTTGATACCCTTGCTAGCTAATTCTTAATCCGAATCAGAGTGACATTTCGGAGTTCACTGTGTTATTCTAAACATGACTGATGCCATGGGATATATAATGAGAGTCTACACCTAACCATCTTACCAGATTTATTCTCGAGCATTTTGTTTGTGAAAAAGCACTTTCGAAACATTCAGCCATTAAAAGACTTGTATATTATGCGTGATATGCGGGTAAGTGGGCAACTTCCTCTGACTAAGTAACTGGCTTCTTGAGCAACGTATGAGTGACCTCCTGTGCCAACGGCAAACGACCTCTTCATCCCTACAGGGATGCTATGGGCGAAATCAACAATGAGAGACTAATTCTTCTGACCATTCAACACATGAATGTGTTACATCCGTTAAGATACAGCGGAAAAAACAAAACGAAAAAGGGTTTCAAACACCCAAGTTTTGGTAATAACTGCTCATGGCATTTGTGGGGAACTTTGTAAATTTTACATTAAGATTTGCAAAGTTCCTTACTTCAATCTATGTCGAGGTCCAGTATAACGGAATCGGAAATGCTTTCCTGTTAATTTCTCATTTCTCTTTATGTTTTTTTTGTTACTTTTAATTAGACAGTCAGAATACACATGGACAATAACTCTTCTTCAATAGCGTTGTTTTTGGACACTCTATTAAGTATTTTTACAGTGATCAAGGGAACTTCAAAATCAGCAAATCTTTGCAGCTAATTTGGCCAATAATTGCTTCTTAATTACTTGAAGATAACCAATTCCTTTATAAGCAAAGCAACTTTAGTTTGCATTCAATTGGGATGTACATTTCCTAATTTACTGCAGAATTATCCGATTTTAAAATATATAGCACTCAGGCATCAAAATAAAAAAACAAAATATAGGGTGTTCGAATACTGTTATTTTATGATGATGTTGTTTTTGTTTTTGTTTTTTCTAAAAAACTACTTTTCCTTAGATGCTTAATTGTTTTACAAATTAATGAAAAAAGTAGAATCTTTCCCAATAACTTCTACATTTCTGAATTCAGGTAAAAAGCCCAAGCATTTCTTGAAACTGTTTTGCAGATCTACTCACTAAATACTTTTTTTTTATATATGAGACTTTGAAATGATGACAAAACATGGGAGTTATCCACAGTCTCATATACAACAGTATGCAAAGTCTTACACCTAAACTTGCAACAAAACCATTTTCTTCATATTGAAGACTAAATTCATTCCAAAAGCTTTGCAAATAAATCCAAAAGCCCTCCATTAAACTGCGAAAATCTGGTACTTTGATTTGGAACTAAAACCTAAAACCATAGTTCTGTTTATTGATATATATTACTAAAAGACATGATAAAACATAGATATCGCTCTTTATCAAAGAAAATGATTTACTCATTAAAAAGACAATGCAGCGCATATATTTTATCAATTTGAAGTCATGCTATAAAGTACAGCTAGGAAGATTCAATAGAAATTTCTTTTTAGGTCATCGCTATCAGAAAAAAAAAACGCAACATTCCACTTCAGTGTCCTTAACTTCTTTATACGGTGGACAACAGCTAACTTTGCATTTCAAATATTCCCACAACTCTTATTAAAAACAAACTCAAACATACAATATTTCAGCACTGATAAGAAAGAGATAAGATTGTCAAATTTCTGTACATCGAAATCAAGTACGATCAGTGTACTAATAAATGAGAAAAATAAGCATTTCCTATTGACTGAGAGATAATGCTTTGATGCTGTTATAGGGATAAGTAGGAAGTCTCGTCAGAGGAAAGCAACTACAGCCTCGAAAGAATCTGTTCACCGTCTAATCTCCATCTTGTTTAGCAATAGGTTGCATGGCAGAGAATTACTCTTGTAAGTATGTTATAAAATTCAACAGACACTGTAATCCTTTTCCCGAAAGTTCGGAATATACAGAGCCTTCTTGTAATCAACAATCTATTTTTTTTTTCATTAATAGCTAAAACTAGAGGAGTACACATCTATTACGTTATCTTTTGTTGCAGTGAACAGACATTCCATTCCTCTAAAAGAAATGAGCTTAAATTGAGCTGCTTCTGAGACATCAGGTGTGCTGTTAGATTTTCCACATCCATTCTCACGATTCCAATTGGAAACCCTTTAGGAAAAAAAGGGGAATTGGTTTAGCACTTTACGAATTTTCGGCTTAGAATGCTATTAGCCTAAGACTCCAACTTTTAATCATTTCATTATCTTTATTTGCAAATGAGGAGGTGACTCGGAGATCTAGATCTACTCATATGTCCCTACACAAGTCAGCAGAGAACAAGAGAGAACCATTCATCTTTGTTTATTGAACATTCCAGATGTACTCCCAAAGACATGGCTTATGGATCAAATTGTGTTGTCCTGCAGCCATCCAAATCATTCATAATTTTCCTGTGCTCTACCTCACTTGAGAAGCACAACCATAATCTTATGATTCACCAGTTGAAGAAAGACATTGGCAAAACGCAGAAATCCAGAAACGCAGTTTCTATAAACTTCACGAATGTAACTGCATGATGCAGTTACGGATTTCCATAATGGTGACACTGTGTTGGCAGATCACTGTTTTCTTTGGGATGTTTTAGGCAACTGTTCTTTTTCCAGTAATAAGGAACTAACCACCTGCTTATGCTTACTACAGGACACATAATACTAGTTGCTTTAGGAGTTTTATGCTTTTAACGTTAGCATTCTGTCCTTCATTATTTGGCAACTAAAAGATAAAATCCACCTGTAGTTCTCGTGACTCTTCATGAAAATTATTGAGTAAGCGTCTTATTACACACGAACCTGATAAATGTAGATTCGAATAAGATATTGACTAATTCATTATTTTGTAGAACATAGTACTGGATTGTCATGAATAGTTTTGAGACCATTATCTATTCATCAAATTTATGTTTAACAGCATTATTTCAAAGAGAGACCAAGTCCAGATTTCCAAGTCCAAAATCTGGAAGTATCAAGCAGTTGATATTGCATGAATCTGGAAAATCTAATGTGGTTTTCTTTTTTCTCTGTAAGTAGTATCGTCTGATTTGAAACTGCAGTGTCATGTATAGGTTTCAAAGAAGTATTTCGCATAATAATTTGATTCTGTTTGTGAAGCTTGAAAGTAATCCTTGACTTTAGCACTGATTTTATAGCATGTACATCATTGGAAATGTAGACAAACTTTTGGTGCTCTCTTAATATTGTCTCTTCAGGGAAGGATTTGGGTCTCTGTTTTCTCATTATCATCCCACAAAAATTCCAAGAGCAATTAAATCATTTGCATATTTTGCATTTCAATAAAAGCTTTCAAATTTCATCAGTCTCGTTCAGTTACATCTCATGCATTTCATCTAGTTCCATCAGTTTTATTCCACGTATTTGTAGAAAAATAATGAAGAATTTTCGACCAATGATCCATGGATTTCAGTTACAAAATTTGTGAACTCCAAATATATATGCAAGTGTTACCTTGGTTTTAGGTATTTTAATTACAGACCTCTGTGCTTTTTTTTAAAAAAAAAGTAAAATAAATTCATTCATTCGTTTTTTTAATTTAGACATTACGGATTAACACTTGAAATACTGCACCAAGAGATGTCATCTAAAACATTCAGAATCATCCTGACGGTGCCTGGACTGAAGAGGTAAATTTGGGCCATAATAATCCAAATTTTGACTCGATTCCATTGATGATGGGCAAGGCTATGCGATACCCACCAATATGATCGGGATTGTGAGGAACTGGCAATGTGGCACAATAAGTTTTCTGTGATCACTGAGGTTGAAGTCCACCAAGGTTGACCTCTATCTTTAGTTACAGACTCAAGCCTCAGTCTCTTAAGATTGAGACTTGGTCTAATGGAAAAAGTAGTAGAGGTTTGACCTTGTGGTGATGGCATATTCAATATCGGACTACCAAAGTCTGTTATTTTCTAATTTCCCTGCTCTTTTTGAATGATTATTTAGGAAGAATTGCAAATCCATACCATTGTAATATTGTAGTAATTATTTCGATGTTAATCTGTAGAAGAAATGTTTCAATGACCCTACAAAATAATAAGTCCAATAAGGGAGACTTCAATAGTTAAGAAATTCAGTATTCTGAATACAAACGCACATGTATGGATTTTTGATTCTTTCTCAGTGACCTTGGGTTTTGCAAACCAAAACTCCTAGGGTTTTGAAACGATACTTCATTCGAAATGAAGGTTGCCACATAATGCTGTTTAGTCAACTGTGCAATTCAGCCGTCTCAGACATTATCAGCAAGAACAAAAAAATCATTGGATCACAAACCATGCAAGGATACTTCACATTCCAATTTAACCTGATAAGCCTAATTGAATCCAAAATCATCGAAATAATTTAAAAACAATGCCAAGTCATTATGATGTAGAAAACTTTAAATTTAGATCGAAATTAAATGAACTAACCGAACAGTACAAAATGTATGTGCAAAACTTATAGTTTCTTAATTCTTAATACTTATCTTGAATCGCATAGATCAGACAGAACCAGACTTTTTCTTATTTGTTTCTTGAAGTGTTAATAATCAACCTAATTATCAGAAATAAAAAACCTAATTCATAGTAGTAGTAATAATACATTCTGCCACAATAGTCTTCTGGTGATAATAGGTTCATGTATAGAGTTCTCAGAAAACATCATGACATGTGAAAATAAACTGTTACTTGAAAATCAATATAGATTATTTATGTATTCATATGCCATTGGACTAAATCATTAACTGGGCAAAATCACAAATATTTCCTCATGTGACCAAACTAAAAATTGTTAACTTTTATTTCAGCTCATGTGTGTTCCGATTTCAATTCTTTTGCTATCATTAGGCGATTCGTTCTTACTTTTAGGAAAATAAATCATTCTTATTCGATTATTGTCAGCAGTGGAAAACTTTTCCATCCACTGCTTGCTTGGGATACTTCTGAATTTTTTTCTCTGCAAAGTTGAATATTTGTAATTTGTATTTGTATTCGGATTTCAGAAAATTTCAAACTCTGTGAGCGTTTGATAGACACTTTCTATCGGTCTGCATTAAAAATAGAAAAAATGACATTATATAATGTTCTGGCTATCGCTTAGTTGATGGGACTCACGTGCTGGAGTTGCTGGTAACCTTGAACGAGGAATCCCAAAGCATGGTCATGTCAGGTGAAGGCATCAATGTGATTTTGCAGTGCATTTTGTGACGTGATTCGAGCTGCTGCTTAAAAATTGTTGATGTGCTGAGTGAAATATCGAATTGGTCTACAGTTTTATATTGTGCAGCCCACACAATTTGTGTACGTGATGCATAAGAGATCCGGGGTGATCCATCAATAGTTTCCCTGTGAGCAAGTTTGAAAGATGTATGCTAGAAGCACATACGTACTTGAGAAATGGATTACCAAAGGGAGCTTCTGTTGTTATTAGGTGAGTATTTTGGTGAAATCCAAGCAGTTGGGATAATTATGTTCGTTTTTCACGAAGACAACCCACATAGTAAAAAAAGGAAAATTTCGAATGATTACACTCCGAACATTCAAGAAGAAACTAACGATGGGTTGTCATCAGTGGAAAGCGTGAGAGATCCAAGGTAATTCCATATGCAAGACATGTAGAGCATGTGTACACACTTCGGCCGTACATATACCAAAATTGGAACACGTGTTCGGAAGTGAAGTGATGCAGTTTAATAAGTGTTGATCACTATACATATTTGAATTAATTAAGTGAAAAGTAATTCAAAAGTGAAAAGTGACTCGAGCATTTTGTAACCTGTAGAGACAGAGCATTAAAGTAGGCGCAATTTTTGAATACTTTCTCGTGAAAGTTTTATTTTATATTTTGTTGGTGCAAAGCACTAACACATTGATCAAGTACAAATGTTTTTTTCACAATTTCGTGTGAGAAGCTGTCATAAAGTTAGCTGATTAACCTAAGTCCTCGGCGTTTATTCTGCAGTTAAGATATATTTTGCCCATGTAGGATGAAGTTTATCCGTTCTCATTGTAATAAGCTGTTTTTTCAGTTTCAGTCAGTACAGGAGTTAATATCGGTTCGCTTTTTTAAAGAAAAATATCAATCATCGAGAATTATATGAGATTGGAAAATTTTCAAAAATTTAAAAAATCAAATAAATGCATTTTGGTTTTTAATTGGAGATATTATCTGGTCACAGATTGTTGTGTGATACGATGTTTGCTACTACACTGTGTTAAGTGCCATTTGTGCTTATAAATTCATTGAGTTCTCAACATATTTAGTAATTGAATGGTGTAATATAGGAATAAGGTTTAATGCATTCACTTTACAATAAGCTCATGATGCAAGCCAAGGTATCTTTTTAAAACTGGCAATGTATTATTTACAGAAATTATTGCAGAATGAAACTTTAAATTTCATAACAAGAGCATGAACTAATAAGAGCTTGGGTTTCTTTCTAATGAGAATCGTGGCATAGTCTAAAGTTTTTATTGGGAGAAACAGCATTATAGATCATGAAATTATTTATAGTTTAAGTTTGTTTTGCTTATTAGATTATTTCTGCCTAGCCTTCTGATAATTATAAAAAATTATTTGATCTTTATAATGATACTAAGTTCATGTCATCCAGATTTTGTTATTTCATTCCCATTTCTAGTTTAATTATCCTACAAAAAATGCAGATGAGAGCTTTCATGCTTGTATGAGAGAAGCCAAGTTAATGAAACAAAACTGCTGCAAACATTGCTTTCCTGTTTTATGTAGAGGGACATATTTTACATACATACGTTCTCCTCATTTACGTGGCATGGAGATAGAATAGTTCGATACCATAGAGATGGCTTCAGTTTGTGAACTTCTTGATTTCCCTGTATGTGTAGTGTCATATTGCTGTATGAGATAATTTTGTCAGTTATTATGACTGTCTTATGACATTATAAATTGTGTGTAATGCAAACAATCTTGACTGAATGCCAACCAACAGTTGTACATGCTCTTCTATGAACTCTATTTCATGAACTTATGATTCAACTATGATGATTTTCTCAAAAGTCAAACTGAAAAGGCAGCACTTCCTTCTCTCAACTTGGATTTGACTGAATGAAATGTGCAATAATTTTTGCTGTACTAAATAATAATCAGATTCTGCATTTGTTACTGATGATGAATTTTGTAAAGAAAATGAGTATGCTGATAAGAGTTAAATTTCATAGTTGTAATTATAAAAAGCATGTCATTTAACATGTTACGTTGTGTAAGTTTCTTAATTTGAATATTTTGAATCGATATTTCAAATAAATTGATTTATGTATTACACACCAGTGTTGCTTTCTGCACATACTCTTGTTGCTTAATCAATCAATCGTAAATTACTCGGGTTATGAATTTCGATTTCAGTACATGAGATAAGTAATTGTATTTAAAATGCTATTTCAAGTCAAGAATTATTTAAGAATTCCGTTCTGCAATCAATTAGTTTTAAAATATTTTTTATATTATTTATATAGTTGCATTAACATTGATTGTTTTGTAGCATATCATCTGTCAGTCTGCCAGATTTAGCAAACTGTTTTTCCGAGGTAGGTAACATTATTTCTTTTCATAGTGTTTTTAGGAGGAAATGGTATGCATAAATTTTAGATTGATTACTTCAGTCAACACTTTGAAAACAATAGTGATTGTGTTGCAAATGCTTCAGGAGCATTAAATAAAGTGAACATCCAAAGTGAAAACCTGGGAAATTTGATATGGTTATATAATCCCTTAACTTTGGAAAAACTACAGAAAAAAACTTTAAATTTGAATTATAATGCATGCAGTGTGCTTATTTATCTGGAAGAAACTCTAAAAAAGAAAATTCATGGACAAACTATAGATTGCAAAAGGAATGAAAAGGAAATCTTGAATGATTTTCAAAAGGAGCTGTTTTGCATATTAACACAATACCTTGACTTCTACTATCCTGAAAGAGGTTTGAATAATGGAGAAGAAGTTCGATATGTATATTGCCTACACCTACTGAATCATGTGCTTAAAACAAAAAAAAAGGTTTTGAAAAATAATGCTATATTAAGTAGTAACAAGAAAAGAGATGATTCTCACGAATATCGAGATCAAGGTTTTGCTCGGCCAAAAGTATTGATCTTAGTCCCATTTCGAGAAGCTGCATTAAGGTAATATGAGTTATAAGATAATTCACTTTGTGAATAATAAATGGTTTCAGAACTTTGAAAACATTGATGCAGTTGTATAGTGCAAATCAAACCGATAATGTAATTAACAAACAACGATTTTTTGAAGAATTTCACAAAACTACAGAGCACACTGCTCTTGTGCGTCCACCTGATTATGAAATGCTTTTTTCTGGCAGCATTGATGACAACTTTAAAATTGGAATCAGGATGACCAGGAAAAGCATGATGGTATTAAGGAATTCATTATGAAAAATCAGTACTTTTATTATTTTATAATGCTCTTTGTCTATATTTCTAGCTCTACAGTGAATTCTCAAAATCAGATATTATCATGGCTTCTCCTTTAGGATTGCGCATGGTTCTAGAGAATAAAAAAAACTGCAGCTTTCTGAGTTCTATTGAAATCACGGTGCTTGATCAAACAGACGTATTTCTTATGCAAAACTGGGAGCATGTGCTGTATATATTTTCACGCTTGAATTTACAACCACAATTTTCAGAAGATGTTGACTTTTCAAGGCAATGATTGATTTAAGTGGAATTATTTGAAAGCTTTGTAAATGCAGTTGTTTAGTGTGCAATTTTCAGAGTACATATGTGGTGTCTTAATGGGTGGTACAAATATTATCGTCAGACAATTATATTTTCTGCTGTCGATGTTCCCGAGATCAAATCACTTCTAAAATACTGTCACAATTACGAAGGTCAGCTGTTTGGGGATACTTTTGTATCCGAGGGCTCAGTTGCACATGTTACTGTTCAAGTACCACAGGTAATTTGTTCTGTGTTAAGGATGACAATAATATTTTCAGTTAGACTTTCCAACGGTTCAGCTTTACATCACTTATTCTTTCAGCTGATGAACGGTTTCAGTTTTTTATTAAAGAAGTTTTGACTCGCTTCCAAGATTCAATCATGAGAAATACAATGATTTTCATTTCCTCATATTTTGACTTTGTTCGTCTGCGTAACTATTTTAAAAAAGAGGAATTAAGTTTTACTCACATATGTGAATACACAAAGGTTTGTTGAGAATGGGGGCATACATTGGAAAATTGAACATTTACATTCGTAATCAATATTCAGGATGTGAAAGTAGCACGAAGTAGAAATTTGTTTTATCGTGGTCAGCGACACTTTTTACTTTACACTGAACGGTTCCATTTCTTTCGGCGTTATCGCATAAAAGGAATTCAGCATCTTATATTCTACTCTGTTCCTTGTTATCCCCATTTTTATTATGAAATGTGCAACATGCTGCAGGTATAGTGTAAATGGTTATTAGGATTTAAATTACTATAATGATTCCAGGAATCATTGCAGAATCCAGCTCTCAGCATGAATACAGCCAAAGCATGCCTCTTATTATACTGCAGTGCAGATAAAGAGAAGCTAAGTGCAATTGTGGGAACGAAAAGGGCTCAAGCCCTATTATCTGATGACAAAGCAGTGCATGTGTTTTTCACTGAAAATACATAGGTTGAAATTGTGTTATGCATCCATCATATGTATGTGTATATGTATGTTTGAGTATTTTTTATGCAGAAATATTTTACCAAAGGTTTTTTCGAGATTACTGCTGGATTAAAACATGTTTAATAAACTGCTAAACCTTTTTCTAAATTATTTTTCTAAGCATACACGCATGTAATTCGTCTTACGTATATTTATCCCAAATCTTCCATTAGTAAACACGTTAACTAGGAAAAAATTGCCATGGTGGAAAGCATTTATAAAATTCAGCAAATAATAGTAGCAAACCTAAACCAGTGCCTGTAACGTGACTTTGCATCATGAAGGAACTAGTGCACATTGATTTTTGCCTAGCTATTTCTCTTTGCAGCCACTACATTTCTTGTTTTCATATCCTGCAATCACTTTCGTGCCTTTAGAACGGTGCATTTAACAAAAATAAGGTTCTGTTCCTCTGGTATCTTTAAAAGAAACTACCATGAGCTAGCTTTCATTGAAAATATAGGTTCTGTGTATGTTTTGTCATATCTGAAGTGATTTTAAAAAGTGAACGGTTCACCAATTTCCAGCAAATACTTCTTGAAAACCTTTTGCGAGGTGATTTGAAGAAGAAGGAAATGAAGGGAAGAGTGAAATTAAGATGTGCGTCAAGTGTATGATTATTGAACAGGAAGTCCTCCATGGCAGTAATGCTGTTAATTGCTTAATAATCTAAAAAAGTTTACGAGTTCCTTGTTTTGCTTGTGGAAATGCTGTGGTTTGTCTAGTGACGTCAAATCATAATAAAAAATCTGTAACCTTCTTCAGCTGATAATGTGTCTTGATACTTTGCTATTAAAAATCCAAAGAATAAGCATTTATGTGTCCTGTATAGCAGTGGAGCCTTTTGTGGTAGGTGTTAGATGATGCATCTCTTTCATCAGTTGCTGTGCATTCAAGTGGATGTTCAAGTGATTCGCAGTTGCCCCTGGATTGGTTGCAACAGTACGAAAGGGAAACCTGCGACAAAATAGAGTATGTCGGAATCTGGAAGAATTTCAACAACGATTTTTGAACCCGTGCCGGGTGAGCAACAAACAAGAAATCGGAATATCTTCAAGGATTTGCTTCCTTTTTTTTTTTTTTTCTTCGTGAAGTGAAGGCGGAATTTATAGGGGTGAATACTTCTTTCCCTGATGTACGTCAGCTTGAACTGATATATGAAAATGCGAAGATAGGGCGGTGGCAGCGTTGTCCGTGTGCCCGCAGGCAGCTTTCGACGAATATCCGAATGAACCACGACGCTTTCCGTGCACCAGAAATCGAATGAATAATTGACGTTGGTTATACGTGCCATCTATTCTGAACATAAGCAGGAGACCATGTTCCCCTTTGATTTGTTTCCACGAACTGTCATCAGCCAAAAAGTTTCCACTTTGTTTTTCCTTATTGGTGTGGATGCTGAATGGTCCAGTCCTTTTCCGGATCCTTTCGTGTCCTTTATCAGCAACCAAGATGTACTCCGATTCCGTGGATTGCTTTTTTCAAAAAAAAGAAAACTTTTCCGTCCGTTGAGACGGGCTGCTTTGAGAGCGATCTGTCATCTGCACAGTCATGATTCCTAATGAGTCCTAGCTCAGGATATCAAGAATCGAATGGCGAAGAAGTGTGGCTGTACATATGCAGGGGGGCATCATGAGGCATTTGTAAAATGTGTTGCCTACTCAAAAACACGAAGCACTTTGCGGTCTCAATTTGCGAGGAACAACACTAAAAAAAAATTACACCTACCAGTAACTTAATCTTGAGCAAGTGCGTGTTTTCCGAAAGTAACCCGAAAAAGGATTTGTCCTAAAAGATTTAAAACCACTGCAGTCGAGCGCTGGTCAGGATCCTTCCCTGGATCCAGACGAAACACTTGGTTTGAGAAATAAAGGATTCGGTGTGGGACGAGGTTTTTGCAGCTCGTCCTAAGGCTGCTGTTCTTTCGAGTTGACCGGTGTTAGGTCCTGCGTTTCATTGCATTGAATTTCAGTGTGGAGGTTATGGGATCTCGAAACGGTCCGAGCAGGCGAAGGAGTAGGATGAAGTCGAACTTCAAGAGGTGGAATCCAAGAAATCGGGGAATTTTGCTCTCAGAGATTGCGAAGGGAAATTGATGACGATGAATAATTCGCCGCATTGCTGAAAACCATCTTCTAGTGATCCCATTTTCAGCACTTAGGTGTACTTGGGAAGTTAGGAAAACCGTCGGGTCTTTGATTTTACTTCAGTGGTTCAGTTTTAGATTATTTACTTTTCAGTCCCCCCAAACCTTTACGTTTTTCCGATTTGTAAATACTTAACAAAAACCAAGTCTCCGAACAGCGTTTTATCTGGAACTTATAAACTACGGGAGCCTGGCTTTCTGCTTTTATTTTTTATTTTTTTGGGATTACCGTGGCTGCCCTTCTAGATCCAGTACAAAGATGACTAACTCATTAGAAAGGATACGGCTTAGAAAGGCAGTGACTTATATGCTGTGTTTCGGACCTTGTTGGATTCTCGTGTGTTGATGTTGGCATCCAAAAGGAAAAGGATGAAGGTACAAAGTCCTTTTCAAGTATTCCATTCTCAGGGTTTTCACATAATACTCAGTTAAATCGGCGATTTGTTTCGAATGATTTCAAATTACTCGTTGTTTAAACACATTTCTGGTCGCGAATGCCATCCTCCCTTTTTCTTACTCCAGAACAGGCGGCAAGATTTCTCGAATTTATTCTGCGCGCGCGCGTTTGCTTATAGAGTGTCGTTTTCCTGAAACCTATCTTTTAACCTATCTCGCCACATGGTCTCATCTCTTCCCATCAACTGCCATTCTTGTTCATCACCAAAGAAACTCTTCCTTGTAGTTCCGCGAGGAAGAGCTGTTTCGTTTGATGTTTCATAGTCGTTGTTCCCCTTTTTTCGGTGTCTGATTAGAATCTTACTGAAGAGCATGATCGAGACTCTCATGAGGATGGAATTGAATTGCATCTCGAAATCAGTGCGAAGGTTCAATGCAACAGCCGAATTCCAATGCGGAACGAAATTCGTTTCCGGGATCGCACGAGATTTCGGAAATCTTGAACCTCAAGAGAAAGAGTTGGCGAGTAAGGAAAAGCGCTCCCATTGCTCCCCGTGGTGTGCGCGCCATCCATGCTTGCCGCGAGATGCGTGCCGAACCAATCCCACGCAGAGCAGAGTGCAAGGATCGACGGGGATGGTTCGTTGCGAGCAGAACGGCAAGGTGAGGCACCTGGGTCCTTGCTGGCAGCGTTCCGTTTCAACATAAAGGAAGTACGCTTTTCCACGAGAGTAGGAGCCCGAAAAGAGAAAAAAGACACGAAGCAGTCAACGGAGCCAACGAGCGGATACAAGGAGAAGGACATCATTTGCGTGAGCGAGCTACAGAGAAGCGGGTTCAGGATAGCAGCAACAAACTCTTGTCCGGATTTCTGGGAACACGTTCTCTCTTGAACGAAAGGTGGGTTCAGGTTTCCATGGATATGGTTCTTTGTTTAGCAAGCGTTTCCGTGCATTGAGTGCCAGCAGAAAATTCTGCTTTGTGCCAAAATGAGCGGTTTTGAAAATGCTTTCGTTCTAGGACACTCAAGCGAGTGGTCGGATGCACCCGGCTGCACTGCCGAGGTGGAGGAGCGGACCCCGATAGGGGAGTCGCTGCGTCCCAGAGACAATGTGCACGTTCAGGCGCACCAGAGGGACGTGTCGGAAGCGATCTGGTCGGCGTCTTCGTGGTGGCCGGCAGGTAGCGACGACTACTTAGGAACGGTTCGTGGACCACGGCGGGACAGCAGCGGAGACCCCTCCAGCGCCATGTGCGCATGGGAGACCGCGCCAAGAGAGGATGGGAGGACCAGCCTGGAGCAGGAAAACGTGAGCGACGTCCCGCTGCTCGATCCTTACGGTGGCCAACGCGACGCACCGAAAAATGATTTTGCCGTCGATTGGACGTATTTTACGCCTGGCATTCGTGAACCCGAAAGGGATGTGGCATGCGGCTTTGAGCACGCTGCCCTGCTGGAGACAGCGGAACCGGCAGAGGGACTGTTCCAGGAGGAGGCGGCTTGCGACGGTACTCCTGGAGAATCGGAAAGCATCAGTTGCAACGAAGACAGCAACTGCGCGACGGAGGAGCGCAGCAGCCCGACTGCAGCTGACCAAAGAGGCGGAACGGCGTCGTCCTGCTGCGGCGAGTGGGATGCTGCAGCAAGCGACAGATGCGACACGCACGGTGGCAGCGGTAGCCCGGAATCGTGGGAGCCCGGAAACAGAGGCGACACCAGCGCGTGGCATCCCGCGCCACGCGACGATGCGTGCATCAGCCTGGAGCAGCGGCCCTTCAGTGACGTACCCCTAATCGATGCTCACTGTCGTCACTGCGGTGCCCTCTGTTGGGACCCATTTTTCGATTGGACCTCCCTCACGTTCGCCGTTTTCCAAGCCACCGGGGGCTTGGCATGCTGCCCCGGTGACGGTCCCGTGCTGGAGAGAGGTAAACCGGTGGAGGAGCCGTTCCAGGAGGCTCCAGCTTCCTTCGGTGCACTCGGAGCATGCGCTTCCGAAGAAGACAAGAGCTGCGCGACGGCGCCAGGCGAGAGCGGCGGCACGGACGACGGCAGGTGCAGCCTGGGCGGAGGCTGCCTACCTGCAGTGCACTCCGCTGAGCTCTATACGCCCCTGGTCGCCGCCAGCGACATTAGCACCATCTCGTCCGGAGGACTCCCCTTCCCTCCCAGCGAACGCACACGGTGCTCTTCGGCTGCTGGCGCACGCAGCAACCGCCCGGGAGACACCCCGCCAGCACGCAAATCCGGCGCGCTGGCCAGGGTGCTCCGGGTTTTCCGGTCACTGCTTTGCTGCGTGTCCCCGGATGCTGCGGCATGAGCGACGCCGAGCGTTCCGTACGCGGCAATCGGGAAACTGAATGAAAACGTGTGCATTTCCTATCCCTGAATTGTTTGTCTGGGAAAGGCGGATGCAACCGCTGCATTCGTTCATGTGTGCGTGGCGCATGGATGACGGAAGCAATGTTTAGTCTCCCGAGCCAAACAAGGACAAAGTCAGCTTTCTTACTGGCACCCATCTTTTCGGCAGTTGCAGAGGGTGCTGTGCTTGCAAACGGAAGACGAAGTCAGTTTGTAAAGGTCGCGCCATGTTTGGCTAGGAGAAGCCATGTGGGCACGTGAGAACGAATGTAGGATTTCCCACTTGGCTTCGACATGAACGATCCCAAGCGATCTGTACACTGCGTGTGCGTGCAAACGGAATCCGTGTATCGGAGAATGGCAATTCCAGTCGCAACAGAAATCCTACTTTCTGCCGAGTACGACTGTCCGGGAAGCCACTCAACCCAGAATGGGGACTTCCTGAGAAGAGGACTTCTGTTTTCTAGTGAAAGTGTGTGCTTCTGATGCATTGGAAGAAAGGGTTGTGCACGGCAGTCGTTGCATGCACTCGCGGAATAACTGGCCGGGAATTGGTAGAGTCGCAAATTGGCGTCAACCCTTGTGAACCGATTCACAACTGGCTGTGACTCCTCGGAAAATTGGCTGCTTGGGAATATCGGTTGTTTTCATCTGGCAAGCGCATTGTGGAAGGTATCTTTCTCGGAAGCTCTTTCCGTGTTTTTCCTGGACTTTTTCTTGAGGTTGCCCATGCGGACTCTGTGCATCGTGCATGGCCTCGGAGAAGCGGAACTGCGTAATGCTAACCAGGGCGGACTGAAGTGACGATCTGTATTTGCAAAGATGGATGAGTAGGTCGACCATCTGCCTCCATCCACACGTAGTCTTTCACGATCCATTCATTCGGAATTCCCTATAACACGACACTGCTTCAGTTTTTTGCTAAGCAAACTGCATCAGTTGTTCGTTTCATGCAAACGAATGGCCATCTCGAGTTCGCAACCCTCCTCCATTGTGCTCTCTCTGTGAAATCCTAGGCTTCTCCATCCCAGCATCAGCACTTTCTCCTCTTTGGGAACAATGATCTTGAGAGTACTGGAGCCGCATGCAGGGAAGTTTCCCACATGAAGGGATGTCTCCAAGGTATGATCACGTCAAATGTGCTAATATGTGGTGTCGTAAAGGAGAGGCGCGAAAACCGGAACTACCCTGGAAACTGGCGGGAGAGCAGGTAGCAACAGGTGCATGCAACAAAAAGGGAAATCACGGTTGCACGCATGCAATGGTGTTCTTTCGGGATAGATTGCAAGAATGATGGACAGAAACACACAGCAGCTGTTCCCTTGAATCTCAGGCACGCGAGTCTTACCTGCCAAGTGGAAAAAGTGAGAACACGAAAAAAGAAAAATACGGTTTCTCGACTGCTTTTCACGGCTGGCACGATTCGAATGTGAATTTGAGCATTCCTTCCGTTAACGCGTATCTTTCGCACATGTGTTGTTTGAGAGAAACGATGTATTCAGAACGCGGAACGTACGCTGCTTGCAGAAATTCGTTCTTCTTGTCAGTTCTGTGGAAGCCCACCTTCTGGGATGGCACTCGCATTCCGGAAAAAGTCCTTCTGGGACGGACGACGTTGAAATACCCCAACTTCGAATGGTTTGTCTAAGTAACTGCATGCCTCTGATAGGACAATGCAAGAGATGTTCCCGTTTTTCACCTCAACGTGGGTTTCTTGTAATCGTTTCGGAACTTGCCTGGAATCCGTTATTTGCAAGCGAGGAGCTCACTGTTCACCAAAAATAGATGCCTATTTTCAATGGGGCGTGAAAGTCAATGGAGGTGTGGTCCGCGAAAGCAGCGTGAGGTCCACCTCGATGGTGTCGAACGCCGGAATCAGCATCGGTGCCACCAAACCAGCGGTGTGGCAATTCCTGTTCCAATTCGGAGAAGTGATGCATGTGGAATCCCGAAACCTCATGGGCAAACCCTTCACCAGGGGAGGAGATGCGAACATACGATGGAAGGATGAGCCGACAATCCCGAGAGAAGTTCACAGCTATGCACGTTCCAGTGAAAAGTCGACAACAGCCGATATCTTTAAGCCGGAAGGGAAACATGAGGTCATCGATAGGATGCGTTTCCCTGACCTCGGTGCTAACTATGCGGCAATCCAGGTCGTCCAATGCACCGGAGCCTTGCGAGTTCTTCCAGGACCACGGACGCGCCAGGTGTACTTGCAAATAATAAGGAAATCGAAGAGAAAGGAGAGTTCTTACTTCGGTAAGGCAAACAGGCAGGAAAACAACTGTAGTGGTCAGGCTCGCGTCGAAGGCTGCACTAGTCACGGATGACGACTTTCAAGAGGCAAGAATTGCAGAAGGCAACAGAACGAATCGCCTGCAAGAGTAGCAATCCTCGGATGGACCAGGAGACAGACGCGAGCGAGAACAGACGGAAGTAGCGCAGCCCAACCAGGACACACAGGAATTCCTGCAGATCGCCGAGGAAGCGGCCAATCTACTTGAAATCCTTTGCTTGGAGCAAGGAAGCAACCGGGAGCAGCAACAAATTGCACGAGTCATCTGTGATCCTCGGAGGACGTTAACTAAAACAGGGTGGAAGACTTCGGACGTGAAAAGCTGGGCAGCCAACTGTTGGACGTCGAGTGCGAATTCTGTGCATGGGGGGTGACTCTCGAAGCACTCTCACGTGAAGCAATCTCCAAGGCGGAACTACGAAACCATGATACCGAATTCGCACACCTGAAAGAGTGCGAGAGTGACGTCGGAAGTGAAGCGGAAGCTCCTGCCTAGAGGCCGCAAAGGTTTTCGAGACGGAAACGCAACCACGGAAACCAGAAGTTTATGGAGTTGCTCTTGTCCACCGCCGAGAGGATCCACATCGCTTATTGTGACGTGTAGGGACCAAAGAACGAAGCAGAAAGGAAAAGGATCGTTCGGACCATGACACTCCAAGACGCAGTGTTCCCTCTGGAGACCGACGATATGATTCACCGGATAGGCCTCGACATGAAATTACGAACGTACGCCCAACTGTTCACCTGCACGGAACAGAGGGAGTCCCAGGGTGTGGCGATGCTCGTGAAGAGCGACGTGGTCCGCACCATTCTCGAATCATTCTGCCGCCTGCCTCGCGGATGTAGCCGCCATGCGCATGTCCGCCTAGGTTGACCTGTCGACGGTGAACGTGTATTAACCTCACAAGCGAAAACATCAGTGCGCGAGGCGATGCTGTGTCAACATGTGTCGCCGAAGGGCATCGTCCTCGTCGTGGGAGACGTCGACATCCGGGGCGAGATCACCGGCTTGCAGTACGCCGAACCATGATGAGAATATCGGCGAAAGATATCAAGAGAAATTCGGATCGTCATGGACCGCATGCCGAGCTTTACAGCTTCCAAGTGGGGAATCGCATGATGGGATTTCGCGACATGCAGAATCTTCTGTCGGATGATGCACTGGTGCGATTGTCCCTGAAGACGGAAAGTTCTCGGCGAAAGAAAAGCAACAGGGATACGCTCATCCGCATGCCCGCCTGGTACGGGACGCTCCCCTGTCTCGAGGCCGTCATCGAGGCCATTCTGCAAAGCTCCACCGTTTGAACAGTACCGGGAAAGGACATTCTGAACCATCGACTCCACCTGTTGAAGCGCAAGGACGAGAGGATGAGGAAGAAAGCGTACGCCAGGCAAAACAACGGAGATGCCTTCCTCTCCTAATGTTAGCAACAGCATTGGAGTCGGTACGTCACCTCGAATGGAAAAGAAGGAGTTAGCAAGCTGGAAAGGAAGTATCTGGCTGCAAACAGCCTGAGCGTCTTGCGCGACGGCCAAAGTCGGACAAAGTCGTCGCAGCAGATGGTGGATTCGTAGCCAAGCTATTTCACCGAGCACCTTTCGAGACAGCAAGTGTGTTTGTGCCGACATGAAGTTCTCTTGCGGGATCGGAATCAAAGAATTGAAGAACGCCAATTGAAGAACTGTGTAATATCCGCGGAGGAAGTGAATGCCGCTTTCGTGCAACACAACGAGAATGGGCACACTGTCGGGGACTGCAGCCACATCATCCACTGCCAGCGGAACCTGCGACCTTTCCTCCAGCTGACACTCTGTCAACGTGAACAAGGACGACTACCCTGCTGCTTCTACGGGAGCACGATGAGCCTGTTGCCAAAAGGAGTGAGGGCCGAGCAAGGTTCCCCGATGGACTCCATTCTCCATGTTCAACTCAGATGCCAGGTGGTGGTTCCAGATCCATACCAGCCTTCTGAGTGCGACCATGCCAACGTTCGCTTCTCCGGTCGGACGCCGCATGTCGGACAATGTCAAGCGTGCTGAGGCAGTCGCGGACTACAGCCGTCAAATCGATGGAAACCTGGTGCTGGGCTACACTGGCAGGAAGTAGGCATTCGCCACCGTCCCTCACGAGATGCTGCTGAAGTTGTCGGGAAAAATGCGGCGCTCGGCACCATCGTGACGATGCTACCCCGAGAGCAACACTTCGAGATCAAGGCCAACGGCGCGGATACAGCAGCCATATGGAAGAAACGGGGAGTCCTACAAGAAAACCGCTCCGAGTCCTATGCTGGAAGCGCTCTCCTCTTTCATAGGTCACCTCCGAGGAGCCGACGTCGATAGCCAGAGACTCACCCATCTAGCATTTTCGGCCCGAATTTTCCTCTTCCTGAAAGGAAAGAGGAATCAGCAAGAGATTCTGCATGTGTTGCAGTTCATGGGCAACGGTCTGGGCTTCAAAATCAACGCACAAAAAGACCAACTGTCGACCGTCGGAATTCTGGATCTCTCCGCCCTCACGGGGAAAGGATTCATCCTTCAGCAGAATTCGCGTAGAACCTTCCGTCCCGCGATGGCTAGTTCATGCAAGAGACTCTGCTGTTGAATGTGGGCTGGCAGCTGCCACATTTCACCACAAGCTCCCACGAGGCAGAGAAACTGCATTCGCCGCAATAGCACCTTTCCACAAGCAATACAAGAGAAACGCGACGGCATCCACCCTTCCCTAGCCGTCGCTCTGCACAGACATCGCTGAACCTCCCCATGGACACTTTGCCGGCTTTGGTGGGGCCCATTCCGTCACATGTAGACCTAAACAGACACTCACTTGATGAACAGCTCAACAGAGTGCTTAACGTCTTTATATGTGGCATTTGTCCGTCAACCACTGTCATTTTGTGGGCACTTCGGATGTTTTCGTCCAAACACTCCCAATGCACCCTCATGTGGATATGCACGTACCTGCGAAAGTTCCATCTTTTCTTAAGTTACAGGAAGTGGTATCTGTACGAAACAATTCCCGCACCTGTTACAGGAATCTGCTTTCAGCCCATCTGCTGGTCGCAATCAGGGAGAAACCGTGGCTGCTCGCTGAAAACGTGACGTTCTCATTTGCCAAATTTCAAAAATATTCATGAAAACTTGCAGAAGCTGCATCTTTGGCAATAGCGTTTGGAGATTTATGCTCATCTTCGAAGATGGCGACACCAGAGGATGCACCTTGCGAAAGCGGATCGCGTTCCCAATAGAACAAAGTTTTCAAGGCAGGACACTACCCTCAAGTAAAGCTCATGTGGAAGATCAATGTCGGCTCACGGATTGCAATTCCAAAGACTTCAGCGGCATCCCGTGGTCCACCGTATCGAAAGCCTTCTCCGTGTCACTGAAGCGCAGTACCAAGTTCTCGCCGATATGTCGGCTGAGTCCAAACGTAGCTTGGGCACACTTGACGTTGTCCGACATGTGGCGTTCCGGCACCGCACATGTGTGCACCGGAAAGTTGATCTTCGGCATGATCTTCCTTAAGCGGTTGGCACAGATCTTCGCAAACCACGTGGCATCCGAGTTGAGGATCGAGATTGGCTTCCATTGGATGATCTGCGTTAGGTCACCTTTTTTTGGCAGCAATCTCATCCTTCCCTCGTAGAAGGATCGGGATATTCGAGTTTTAGAAAACTATTTTGGTAGGACTTGCCCAGATGTGTGCGTCGGAAGTGCTCCACGTAGTGAATTTGGAATACTTTCGTGATATCCTCCGACGTGTGCTTGGCTCGAACTTCGGGCCGGATACAGAAAGTATCTGTTGCCAGATTCTTCTTCTCCAGCACGCCGACTTGTCTCTTGATGTTTTGGAAGACGTACCGACTCTCGTCCTGATGCCAGTACTTCGGGAGGGAGCGATCCCAGATGTTCATCTCCCGGTACGCTTCCTGCCTCAATCTCTCGTTAGCGAACTGCATGCTGCAGAAGAGGTGGACTCGCTGTTTCAAGCTATCCCAGTATGCGAATCAGCTGATGATGGTCCTGGGAAGAATGGCCTCCATAAGCTGATGGTGTTAGGGAAGCGTTGCGAACCAGGTGTGCATGCTGATGAGCGCCTCCCTGGATAGCTTTTTTCGACGAGACTTTCTCATCTTCGGGTGGTCGGACACAGGGTTGGGGCGTGTAACGAAACCCGAGGATGCGGTTCCCTATGTCGGGGCTGTAGAGGACCTGGTCGATCGCCCTGTGGCTGGCTGTTTGCCACAGCAGCAGTCCGAAGTCGTCGAACAGCCGCCGATACGCCTCCGTGACTCTGGCGTCCCGGGAATAGATAATTAAATCCGGGATGTTGAAATCCCCCACGATGCTTACGGTGTCCTTCGGTGCGAACTTCTGTCGGAGGGCTTCATGTAGTGTCTCCTCGCAGCGTTGGTTGTGTTGGTGGGTTCCTTGTAAGCGTCCTCGAGGGACACGTTCACGTTCGCGGACCAGGACAACCGTACGGCGATAATTCTTCCAGGAACGGGGCGGAAGGTTTCCAGGATGTTGTGAACGGGCTCGTTCCTGACTGAGATCGCCACACCCATGGTGTACGTCTGTCCCTCGGTGGTAAACAGTTTGGAATTTTCCACTGATTTCCATGAATTCCCAATGAATTTCATCTACAATTTTTTCCTTATGTTGCTGTTTTAAGAAAGACGCAACATCTTCAGAAGACACCCTGCCACGTACACTTGAATTTTAACAACTGTAATCGCAATACTGCTAATGGATATTAACACTGTATTCCAGATCCAATTCCACATTTTCTTTTACAAGAAAAAGACACGCACTGTGGAAAAAACTCGGCCTACCGAAGTGCAAAACCTTCCCCGGAAGGATGAGCACCTCAACTGAGTGCTTAACATCTTCATCTGTGGGATTTGTCCTTCTGCCACTATCAGTTTGTGCGTACTTCGGAAGCTCCGGTCGAAAGATTCCAAGAGCATCACCATCCAGGAAAACACGTACCTGCGAACCTTCCATGTTTTCTTGAGTTCCAAACAGTACTCTTTCTACAGAACAAAACCCGTGCCTGTACAGGAAACTGCTTTTCGTCCGGCTGCTGGGCTCAATCAAGAAGCTGCTTGCAGGAAATGGGAGGTTCCCAGTTGCCAAATTTCATAAATATTTGTGTAAACCTGCAGATGCCGCATCTTGCGGAAAAGTGCTTGCACCCGTCTGCGCATCTTCGAAGATGGGAACACCAGACGATGCACCTTGCGAAAACGGATCGCGTTCCCAATTGAACAAAGTTTTCGAAACAGGGAACTGCCATAAAGTAAAGCTTTTGTGGAAGATCAATGTCGGCTCACGGATCGGAATTCCAAAGACTTCCACTGGAATGCTGGCCACTCGTGAGCCTTCGAGAAGCTCAATCGAAGCGTCCCGATTGCCTCACCCGCATAGCAGAAACTGAAGCAAAATAGGGGAGGTTGTAGAAAGCGAGAGGGTGCTTCGCACGATTCTCTTACCACCGAGACCAGGTTGATGGGTGAATGACGAATTTATTGGAAACGAGGAGGATCACGTTGCAAGTTTTGAAAACTGCTAAAGGAAAAGGTTTGTGTTGAAAACAGTCATTCGTTTCCAAATTCGGTAAGAAAAGCATTTTTCACTGAGCGGCACATTGGAACTCAACTAACGTGAAGTCTGCAAAGTACCGTGGGTCCAAAAGAACTTCCGTGACTTTCGTTGCTCTTCCAGCAGCTCATAGAGAAATTGGCAGCGAATTGAAGCCTTCTGAGAAAATCAATGTAATGATTAAATATCGGAAAGCATTTGCTTATTTTCGTGAAAAGGGCACTGGGAAATCGACACTCTCCTTTAAATTCACTCTTTTCCAGTCACTGCACTTCCACAGACTCAATACACTTTGAAGCAAATCCCAACGGAGAGTAATTTATAATATAATGAAATTTTTGCTCTATTTAACTGCATAGCAATGTTGTGAACATCAGGAAGGGCTCAGAATTCATCGAGATGATGAAGACGAAGTCCTGTGTCCTCCGCCTCTTCAATTTGGGCAAGTCTCGTGTGTGCTGAATGCCACTCACAAAACAAAACGCTTCCATTCTGGAATCCATTCCGATACGGATGCCTCCAGTCGAATTTGCTGACGGTTGGAACCACTGTCTGGTGGATCGTTTTACCACCCGATACTCAGGATGAGCTCCTAATGTTTTGTGACGGAGGCATCCTGAGCGGCACTGGTCCGGCACTGAAGAGTAGGCACCGGTCAGGCAACGCGCAGGACGAGATGTGCAAGGCCTGTGGATCCAGGGATACCCAACTCCACGTACTCACCTGGCCGACGCTCCGCCGTGAGTCGACCAAGCTGAAGGAGGTGACAGGCCTGCAGCGGATGTTGGCAGGGATGTTTGAAGAGAACGGATACGTTTCCCTATACGTCCGCGTCACCATCTCCTTCTGTATCACGAGCATCGTGATGAGAAGGGCAAAAATGAGGATCGGAATAAACAGTATGCCAGCTGTGGAAATCCTCAAAGGATTAGTGAAAAGGGAAATTGGGATAAGGAGCTGTGGACGTATTCCCACTTGGACGTACTGTTATATCCTGTAAAGCATTCAGGAACGTTGTCAAGTGAGTGAATTCCCCCACACAAATTCAGTGACTGGATGTCCGCAGACCAACCTAGAAGTGAAAAACAGTGACATTGACCAACACTTGTATGAATGAGAGTAGAAAATAAATTCACCCCACCGTATGTCGACCTGGGGAAAAGTGCTGATCTGTGAAATCATCTTCGGTGCACACATCCTGATTTGTTTCCTGCTACTTTCATTTCTGCATTCCTTTTACTGATGATGAACTTTTTAGGACTTCACCCTTGATGTGATCGTTTAAGAACACTAGGACCGAAACTTCTGGAAACAAGATTGCAATGTCTTGTTACGATTGTCTTGCTCAGTTTCGTTGTTGTCATTCTTGATTTTTACAGGTGCCAAAACAAGTTGGCTCGAATAGGGATACTCTGATGAATCATCATTCCACCTTCTACAACTACGATTCCATTCATTGACTGAGAATGAATGTTTACTTTGATTCAATCTCACGAGCGCGGTGGAATAGAAATAACGTCTTTCAGTTTGCCATGGACCGCGGATCCATATCGAATGGATTCAGCCTTCATAATGGTCAAGTCGTTCCTACATATCATGCTCTTGATGCTAAACAGATCGGAAAGAAAAAAAACAAATCGAGAAAACTGATCGCTTCAAATCTCTTTAAGACCAACAGAAAAAACTACGCATCCGGCGTCTCGGAATAGAGAAAGTCTGGACGAAGTCGAATTGCTGGTGTGGATCGTTTTTCAAGTGGTGCGAGAGGAAGTGCTAACTGTTGAAATCGTGACCTTGAAACCAAAAGAGAGAGCTTGTGGCAACCCTGGTTAGTGGTTCCTGCGTGTCCATTGAGCCGGCGGCGTAAATGAGATTACGGTGGTATGCGAAAGGCTCGTAGGAAGTGCTGTAATTGACATTCATCAAGGAGCGTAAGACGAAGTGGTATCTTAATTAGACAAAGCAGATAACTGTTCGCGTGAGTGTGTGCCTATTGACAGTCCCCGGTTCCATATCTTCGCCTACACTTTTTGCCGTTCGACGGGATAGCCCCGATCCTTCAATCTTCTGTCGCTTTCAGTGTCCCTCTCCTGTGCCCAACATGAAAATTGATTGAAAGAACAATTCCTCGGCACGGGTCGTGCTCGTGACCCACGCGTGCTCTCCGTTGAAGTACTGCATCGCGGTGCTGTCTCTCGCAAACTCCTCACCTCGATTCAACACTTATGTTGTACTTACGTTACTTATCACCCAGGTTTTCTGATCTAAACACAAGTTTCGTGGTATTGGCTGATGTAGCGGTTACGTGCATCTCCCAAGCTTATTGCCATGGCATTTTGTATGTAAAAATGGGAGTAGCTTTCGAGTAGTAGTGAGGGAATTGCGTGAAAGTTTATTCACCCTGAAATAAGTAAGCACTAAAAAGGTGAAACCCATGAAGCTCATGATGTTGGAGATGGAAATGAAGTTTCGAGTATGTCAACAAGTGTGCACATGTTAAGCATAAGCAGTATGTGTTTAAATGTAGCATGAAAAAACTGAGACCTCGCAAATGCTTGGATGAATCTCAACTTCCTTGGCCACTGAAGTCACTTTATTAATTATTGCCATTTTTATTGACTCTTGATACGAAACAAAGATGATCAAATAAAATACGATCATCAAGAGATGGTTTCTGCATCCTGCCATGATAAATCAAGGCTCTCCTTCATCCATTCTTACTCACATGAAACATTGGATGCTATTTTCTAATGGTATTGTCATTCTGCGTAGAGTCTTTTGCTCTCCATGTCCTCTTAATTCATGGAGATGAGATGCTGTTTGCTCCATTGCCAGCACCTAAAGATGTAGATGTTTGAGTGTTCTAAACATTAGGATAAAAGATAATGCAATGCAATACCATAGTTCTGTCCCATACAGGCAGTCTGACAATGTATCGTTTTCAGTATTCATTTTTCAACCATTTCTGGTTTCTTGATCAAGTGATAATTACTTACAATTTGAAACAGCGGTTTACATCCATGATGACATGGGAATCACTAACAAAAGAACTGAAGAATCAGACAGGTGAATTTATGAGTAAAGGATTTACTTTGATTTTGACAAGGAAGATTAATTATTTTGGAACATTTGGCAGCAAAATTACGTGGAAGCTCTTGATATGTTTGGTAATGATTTCCCAAGGGCTGTCAGCTATTTAATTATGATTCTAAGGTAGAGGGTTAGCATGTATTCAGCTGGAATGATCATTATCTAGAACATCAGATAAATATTGCAATCAGTCCAACAGAAAGCATGCAGCAAGACCGTATCCAGGAAACAGAACAATATAAACAGCAGCAAGTGCAACTGTTTTTCCAGTGGAATAGATTGGCAGGGTGCTTACAGCAGTTATGAAGTGAATAAGATATAATTTTTTGTTAGAGAGAAGTTGATTATGACTTTCGCATCCTATCTTAGAATTGAGTAAATAGATTTGTTTAATGAACAGAACTGTTACTCCTGAGATCAAGAGGTGTTTGAGTTATCGTGAAACTCTAGGCTAACAGCTGAAAAGAGTATCATATGAGGAAGAGTGTTGTGCATAAGAGGATAGAAACATGTATATAAAAATGCATGTGTTGCTTTGAAATTGAAATGCATACAGTAACACAGACTTTTTGCATTCAAGTAATGAAAAATAAAAGGATTTCATGCCCTGGCAAAGTGTAAGAAGGACGAGTGACTTCCGCTGATGCTGGAATTCAGATCAGTGGGTCTCTATACATTCTTTGTACAGCTCACTCTGCTCATGAGAGTTATCTCTAAAAAGAATTTAAACAGCTTCAGATAAGTTTTCATGCCATTTTATAGGTTTTTATTTCAATAAAAATCTACCTGAAGGATTAGATCTTATTATGTAAGTTATTGATTGAGACTTTTTCTGGGAAAAAGTAGGAACTTAGAAAAAGACTAAATAAATGTGAATTAGATAGAAAATTAATAGCAGAATGAACTCTGGATGGTAAAGAAAATGCTCATAATATTCATAACATATAAGGTAGTTTGGTGCTGTTTTGAAGAGAAAATTAGGGAATCATGGAACTGCTTTTCAGTAGGATTGTTCTTAGTCATACCTATAAACTCCATCAGTCAGAATCATGCACTCTGTAGAAGGAAATTGGGATTGTTGATATCAAGGTACTTCACCATAATCCTATTTTCTTTCCAGCTATGCAGACAAGTTTAACAATGAGTTAAAAATGAAAGATCCCAATCTGATGAATGTGTAATGATGGGCAAACAAGTGCAAGCATTGAATGACCTAAAAGCAGTATCATTTGCAGATAAAAAGGGAGCACTGCTAACAAACACAACGATGATAAAATGAATGGTTAGCACACATAGATACAACTGATTCTTGCCTATGTATATCGATATTTATGTATTCTGTAATAAATCTTTGTATTTATAAATGCTGAAGGGGCTTTAAATAGATGGAAAAGAATAACTACATTATCTATTGTTTGCACATTTACAACAAAAAGAATTATCCAGTGATCAGTACTTTACATTAGCTGTTTTCAGCATTAATCAAGAAACCTTCCAGCTCCAACAGTTTTGCAAAAGCTGCAATAGGGTATGCTGACATGGAATATGTGTAGTTTCAAGAACTCAAACTAATTTTGTTTGAGACTAAACTGTAGTTTCGCTGCTGCTTTGTTTGACATTGGTAAGCTTATCATAGCAGTAACAATTCTTAAATATTATTCTCCAAATTTGGGACAAATTCAGAATCTTGAAGAATCAAGCAAATGGACTTACGATACTTTTATGACGAAGAAAAACTAATTCATTTCAATGTATTTGATCTGGAGCAACAAGTCACCCTGAAGGTATGGGAGATGCTGATATGTTAGAGACCTACCCTGATTTCTTAGAAGCGTTTGAGGCAGGAGAGACAGCTCAGCTGAGTATTATGAAAAACCTTTTGTTGAATGCGCATTAATAATGCGCATAATAAATCTTTATTAGGTTCATTACATCTAATAGAGAATTGGCATAGAAGAGATCACAACTCTTGCAATTAGTCAAATTACTTTCTTTCGAGGCTGCTGAAAGCTGCATACCAATGGATTATTCTTTTCAAACAAGACTTTCATGATTTATAACTAGGATTCCAACATACTGAAATTCTACCGTGAAACAGTTTTCTTCTTGCTTGTCCTTGGAAAGTTTTCTGCATTATGGGGCTTGATAAACAAAGTGTTGGAATCACCATTTTGTTTCATAGTTCCAACACTTTAGAATGAATGCTCAAGTAAAGAAGAAAAGTGTTTATTTTGATTGGGGAGGGCAATAAAAGACATGCATCAGAGCCATATGTATTATGCACATGGAAACCAAAATTGCTACCAGGAAATCAAAAAGTTTGATAATGTACGCGAAAATAATCCAAGTTAAAAGGAAAAAATGAAATGAAATGAAGGATTAGCAACTCAATAGTGAAATAACACAATCTCCAATCACACTTGCATGTTGGCACATATTTTCAGATGCTTTCACAAATGACCACTGAGGAATCAACACAAATACTGCTTTTTTCATTCCTTCTGATTTTTGAGATGCTTATAAAACGGCGACCAGGAGATTCCACAGCCTGAAGAAAGCATCAGAATTTTGTTAAAAAGGAGAGCATCACCGCTTCTCCTCGACGAATTTTCCCCCAAAAGAGTTGTGGGTTAATTTAAAGCCTGGAAACTTAGCAGTGTTCACTTGAGGTTCAACTAATAGCAGATGTAATGATTTCGTACTTATTGCACGTATTGATGAGATTCGATCTCCAGTCAACCTTATTGTCAAAGTGAAGCAAAAGAGTTAGAAACACCTTGTTGCAGCTCCCGAGGTTGATCATTGCAGAAGTTGGGTCGAACCTTTTGATATAAGGTAAGCGACTAAAAAAAAACTAACATGATGAAACACCTTTCTCAAAATGTCTCACCAACTGCTAGCACATTTCCCAAGAATCATAGCTCGAGAGACCTATAATTCTAGAGTTGCTGATGTAATCTTGCATTGTCGTTTTTGCTTATGGACGGTGTCATTTGTATGTGGTTGAGCGGAAATGTTTTCAGTTGGTTTCTATGAAGCCACATTGAAGTGTTTAGAGGGACTGCTTAGGACAATAAGTGCAAAAATTCCCGAGTTGTGTCCAAGTGTGCAAGTTTTCGATCATGAATAGACATGCGAACTACTCTCAACGGGCGCGCTACGGCCTGGACGGGGTTGCCAACTTCCGCTTCATCCGTTCAATGTTTTGCAGGTCTTGTGCAATACACCTCTTTAAATAGCTAACTGCATGCTAACTGTGACGAAATCGCTGAAAACGTAAGCATTAATAATTAATCGGGGATGAATTTACAAGCTTGAAGGTAGGGAATCTTTGGAGTGGCTTTATTTTCCGGTGTCTCGTACACGTTTACTCTGAAAGTGATGGGTGAACCACAATCCATCTATAAGCAGCTCTTGTTAGGAAAAAAAAAAAGACAAGTCAACGCTTGTTCCAATGCACGAAACTGTAGAGTGTCTCTCACAAAACATGCTCAATAGAATGTACTACTCTTGCGAAATAGGATACAAGTTGGTTGGAAGATCACAGGAACTAGGAGGCAAAGCCGAGAAATTCGCTCAACTTGCCAACACGGTTGCTGCCACGGTTTCTGTTTTGAACTTCCAAGGTTCTCGTTCGAGGACTGCTGGTCGTTTTTCCACGTGTGGAATATCATGTGCGCGTTAGTCGCAAAGCAAGAAGTGCAAGACGAAAGCGTTCTTGAAGGGGCTTGTACTGGGAGGATGACACTGTACTTGAGGGTTCTACTTGGGGAGGATTTGTCGCAGAGGTCCTGGAACTTGCAGTATTGGTTAGCATCCTTCTTGGAGGTTTCCTGCCTGATGGTCTTGTCTGCTTGACGTAAACTGAAAGCCGTTTCCTGTTTCCGACATAAAAGCGTGCTCCAGTCCAAACTCTGGATTCACACACACGTATTCTATTGTGAATATCTCATACATAGGTTTATAAAAGAAAAAAATTATAGGTTATTAGGAATGAGAGATAAATCAACGCCTTTTGGCAAATCGCAAGCTCCATAGTGTTCAGAGTAGACACCATAACTGTATTTTACAGCTATTGCTTTTTTATCGTTTATACTCAACATTACATGTAGCTTCCTTACCTGCTCATACTTTCTATCTTTACTGTTTTCTTTCTGTGTTGTTGCATATACTAATTCCTGTATTATCTATAATGTATAATCAGTTGGGTTCTTGCAAACGTGTGGCGCCAAGGGGTACGAAAGTGGAATAAGAGACTGTTTCCGAAGTCGAATGTAAATAATTAATGTTTGATAAATGTCTGACACTTTATCTCTATTCAGATCGGGAACGGAAATTTATCAGCTTGGAAATTTATTCGGAACGTCACTCAGAATGAATGAAATCTAGGCAATAAAGTTTGACAGTTGCATTTTTTTTTTTTGAATCGGTATGTTGCTATCATTCAGAAATTGCTGCAATTCGTTTTCAACTTGTGCGATGGGAAAATGCCATTCGCAAAAATTAATTTATGGAAAAGCGACATGCAAAGGACCGCTCATTGTACACAGTTGTCTTGGATAACATCAGAATTATCTTTTTAAATACGAAGTGACTGAAGTGTGCAGAGAAGCACATACATCAAAAGTGTAAGATACGTGTACACTAATAAAATCTTCACAGCAACTCGGGTTCCACGTACATCAGTTAGGTGATGTATGGTGTGAGCACTTTGAATTTGGATTTCCGGAATAGACGTAATTCTTGCAAGCAAAAGTTCGAACGGCCTTTGATCAGTACTGCTTCCATGGGAAAACTGAACGAGTGAGTTTTGCTGTTTTCAAGGTCCTCCGGGAGCAATCAATTCCCTTTTTCTTCTCATAGAGTTTTTGTTCAATCTTTCCATCTCTATACCTTATCTGCTACGTTCCTATTAGATATATATCTTTTCGATTTTCGGATTTCGTGTTCTGCTATGTTTTAGTACGCTGCAGCTATTTATTAGAATTGTGGCACTGCACGATTGATTCCTTGCTTATTCGCATCCTAAAAACGAATGATTGGAAAACACGAAGAACACCAATTTTTGTAAGGTCCAAAATAAAGTGTTGGTGTTTGACGGCAGAATTTTTGAAAGTTGGGAAAATGAGGCGCGTAACAAAAAGAAGTTCCTCTTACCATGGACTCTTGTGGAAGGGACCTTGATGAGATTCGCATCATCCAGGATCCTCAGGTGCACGGTGTACAGTCCAAACACAAAGAAACCAGAACACGCCGCGAAGGCACTACCGCGAACGTTTGCTTCCGGTTTGGTTCCAAGTTTCCAAGTGCTCGAAAGTCAAACGCTGAAAAGTTTTGCTACTTAAATTTTCAATATGTCCAGGTCAAAGTTTTCCGAAATCGAGATACTCGTAATAAAAAATGAACTGCAAAATAGCACATTGTTTTATATTTGGAAATGAATACGGCCAACATAATGGCATCCTCTGTTCTTCAGCATCCACATCTCCTTGAATCAAAAAAAGTGTAAGGATAAAAAGAATCTACGAGGTTCAGGATGCCCAAATCTCCAAAGTAGAAATTCAATATTTTAGAATATGTTTTTGTATTTAATTAGAAATGATTACATTTTTTTTTTTTTTTTTTTTTTTGGGTGGGTGGGTGGGTGGGGGAGGAGTGTCCCTTGGAGACTTACTGATAAAGCTTGTATGTAATGATACGCGGGTTAGAATCCGTATGTCGGTAATAAAAAAGATAAGGAAATTTCAGAATAATGAACTTTTGCAAGAATTTTTGGTTTTTGTGAACACACGTTTCAGAAATACGAACCATTTATGCATAACAAAGTAGTTCTACTCTCCTGTTTCGCGGTACATAAGAGACAACATATGGTTTTCACACTTGTAAACATGACACTATAGAAGTATCATTTCGTTGAAGTACTTCGGTATTCGGATACAGAATCTCATCTTTGATTCGAAAACACGCCCAACAGAATGGATCTAAACGTAGAGTTACCGTAATGCACAGCAACCCTTCCTATTCAGCTTTTCTAATGTACTAAGATTTTGTGGAAAACTGATTGTTCGGTAGCAAACTAATAGGAAGAACAATTGCATTGAACACAACGAATGCACTGCGGTGTTATTCGGCACGAATATCGGTTTGAAATCGGAGGACTCCCCTAAACGCCTGGAATAATCATCTTGTGTCGTAGTCGTCCGAATAGTACTGTTCTTCCAAAATGCCGCATCGTTGACACAAGTTTCGTATTTTATTGATTACTTCTTCCTGCATAAGATTAAAGCACATGGCCATGAGTGCCATCCCGAGCAACAAATATAAGGAACAAAATATGAAACTGTATTCCACAATGCTTCCGTCGCTTGCTCGTATGATCTGACCTGGGAAAAAATCACCCAAGCCAATCGTGCTCAGGCTGATGAAACAAAAATAAGAACTTTCTAGGAAACTCCAGTCATTTTCCCAATTGGAGAACAGCATAGCTCCTGCTATAATATACAAAATAATGATCATGATGCACAAAGATATGGGAACTCTTGCTTCTTCCGCAAGACTGCTTGAATGAATCATTTCATTAGGATAATCCTGGAAGACTCGGGTCTCAACGTACGGGTCCGACGACATGTTCTGTGGCATGTACTGTAATGTTTCGTCGTCCGACACTTCCCTTATCCCTGTTTCCGTATCAGGCAGGTACTGTAACTCGAAACTATTCCTGGGTTCTGTCTTGACACACACAAACACCTTTACGTATAGCCACTTGAAGCTCGTTGCTAGTATATCACCAATGGTAGCCAAATATAAAAGAAACAGGGGAATTCCAAAGATCGCATATACGATTGTGCAGACTTTTCCCCAGGCAGTTTGTGGCACAATGTAGCCGTATCCTGCAAAACAGAAAACATTTCCATTGCCATCACAAGAAAGACATGTTATGATTGACACTGATACAGATTTGTGATACAAACATATACTTCGTACATACTGTGCAGAGCTTCCTGTACGGTACCGTACACATCGCTCCTGCTTACTGCTGGGAAACAAGGCCACTGATCAAATAAGATCGGATACCGTGAAGACTGCCGTTACAAGGTCTCCTGAACCTTGGTGAAACGATAGAGCAGCATCCATTCGAAGCGTTTCAATCACTACAGGGGACGGTTCGAACCGATTGGCTAAGTGGCTCCCTGGTGGTTTCCAGGTGGATTTCGTCTTGTCTGTATGGCAAGAATAAGGAGAGCCTATTTTGTTTGGGTCTTCCTGCTACCGAGTGAGCAACGTTGATTTGATTCTTCCGTGGAAGAGATCTATCTGTGCAAACAAGAGGTCCCGAGGAGGGGACGACTTGATGGTTCCAGTTCTTGCTCATAAAGCAAGATGTAAAATCTTTTTTGCGCATGAAACACGGATCTCGTTCTTGTTCCATCGTTTCTGTTCGGGTCGAGTTTTCGCTCTCTCACACATCTCTCACGATTTTCTTAATAAAGAGCAATTAGAAGTTTTAATCAAGATGAGCATTATTAACAGACAAGAGCAACGCAATGCCAGCATTCTCTTTTTTTTTCTTTCGGGTCGGACCCGCCTGCTCGACCCCGGAAGACTCGAGCCTATGAGCCAATTCTCTTTCGATCGCAGAGGAAACAGTCGGAACTCTCTTGCTTTTTTTCCTGCAAGATCTTCAGCAGATGAACGCAGAGCGGTTTCACAAAAAGTTTGCATCGAGCGAGTACTTCCGGTTGATGACTTGGAAGGCCTGACACGATTTCACACACCTTTTATTCTTGCTCTACTCTGGTGAGGGATCGAGTAGAGAGTTTCATCGGGAAAGTGACTCAAAATGATGCAACATACGTAGATATTGTGTGTGGGTGTGTATGCAATGTTGATTTCCCACTCTTCTGTTGAATCACAGCATTTTAAACATCAACACAAATTTGCTGTCTGGAAACAAAATTTGAAGATTGGATTCAATGCGCATCCATCGGCAGCAAGGATGCTTACTCTCAGTTGGGATCTGGGATCAGTCCTTCAAAAGAAACGCGCTAACATAAGCGACTCTTGGGACTCAAGACTCCCTGGGAGCAGTTTCCTCTTCCAGACTTGTTTCCATGCATGATGTCTGCATGGTCTTTCAGAGGGCAAGTGGTGATGAAAATACAGGGACAGAGTGGCAGAGCCCAAGTAACGGAAGGGCAGAAAAATCCTTTCTTCTCTTCTTGGATGTTTTGTCCTCTGAGCCTCGTTTTCCGCTTTCGGTTGTGATCAAGCTCTTTGCCTTGCTTCCCTGGTTACAAGACTCTCGCAAGCTGCATTCCTCAATTCCTATTCCCACAAAAAAGGAAAATTGGAAACTCGCAATCTGCAACAAAATCCGTTCTTGTCCTTGATGAAAGAGGAGGTTTCGGTGTCCTGATGTGCGTCTATAACACTTGTTGCTCCAGTGTTCTTGGAGATTCAATTAGGCTTCCAGCTTTGAAGTGAAGACAGCTGTCTATGCTTATGCTTTGAGATGTAGCACGGATGGCTTCTGACCAAGCACTTAGGACGTGGATTGCGCTGATTGAGTGTAGGAAGACCACTCAGCTGCCTCACTCTCTCGCTATCGTTGGAACCGGAAAAATGCGAATGCTCCTGATGCTCCATTTGGAGATTGCACCCGAATGCAATCTGCACCCGGCGAGGTTGATTGCTCCTTCGGTAGATTTTCGGTGTGCGGATAAGAATGGAGCCAAAAAGGAGCTCCATTCTGCATCCGCGATGGATGCGTCGTCGCTTCCGAGCCAACCCTTTCGTTCGTCGCTCTGCTGACTGTCTCGTGCACTCATCACCGGTCAGCGCACACGTGATGATTCTCGATCACCTCTCGAAAAGGTGTCCGAAAGGTAGCGAAATTTTCAGGACATACTCTTTGCTCACCATCCGGTCCAGATGCCGCGTGCATTCTCGATCAGTACAGAGTCATATTTGCACGCTCTCTACACGCAGGAGGACTTCGTTCCGAATCTTCTTAGGTTCATTATCTTTGCTTTGCAGCTTCCACGTAATTCAGCCTGTGCAAGCCAGTAGATCGGACCTCACTTGTAGAATTCGCTTCCGGAGAATGGACTGAATGGTCACAAACGAGCGGGAAAAAGTGAACACGGGGGAAAAGGCAACCAACAAACTTGCAGACTACGGCTTTCATCTCGAAAAGAGGCTCATCCGATTTTACATCCAACCATTTGATGCTTTTTGACCCTGAAGTACTGTGTGCGTGGTTTGACCAAACTCTCATTCGAGCGCATCTAAAAGGCCCTTTGTTATAATCTGCTACTAAAAAGTGGTTATCCACGTCGACATGAGCAGCATTGCCGTTTATGGTGGATGAGAACCCACCATAAACGGCAATGCTGCTCATGGGATCTTTGAAAGAATTATTCACCGCTTTCGACTCATGATTTCTTTGGATTTCAGTTTTCCTTGCAAGAATTCCAATTTTGATTGCCTCTCTCCGTTTGCAAATTCCGTGAACATTTTTATCTGCATCCAAGATATCAGTATCCTTGGAAACGTTCAACTTTGCATGATTCCGTGATATCTGTGCTTTTCCCAGACAAGGTTTTTTATGTGTGATCATTTCTTCCAAAGAAGGGAACCATTCGCTGGTTCTTACATCGAAACGGGAAAGGGGGGGGTGGAGTGATCTTCCTGGAATTTGTGCATACACGCTGCAGGTGTATTCATTTGACTGCTAACACGCAAGCTTGTATGAACTGGTTCTTCTTCTTCTGAAGGTAAGTGGGTTTGTTTGAGTGCCCGAAAGAAATTGTCCCGTTTTGTGTGCTCGGGTCTCCTCAAAACTCCCAGAGCCTGCACACTTCGAGCACGAGCCGATCTCGACTCTTCAGCTTTCTCTTTGCGGAAATCCACGCGAGTCAGTAGGCGGCATTTTTTTTGTGTCGGAGACTTCGGCAAGCGAACACTTTACGCTAATTTCAAGGAGGGGCGAAGTCCCCAAGAGATTGTCGGTCTGCATCCTGACTTGTCCTGTTTCCCGCCTTCGAAACAAGAAGCAAAGCACCTGTCGAAATTATGCCAAATTTACTTTTAGGTGGGGCCACTACCGCGCTCATTGCCACTTATGACGTCACCATTAGGTCGAACACAGATTCATTCGAAACTATCCCGAGCTACCTGAAAAACTAGTGCTGTGGTGACACACGCAACCGTCACCTTCTTTCCCCAAACACCGACTTTTTTTTCTTATCCCATACTTCGTATCTTTTGCTGGTACTCTATCAATGAAATTGATTTCTTTCCGAGATCCTCGCGCACTTCTCCCAATTTAGAAAGCTACATCACAGGCCTCATTTTCAACTGCCTCCTAAGATTGATTCTTTTGTGAGATCCTGCAACTGCATGCTGGGATCATCCGTTATTATTTCAAAGTCCGTATCCACGCTGTTGCTGGCTGTTACCTCCTTTTTCTCCCTCCTTTTTACAAGTGAAGGATGCGGAAACCACCTAGGAACCAACTGGTACCTCAAGCAGAGTTGCATGAAATGTCATCCCTCACCATCACAGTGCGTTCTTTCGAGTTTCTCCAAGTTCTCCGATGCATCATCATTACCAGGAAATGTATCCTCCCACCAGTGTGTCGCGTAAAAGGCAGAACTGAAGTCGTTTCTTTTCTTTGCAACGATGCTACATTGATGTCTGGCCGCTGCATCATCTGCAGATTGAAGAAATTCTCCCTGTGAAACTCTGTTTCATAGAAATTCTTCCCAGTTCATGCGAGGGTTTCTCACAGTTTCTTTCTCATCACACTAGTCATGCTTGTCTTAGACGCAATTTCATCCCTGTCGTATTTTTCTTTGATCGCCATTTTTTTTCCCCTCCCCAAAAATCATTTATTCTCCCGATATCCAATCCAATCGCAGTCCTAAAGATTCATCCAAATTCCTATTCGAGTCGGATTCGATGACTTCCGTGGAGACCGGAACCGCTCCCTTTTAGTTCAAAATGAACTTCCGGTCCAAACTGCCACCCCATTCTAGCCAGGGAGTATCGGAGTTCCTTTCAGGAGGGTTCAAATCGGTCCGCTCTCCAGATCCGTTCGATTCTCAGAAGAAAAAATCCATCATCGTGGTGACCGCTTTCGATCGCACGACCTCCGCGCTCATTTGCTTCGTCGCACCAGGTGCGCTACGTGCACACGGAAGAGGCCTACGAAATCCCACTCTGCTAAGGTCATAACCAAGTGCGAGAGCCTGCGGATAGGCCATCACTTCCATGCCCTCTGGCTTTGCCCGGCAGCGGACGTACGCACGAAGGGGGGAACGCCCCACTTAGAGAAGGACGCTTTCGCGTGCCAGACGTGTAGGCGCTTCCTGTGGATCACCTCGTTGAAACCGCCGTCAGCATGCATTCTGTTACCCGGATAAAGTGGAAGCTGGGGCTCTTATCCCCGAACCCTCCCTGTCCAATGACTCCAGCAGGCAAGCAGGGAGAGAAAATTTTTGCCCTCCCTGCTTGATCTTTCCATCTCTACAACAGACAACTGATTTAAGAGCGAGAATTTGCGGATTTGTCGCTGTGTCATTACTGCACGCACATGTGTTCTGCTGATCAGCAAAAGGACAGTGGACGGATAGGAAAGTGTATTACGTCAGGGTCGAGGCTGTGCAGCTGAAGAAGTGAAAAGCTGCTAAGGAGCCAGGGTTGCCGAGGGCAACCACCCACATATTCGAGAAAAGTAAGGAGGAAATAACATGAAGGGGATGGCAGGAATGAGATGGACGCAGGTCCTGGCTTGAAACTCTTGGCAGGCGCGCTGCCTAGACTCAGGCGAAGTTCAGCACCGGAGACGACGACGACGAGCGAGACGAAAAATTTACGGCTCCCTTTTTGCTGATGGGGGAGGGAGGGAGGAAAGTACATCTGTAGCTCGCGCTCCCCGGGCGGCCCTTCCCTCCTCTCGAAAGGATCCGAAGTCGCTCGAAAGGCAGCGCAGGCTTGCGGCAGACAGTGGTGCCTCTGACGCAGCACTGAGTTCACCTTTAGCCGATGGCGGCGGTGGAGTGCCACTTGAGCACATGAGAGCTCACGAGCGGGATTTGAATGCGGGGAGGGGAGTCAAATGCTGTATGAGAAGGAAGTTGAGAAACTGAAAGAGTCGGAGTGGGTGTGCCCTCAGGGACGGAAACGCACCTCGGAGGGTGGCAGCAGGATCCTGCGAAGGGACGGAAAGCCCGGAGCGAGCGGAAGCCGCAGGACTCGGTAGACGTCGCTTCCTCCGGTGAATCCTGAGGTCACCGGCGTCCTGCTGTGATGAAGTTAAAGCAGAAACGAAGCGCAGAATGAAATGTGACAGGACACGCTCGAGCCACCGGGTCGCTTTCACGACTGGCGCCACTCGGACTTTCCACTCCAGACCCCCTCTCCGGAAGGAGCAGAGCACGCTTGGACACTCAGGAGAGGAGTGCCCCGAGAAGAGTAAGCCGGTTCCATGGAACGCAACGGAGGGTCCTCCATGATTCCTGGGAAGACTCCGGAGCGTCATCTTCCGGTCCAGGAGGCCAGTCGACGGGGGCGGACGGTTTCCAGCAAGCACGCGCGTTCCTCCGGTGTTGCGTACCCGAAGCGCATGGATCAGCCAGCACCATGAAGAAATATCCGCGGAGAAGGAAGGGGGAGGGAGGAGACAACCCGAAACTCACGACGCGCACCTCCCCCTCCCATTCTCGGAGTCAGCACCGGCGAAGTTCTCGGCGTCGATCCTTCGCGGGGGGATTCGAACTCGGGTGGCCGAGTGCCGCATGCAACGTCACTCGGACACCAGCGTGGGCTCTCCTGCTTTACGGCAAACTTCCCGTGTGTGGCTGCCTGTTCTTTACAACCGGCTGTTCCACACTTGTGGTTCCCGGAGCTCGAGGAAGAGCGCCGGACAATGCTCCTTCATTCGGTACCAAGGAAACCACATCGGATTCCCTTTCTCTCCCGCACCGGGCCCGACAGCCCACCTCCTCTCGGTGCGCCGACGTCCCCGGGTGGAAAAGCGGTCCCTGGGTGAGCGATCCGGTCGTGAGAGGGCGGGCCTAGAGATGCCCTGGCGACGGAGCACCAGTGCGAATACGCGATCTCCTAGGGGGCCCAGCCTTGCCCGAAGCCGTCGGTTGCCAGAGATCGCGGAAGACGCTCACGCGGCGGGCGGGAGTTTCCTCCCGGACTGGGCGGCAGCCGAGTCTGCGTCACCGTCGCGACTGCACTTAAGCCCTCAAGCTTTTGCTTGGATCTGACCTGACTTCTTTTCCGCTCTTCGCCGGCGCGCGAAACTTTTGGGAGTTCCTCTTTCGAGCGATCCCTTGCGTTTATCGTCGCTCTTAACGCGCCTCCTCTTCTTCTTTCCCTGCATGCTTTTCATGAGAATCTCCGAGACGAGCGGGGAGCCGGTCACCCGTTGCGCGCGGGGAGGGCGGGAGAGCGTGGCTCTCTGCTTTCATCAGCCTTTCCTGTCTACCGCTGTTCCCCCCCCATCGGCATCTCCTCATCCTTCAAAAACCCAAGACCGGTTATCCGAAGATTATCCAGGCTGCTCGGAGTGGTGGTGGTGGTGGTGGGTCCTGACGAATGGCGGAGCGCGCGCAAAAGCAGGGACCCTCGCGTCCCAGTCTGAAACCTCCTCAGCGGCAGGAGCTTCTCGGCTCCTGGACCCCCGAAAGCCGGGAGCCAGCGAATGCTAATTGTCTTATTTTGGATCTGCATCCCGGTTCCTATATTTAGCCCGTTTATGCACGGATCCGTGGCGTCTCGAGCGGAGTGGATGACTCCCTTGCTCATCTCCAAGGAGTCTGTGTACCAGCCGCCGGTCGTGTCTGCTCTTTCCGTCCATGGCAGTGGACCAGCAGCAGCCTCCCGTCCCCCCCCTATACGGCGCTCTTTTCGTGGACTTCCCCTTTCCCCTGGACTTCCTTCTATCCCTGGGAAGAGGAGCAGGAGAAGGAGATGAGGCAGAGAGGGGAAGTTCGCTCCTTTTCGCGCAGGACCCAAAGATGCTCTCCTTCGATCCCGCACCGGCTCCAAGAAGCGAGTTTCCGGAGGCAGGCTCGTTACCATGGAGCGGCGTCCGAAAGGAAGATCTGCATAGGCCGCATCCCGTCGAATCCTGACCTCGGAGCGTCCCGTGGTTCGCGCACCCTTATCCCCCTCCTCTCCCTCTCTCTCGAGCCTCTTCGTGCTCTCGAAGGATGAGGACGGGGAGAAGGTGAAGGGGAGGAAAGAAAAGAGAGAGGGAGGTGGGAAGGCTGAAGGGACGTGCCGCCACCTCGGCCACCGCGCGTGAGGACGTCACGCGAGAATAGGCGCCCGGTCGTGAGAGGGCGGGCCTGGCGATGCCCTGGCGACGGACACCAGTGAAAATACGTGAACTTCTCGGAGGCGTCGGACATGCCGTTCGACCGCGTGCTGTCCACGCGACCCTCCCAGCCTCGCTCCTACCCTCCCACCCTCGACTTCTCACGCTTTACCTATTGTGGTGATGACCGTCAGGGAGTAGAGTATTCCTCCAGGAAAGGACCACAGGTTCTGGTGAGAAGCGGACAGTGTCTCCGTCTGGCGGAGGGCGGAGCCGAGGATCTGCCTCTGATACTGGAGGATCTCTCTGTCGACCAGGTTGGTCCAGTTCTCCTTGTAGAGGATGTTCAGGCTGTAGGTGATGTTCCAGAGGCTCTCCACCGCGTCCTCCAGGTGCCTCGACGACTCCGCTGCGGCGGACGCGCGGGTGTCGCTCGCCTCCTTCTCCAGGTAGATGAAGACGTGGGCGCCCATTACGGCGTAGCTCAGAATGAGGCCGACGATGCCCACGTTGGTGAAGGTGAACCGCAGCAGCTTGCGGAGCACCTCTCTGGCGCTGGTGGAGCACGACCTCCCCCTGCCGCGCCTGTGCGGAGGAAGGCGGCTCTCCATCAGGTGCCGCGCGAGAGATATGAGCAGGAGGGTCTTGGGCGTGAGTCCTCGGCTTCTGCAATCGTCATCCCATCGCTTGATGACCGAGGGCAGGAAGCTCAGCTTCCAGACGGTTGCTTCTTCGGCGAGAGAGAGGTGCAGCCCCTTGCTATTCATAAATCGGATCCATGGGGCGGCCTCCCCGTCCCAAGGTGGGTCGCGTGCCGCGAAACTTTCCTGGAACACAAGAGAGGTGGGAGGCGTTCACGTGGAGGGCGAGAAGAAATTCTAGTTCTGTGCAGGTGGCGGAACGGAAGCTTCCCCCCCTCCGCCTCCACCCTTGCTCCGCCCCGCCGCCACCGCCAGAACTGGTGTGTGTATGCCGAGTTTCCGGCCGCGGTTGCCGGTCGGCGGCATCCCTCGCGGCGGAAAGCGGAAAGGTGCAAGGGTGCGGGGAAGCGGGGACGTGCGTGTGCCTCGGGCCGTCCTCGGGAGATGCTGCTGATCTCAACGAGGAGGGCTCAGCTCGCGCTCCTTTCCCCCTCTCTCTCCTCTGCCCTCCCTAAGGGGAGCAATGCCAGAGAGGTGGGGAGTGACTTGAGTGACAGGGAGCAGGAAAAAACATCTGGGATCTGGGTGAGTGGACAACTCGGGAGATGGCAGACGCCGCGACCCCGAGTGTCCCAACAAAAGAACTGCTACGCTAGGGGGTGAGGTGCTACAAATTCCTCCGGAGGAGATAGGGTGGTCCTCAGAGTGTTGGAACAGTGCTACCTTCCTCCTAAAATGGCAGGGATCGGCGGCCCTGCTGTTGTACTGGGGCCTGCCGACACCATTGGACCCGGGAAAGGAAGTGAGCCCGAACTGCTGCAGGTGCGGCGAAAGAGAGTACCTCCCGCATCTGCTGATAGAGTGTGTTGCCCTCCGTCCCCTGTGGGATCTCTTTGATGCGACCCTTTGAACCTCCGGCAGCAACGCCAGTGGCCTTTTAAAGTGCTTATTCTCGCGCGACGCCCTCACGCCGGCCGCATCCCTAGCAGCACTGTGCTGCCCACGCGGCGGGACCGTGATGGCTGCATGGAGCAACGCCAGAGGAGGCCACGAAGACAGGGACGCCATCCACTTTGCTGTCCTCTTCATGAGGATAGCGCGTCAAGATGGCCCCATCTGGGAGTCTTGAGACAGGATTGCCGGCATCCTTACAAGGATGCAGAGGACATCCCCCAGCGCATAGTGATCCTTTCCCCAACTCCCCCTCCCCAATTTTTTGTACTTTTTTTGTTTTATTTTTTCTTTTGGCTTGTCTCTCCTTCCCCTGGGCTGCCGTGGCGAACCTAGTTGGCTTGCGCGCCGGTTCTCGGCAGGTTCTTTCGGTACCTTTTGTAACGTGGCAGGATCACGCATCCTGCCACTGACGTCCAGGTTTTATTTTTAATAAATAAACGTCCCGACGTGACCGGATGTCAATCTCCCCTCCCCTCTCTCTCTCTCTCTTTGGAAAAGCCGATCCGCGCGCGCGCGACCAAGTACAAGCCCACCGTTCGGTTTACCACGTCGACCCGATGACGTCACCTGCGAGCGCGCTCCCGATGCTCGGGAGGAAGCTTTCCTACCCGTGAGAACTCTTGGAGAAGCGGACGCGTTCCCACATCCCTCGCTGCCTGCGCGCTCACTGCAGGGAGCGGAAAACCACACATCCCTGTCCTGGCGCCTCCCGCGGAGCGGCGGCGGAAACTTCCCTGTCCTTCACCAATCGCCACTCTGCGCTCCTCGAGAACCAGTTGGCCTGCCCGGGCGAGGAACCACGGGCACGGAGTGCAGGCACCCGCAGCGCTCCCGGGAGCAGCGTGCCCGGCGGCCGTCCCCGTCTACGTTCCCCCTCCCGTCCTCTGCCGCCGTGGGGCGGAGAGCGGGGTGGGGTCCCGGGGGCCGCAGCTTGGTTTCCGCGGGGGCCCGCGATGCCGCCGATGGGTGAGCAGGAAGTCGATGTTTGTCCCGAGACGATCGTCGTCGGGAAGCGTGGAGGATGCTGGTGAGTGGACGGACAGATCGCTGGAGCATCACTCGCGTCGCTCGCTAGCCGAAGGGAGGGGAACGCCTGGAGGGGAAAGAGTGGGGGGTGGGACCTCCTCCGAGTTCCCGAGGTGGTCCTCCCCACAGGCTCCTGGAACTCAGAGGAAGTCGCGCCGAAACCGGCCTCCACCGCGGTTGCCACCGCCTCGATGGCAGGAACCGAGTCGGAAGGAAGGTGGCAACGGGCCACGTTTCCGGAGGGAAGGGGGGAGGAGGGCAGGAGGACGGGACCCGGAACCCGTGCGGGGTGGGTTCGAGCGGCAGAGCGAAGTCACAGGGCGAGCGGTGGCTGCCACCCGGCCGAGAAGAGGCGCCGTGTAGCGCTCGCGGGAGAGTCCTGAAGCGAAGCGGCCGTTCGGCCGAAGGGAGCCTGGAGGGATGATGGGCCCGCTAGGTGCGGAGAGCAGTATCAGCTTCCCCGCACAGAGAGGGGGGAGGAAGGTGCTGGTGGAAGAGGCGCCAGTCCCGGGACCCAAGGCGCCGGGGCTCCCTGGCGACGGGAGGGAAGCACCGCCCGCAGCGAGCGGACAGTGCGTACCCGCAGTCCGATCTCGAGGTGCAGCGAGGCAGAAGCCTCTCCGGGAACGCTCGGGGAAGGACGCTGGGAAGAAACCGTCCGAGGCGCGCACGGAGGGAGCGGTGTACCGGAGAGGGCGAGCCAGTCGGGTACCACGGAGCGCGCCACGGCAATGGGAGGGTGGCACCCGGAACTGCACCCCGCTGGCAACGGAAGGGAAGGGGGGAAGAGGGGGCAGCGTCCCCTCGAAAACTGCGGCGTTTTGTTTCGACCTACAGGGTTGCCAGGGTTCGCGAACGGGACTTCTGATGGTGGGGAACTCGGGAAGAGATGGAGCTTTGGCTCGACTTCGCCTTGGGGCTGCCTCGGGCGAACCCAAGACCGCCTCCTCTTGCAGGAGCGGTCAGCTGGTCAGCGAGACGAAGCCGAAAGTGGAAGAGGAAGCGGGCAGAGTCACGAAAAGCAGCATCCGCAAGGGGAGAGGGGGGAAGGCGAAGCACAGAAGAGGTCGGAAGAGCTCAGGAGCAGCAGCAGGGAGGCTCACGCGGAGTCAGCTGGAGAGCAAGCAGCAGCGAGCACGAAGAATCGCTCCCACCCCCACCTGACGCACTCTTTCACTTGCAAGCAAACAGATCGATGGCGAGGGGGCACAGCGTTTTCTTCAGTAAGGGGCCCTCCCCAAGAGCTCCGGAAGCGGTCCCACCTTCGCGGGCACCACCGTGAGTAGGCGGTCGGGAGAAGCATCCCCCACCGCCTTTGCGAGCGCCTCTCTCGTTTCCCTCTCGTGATACCGCCGGAACGGAAAAGGGAGACCTCTCTTACCGGAAGTGGCCTCCGGAGAAACAACGGCAAGGGGAGGGAGAAGCGCAGCGCTGGTGTGGTGTGAGGAGGAGGAGGGCGGGGACGTCCAGAGCGGGGCCGTCCGGGGACAAGGGTAGGGCATTTTTCCTCCTTGGAAGGAGGCAGGGAGGAACAGAGGGAAGGAGAGGAGGGGAGGGGCACGGTGTAAGAAGGGGGGAGGGGGCTAAGCGCTTCTACAGACCGAGGAGACTCCCCCTTCAACGGCAGGGAGGAGCAGGTCGCTCAGGAGGTGAGATGGGCGGATGACTACGTCCCAGGCCCAAAGGGGAATGCGGGCGCTCTTCCCGGACGCTCGGAAACGCACCTCCCTCCCTCCAGCACTCCCGGCAGGAAGCGCGAGCCGCGCCCCCCTCTCCCCCCCTAGCCTTGGTCCTCCAGGATGACGATCCTAGAGGCTCATTCCGCCCCGAAGGCTCCGCTGTTGTGATGAGAGAGGATCCCTGAGAAGGTGATTGGAGGCAGGGAGATGGAGGGGTATTCCTCCGCCGGTTCTCGTCCGACTTTCCCTCGCACTCCTCGATGGACAGTCCACTGGGAGACGGCTGCTTTCCTCCCCTCTCCAGAGTTCCCCCAGCAGTCTGAAACGGCAATTGCCCTTCCTCCTCCTCCTGCTCTTCCTCTTTTCCATTTCCTCCCTGGTCCCCCTTCCTGCTCCTCTTCGTTTCGCTTCTCCCCTCCTCTTCCCATTCGCTGATTGCCGGCCACGTGACCGGGAGTTGAAAGAGGGCCACCTCTCCCGGTGGGGGCGTGGGAGAGATCGGCATCCCTAAAGAGCGACCCGAGAGCGTGCCGATGTCGTTCCCTATTCCTCCTGCCTTCCCGTTTCCCCCGGGCCGAATGGAGTTGCTGGACAACGTTGGCTCTGGGCCCGGGAGCCCCCCCCTTCCCGGCCGCATCGCTTCGCCGGGCGGTGGCGGCCGAAAACCCACAGAAGGGGGAGCGCGGAAGCGAAGGAGACCCCGCGACACGGAGATTCTCCCCCTCGCTGGTGGTGCCCCCGGTCATGTCTGTTCTGACCCTGTTCGCCCCCGCGGGGTACGCGGCCGCGAAGACCTCCGGGAAGACGGAACCGGAGGCCTCGCTTGGGGCCGAATCTGCACCTAGGGAGAAGAGCTCCACGGAGACCCTCATTCCCCCTGTCCCCTCCTGTGGCGACACAGCACACGAGGAAGGGCCACCACGGAGAGTCCAGGATGTGCCCTGCTGCGCGAACGACCCGCGTATCTCCTCCCCGAGGCACTCCGGCTGCTCCACTTCCCGCTTCCCGCCGGCAGGGGTGCCAGCCGTCTCCGACTCGGAGTGGCGAAACGGCCGTCCGCCGCGCAGCCCCTGACCTTCGACCTCCTCCTAGGGGCCGTTCTGCCCTTTTTCGGCAGCGTCGTTCCCCTTCCGCCTCCTTACCGCATGCGCAGGCGACACGGACGGGTGATTTGGCTCCGAGGGCACGCAGAAGCGACCACAGCGCCACTGGCGAACCTCCAAAGTGGCTGGCTTCCATCACGACCTCTCACCTGCCTGGAAGGCCAGGGGCGATGCCGCTACCGTCACTGCTGTGTCTCCGTCTTTCCTTTCTCCTCGTCTTCATCCCACGCACCACCCCCTTCTTTTGCAGGCACATATAGCGACGGGAGGGAATGGCGCACCGACGGAAACAGGGAACGCACAAGGGAGGGAGGGCAGCGTGTCCCTCACAATGAACCTATTCAGGGCGGCCCGGAAGCGCCACCTGCCTTCTTACCCCGTCTTTGACACCAGGTCGCGCCCGCTCGGGACGCAAAGGAAGAGCGCCAGGCCACGTCCCTGCTGGCAGGTCCTCGCGGGTGCGGCCGTTTACGTGTACGATGGTCTACACGTCCTCCTCCTCCTTCTCTCGCTGATCCATTTGTCTTTCATCCCGTTTCGATCGTCTCGTTCCTCCCCTCCCCCCCCTTCCTGCTGTCGGATGGGAGGGGGAGGACGGCGGGCACAGTCTCGATCCCATCTGCTCCCGACCCTTCTGCAACATTCAGGAGGCGGGACGCGACGGGGAAGGGAACGGAGAGAACTGCACTTTTTTTTTTCTTGGCAGTGGAACCAGGGAAGCGCCGGGAGGAACGGAGCGCGGCAACCCGAGACGCGGGGAAGAGGCAGGCGGAAGCGGTGGCGGACCAGGAGGAGATTCTGCTCTCCCTTCTCCCATTCGGCGGGTGCGCCGCTTCCCACCTCGAATGAAGGGGGTGCGCATCCGGGAGACATCCGAGAGCCGCGTGAGTCGCGGAGGCGCTCGGCGAGGAGACCACCGCGGGTGGGAAAGCGCCGAACCTGACCCTGCCGCGCCGGCCTATGCGCATTCGCCTTGCTCCTCCCGCCTGAACCGCGGGAACGCCCCTGCGGGAGGTAGGATCGAGTCGCCTCGAGTCGACGCGCGGTGCCCTCCCCCTCTTCCTTCCTCCACTACTTACCGCCCACTTTCGGACCTGCCCTCTGGTCTTTCCTGACGCCGCTCCTCGACCGCTTTAGCTCTCCAAGCGCGTACGCGCGCGTCTGCGCGCGGAAGGAGCGCCGCCTTCCCCCCCCCCCCCTCCTCTAGACGACGTTCGCCAGGAACGTCCGGTCTCCCCCCTCGTCTCGGTCCCTTGGCCCTTCCAAAGTCGCCTCTCCCCGAGTCCCGGAGAGGACGCGCTCGTCCCGTCGAAGAGCCCTCCCGCCTCATCCTTCCGCCCCTTTGCCTGTCCTTGCCGAGGAGCGACCCGGAAACCTTCTCTCCCCTCTTGCCCTTCGGATGGTCCCGCGACAAGAAATACGCTCCGGCGCTTTCCGATCCGTCGCCTGGAGGAGAGGGGAAGGGGGGGGGGGGTGGAAACGCGAGTCCTTGCCGCCACTGCGACGGCCGCAGGTAGACCCAAGACGCGGTAGCGGCTCCAGGAACACCGGAACGGGCAGCGGCGAGAGCCCCATGGAGGGGCAGGTGGTCGTCCCCGTCCGGGGGAAAGGAACAACCACCTCCCGGACGCCTGCCGTCGCGCGAGACAGCCCCCTCCCATCCGTCCAGCTTTTCCTCGGAAGAGGCCATCATGGGCCGGCCCCCAACGACTCCCAAGAGGGGTTCGGCGTCCCTGCGGTGGCTGGGGGCGATGGAGAAAAGCAGGGGAAAAGGGGGCAACGGGAGGAAGACGGGGGGGAGAGACGTGAACACCTTCAAAGTTTCCGGCCAAAGAGCATTTCCGCTGCGAGAGTATCCCCAGGGTTGCCAGGCATCGTTTCGTCTCGCAGCACCGATTCGTTTCCCGACCTCAGGAGCGCCATAGGATTAGGAGGGAGGAGCAGAGGCAGGCGCAGGAGGAGGAGGAGGAGGAGAAAGAAGGGAGGAGGAAGAGCGCCAGGCCACGTCCCCGCCGGCAGGTCCTCGCGGATGTGACCATTCACACGCGCGATGGTCCACACATCCAGGAAAGAGCCAGACTCCTCCACCTCCTCTTACCCATCCCCATGTCAGCCAGCAAGGAAAGCTCGGCTCGCTATGACTTTGATCGTCCCTTCTTGAATGACTGCATCATTCAGGTCCACGTCTGTAAGAGCGCATCGCCTGTGGGGAGGGATTTCTGGCACCAGTTTCGCTCTTGGTTCCCTGAGGTGGACGCAACCGCCCCCATTGAGTGGGGGCCATCGAGATGGGTAGCGGTTCTTTTCTTTGCTGCTTTCCGAGCCAGATTGTTGCTGGGATTCTTCGGATGTTTCGGAAGGTCTGCTGGCACCTCAGCAGAGGAGGAAGAGGAGGATTTTCTAACGCGTTCCCTTCGCACCTGTAGACAAGCATCGAATCCCGGAGGCAGGGGGGTAAGGGGACTCTGCCGCCTGGAGAGGGCAGACAAGCGGTGTGCGTGTAACACTGCGAAAGCTCCCTCCTATCCGGATCATCGGAAAGGAAGCTGTGAGCCGCGTGCGACGAAGACGTTTGAAGATGAACGAAGCGATCATCGTGTGGATGGACTGCAGTTCGATGAAAAAACAGTGGCAGAATATCAAAAATAAAAAGAAGAAAAATGCAACGCCACAGCGGCTTGCCCATCCACACCGAGTGGTGGAGGGAAACGTCCCGTTTTCGGGGATGGCGTCGGTCGGTTGGCAACGTTGGTGCGTCGCTGTTGGGGCGAAGGATGAGTGCGCTAGCCACGATTCGGTTGGCCACGAGTAGTGTTTGCAAAACCACGAAACCCGCAGTGAGGTTGGAAACGAAAGCGGAAGAAACCCCAGATCGCTCGCCATCGCGTACTGCGACGCCACGTTGCGTGCACCCGGGAAACTACCGCTTAATCAATGGCCGCCAGCAACCGGAAAGGGAAAAACGGACATCACACATCCGGCAATACCGAATCAGCCAATGAAGTGATGAGGAACAAACGGCCGATGGTGGACCGTGGAAGTTTCTCAACCACTTCTTCAGGAAAACACCCGTGGCTCGAAACGACGAGCCACGACGAAACAACGACTTTTTTTCCGACTGGCGCCGTCACTTCGCGTGCGATCCAGGTTTGGGAATCTCCCTGCGCGCTACGCAGCCTCGCAACGCACGTGTTCCTTCGCTTCCCGTTGACCCCCGCGCGCTCCTCCCGCGGCCCTAACGAAGTCGTCTCCCGCCTCAAACGCGAGGCGGGAAACGTTCCGGGGAACCCCGGAAGAACACGGTTGGAATGGCCGATGCTACCGCTGGTGGTCAAAACCCCTTCGCCGATGCCACGGGACGCACAAATCAGCGTCGTGGCCTGCGGAAGCGATGCTTCCTGGGACACGACTGTGCTGAAGCTTTTCCGGGATTCGCCTGCCCGTCCGCAGCGAAAAGGTTTTTCTCTGCCTCAGTTCCCTATATCCTGAGTATCGCATCCTTTCGCAAGTCAATATCGACCCCTTAATTCTTCGTTTCATGCCCCCCATCTTTCCCAAATCCGCTTGCATCGGAAACTGACAACCTGACACCGGCTACACGGATTCGAGAGCAACCCGTTCCTGAAGATTTTTGCTCTCGCACGCTTGGGCTGCATGCTGCCGGATAATTGATATCTCGTTGCTTGACGTTCTGGAAATCACGGGTGCGCCCATCTAATGTAGCTGCTACTTCCGACAGAGTGGCTCTCCAGATTTGAAAGCAACTTGGGAGGATGCCCTCTGCTAACGGGGGGGGGGGGGGGGGGGAAGGAAGGGACTATAAAAATTATGCATCTTTGAAGGCTTTTCCAAACGTTCCTCTCTGATTACGGGAGCAAAAAATCACGTGCTTCCTTTACGTATGCCTGCGAGGACTGTCACGTTTCCCGAAAATAGCGCTTTTCCGGAATGAAATACTTAAGAAAAACAAATTAAGAACGGTAATGTATAATTGGAAGGAGAGAAGTTTCTGCACATTTCTCATTTTCCGGCTTTTGAAATAATAGCATCAGAAGATTGTTTCCCCTGGAAATGTCCTAGAATGTTCTTTTTTTAAAGGGGAAGGGGGGGGGGGGAACATACAGCACACAGGATTGCATTTAAAAAAAAAAAAAAAAAAAACACCTCACTTGTTTTGTTCCGTTTTTTGATCTCTTCTACTCCTTGACTTCACAGGTGCACCTCGGGCAAGCATCATGAAGATCGAAAGGGAGGAGGACTTTTCGAATTATGGTCCAAGCTTCCAAACCGTTCCAAAAACAAGTTCAAAGAACTGGTGAGAAGCGGAACCAGTCGAGAGGGAGAGGTGCTGGAGGTCAGTTCCTATAACTGAATGTGTATCTGCATCCACATTTAGTCGTGGAAGCTGACAAGAAAAACGGCGTTTCTATTCCGTCTGAGGGGAATACAAGCCAAAGACGAGATGTCATACAGCAAGAACAAGGATTACAACCGTACGCTGGAACCGTAACTCAAATACGTTATACAAAAGAAAACATCCGTAACTGCGGGTATGCTGGCAATCAATTTTCAACAAACTTTGGGCATATGGATAGGGCCTAAATGCTTTTATTTTCACATTCATAAATACAAGACGTAGGCACAATACAACCTCGCAGTTTCTCCAACAAACAACCGCTGATGTCTGTTTTATAGGACCCCATAAAACTTCCACAGAGTTTCCATGCTCCGTGTGTTCCATGAATTCCCTGTGAGCTTCTAAGCAATAAATTAACTTTGATCCAGACTTCGTCAAAACTTTGTGATTGCTTCCGGAAATGAGTTGCACCAGAACTTCGACGTTTGGTACAATCAAAGATTTGGATACTGTCATAACCTCAGAAGAAATCAATGGAATTAGATATGGAACACGAGGAAGCCATGAAATTCAATCTCCACTTTCTTGTACGTGGGGGTCAGATGAAGTCTGAAATGGGGCTTTACGACTGTGAAAATGAAGCTATGAATCATATTGGCCACAGATCGATTCACTTTGCCTCTGCGATCCGTAGTCTCAGCCATAACATGTCGAGATAAATGGCATCACTGATTGTTTTTCTGGATGAAAGGAAACGTCCCTCCACGGCAGAGGGAGCAGCAAACTTGAACTTCAAAACCGTTCTGGATTCGTTCGTAAGATTTATTGCAGCACTTCGCTCACCTAAGATTTGATTAGTCCGTCTGTTCCTAAGGGTGGATCAATCTATCACTGGAAAAGGCGTATTTGCAGAAAAAAAAAAAAAAAAAAAAACACTATCATGAGAAATCATGTCTAGAGGGTGGCGGAATAGACGTAGTGGTCTACTTTTCCTTCCTGAAGAGATGCTGCAGCATCTGCGAATGATACGGTCTGAGCTCGAGGTGCTCATGAGATATGTTCAGCACACGTTTTTTTGTTTTTTTTTCTTCTAAATCCCCAAATCGTTTAGGTTTGCCTTGAATAGGTTCTCTTCGTTTTCGCCCTATCTTGAGGAGCTTGGAGCTCACAGATATCAGGTCTTTAAACATCACGCGCACTAAAGTACTTCTTTTTTTTTTTTTTTTTTTCATCAAGAAAAAAAGGTTCGACACTTTAGCACTGACTACGATCTGAGACTTCCAATACTTGGAAGCCTGCGATAACTTTCAAGTGAGCAAATCAGAAGATTCCCATTGCAATCAAAATTTTCTATACATTTTTTTACTGGAGTAACATTCTCAAGATAGGGGAGAGATAGACAAGCAAGCAAACGACAAAAAAAAAAACCCCCCAAAGATTGAGCTTAATTTTCAGATGGTGTTCTATACACGTCGGGCAAACCGAGTGCAATGCCAAGACGGTGGCAAAACCCGATATTTACTTGTAACTGTAAATAAAAATAAAATAAGAAGCACCCACAACCCGACCTCACTGGAATTATCGATGGCAAACTTCGGTATTCTTAAGTGCACTGAGATACACCACGACAACCACGAACTGAAGGTATGTAAAGTGTACAGTTATTTCCGCGTGCAAAAAGAGCATATACCTCTACTGCTAGGGGAAGAAAGGGGGGGGGGGCGAGGGGAAGGAACACACTTAAGAACTTGAAACTATTCCGATTTGTTCGTTTGTGTCTTCACCACAGTAGTTTAGAAGAGATCTGAACCAAATAGATTCCCCTGTGTGTATTGGTTCATCAATTAAGATTCGGGACGAACGGCTGATAGCATATGTCTCTATCTATCTATCTATCTATCTAGACAGAGAGAGAGAGAGAGAGAGAGAGACAGAGTGGGAGAGAGAGAACCTTTTGCAAAGAGGATTAAATAGTTGTCAGGCTGAGCAAAACTGCAACACCTCACATCTCTCAAGCCGTTCAGATTGACAGTTTCGTATCAAAGGCCCCGAAAGCAAGTGCTAAATTTGTAAGTTTGGGAGCTGCCTCTGTGCAAGGACCCCATCCCTGAATGCGTTGCCGCATGGGGAGGGAACTTTTCGATCACCTCAACTTCCGATTTCCGAGGCATGCGTTTGCAAACACCTAAAGGCGGAAGTAAGGTGTCCTGAAACCTACGCTGGGAACCTGGTCCACATCCAGCCACTCGCAAGTGGTAATCAGTCCATTGCTTTTGAATTCGCAAACGATCGATCAATCCAAAAAAACAGAATGCCCCAGAAATAGTATTTTTAAAATGAGGGTTTTTTTTTTTTTTCTCTCTTGTCAGCTTTCCCTCAATCGGTTGGCTTTTCATTTCAAACAGGCGGAGCGGAGAACTTTGCCGCACGATAAACTTTACAGCCGTGGACTTTTTGATGTATTCGATCCGATGTCGTTTCAAAGTTACAGTGTTACCATTCGAAACAAAAGCTGCCAACTCGGAAAACGCCACATGTGTGTTTCCTTACTCGGCTGGTGTGCATCACTTACATCCGTAAGAAAACGAACCCCCCCACCCCCCTCCCAGAAAAAAAAAAAAAATTTCGAAAGCCTCGATAGGTACTCTGCTTAAAAACTTCCCAAAACGACACTCGGCGAGCACATGTTGTTCCCAAATCCCGGAAACCGAGCAAGGAGAATCGTTCTAATTACCGGCGCGCACGGAACAAAACACCTAATTGCGTTCTCGTGGTGTTGCATTCGCTGTTTTCCCATCGTAACCGTGTAACTGCGAACCCTGAACCTCTTCGATTTTTCGAATTCTTGCAGGGAAACGACCGGAGTTAGCAACTTGGATGTTTCTAGCACTGAAGATTCGCCCCCCCCCCTCCTTTCCCTAAAAAAAATAAAAATAAAAGACCGTATTTTTTTTTTTTCTTTTCTCTCACCAAATACATTTCTTGTTTTAACCGCGTTCATTTCCAATTCGATGAACATACCTGGCATTAATCGATTAAGTTGACACCCCTGTTTTAGTGTCTCTCTCCCACATCAGATTTTAAACTTAAATCACGTGCCAAACAGACGAGACTATAAAACGAAGTCTCCACTGCTAGGATACGCTCCTGCATGAAGAATACAAATGAGAATTTTTCGTTTCTCCATGTGCCCGAGCATGCGCGCATCAAATTCCTGCTTTTAGAATGAGAAGGAGCGAAAATACCCTCATGCATTCTCATGTGGTATTTTGTGAATGGTTCCCTTTGCACACGTGATGGTGGAGACGTGATGGGTGCGAGCGAAATTCGTTCACGCCGCATCCACCGCCTTGGTGAACCCCACAGGAGGCACCCCCCCCCAGGACGCTCCTCTTCGTGGGCCCACCGCACGGTTTCCTTTTGCTGGATCTCGTGGTGAGGGAAACAAAGTCGAGAGTGCAAGCTGCAAGTTGACGGTTTCTGCCGTTGTACTGGCCTCGGTGATCGAGGAGGAGCCGAGCGTACACCCTGAGGTGGAAAAGCTGTGCGTGGATTGCTCGTCAGAATTGTCATAAGACCGGCAAGGGACACGACCCTCGAGCACAAGGGGACGGTGGACTAAAGCTCGGAGCAGATTGAAAGTCAGGATTACTTCCGGAACACGTCTTCAGAGGCATCGGCGAAATTGAATTTAAAAAGACTGTGGGAGCAGCTGCTTGCCAAAATTCTAGCGAGGCAATCCTAACGGAAGGAAGGAATGTTCCAACACTTTTCGCTCAGCAAAATATCAGACTGGTTGCTTCGAAAAAGCCTCGGACACCAGAAAGACCCTCTCAGACTACCCCAATACTAATGAAAATCACAAAAATGCCTTTTATTTATTTTTCGCGGAGAATAACCATGTTCTCTTCGGGCGGTGAACTCGTCACAGTGTTCAGGACGTTCGTCTCTTTTCTTCCTTGTCCCTTTTCCACACGCAGCTGTTGCAGTGGCTGGGTTTCCACTCTTGCGCCTCCACCACCGGCGCTGTAACCGCTCTTGCAGCTGTCGCTTGCGACCGGTAGAACGAATAGCAAACGGCTCCGTTGGAAGCTCCTCAATCGTTTTCCACTCTATTTCGACGCAAACAGCAAATGCCGGAAGGGAAGGGGGTGCTCCACAATTTCCACCTCTTTGCTAATCTGCCGAGATCTTGCCCTAGCACGTCACGATGGCTCTTGACATTTCTCGTAAATGGCACGATAGAAAGCGTACGCACAAAAAAGGAGAAAAAAGGGAGAGAGAGAGAGGGAAGAGGAAGATGAAAGGAAGTAAGGAAAATGTACCGGCCTTCCTTTCTTGGTAAAGGGGAGGGGGAAGGGGGAAGAAAAAAAAGGAACCTCCGAATTTTTCGATCGCCCAGCAGCTGCACATCGGCTGATTACCATCCGAAGTTGCTCGAGTTAAAATAAGAACCTTGAAACGCGAGCCTTCAATCGCAAGTCTTCAGGAAGTGCGCCCTACTTGCCGTGGTAGTGCACAATCAGTCTGATCACAAAGAACAACGTTGCTCCGTTCACGCGTTCTTTGTTTCTTTGGCTTTTTCGTCCAGGCAAATTTATGCGGATTTCCAGCGCTCCTGGTAAACTGAGTACAACGGCATATCCAGGACCGCTTCGGTTATTTTTTGCTGCCACATTCACGGACAGGCAGTCTTTCTCGCTTCCTGCTACCATGTGTGCGGTGTCCAATTTTCTGCACCTCTGTGTGCAAGTGCTGCGTTTTTTTTTTTTCTCCCCCCCCCCCCCTCATCTTTTTCCCGAAGATGGGGGTGTTCATCCTCATTACTTCCGATATCCGTGATCTCGGAGATCGTCCATCTTGGAGGCAAGTGCCGATCTTCCCCAGACGATGATTTCCGAAGCTTGTTGGCAAGAGCGCGCCCTTGTGATCACGCTTGTGAAAAGCGCGGCCGGTGCGTCTTGAGTGCTGAGGACTGCGGTCCAGAAGCGTCTCGGTCTTTTTGCTTGTTCCCCCCCCCCCCCCCCCGAAGTTAAGCGAAAACGGAATGAAACGATATAAAACTCCACTGAGGTTTGTGAGGTCATTCATATCCTCGATTGCAACTCTTCAGCTCGCACATGCCCCTTTCCGACGAAGCTCGGTTTCCCCCATTTCCAGGATCGGTCCTGTTTCCTGTGAATGATTTAGCAAGTGCAGTAGGTTTCTTCTCCCTCAGGAGTCTTTGCTTGGAAAGTTGCATTCCCTTGAGAACTGGTCACTCGGTGCCGCCTTCAGCGTGCAATGGTGGGGGAATGCTCCTTCCTCAGTGCTAGGCACCATCGTGCGAAATGAGACCACTTTGGTCCTCATTTCAGACACGGAGATCCATCTCTCGCAAGACACTCTCTCTTCTTCCGAGGGGAAGTAGCAGGGAGTGGCAAGAGACTCTGTGTGCTATGAAGTCGTGCAGCTCTTCAGATTTTTAGAGATAGGTGTGGAGAGTGGAAAACAGGTATCCATGGTGGGGGAGAGGGAGAAACTATCTTCTTCTTCTCCTAAAGGCGCGCTGAGATCAGTTTCCATTCTCGATCACAAAAAGAATGGTGCATGCATCTGAGGTGTTGACAGGAACGGAAAGACAGGCAGTCCTTCGGCAATCAAACAAGTTGGGGGATGGAACCAGACAAAAGTTAAATTAAAAGATTCGTGGTAATGAGGAGGAGATGGAAAGACTTGAGAGAAATGAATCAAATAGATAAAAATAGAAATGGAAGGCCTGAAGATAAAGTAAAGAGAACTGGCAACGAATAGCGCAAAATACTGTCAAAGACGCAAATCTGGACCGAAAATTTTCCATTATCATTTCCCTTCCATTTTACGATCGTAGTTATGAATGGGACTTGGAAAAAACTTGTCAATTCGAGTTCAGAAAGAAGCAAAATCAACAAAATCAACTTGAGAACTGCTGACTAGCCAAACTCTACTTTAGGATGAATATATTATCTCTTTTCGTCTTTTCCATTTCCCACGTGTATCTAAAAGCCAAATGGGATCCATCGAGGGTGTTCAATAAGAAGCTTCAAAGAACACTCAGCCGACTAGAAGTTGCAGTAGCTCTTTCTGTTTGGGACGGATTACCGGAACGAGAAAATCTTTGGAGTCATTTTGGAAGTGCTGATATTAGATTGGTCGAACCCCACTGGAAGATTCGATTTTTCTTGTGCCTGAAAGAACCCGCATCTCTTGCACGAAACGAAGATGAATGCCTTTCGTGCAACCTTCTTTAAAGTGGGAATCATGAACGTCTAGGATGGAACTGCTGCGGGGCTTCCAGTTGGAAAATGTTCTTTACAGCCGGACTCTAGAGCAGAACGTCTTTGCTTCTTTAAAGCCAATCAGCCCATCTCAGATAGCAAAGCTTTGCTTTCGCTTTCGCTTCATTTTTGATGACAACTTGAACTGAGAACACCAGATGCCTGGATGAAGCAGTTCTGGAAGATTGTCAAGGATGACTTTCTGAACGTAAAACGCCTGCCAGAGGAATCACAGGACTTTCGAAACTTTCTGTGCCCTCGACGGCTTTTCAGGCGTCACTCGGAACCATCGGGCTAGCCTGCAGCTCAATGGCGCTTCTTTACTTACGGATTTTTCTTGCGTGGGATGGCTGTGGTTTTGAACAGCGGAAGTGAGGGATCGTCCTACAAAGCCTTCACCCCAACATGGAACACCCTGCACGCTCGAAAACACCCGTCGCGCGGGCCGGCCTTTCGACTGCAACGACGCAGATAGTCAGGTTCCAAAGCTGAATGCTCCGGAAAGCAGAAAAGGTCACGCGAGAATCGAAAAGCTTTTAAAGTGATGGAATGAACAACAGCTGCGTGGAACTGACCCGCGGGAACTCGGATCTGCAGTGGATTTTCACGAAAGCCATCGTCCGAAAAGAAAAGTGGAAATTTAGATAAACAGAACAGAATTTTTGGATTTCGTTCTGGAATTCCAAATAAACGACAAGGGTGCGTTAGAAGTAGATCTTTAGAATGCCAATGCTGGCTGACCACATACTGCGAAGTACCGACTTCGGTTCAGGAATCGTTTCCCACTGCGTGAATCTTGCAGGGCTGATGTAGGAGAAACCTTCAAGCGATCTAGCAAGAACGTAGGTCGCCATGCTCGTAGTGCATCATGCAGTTCCGCTTTTGTTTCTTGGATGCTAGGCATCACCAGGAGAGCGAAGCGATAGCCATCTTGAATCTTGAGTGTCAAACCACCGCGCTGACTCGCGGCATTTGAGGACATCGTAAACGTTCCCACCAGCATGGCAGACCCGTGAGCAGCGGCAGCGCAACCAGACAAGTTCTGTTGAAGACAAAGGAGCACCTCAGCCTGCATCGAATCGACCAGGCCAGCGAGACGAGATGAAGGGAACCCCACGCTGTTGTAAGGACGCAAGGCGCCACGAGTAACCGTGACCCTTCTCGAAGATGACCGCGAGGAAAAGTAAGACACCGAGTCGAAAGAAAGGAACACGTGGGAAGGCACGTGGCGTGACGGAGATGACGACGAGATACGTATTTCATGGAAATCAGATTCTGGACGGTGGCTCGTCCTCTTGTGCTGCTGAACTGTCTCCATCTCTGCGAAATGACCTTGTGATCATTCGCTACGGAGAGAGGCGTTCGTGATTCGATTGCTGGGAGGACCCCCTCTCGTGTCCTGGAGGTTGCGTGTTTGGTGCTTCGGAACGAGGTGACTATCAGTTGGCGGAAGAGTGGAACGCCCACCGTTTAAACTAAAACTCTAACGATGGTCTCCAGCAAGAATCTCGAAACGGGATGAAAGGTTGCACCGGGAATGCGAATCTTGGCAGAACATCCTTTCACGGGAAGCCAATCCGATCAGGAAGAAAAATACGGTGGCAGAGAGAACGCTCATTGGCCCTACGAGCAAAGTGGGTTTCCAGGGCCGTCGGAAATGGGTCAGATGCCTACAAGGATGTGGGATTATGTCTGCCAGAAATGTTACAGACTGCATCCAGTAACGTGACAGGCATAATCCAAGTTCCACAACTCATAGTCAAGAGGGAGTTTGAATGCTGCTTCCGGTCACTAAATTATGGAGAATCCGAAAAGAACAGATGTAGCTGGTTAATAATTGCTGAATAATGCTCGTCATGATGTCCTCTGAAGGGGGACAGTGATTCTGGATGTTCAAGACAGAATGCTTGAAGTCGTCGCAAATTGCGGGACTATTTAATATTTCTTATCCAAAAAAAAAAAGGGATTGAAGAATAGAGTGGGTTCTCACACGTACGATTGCAGAATTGCTGAATTTCTCTCTTTTTTAAGAAAAAAAATCCACTTTCAACAAGATGGTGCCAGGAATGGTCCAGTCTGTTCACATTTCCCTGCGACAAGCACATAACGAGCAAGACTGCCTGGAGCGGTTATCTGTTTCGCACATTCTACAGCATCTTCGTCAGTCTTCTTCCTTTAGTCTTTTGGTGAACGGTAGAGTGGTTTGCTTTGCTCAGCCGAGTTCTGCAGCGTCTGCTTTGGATCGGGAAAGCATCTGCAGGCTGCAATCATGGGGATCAGGAGATGTTTCTGAGGATTCGGAAACCAGTGGTACTCTCACAGAGGAATCAGGACTTTCATAGTTGGTTTCCACTTGGCCGCCACCAGCAAGACTCGGACCATAATCTCGGATGCCCTGCTGTCCGTTTGGGAACACGGCAACAGCATTAGAGGAATTTGCTAGAAAACCATTAGGAAAATACTCAGGCGTGGCTACCACGAAGACAGCACAAGCTGTGAAGGGGACCCTGGTGCAGACTTCCTAGAGCGAGGGATTTCAAAGTGGCGAGCTGCGAGAAGAACTCCGGGTATCCCGGTTACTGTGAAGGGTAGCAGGGGCAGCTCGCAAGGTACTCTGCAACCCTCTGCTGCATGGATGTCTACCAGAGTATCGACTGGGTTACCGACCTTACGGAGAGCTGGGCCGACTTCAGAAATGAAGGAAGAATCTTCCCATGAGGGAACAGAAGGGAGAGCAGGAGCGGGAGAGCTTCTGCATCCCTGACCTAATGGGATGGCCCGACTTGAAACGCCCAAGCTAAAGAAAAACTGTTGACGGCGATTTGTTTGGTGCGCACACAGTGATGGAACCACTCAGCTGCGCTTCTGCAGCAGACGATTGGTTCACGTTTCGAGGTCACTGAATTCCTTGTCTGGTATCTTCTGGGGTCACGTCTTGGGTGGACTGATGAGCCGATTGGGAGATGACGACGGATTCTTCCAAAAGTCAAACGAGAAAACTCCAATCCAAGAAGTTCCCTTTTGACTAACCAAAACATCCTCAACTCTTCCAAGCCTCGGCCCGCAGATTCGAGAACTTGACGTCCGAGTTCACTGAAGTGATTGGACGCTGGTTGCTAAGGCTTCGTGTGACCTCTGTCCTCCGTTAGGGGATGCTCTTTGTCTAAGCAAAGAGGAGGGTGCCTCTCCTGCCCTCCCTCATCAGTGTCGAGAGGCTGAGCTACAGAAGAGGCCCAGCTCCTCCGAGAAACACTGAAAGAACTTGGCAGGACTCCCTGGGTGCGTTCCGTTCCTTGAGCCCTCCGATAACGGAAAGAACTTCCTCCAAAGCGAAGAGCTCGCCGAGACGCGCACGTTCCTCCTCGCTGGTTGCGGTAATGCTTCACTGCTCGCTTTTCAAATTGGACCGCGACCCGTAACACGTGGCAGTAAAGCTGCTAAGAGCTGGTTACGACCCTCACCCTTCCTTGGAAGGATTCAAGGAGGCTTGCTCCGTTCCTCTCATTGTTACAGTCGTTGGGGTAGTTTGAAGAAAAACACGAGTGACTTCCCGATGATGCCTTAGCAACGCTGTCGGAGTGATGTTTTTCCAGCTTTCTGAGATCATAGAGGAGGTGCGAATGGTCCATGAGCTGAGAACGCTCTCAGAGTGGCACATTCTTCCGTGATGCATGAAACAGGAAGATCAGCTGGGAGACGAATGCTTTGAAATCGCCTGTCTCCCACTTGCCGATCTCCCATTTGCAACCTTCAAGTTCAGTTGAACTTCTCATCCAACTTCAGATAGTCGCCCTACGAGACCAGTTCACTTGGCTGCAGCTAGTTCCTTCAAACAGCTAGCCCCTCAGAATTCGTCTGCGCAAGATCTATCCCAGAAGATGTTGCAGTTGGTTGCGGAAGAACGGTTACAGACACCGCCATCAAGAGCGAGACTTGGAGTATTCCGGAGCGATCGACGAAAAGTGCAACCATTCTTGCAGCGCCATCAGAAGAGTCTGAACTGTGGGAAGGCAAGAACTGAGGTGAAATGGAAGTGTGAGAGAGGAGTACTCCAGACAGGTATGCTCAGCAATTGAGGACACTTGGGGGCTCAACATTTAATGCTCATACTAGAAAGAAGATCACCTCAAACCTACGCTCAATCCAACGTAAGGCAGCACGGGCACGGCTCACTGCGAAGCATCCGCGGACCAAGGGGAGGCCCTACGTCCTGCGTCAGGTACCACCGCGATTCGGAGAACTCCTGTTCAAGGACCCACAGCTTTCGTTCGCGGATTGCAGATCTATCCACAGGGTGCGCACCTCTCCAGAGACGACATTGATTCCTGTGCAGAGAACGCAGAAGGTGGGAAGAACCGCTAGGAATCATGCGCACGTACAACAGATGCGTCGCCGACAAGAAAATGAAGCACGAAGAACTGGTCGTCTAAATCAGGAAGCTACTCTGAAACTGTGAGTGCTGGAAGCCTCTAGCTGTACCAGACTGCAAGCCATGGTCAAGCCTCGTGTGCTTAGCAAATGAAAGGGTGGCCATGCTAGACGCCGCTTGTCCCTATGAATATTCACCAACAGAACGGGAAGGCGAGCAGATAAGAGGAAGAGAGAAAGCACGAGTGTTGAAAGCACTTCAACTCTAAAGGAGTGTTTGCTATCGTAAGAGCGATTGCAGTGGGATCTCTGGGATCTTGGAATCCGAAAACTAATGGAGTGTTAGGAGGGTTGCCAAGAAGCGGGCAGAGCACGTCGGAAAAGAAGAGATTGCTCGAACATGCGATATCCCAGGGATATGTACGGGAAACATCGGATGGGTTGCAATCGCAACGGAAGCAGCTTCGAAATCACAGCACGAGCTGGGGAGAAGGGAAAATTCGACCTCTGTCTGTTTACATTTCGCCTTCACATCATTCCGTGACAAAAATTTGAATTGATCCTCCATTCAGTTTCAATGTTGTACTAGATGAAAAATAGCAAGGTGGATGCCATAAAGATCAAGGGTTTACGCCTACTTAATCCAGAGGAGGATGTTGTGTGTGATCCATCTCATTCTGAAAGGATGCAAGAGTGATGACTCAGGATGCGGAAATCCATCCAATATTTTGCGAAGTAATTTTTTCCATGAAAGCACAGATCTACTCGGAGTCTGAGATAATGGAGATTAGAGCGAACTCTTCGAAGGCTTTTGCCGATGCAGCAACTACACCAGCAGCTGAAAGACTTCTGCACCGTTGAAGATACTGGAAGATGCTTTCATCTTCCACATGACATGAAGGTCAGAAAATCGATGAGTTAAGCCCATAAGAAAGCTATAAGACTCAGAGACCACGGACTTCAGCAAAACGGCAAGGCTGAATGAAGCAAAGTGCTTGAACTGATTGCAGTAACAAGGAGAAGATGGATGGATGCGATTGCATTCACGCCAGTGGCACTACCGAAGGAACCCTGATGAAATTTCTTTAGCTCAGGTTGATGTTTTTAGAAATCCAGCACGAAAAGAGGCTATATCTCTTTGGCTTCGTTGATCCGGCAGTTACTGGCACGTCTAGTCGGTTTTTTTAAGCCTCCTTTTACAAGAAAAGGAGATCATTTACCACTTTCACGTGCAAAACCTGATTGAAAAAGAAGATACAAACAAACAAACAAAAAAATCTAATCATTATGACCCTTTATGCTTGCAAAAGTAAGAGCGAGTCAGGTTTATTCGATATGAAGTGAAGACGCAGACGTTTTTTTTTTTTTTTTTTTTCCACAAAATCTATTAGCCTGAAGTTTGACGTGCTGCGATAACTTAAGCTGTCAGATTGAAGATCTTTGCGCCCATCATGAGAATGCATCTGAGATGTGAAAAATGTGCCTCTTGATACAATGTTGGCAATTTGTGAAAAGGGCAAATTTTTGTTATGTTTCCGGACAAAATTTATTGCCCTTTACCCTCGATAATTTATATTTCTTGATTCTGAATAAATAAAGTTGCATTCAGTTTCCTATACTTATTCTATAGCTTTTCCTATTCCTGCAGGGCTCACTCTCATTACCCTTGAGCATTTTAATCATCGGCGTCATCTGATACATTTCCCTCCCGGAGATTATATGTAAACCGATGGTATGATTCATTTTCACATATGAGTTTCCTGTTTGTAATAGTTAGAAGGTTGCCATTGCAGGTTTCAAAGTCCTAATTTTTATTCGATTGAGTATTGGATCGTTGATGTCATCCGTTCCTTGAACAAAAATTAGGATAACTCTTGACAAGCTGCAAGATGCCAAGGATGCTGGCAACCGCTTGTGCTGTTCACCGATGCTGTGATACGCTTGTGCTTTCTTTGGTACAGGGATGCATACCACAGCTGAAGGAAAGTAGCAGCAAGGCAGTTTCTTGAAAACGTAATATTTTAATAGGAATCAATAATTCTGAAAGCAATAAAAGACATTCGCAAAACATTTTTCGAAACTGCTTTGAAGATGTCGTAGGGACTGCCAATTCCCAGTGAAATGAAATGAAGTTCCGAGAAACGAAGCAGATTATTTCGATAGAAGAGTTCCCTTCTTACCTCCCTTATCCCCTCATTAACTCCAAAGTTTCCATTCCTCTTTTTTTTGATGATTTGAGTGGTCGTAGCACCACGGCTCATGCATGCGTCCACACATCCCATACATGCATCCAGTTCCAGTCCAGGGTCTCCAAAATACCACATTTTTTGATTGACAGATTTCATTTTCGGAACATGCGCTTTCCTCACATCTTTGGTTGGGTTCCATCATTGCCTACATTCTTCACTTGCCTGCTCCGTGATGAAGTGGTGTCCGACAGAATTCTTTCACCTCCTAGAGTATCTCGCGCTCACCGCTGCGTTTCACCAGTGATTCTGTCTCGTCTTCGTGAGGAACCTTATTATTATTTCCGGAAGTGGACGCTGCAGGGGTCTTTCAGCTGCTGGTGCAGGTGCCGCATCGGCAAAAGCCCTCGAAGAGTTCGCTCTAATCTCCTTTTTCTCAGACTCCGAGTTGATCTGTGCCTTCATGAAAAAAATTCTCGAAATGAAAACGCAAAATTGTGACGCATCATTACGATTTTTAGAAATTTCCAACGGTAAACGAAAAGCTTCAGACTGGACTCATTTATTGATGAGCTTCAGTGGATTCATCAGTTCATGTTTCCTAGGTTTGGGGCCTGATTCTGTAACACAAACGCTGGGACCGAAACTCCAGTTATCCGAACCAGGCTACCAGACGCTGTGGGGTGGGATTTTAGGAAAGCTTCCCACAAACCAGAACACTGTCCGCAGCATCCGAGGGTGTGTGTAACTCTTCAATTCGGAAGGCAACCTCGTAGGGATCACCCCATGAATCCAGGAAGAGTCCGGAGGAAGGAGTATGTTCCTCTTATGTATGGGGAGGGAATCACAAAGGGAACTACCTCTTCCTTATCCTCTCCGGTCACTCCTCGTTTCTTCTCCGAAGGGACCCCCTGGAAAGGATGATCTGCTCCTGAGATGATCTGCAAGGGAACCGCTCTTGGTTCCCTCTCCTGAAGATGAACCCCAAAGGGATGCTTTCCGATTTCTCTAGAAGACGCTTCCCCGAAGGGAAAAGAGCGCTTCTCGCACTCTGGAGAGGCGACTTCCCTCGAGGGGAGTATCAACTAGATCAAACGGATGAAAGCCTCGAAGGACTCCTCGATTCCTGGAAGGACACCCCGGAGGGTCAACTTCCAATCCCGGCCAGTCAGCAGTGGCGTCCGGGGGGTTTCCGGCTTCCACCGGTGCCGCCCCGTCAGAAACCCATAGGGCGACCAGTGTCATCCTGCGGGGAAGGGAGGGGGTTAAAGGGTGTGGGCAAAGCCTATAGCAACGATGCACCTCCCGTTCTCGTGGACCTCCAGTGCTCTTGGATACCCGCACCCTCCCTTTAAAGTGTCAGCAGTCGGCGTTGATGCTACTGCATCGGGGTCTCTCGTGCAACGCCTGTAGGCATCACTCGACACGGGGGAGGGGATGAGGGGTGAACCCGAACTGTGGCAGGTGCGTGGAGCGCGAATCCCCCCCACACCTGCTAGTTGCCCTCCGGCTCTTCTAAGAACGCTTTGCTGCGATCCTAGGGAACTCCAGGGACGCTTTACGACCCCTCCTCCTACGCCATGCCCTTCGGCCGGCAGCCTTGCTAGCAGCCCTCTGCTGCCTGCGCGGGATTGTCGCTGCCTGCAGCGACGCAAGAGGAAGACAAAGCGACAGGGACGCTACATCCACTTTGCCGTCCGCTTCATGAGGATGGCAACGACATGTCCCCATCTGGACAGTAACATCCAGCAAAACCTTGCCGGGCATCCTCCAAAGAATGCAGAGGACCGCCCCCTAGAAAAACGTAGTCCCTTCCCGTCCTCACCCTTCCCCACCCAAATTTATTTATTTATTTTTATTTTATTTCTTTTTTGTTTATCCCCTCCCCTCTGTTGCCGTGGAGGACATCACCGGTCTGCTCACCGGTAACACGGCAGGTTTATTCTGAAAAGGACGTGATTGAATTAACGGTCGAACCCCAGGGATTGTAAATATTTATTTTTTTACATGAGAGGAACTCCCTGGAGTACCCGGGTGATGATCCATGTGGGGATTCGAACCCTCAAAGCTTGGTGCCACGACCACCGACGAGGGCCGAAAACGTCATCTGCAGAACGAAGCTGAGACTTTAACGGAAGTTCCTTGAGCAGAATTGGGGTCCTATCTAATGAGAAGAATTAGACTGTGAGCACGCGGCTCCAAAGAAGAACGAAGCCGGCGAGCCGGGTTCGTTCAACGAAGCTTTCCGGGAGCGAAATTGTGCTCAGGATGACGTGAGCTGAATTATCCGCCGCTAATTAAAGTGCAATGCAGAGGAGCTCCCAGTTTTGGGATAGGTCGGCATTCTTGCATTTATTCACCCCTGTCAAATAATTAAAGCTCACTGCGCTCTGGTTTACCATCCCGCAATCATCCACTACGTGCTGCCGTGCCGTGCCAACAACTTTACCAGAGGTCCCTCGCAATTCGTGCCGCTCCTTCCACCCTTCCACAATCTCACTCCCCCCTTTTTCATCTCGTTCTTTGCCGCTTACCCGTTGACAGAGCTGGGACACGGTGTGGAGTGCGGATGTCTGTCCTCTGAGAGAAACGAACGTGTCCTTCAGTCTTTGAGAAGCGTGCGAGATCCATCGGCTGCACAGGAACCCTCGCATGCTACCCGGGCATTCTTACATCTCGATGTACGTTACGCTTACGGCTCTTTCGGAAGAACACCCCCCCACACTTCCGCAGCAGTTTCAACGAGCATAGAAGAAAACGAAGAACTGCAAGGAGGCTGGAATGTAGCGTGAGGTTTTAGCAGTTTAGCAGAGATTGCAGCAGAAGTGTGTGCCGAGAAAAGTGAAAGCAGAAAGGACGTCTCCCAGCTTCCTGATCTACGAGAATCTGGGAAAGAAGGCCGAACATCATAGCGGAGCTTTTCGGTTCCACGTAAACAGGGAGTGGGGGACTTTCGAATCTTTATGGAGTGGGCGGCGGAAAACCAAAGCCGTGTTGACCAAAGCTGTGCGAAACAGCAATCGCAGCAAAGGATGTTCACGGTCACTGATTACGATCCTCTTATTTAACAACAGCAACAAAAAACAATCAAAAAGGGATGTGCTGTATGCTATTGAAAGTGCAAAACACGTATGGAATATTTCCGTAAACAAAAGGGTTAAAGAAGATCTCTGGAACCATGGAATGAAGGAAGTTCAATAGATCGATTTGTTTCATGCATTGCTCCATTTTCCGTTTCTCTTGCATTTCCAAGCTGCTATTTAATGGAGCTGATACACACGCACACATACGAAAAAAAAAAACATAGCACTTACATTTTTGAAGTTGACAAACAGGAATGTAAATGCATTATACGAATAATCATTGGCTATGGCCAATGATTATTCGTTTATGATTATTCGTTGGCCCAATTATAATAAATACCTTTAGAAAAAGCTTAAATACGCATTTTTCCCCCTAAAATATGAACTCCATTCGATAGATTGCTAAGTACATTAATAGCCATTATTCAGACATAATCCCAAAATTATCTTCGGCATCAATAAATGATCCAACATCAGTAAGGAAAGCAATCCTAGTTTTCGTTATTTTGGCAACCCAAAGCAGGGAAACTGGTAACTGAGTGAACGCTATTTTCTGACCTACGGAACCAATTCTATTTACAGTGGGTTCATTTGAGTGTTGTAGATAAGTAAGAAGAACAGGGAGCGATTCCTTCTGTGCACTCCGAAGCAATTCAGGTGGGGAACGGCAGGCGGGAGTGGAAGGCGCTCGCCAGAAGGTGATTGCATTTCAACCATTTGCGGGACAAAAAAAGAGAGAGAAAAGAAAGTCCATTAAGACATCCGATAATGATACACAACAAGAATCGAGAAGATGCATCCATATGGATCGGGAACATCGGAATCGAAGAAGAGACATTCAGTATTTCCATATCATGTAGGTTGCGATCATCAAGTTCTTTTTGAGGAGCCATCATCCAGGCAGATTTTGTTTACAGATAAAACGGCTCTCTTGAAGTCAGAGCTGGGAGGAGAGAGATCCACGTAATGGATCACACTCTTTCGAATTATCAGCTTTTGCGTTTGAATACCTTTACGGTTCGTGTTTTATTATGCGCCTGCACACAAACTGGCTTGAGTAATACAGGGCTACTAATGTTGACGGGTGCTGCGTCGTACACCCTTCGTCGAGCTCATTCCTCGATTGGCTATCGCAAGTGGGTCCGAGCGGGCAGTCTCCGTAGGAAGGGCTGCCTTCGTGCGAGTTGGATCCACACTGACCGCTTTTTCGAAATCTCGTAACCTGCCGAGCATCAGATCACATGCAGCATCTCAGCTGGCAAACAAGTTTGTTCTATCTAAATGAAAAAGAAAAGAAAAAGAAAAAAACAAAGATACTGCAGTAGCAATGTGCAGCACTTTTTCTCTGGATATCTTGAAGGTGGATCGTGGGGGAATCTGATAATTTCATGGACCATGGTACAAGCGGAGGCGATGGGACAAACATACGACTAGAGGGAGGTGCAAAATTTCTCTTGGAAAATTCGATATAATTGGAAAACTGCTCAATCTCATTATTATCTTTCCAATTTAGTTTTCCAATTACTGACGGTTGTTCCAGGCTCCATGAAGTCCACCAAAAGCACATCCTTTTGGTCCCACACACTGCTGTCCGCACATTCCAGACAGTTCGGAAATTCGGATGGGAAACTTTTGATCACCTTACAGTCCTGTCCAGTGACTACCACGTCTTCCTGCATCTCAAGAAGTGGCTCAACGATTCGAGGGGTGAGGCGAGGAGTGGAAAACTGCAGTGCTGAGCTGACTGACCTCCCAGGAGGCGGACTTTCATGCAGACGGTTTCAAGCAGCTTCTTCCACGGCATCAAAAGTGTTTGGGGGAGAAAAAATGGTGACCGTGTAGAAAATTGACATGGAGATGTGTGTGTTTCGGACCACTCATACATTTTTCTTCCTCTTATTGGTTCTTTCTTTACATCCGATCCGCCCTTACCTTTGAGATGCGCCTCGTAAAATAAGTGTTTTTTAGATGGTCACGCTTGCATCCAAACTGAGCAGTCTAGATTGCGCAACTGCGAATTTTTTAATGACAGGAAGAAGAATAATTCATTGAAAGACCAAGGGACGATGGAATATCGGATGGGGGCTGCAATGCATCTGGATGCATTCTTGATGACTCGAAAATTCTGCGATGGAGATGCAAGCAGGAGAGCTCACGATCCAACACGCTTCCACGAAATCTGTTTCTAGAAAACTGCTCTTTCCGACTTAGGATCCACGTGAGATTTTTGTGTGCCCATGGTTTCGCCAAGCCTCGTGCTGTCAGGCAAATGACAATCAAGCGTTTTCGTTTCTACGAGAGATGCTTAAATTGCACGTCTCTCATCAATCCAGAGGTATTCAGCATGAGGAATCGAACAATAAGAACTTTCGGAACATTTTCTTCCACGTGAAACACTCATTCTGCAGCGACGCATGAACTGATGGACTCGAACTTGTGGGATGAAATTCGTGAATTGGATTCTCTTTTTCAGCTCCTCAACTCCTCCCTTTAAGTTACGTGGTTTGTTCAAGGTTTCCGAAAAAGAAAAAAAATTCCATTGCTCATCAGTGACTGATGGTTTACGATGTCCTCAGTGGCATCACAAATACGGAGCAAAATAGCGTCCTTTGGTTGAGTTTGAAAAAAAAACTGCAATCGTAATGGACAAAAATCTAAATTCCATTTCACTTTATTTTTCCCTTCCAAGGCCTAAGCAGAGCCCCATGATCTTCCAGAAGATTGCCTTTCATTCCGGCTGTTCCCATTCCAGACAACGGCAATAACTCTCGGGACAGAATTCCATAGTTGCCAACACGCAGTTCTCGTAACAGAATTGTTCCACGCCATGCAGATCAACAGTAGGTTCAACTCTTGAGCACTTCGTAGAACTAGCGTCTCCTGCTTTTTGGTCGTCACTTCCTAAAGGCTGGTGCTGGAGAAGAGCTTCACGAAAATGCAAAGTCTGGGACTGAAGCACTGTAAAAGCAGCCTGAAGTAGAAATTTATCATTTGGTGACTAATGCGTTTAATCGGAAATTCCGGAAGCACACTTTACAAACTAGAATCTCATATCTGTGTTAACAAGTACGTACCAAAAAGATTAAAGTGATAATGCCTTTCATGCTTGAGTCTCGTGCAGTCGATCTTTAATAGCATCCCCGTCAGAACTCATAAAGTACACCAAAAACTACACCTATATATCTATATATGTGTGTGTGTTTGTGTGTACACATATATATAAGTGAGGAACCGTTTTTAAATGCAAAGACCTCATTATCTCTCCTGAAAGCAGGCACGTTATGATGAAATAGTTCCATTCCATCGGTATAACTTGCAATGAATGAAAGACTCTATCGCTCCGTGTGATCCTGAGCTTTCCTCGGAGTAAACACTCGTGGTTTGATTTCGCTCGATGTTTCACAGCCTTCACATTTTCCGAAGAAAAAAAACTCATTGCCTTTCAACTGGGACTGCACACTCACTTAGCAAAAGATAACCGCACCGCAATCTCTTACCTAACTGTTCTCCGTGGTGACACCGTAGATCATCTCCTGAGGATAACCTCACTGCGACCTTGAGGAAATTAACATAAACTGCTTACATATCAACTGTTTACTGTGTAATTACTCCTGGCGTATCGATTGAGCAACAGACTCCAGCGTTCGAAATGCACATTACGTATTAAGTAACGTGAGCTGAGAAATGCACATCTTTCATTATGCGAGGACACAGGTTTCGTTTGCGACGACGTTTCCCTTCCTGGTGCGACCCCCACCCTTCGAGAGGGAAGCAGCTCGCCGTCCCTCCCCTCTGCTTTCGAGGTCTAGAACCGTGAGGTGGTCAAGACGAGAATAGGAGCCGGAGTACTGGAGATGATGGTTCTTTACGAGCTCTTCGAGGTTACACAGGAGTACTGCAAGGTTTCACCTCAGAAAAGGGGGAAGATGTAGGAACACTAAGGCTGGCTCTTCTCTTCCCTTTCTCTTCCTGATGCCTTCTCTTTTTTCCTTTCCTCTCCCCTCCTCTCCTCTCCTCTTTTTTCTCCAAACCAAGAGAGAGGGTTGGAAAATTCAGGGGGGAGGGATGATGTTTGAGACCAAAAAATGGTAGGTAGATGAGTTTCCTGATGCCTTTTTTTTGGTTTTTTGGAGAAAGGCGACACCGACTCGAAAACGAGTCGCCTCCTCCTGCCTTTAGGTTCTGGGAAAGTCACAAACTGCGGATGGAATTGCAAATGGCATGCAAACACAAAGGAGGAAGGTTGAGGATGAGGGGGGAAAAAACTCAAGTGCAGTCGGAACATTGTTCCAGAACTGTCTTGGGTGCCGACGAGATACCAGAATAATCACAGTTTTCCATAACGAAAAGAACCAAGTCGGGAAAGAGCACGGTCATTTTTGGAGTCATTCCAACTGACTTTCAAGCCGTAGAAGAGTGGCGTTTGCCGGCAGACCTTCCGATAGCAAGAAGACAGGCAAGAACAGGCACGATTCCGAGACGTGACAACTGTCGGGGTTGCAACGATCTCGAACTGGACGGGTCCCCCATTTGCCAGTCATGGAGGAAGATAGGCAATAGGGGTGGTCTTATGCCTGTGTGGGTACGTACCATACATAGGATGGTCTATGGAGCAGGATGATAAACAAAAAGGAAAGGTTTGTCGAGGGATGATGTAGCTTAATCTGTCGAAGTGACTGCCCTGTGCTTCTAATGTCCCTGCTCTCCAAATTATTTTCGTTTTCTTTTTTTTTCACGCATCCTCGACCAGAAGGCTTTGCCTCTATAGAGCACGGTGTGGTGGCTGCCCTACTAAGTACAACACTCTAGTCGGTACGTAAGTTGTCTACAGGCTATTTGACAGAGCGCCGCGCGCTGCCCGAAAAGGCACCAGGTTTTCGGTTGCCGAAACTTGACGGCGGCGACGGGACCCGCCCCTGGAGAACGGAAGAAACGTCCCAAAGCGCCTCACCTGCCCACCCGATGCCTGGGGTGAGACGGTATCGCTGCTCTCACTAGGACGGATTCTGCCTTAGAGGCGTTCAGGCACAATCTGGAGGATGGTAGCTTCACTCCGCTGGCTTTTCGACCAGGAACGTGTACCCAATGTCCGATCCTGCGGCTCCTCTCGCACTGAGCAGGATGTTTCCATCGCAACGACCATTCATCAGTGGGATTTTAAACTAACATGTCTCGTGACGGTCTAAATTATCGGTATTTTCTCGGGAATCATTTCTATCTCGAGGATGTCGACTTTCCTGGAAGCGGACATCCCTGAGAAGGCAAGCTGAAGTTGCTCGAAATTCTTCACTCTTTGCATCCCAGAAATTTTGGAACGGGTTGATGTCTCCAGTGGTAGGTGCTTTTTGTGTGTGTTGTTGTTGTTGCTTTGAGCAGAATGCAACCGTCTTGCACTCTTGATGCTCTTCTGGTATGCTCAACATACATAAGCATCCCTTTTTCTTCCTTGGATACATGTTGTTCATCATCTTTTTTCTTCCTCTTCCCCTTCCCCTCCTTTTATATTCCTTGATATCAAGGCGTCCCTTCTTGATTCCTGATACCACTCAGTTTTCAGTGTACCTGATGCTAGCATCTCCATCCATGTCTCTAATCTCTTTATTTGCATCTAATAGTGAAATTTTAAAGATCAGGAAAGGAAGCAGATAGCAGATCAGAGAGTAGATAATTAAGGAAGACGAGAGGAAATTTCAACATATTTAAGAAAACTTTAAATATCTTAAACATACAGGAACACATTTGAGATCCCTAATATATGTCAGAAACAAATACGAAAGTATCCAGCTGGCCAAAGACCCTATCATAATATCTGCACAGCCACGCGCAACCAGACACAAAACGTCTTTTATACTTAGGTGTTTTGCATTCCATTGGATGGATTAAAGGCTTTGCAGACGTGGTGGCATGCCACTGTGTACGCTTGTGTGCGTGTCCATGCTTAAGGTTAGGATTCGCTTTTCTTTTATTACCAGTAAGCCTTTGTTTCCGAATAACTTTTTGGAAGCACTATTACGTCTCCATTCAAGGGTTCGGTTGTTCTTGATTCCGTGATTCTTTTTCTTGAGCTCCAAACAAGCAAACTCGAGAAGGGATCTTCCATCTTCGAAATAGGGCGTTCTGGGTTTTTAGCCTGCTTCGTTATGGCTACCAAAATGCGTACCATCAAAGTCTATGCCCGTACTTGTGTGTCCACCATGAGTCAGTGACGGCCTATTTCGCCTCAGTTTCCTTGTTTTTTTCAGTAATAGTGTACAGTAAGTACGTTGGGTGCCCTCAAGTGATTATTGTGTTACAGCGAAACAGCTAATTACTCCAGATACAAAAGGAACAAATTCCGGCATTTGTACATGCTCTTAATTAAGATTTTTCCTTCTTAAGATGGTGAAATCGCTCTTTAGACTGTTCTTTCGAGTTTGCCTCACTAGCTCTTGTGACTGGTTGTTTCCAGAAAGTACTTGAAAACTGATAAACCTCTCCTTGTCTGTTGCCAAGTTGTCTTGTTTGTTCCCTCTTCCTCTAAACTTTCTCTATTTCGGATCTCTGTGTTCTTTTCTTTTTAGCCAAATACTCGAGACTTGAGATCAGAATTCGATGAACAGAACGAAGGAATCGAATTTTTAGGTTAACCCGTTATAAAAGACCGATGCCCCCCAAAATCGATAGAGTAGGAACCCAGTGCCTCTTTAAGAGCTGCCTAGCAGATCTTTCCTGCAAAATTTCAAGAGAGTTCGCTTGGAACTTCTGCTCTCTAATCCACTGCATGATGGTGCTAAGGAGAATCTTCATTCCGACAGATACTGCGCAGAATGCCTTTTATAAGTTGAAGCGAATCGACGTCTTTGTCAAGGAGCATAGACTCTCTGAAATCAAAGAAATACGACCTCCCAGAGGCATCATTCTATGGTTATCATTCCAGAGATTGGGCTACAATATTCTCAGAAGGTGCAAATCATGTGAAGACACAAAAAAAAAAAAGAAAAAAGACGTGAAAGCCATGAGCAAAAAAGTGAACTACCCTCGACGATATGTTTACATGTCCTAAGAGCAGGAATGTCTTGCAGACATCAAAGTGTTCATTGAAATAACTCCCTGCACCGTTTGCATATAGTTGGGAACGAACGCATCTTTATCCCAAAGTTAGGAGTGATGAATTTAACGGAAACGCTCTAGGATTCACAAGAAAGAAACCTCTGAGGGTGAAAAGGGACAGCAGGCAGCAATGAAATCAAAGGAGCTCCGAAACGAGCCAATGCGAAGACGGGGAGCAAGTCACGTCCCAGAGTAAGTTCGAGCAGGGATGTGGCAACTGCCTGGCACTTTGAGCAGCTGCATCAACCGACCCGCCTTGTTCTTGGGAGTGCATTTCATGGATATAGAACGCAGAGAAGGAAGGACATTGAAACTAGGTGGCACAGTGAGGCTTTCGGCATGCTCTGGTAGACCAATGCCCGAACACTTCGAAATGATGGCGCAGAAGCAGCGCAACCACCTGTACAGAGCTTTCAGTGGCACAAAGTTCTTTCGAACGAATGGCCGAGTGCGGGCGAGGAAGCCTGAAGGAGCGCATTCGACCGCAGGGTTTTTCACCCGATCACGCAGAGGGCGTTTATTGTGAAAGAACACATTTTAACAAGAAAACGGTCCAAATGAAGTTTTTTCTCCGTCGCGGGAATTCAATCCCGCTGATTCGGGAAGTCTTTGAGGATGTCCTTGCTGGGAAGCAATCACCGGAAACGGACCACGTAGGGAGAAACAAGGGGAAGGAGATAACAAGCAAAAGTCATACAAAAAGTTGCGGAATGTTTTGGGGGCTAGGGAAGGGGTCACAGAGCTCTCCCTGGAGTCCTTCGCATCCTCTCAAGGATGACGGCGAGCTCCTGGTTGTGGTTCAAGCGCGATCATTTCACCGCGACCTTCAGGAAGAAGAATTTGAGGGAGGTGGTGTCCATGGTCTTCCTGCCTCTGTCTTCAGGGCTTTTGGCCGCCAGGATTCACAGACGAAGCACGAAACTGAGATCGCTGTGGCAGGCGACCTGGCGCCACGCATGAAGAGGAATCTGCATAAGGCCGTCGAGTGGTCTTCTGGGAAGTTGGGGGACGTGGTCGAACCCATACGCAACGGAGGGCAACGCATTCGGAAAGCAGGTGCATCTTTCACCGCACCTGGCACAGACTGGGGTCACGTTTCCCCTGGTCCAGTGGTGGAGGCGTGTGTTGCATGGGATGGCCCAATGCAAGAGTCGCAGCGCAGAGTTCTGTCACTTGAGGGGAAGCATGGAGCTGTCCGAGAACACCGCAGGGATCCCCAATTCATCCAACGGGATTCCAAGGTGATCCGTTCAGAGGAGAATTCCTCTGGAGAGGACGACGGGGGTGACCTGCAAGGTCAGTTGCGATCGTTACTCTACTCCTAGGGAAAACCTTTGCATCCATTCTTTGCAGCTTGCTGATGGTTTGATGGATTTTGCAAGCTGGTAACCTCAAGAGTGCTGCTGAATAGCTGTGTGAACTGAAGAGTGAGCTTTGTCTGACCGTGACAGCAGCGAGGGTTAGCATTTGGTTACCCTTGTTTACTTTGCGACTGAAGGGAGCGAAAGTGCAGAGCATCCTCCCGTTACATCCTGTACGATGCGGAAATTGCGTAACGTGGATCTTTTTTGTAAGTCACCCGAATCGGTTGCTTTCACAACGGAACAATCCACTGGATCAATGTCATCATCAGTTCTGATGATGAGCTGTCTTCCAAGTCCGTGTCCGACAAATTGAGAGATGAAACCTTAATGTGACTGCGGAAGAATCCGTCTCATTGCTCAGTCACCAGTCCCAATAATTAATGAAAAAAAGGAAAATGAAAAGCAGTAATCCCACACGTGAGAAAAACATCAGCATGACCAAAATATCGATTTGTAGGAACTCGTTGGAGGTTTCAGTGATTTTTGTTCCATTCTCCTCGGGCAATAGCATAGAGTTGGTTTCATGTAAGCAACACGAATAAAACCACGTTGTTGTCCATTTGAATCACGTGGAGATCACAGATGGAGACCAGTAAACGCGTTCGATTATGCTGATTCAGTAGCAAATGATGCCATGTAGAGGAGGAGGAGATTCCAGGAAAGCCACAGTTATTTCCTCAATGCTTTTATTATTCATAAGTTGCTGAAGTATAATAAGCAAAGGAATCCAATGAACAGCGGACTGATACTGAGGAAATCTTGGATGTTTCGAACAATCCGCATCAAACGAATGGAAAACCATAAACAAAAAAAAAAAAAAATTCAAAATACGTAATTTAAGAGAAAATGAGGTAAAAGATTCCATCAGTATCCATTGGTGGAAATATCACGTCTCTGACGATGGCGCTTGTTCAGTGTTCGAATGGTTTTTACAAGAATAAGCATGGTTTCTTGTTCACCAATTCTGCGAACGTTGCTTAGCTCAGTGAAAAATTCCTCCGCCGAAAATTAATCTCTTCCTCTGCTGGCAGAACGTCAGTGTTCTGTCATTCATTTTAGCTTAAGTTCTTACTTGGGGCTGCCAAAAGGTCAACTCTTGGGGCGGATCTTAAATCCCTCTCGTGTAGCTCGGTGTGACTTTCGAAAGTCGAATGGTCCGGTGTTCTTAACGCGTCCTGGGAGTGCTGACCAAGTACGAAAACAAGTTCCAGAGCTCGGCCGGAAGTTCCCACGGTGATTGCGGTACCGAACAAAAAAAAAAAGAGTGCTGGAAAAATCGAAACATCCTGCTGAAATTCAGGTAGGATCCAAAGATGGGTCAGACTCTTTGGACTTCCTCAATACTTGCTAGCTGTCACAAAGTCTTGTGGGTTTTGCACTGCGTTCTCAAGTTCGTGACAGATCCCACTTGAGAACGGCAGGAAGCTTTCCTCTTCACTGTTCACCTACTTATGTCGCTGCTTATTAAACTTCCCCTCTCCGGGGGTGATTTCGACCGAGTCCTCTTCCACTGGTGGAAGAGTGGTACTGCCACACGTTCCCTTTAACCACTGAATGTAGAGTTTTTAGAGAAGGGTCTCGTACGGCTGGATCTCGCCAACTTCGATACCTAAGCACCTATCTATCGCGAAACTGTGGGTCTCGTGCCATAAGTTGGAGAGTTTCAGAAATCCCTTCGATCGGGCATGCAAGCATTCATATCTGTTGTAGAGTGAGTCGCTCATCTTGCTTCTTGATGAGTGGAGGCTCATCCTCATTGAGAATAGTGAGACTGCTTCTCTCCACCTCAATCACTGCTTCAGCTTCACCCTCGCCGACTGTGGACGCAGAGTCCTACTAGCGTGGATCAACAGGAGTTACCCGGAAAGCTGAAATCTGCTGGACTCCGAGCCAATAGCTAGGAACAACGCGCCGTTCTGACTTCAGGTCGTGGGGCAAGTAATCCTTCTGGACGTCGTCTCCTGGCTCTGTCAGAGCTCAGCGACAGACACGAGGAAATCATGAAAGCTCGAAGGGAGCAAACGTCAAAGACGGACTGGCCATATCTCCAAAAGAGTGTCTGTGTCAACTTTGGCTTCCTTGGGAGCCTGGTACACAAGGAACGGCGCGATGCTAAAAAGGCTAAAATAAAAAAAAAAAAAAAAAAAAAAAAATCTGCGCCAAACAGGAGGACCTCGGAAAAGAGATGGAGCCTTCCAGCATCCAACATTCTTGGATGCTCTCGGATTCTCGGAGGGACTGCGTTTTTTTTACCAACACAGCCACTTCTCTTTTCCCATATGTCCTCCTCGCCGTCACCAGCTCCAGGATGCCGCTTAGGAACAATTTTTATGGACAATCGCACAACCAGTTCCGCGTCACACGGTGGATCGTTTTGTCTTTTGAAAATGGATGGCACTGAAAGGGAGAAGCACTGCCCAAGCAAACTCTCCTGCACGCCTCTACGTATCGGATGTCATATTGAGTGACTGCCATCTCTTTGGATTCCTAGGAGCTGCACTCAGTACGGCCACTCATTGTAAGTAAATCAGTTCATTTGATAATCCTTGTGAAGCGTTTTGATGTCTTTTGAAGATATTTCGATCTGCGATCAGAAAATCGAGGGACGGGAACAGAGGGACGGCGTGCTCATGGCACGCGCTAATTTCCTCCCCCAAACTGTTGGTGACAGTGAATCTGCTTTTCGATTTGCGCGTTCTCGAGCGTGAACGTTTCGAGAGGTGAACTTTGGGTGCCAATGCGACCGAAGTCTTCGCACCGTGAGGCACTGATTTCAGTGCTCAGCTGACTGGACGGTCAACGGCCACCGCCCGACAAAAACTGCGCAAATTGCAGAAACGCCATGGAGGGCTACACACATTCATGCAACACGAATCGGGCATGGTTTTCCGGGTTAACTTTTATCCCCTTCTCAGAAAAAAAAAAGCATTCTCTGGGCATCGATTAGACCGCCGGACTTGCTTGATAAGCAACCCCCTGAGCACCACAGCCTGGTACAAAGGATTAGATAGAGAGGATCGAGGTGCCTCTAGCATTTGTTCGCACCCCTAATCGACATTAAGTCGTATACAACCAAACTGTTGACATTGTATATGTGTGCATCTAATGTGCAGAGATATCACTACTCGTGGCGTAGAGTGAGGAGACATGCATGTTGTAGTCCGGAACGATGAGGCTCCGTTGCCCGTTTATGAGCAGCACAGCTCTTTTGATGCCTTTGATGTGCTTCCCGTACATGATGTTTCCTATTATTGGTCATAAAATACCTCCATGCCGAACAAATTTATTGGAATTCTGAAGTGCCATCTTTTGTTTGGAGCCAGTTTTCTTTTGGCAAAGGGCGAACGAAATTTCCTCAACAGAAAACAGCATCAAACCCATCACCAGACTTTGCCAGATCATTGCACAAACTTAGCCAGTTTGCCTCTTTAGCAACCCAGTTGTCAAGTGCCCCCACTTTCCCCCGATTCCATCTCGCCTGTACAGCACACTGGAGCATTTTATCGGATTCACCAACTGACGCTTAACCCAGCTTCAAGTGATAATTCAGAATCAGTGCCGGTCCCGCAAGTAATGTTTGAAACTGATGTACATCCATCATCTTTCGATGTGTTGATTAGAAAATCTTTGCAATGTTGTGTTCCACCGTTTCTATCTTCTTGTATTTCCCGTCATTTTGCTGCATCCCATCTGCATACGGATCCGGTACCCCGCTGTAACCCAAGATCTAATTTGACAAACATTCTCTGACATTGTGCACGACTCGATGACCATCTGAAAGGTCGAGAACTGGTTTGAGCTCAAACCCCGCCTGGCCTTGTACCTCAGTGACAGCAAGTACGCAGAGCAGCCCCTCCTCATTAAAATTATAGTTAAAATAATAACATTGCTTTTGCAGACGAAAATATTTACTTTTCATATTAATTAGCATTCTAGCAATCAATCAATGATTCACTTACCTGACGAGATAACTCCAAGCACGTCTAGTCCTTGATTAGTGGTTTTATCATTTTATCTCTTCTTTAAGGAAATGAAGTTTCTCCTACCTTCCTTTTCAATTATTATTATCATTTCTTCACTTACAATGAACCTTAAACCTATACTACCATTTAGCTACAATACTTCATCCCCTTTTTGGCTGCAAATTCGACCTCAAAATTAACGCGTTATCCATTTTCTCTCCCGTTCTCCTTAATGATTACTTTCTTAGTCTTCCATATTGATCTAGCTATCATCCTTCTTTTACTACCTCTCTTCCCATTTTCATATTTATCTTGCAGAGCTATTTCATCACTATCATTAATTCTCCTTCTAATCTTGAGATTAAAATATGAATTGTATACCGTAGCTATTTCGTGAATACAAAGGCATGAAGTGATTACGCAGTTCGTTTCGACCCAACCCTTAACCTTTGTATTCTTCAAATAACTAACCATTTATAATTTGAATTATGAATAATTAATCTTCAACCAACTTCCCCAAAATGCTACTCAACACAGAATTGAAAATTTTACTACCTTCGGATTTTAGGACTTACAATACCTAAATCAAACTCATTCAGTACACTACGAAACTCTAAATATCAAACTCAGGAATATCTTCTGTTTATCTAACATAACGCATCTTAAACAACAAGTTTAAGATGGATACTATAAAATATTTCTTTTCTGACATATCATACACCCCTCAACATCCACCCACCACATATCAACTCCCCTACGCTACTAATTCAGTTTCTACCCATCGAACCCCTCATCAATTTTAATCCTATAGTCACCATCATTACACCTCAACCTTTTGCCATCGACTCCGTCAACCTATACACACCAGCTAATACTCAAGACAACAACTATCCTCTATAATAGATAATGAAAACGTCTTAGTTTCCTTTGCAGCAACTCCACCTCTTACCATGACTAAGAAATTCAAAATTATCGACAAAATATAATGCCCACTCCTCATACCCATTCTCCTTTCTGCTTCTCTACTTGTAACTGCGCTATGGGTCATGATCCCCTCCAGGCAGTTGGGCGCTAATGTGGCTACTGCAGGGAACAACCAAATGCACTTTAGGTCGGCATTCCCCAGTCCTGTACTCAGCTTGGTCCCTTTTCCTCCCGTACCTTTGACTTCGCTGAAAGATGATCCAAACCGCACTCCCCACTCTGAGCTTGGGGAGCCCTGGAACGCCCTTTCCGCCCGCGATTCCCTGGGTGGGGGAGAGCCGGCAGGGTGAATGCAAGCGCATCCGGTCCTCGGGACGTGCAAGCTGTTCGTTTCATGTCTCAGTGCTCACAACAGCACGCCCTTTCCTCAGGACGTCTAGCTTTGGGAGGTGACACGCGCAACTTTGGAAGGCCACTGCCTCGAGAGTCTCTGCTCCTTACAGTGTGCAAGGTCCTCAAGTCGAAGATCTGGTTCCGTTGTGGACATTCCTCACCAAAAAAAAAAAAAAAAAGGTTGTCTTCTTGCGACCTGAAGCTTCTTGGGGATCACCTGACGGATGGAAAGGCGCGCTTACATGCAGAAGAAAAAGATCCACTGTGGAGCATTTGGAGCTCGGGAGGTCAGCATGCGTTCTCGCGCACATGCAAATAATGCATGACAAAGAAACTGCCCAGGACATGGAGACGGAAACGAAAAAAAAAAAAAAAAGCTGCAGGGATTCGGCCTCCAGCAACAGATGGAAAATTTCCCTCAATCCGGGAGAAATTCGTCCTTTTTGCTGCTGCTGTTGCTTTTCTGTTTCCTGTTTTCTCTCGCATCCCTGGATAAGTCGGCAGCATTGCTTTGCTGGGAAGATGAACCTCGAAAGAATGAGCGACAGCGATCAAGTGTAACTGAGACGGGAACCTAAACTTCGCCTGGATCTTGATTGAAGCATGGCTTAGGTGACGGGAATTCTGCTTTTGATGGTCTCTTTTGATGCGGAGCTTGTAATCTGGCGAGCAGGACCAGATCCAAAATCGAGCAGAAGTTTCTGCTGAAGCCGAACTCGAACATCAACACTCCGGTCGGAAATGGGGATCAAGAGGAACCCCAGGACTTCGGGATAATGTCAGTCAAAGGTTCCGTAAACAGTGCGCCTGGATAAGGGAGAGTAAGATCGCCATTTTTCGTTTCTCATCTGCTGCACCGGATGGAAACTGAGAGCAAGATACGTGCGTGTACTCATGCATACTTACATATATGTATATGTCGCCCACGCTTGGTCCAGATTACAGGAATTCACGAATTCCGATTTTTGAAATTCAAGAATTCCGAGAATCCCGAACAGATTACGGAGATGATTTGGGGAGAGGATGCCTTTGCTGTGTTCGGAAGCTGTAGAACTTCAGAGGATGGCAAGGTGGAATCGAAAGAATGGGAAGAGAAACAAGAAGGAGACTGTGATTCTCCCCATCTGAAATGGACATGTTTAGGCTGCTGGTGAATTTGCATGAAAACGGACTGAACACTTTTTTTCTTTTTGAAGTTTGATCGACCTTTGAAAATTCGGCTCCTACATCGACACTGATATCGAGGAGTCAGTGAGAAGAGTGTAGCCGTTTCCAAATTTTTTCTGTTTTTCATGTCTCTGCTGATGTTTATCACCTTTTTGGGTTTGTAATTTTGAAACACGTTCTAAAAAGAAAATTGTGTGCATTGTGTATCCATGACGTATGCGTTCGCAGATTTGTTGCAATGCAACCAATGACGGACGGGATCACCCTTGCTGCTTGCTTCCTTTTTAATGACTATAGATGCAAAGCCACCAACCATTCCTGTGGAATGAGAACATTTGGCGGCTGCCCGTTCACGTGTTTCGGTTCCGATGACCTCTCGCCAGAGACGGCAAAGATCTGGAAGGTCACAGAAGTTTGGTGGTTTGTCAGGAAAAACTATTACGGATACGAACCGCTTTGCGCTGATGTTCCTTAGTAGGTGTTCTCACAAATCATCCTAAAAAAGCACGATCCTAAAAAAAATGCTTTCAGTTTCGACAGTCACTATACGCAGGATGAGGTGTCTCTTTCAAATTCCTATTCTGAGTAGCTGAAACCTCGGTAGCCATTTCTTTCACGCCTTACAAAATTAGGGAGGAGTGAAAGAGCATTCGTTTTTCATATTAACATTATGCATTGTGAAGCTGTGAGAGCCGTAGGTGAGAATCCCAGATGTGTCTTCTTCATAATTTTCATAAGCATAGAGAGAGGGGATTTTGTGGAGCATTCAGTAGAGTACGACGTCTTGAAAGTTCAGTTTGCAGTAAATCACTGGCCAGACTCAGATGCTTCAGAGTAATGATTCAAGGACGTTTCGAATGCATGTCACATATTTTACTGGATCCAGAATTCTGCTACGATCTTGTGGGCATGAATGGCACACACACTCTTAAAGTCCTAAAAGGAAAGGATGTTTAATATTTCAGCCAAGAGTTCATAGAGATACGGCAAATAAAGAAGCTTTTCCAGGCATTCCCAAATGTACGTTTTCGGAATATCGATTATCCTTGAAAAGACTGTGCACTTAGTCTTTTGTTCTGTCACTTTTGTTTTGTTCTATAATCCATCTCTCATCCGGATCAAAAAAGTTGGTGGTATGCATGTTTACAAAAGCAGATTGCAGCAATAAGCAATTCGCTAGACGAGTGCCCGAAATTGAAAATTTTGGCGTTGTTCCATTGTAATGTTCCCCCCCCAATACTGCCATCAGATGAAGAACACAAGATATTGGAAATTCCAAGGTACCATGTGGTAACAGGAAAAAGGAAAAGTACCAAATATGAAAAGCAGCGTTGGAGAAGAATAAGTAAAACAAATGCCTATCTGTATTAACGAAGCTTTGATAGGCGTATATCTGGGCTTAATGTTGATCTTAAACTGAATTATCAAAGCTACTTTCTTAGACTTTGGATGCATGGGTAGCATTGAGGACGTAATCTGATTGTGATCTTGCATATATAGGGCACCAAGACAGTCGGTTTTAGGCATTCCTGATGTATATCTTACATGTTTGTGGTACATCCCTAACCTGGAATCTTCATACTTTCATACTGAGCATGATCCCGTGGATTTGGAACAGATTTCCATGACGAGTGGAGCGAGGAAAACTTTCCTCGAAAAAGGATTAAGCTGTGTTAAAATGCTCCAATTTTGTTCTACGGCTGTTGTGAAATCTAATTACTTTTTTAGAAGCGCAAAAGTGGTTAGATCCTTGTTAAGAAACCGCCTTTTCCAACTTGGAAAAAATTGGGAATTTTTCCACTTCTTGTTTTGTAGATTTTTTCTTCTTTTGAAGACAGAAAAACACCATACACACGGTTACCATGAGCCACAATGAGAAGCCGGAAATGTAACAAAACAGCAACAGCCATTTGAGCATTTAATATTGGATTGGAACATCAGTGCTAAACTATGTACTTACATATTTGGTTTAGAAAGAAACTCAATGACGATTCGATCCTTAATCATATGCATGTTTCGATATGCCCATCTTTTATCACTCGCAAGATTCCTGATTAAGGAAATCCACCACGTAAAGAATGATTAATAGACATAACTCTATAGATAATTTCTCTAACCTTTCCTGAAAGAATCTTAGACATAAACAGAGATAAAGGAAGTGCAACTTGCATTCACAAAAACGAATTTTTTCTCAAGTGTTTTACCTAAAGTGACGAGGCGAGTTCCTGAAGTTTAACCTAGTCAACAGCAACTGAAAGACCGTGCATGACTTGCGTGGATCTTATTCCAAAAGAACTGAAATTGCAGGTTTGATGAAAAAGTCGTATATTTTTGATGAGATTGTTTTTTACTCATCGTATCTATTGCATGCCTACTTTTTCTCCTTGTCTGGATATGAGGCTTGTTAATTAGGAGGTGCAATACAAAACATGTTTTCATGATTTATAGCCTGAATTTTCAAGTGGCGACATGACTTCACAGGAGGATCCGAAAACAAATCGATTGATTACATGGCTGTAAATGAATAGTAAGTTGACGAGGTACCATGATATCCCAAACAAAAACATCAAAGAATAAAAATAAGACCTCAGGATTCACTTAGTGTGATGTTGGACGAAAGACGTGATTCGTGCAAGCCGTTTTGGTTTGACATCTTGGTCAAGCACGAAGCACTCGACTACTTGGAAAAGAACAGATGCTAATCATTTTCAGCTTTTTTCATTTGTTCATAACATTCGGTGAGTAGCAGTGCCATCGGACACTCTGGTTAAGATACTCTACCGCACAGAGGTGTAGAAGAGAAATGTTTCGGATCCGAACACCAAAGGCATCCGTGCACTAATTGAAATGAGCCCCCTAATTCTAAATTCTATATATCATTCATTACATAGTCTAAAGGTGATAGTGTCACCTGAACTTGATCCAAATCAAATACTCAAGAATGTGGATCTTCGATTAAATTGGCGTTTGATTTTAATGTAAGTCCAATCCTAATTCAAAAAAACTTGGAAATTTAGTCAATTATAGAAAGAAAACATTTGATGATATTTTATAATCTCTTGAAAACAACAAATAGCATGAGAACATTTAATTGGGCAATTAATACATTCAACTGACTCCATATAACCATCGTATAGATGCGATGGCATATCTTCCCACTTTTATTAGGTCTACAAGCTATGAAATCTTTCATCAATATATTCATCAAACAGGATTTCCATGATGAAATTCTCTTTTAGTGAATTTTTTTTTTCAGGCAACTCATAATTGCATATATACACTTACTAATAAATGCATTGTACTTGAGTATTTAGGCATTGGAGTTAATGGAATTGCTATTTTTCCTGTCTCCAATGTACGCCTTCACACTCTTCATCTTGTAACCCCCTTACATTCATTACTATCAGTCACTTCAAATACTGTGTTTCTGCTTTAGTGAATGGAGTAAATACGATTTCTCATTTATATCGAAATCACAATTTGCAAAATACTTCTTTTCCAATGGCTATAAACGGTTTTTATCATGCAAATTGAAAGCTATCAAGCAAAAAATTCAAATATACTTTTGGAATTGAAACTTCGGAAAAGCCGCTAAAACAACGAAAATACGTAATAAAACGGAACCTTAATTTCAGTTACACGTGCTTTGCACTTCTGTCAACTATTTGATCTTGAATGTTGTGCACCATGTACCATAGAATTCCCTCATACAACATATAGGCTAGAATTAATTTTGATGGGACTCCTGTATTGCTCTTATAGGGATTTTGTAAAGTAATTAAGCAGAGTATTCAAAGATAGGAAAAAATAGGAACAGATGGTCACTATTTCTTATTTGTTTACAAAGATATCAATGAGTCATGAATTTGTTCATCCATTAGAAATGAGATCACACAGTCATTTCATGTACTACATGAGTCCCTGATCGGAAAGTTCATTACGATGGAGGATCCAGAGCAATGTTTTTATATGTTTCCGTTTGATCCTCTTTGAAATTCTAAATGTACTTTATGTATTGTACGAGGTGTGCACTTTAATTATTGGCAAATAATCATGTTCAATGTTAAACAACGGCAAAAAGTTCACCGTTGTTTAACATTGCTTACGATAAAGGAGATTACGATTTTTTTTTTACTGAGGTGATTACCTCAGTAGACAAAAAAAAAAAAAAACTGTCTCCCATTAATCATCTTAATGGAATATTTTCCATTATTCTTTCTTTCTTATTTATTTAGGGTGAGATCCGGTTCAAGATAGCACACTCTAATTCAAGGCTCATATTCATACAGCTACGTAATTTCGTTTAATGAAATTTTAATGAAATTCATTAAATGAAACCAATGTCCCATTTAATATTATACTTCTTTTCCACAACTGCTTTAACAACATAACCAAGAATTCTGCTTTTGAATCTACCGCTTCTACTTTATGTCTTACTGCTTTCTCTATGTACCTTGCTTTTTGTTTCCATTCAGAAATACACTGTTTGTGTATGAGTCACTCTGGTTTGATGAGCCTCATTGAGACTTTTTTTGATCCATAGACTTGACTAATTGAGTATTTATTCTCAGAGTAATCAATCTTACAGTTCAATGGTGCTCTGCAATACTAGCACTATTGCAGAAAAAAAATAGATGTGGCATTTTACGCAGTTATCCTTTTTGAGCCATGGATTGATCTGTCAGCACAGTTTCAATGGAAACAGATTTCTATTGATTTCATAGAAACTGATTTTTTCTGACATTTTCCAGAAAATCGAATAAAAGTAATCGTAACTTTACCATTCTAGCATTCTGTGTTTTGAATAATTGAACAATCTCTAAAGTAAATACCAAAGATCATCTAAAAACACTCAGATCGCCTAAAAGCATCATTAAAAAAGCGGTTAATATTTGAAAGAAAAAAATCTTCCCATTGTTACATTTTAATTCTTAAATTCGTTTGGTTTTTTGAAAGGCATTGATAACTTTCCTATGAGCTGCTTCTTTGCAAAATAAATCATGATTTGTTGCGAAACTTTCAATCAATAGGCATGGGCTAGATATCCCGTGATATCTAAAGAAAATAAATTTTGTTAATTCATATTAATGAAGAGAAAGCTTATCCTTTATTTATATTCGTATGCTCTGTTCTATATACTGTATATGCATATTTCTTACATACATAGCGATATTATTTGACTGGTACTTCTCACATCAGCATGGAGAACGTGGGAAGTAGTGAGAGATCAAGATGAGAGTAAAATGTAGTTTAGAGAGATTTAAAGTGTCTACTTATTTCAAAATCGTAGTTCATTTGTATTGTTAGTTCGTAGTATTGACACACTAGAGGTATTGAAAGCGAATAAGTTTATTGAGATATGTGTGAAATTTTGAATAAAGAAACAGGAGAACTTAAACTGAAGGTTATTTATGGGAGACTAAATCAATTGTATAGAAAAGTAAAAAGTAGTAGTCACAATAAGGTAATTATTATCTCCTTAGAAAATATCATAGAAATACGTTGCGAAGGTTGACAGCATTATTTTGATATGTATATTTAATGATTAGAAGATTGAAGTGAATATATTGATAACGTGCCTGTATTGTTTTTTAAAAATTAAGACTTTTAAAGGGCTCTAGAAATACTGTGGAATTCTTGAAGTAGTAATGAAACATTTGCTCCGAGAAAATCAGTTTGATGTTGAGAAATCAATTTGGAACCGGTGTTAATTCCAGTTCTTTTTTCCCATTTTTTTTTTGCCGTTTTTCAAAGCCCTATTTCGTTTATGGCAATATTTGGTTCTTTTCTTCTCGTGGAGTTCCTTAACGTAACTTTATCTGGTGCTTAAAGTCATCCATAAAAAAGCTTTTCATTCTGCTGAAATGGTTTTTGTTGTTATGTGATTCCAGGTGTTTTCTGTTAGCTGTTATTAGCGTTCCTGTGCGTTTCTGGATAATTTTTATGATTACATACATTCATATTTTAATTAAGATTTGTTTCCCTGGGGCAGTGTAATGATGGAATTTCATAGATTCTATAGTTATTGCATGATTTCTACTACAATCATCATAGTTGTATGCAAAGTGGTTCCCGCATTCTTAATTTCAGTTTCCTCTTTTGAATATCTCTCATTTCAGTACCAAACTGCACATTAATAATTCAAAAATTTTAAAGAATTTTGACAATTCTTAAAAAAATTTAATTTTTTAGATTGATGTAATGCCTGATGCTGCTAACTTTTTGCAAAAAACCATTGAAGGATTACAGTCTACTGATGTTATCCTGAAAGAAGGATATTTTATACTTCTTGTTGAACTATTACGGATTTTTGTTGGAATTTCATTGGATTCCATGAATGGTGTTCTGGGACATGAAAATAAAGTGAAACCCTCCGAATTTGTAAATATGTTTTTGATTTCTTTGTCTTGAGTAAATAAATTTCAGATAATGTTTTGTTTGCATTTTATTTGAATCAGATTGCTATTTTTGTGCTATGTTTTCAATTACTCAAGACATTCACTTTTGTCAACAGAAGAGAAATACCCCAAGTTTTCAGGTGCTTTGGTTAAATTTTCCTATAGGGAAGATTCCAAATTATACATTCAAGGCATTAGATTATCTGACAGACAGAAAATATGAACAATGTGGAAATTTCAAAGCCATTATTTAAACTGTTTATTTAATTTTCAAAACCGTTAACTTTATCTTCCTCCAAACATGAAATTTCAGTCATAACAACTTATGTAAGAATAGCTGAATTATTTATAACAGAGTCAGCTATTCTGCTTTTACAGGATGCTATGATCCTTATCTTTCAAGACGACTATGAAATTAATTTATAAATGTACATACACATCAAAAATTTAACAACATACACTAATTTTCCCCTGTAACATTCAGTAAGTTTTTGATCAGATACATTACATTTTTCATCATACTCTAGTAAGAAAATTTAACCAAAGCACATGACAACTTTGTGTATTTCGTTTCCATCGACTAAAGTGAATGTATGTGTTGAGAAATTGATAGGGAACTAAAGCAAGTCTGTGTTTTGCTGTTATAAAATCTCTGGAAATAATCTTAGGTTGGAAAAGAAAGTAGTTGTAAATTTAAGAATAGAAGTTTATTAGAAAATGATTGCATTTTCTCTTTCCATACCAAACACAAAACTAGAAATTTGAATTGAAGGTCATGAAGTCTTCAAGGAAAGCTTAAGATTTTCTTAGATGCTCAATAATTTTCCGGATGAATCTATACAGCTATTGAATTTTGTAAATAATGGAAATCGATATTAATGCTCAAAAGAATGATATGAAAGTGCGGAATACCCTGGCTTTTTTTTTTTGTACAAAGTACCATAAGGATTGAGCCATTGAACTGAAATGCAAACTCTTGATAGATTTATTTTTGGTTAATGAAAAATTCAACGTGCAGTTATAAGAGAATCATTTAAATACAAATGCTGAAAAGGGATCTATCAATTTTGCTGGAGATTTTTGTTTGTTGAAATCTATATGAATCAGTGAAATTATTATTGGTGGAATTGATTAAATATCAGATCAGTTTTGATTTGATTGATTGGATATTTTTGAAAATGTCATTTAAAATCATTCAAATAGGAGTTAGGAAACCAAGGTAATATAGATTATACTCAAGAAGTCACCATAAAATGGTTTTATTGTTTATTCCATAAATTTAATGAAATAATCCAAGACTGTTTGAAGGAGGGAGGAACCTGTTAAGATTATGATAGTTTATAAAGAAAAATGCACAGATGTTGCAAAAGGCTATTAATTTACCTATTTGTCGCTCTTTAAATCCAGTAGAAATTATCCTTTGCAAAGTAGAGAAGAAATTAATGTGAGCATCATTGGTTTTCTTTGTGTGTGTCTGTTTTTTAATGTAATCACTAGTATTCTTCATATGACGTACATCCAGCGTGTCATATTGCTTTTCAGCATTTGCTCTTTGACATATTTGTGTTGTAAGTTTTGCATTCTTCTCCCTTCATAATCAGCAATCCCATCTGCCATCTTAAAAAAAAACATTCATCAACCATCGTTTTTTATTATCAGCAATTCTAGTTCATACAAGAATGCAAGAAACAAACGGAAAAGTCAGACAATGAATTCATTGCCATATAAAGGCATTCTTTATGGAATACAGTTTGGGACAATTTGAGCAAACCTTATTCTGGTTGGTGTTTTCCTGAGCTTGACTGCCCCGAAGCTATGTGTAAATTCTTACAGTACATCCAATTTAGTTGCGTTCTTTAACGATTATTTAAGTAACAATGGAATTTATTACATTAAAATATTAGCTTTCCATAAATAATTATCATTATCAATGAAATAAATTTCAGAATTTCAAAATGAATGTTCAGGGACCAAATATGCATAATCTGAAGAAATGCAAATCTAATGGTCATAAAATAGGTAATCAGTAATGATGCTGAAGTTCTAGAGGAAGCAGTAAATGTCTTTTAGTTCATTAATTCTGAGGTTTCTTTTATGGGTTTCTCCACCTCTGCATTTTAAAAGTTTTGGGAAAGGTTTAGCTGATTTGCAACCTAGGATGTTTGCTAACTTAGCTAATTATTCACCTAGGATTAGCAAAAAGATGTTGTATGTAAATATGTGGATAAGCATTATGTTGAAAACACATGGACCTAGTAATTTTTGTATCATCTAATCATGATACATAAATCACCTGATCATTCAATAGTGATATGATGCCTTCCTAAATTACTGCAACATGTTATGTATAGAATTTTAATTCTTATGCATGGCTATTGAGAAATGGAAAGTATTATTTTCATGTTTTTGATATGTAGAAAGCACACTTCCATAATGCAAATTAATTTGCCAATTTTGGTTGCGAAAACAGCATTTCATGTAATCAAGAAGCACAATGATTCGATATATGTTCGATATTTTGAATTCTCTTAACGTGCTAGTGTTAAGTTAATTCATATCATCATTGCCCCATTGAAACAGCTTGCCAGACTAAAGGGTGAGAGATCCATGAGTGTGAGAAATGAAGCCTTTCACTGATATATTTCTTTAAAAGATCACGACGGAACTTTGTCGTTATCATTATTCGCAAGCATGATGTGGTGTATTTTTCAGTATTCATAAGGAATAACTAATAAGTATTGTGTAAATACTCTCACTGGATGTTTGAATTGTTGTTTTAGAAAATCGCGTATCTAAAATGTGCACATTTTCCTTGAAGTCAGTCAGCATTTTTCCATGATTAATTACGAAGGCTGTGTAAAAGAAAATTGCAAATCATGTTTTGATTAGAGAATAAAAAGTTTGCAACAGAGCTTTTGGTAATGCAGCTTTGTAACACATTGATTGCATGCACATATTTGCAGATTGTAATTATTTATAAAATGGAGCATGTGATCTCAGCATACTCTTCATTTGTGAGTTCACTTTACATGATGCAAATGATGACAAAATATGTAGTGCAGCGTGTACGAGATTTTCAGAAACATATTAAGTGATAGAGTGAATTAAATAAGAAAGTTACAGTGTTTTGAGGGTAGTCATTCAAATTTTTGATTTTTTTTTCTGTTAAGAATAGTGGAAAAGTACTTACCAGTTAGACTGGTGACTACAAAAGAAATAGCGATGTTTTAGTTTATGTGCTCTAATTTTCAGGAATTGCATCATATTTTAACTTTAGGAGCACTGATCCACAGCAGGAAGGATTTGAAAGAACATGCGGAACCAGTAACAGATGTTCTGTTACACTGCATAGAGCAAAAAACTCATTATTCATTGATTGCTGCCATGTTTTATAATGCTTTGTTGACTAAAGTAAAGTATTAATCAGTTGAAAAAATTGCCAATATTTGTTTGAACAATTTTAGTCTAATGTCAAAAATGTTATGAAAAATACTCTTTCACACATACAACAGTGGTTAAAAAATGATTTGGAAATTTGGTTACCAGAACAACTTTGGATTGTGCTTACTTTAGAAGAAAAGCTTCCTCTAGAGATGAATACTATTAATTATCAGTCCGTACTTCAGATCAAAAATTTCAGTAAGCTGAAAAGAGTCATTAGAGTGAGTATTATTGGAAAATCTTATTGTTCAAAAACTATGTGCACATAGAGAACTGCAACTGTGTTACCAGCAGTGCATCCATTATTAAAGACATTAATTGAAAGACTAAATGCAGCAAAAGTTTTAAAAGAGTTCTGGACTGTTGTGGTGAAAGATTGGTTAGCAAAATGTACTAGAATTCAATTGGATATTCTTTGTCAAATGATAACTGAAGCTATCAAATGCTGTTCAGAACAACAAGTGGTTAGCATTGTATTATTTTTGATACATGAAATTCTAATTTCCCTTAGATACATTCCCTTTTAATTCCTGAACTTGTTGCAGTCATTATCAAACAGTACAAATCCTCAGATAATCAGTGCAATGATGAAACAGCGGTTAATGGATTTCTGGAAGCATTGATTAATTTTTATGCTGAGAAAACCTCTTTGCAAACCGAAATTCTTGAATCTTTAATGTGTTCTGCGGAGGTCTTCGCACTTGATGATGTTATTGGTAGGATTGTCCTTTCCAATACTTACAAATGGACTTTTTTTCAGGAATACCAATAATGCACAAGCTTATATCACACAGCCAGAGTAATTCTCTAAAAACTTTAGGGAACATCTGTCAGAAAATGTTCGTAGCTAGTCAAATAGGAGAATACCACCAAACAGCTGCTAGAACGTTGGCTGTTATTTTAGGATGCAAGCAGCTTGAAAATGAAACTTCGTGGAAAATAAGGAAGCTCAAGTTTTTTTTGTCCTTGGCATTATTCAAATTGAAAACCCCTACTCAAAGCGTGCCTGTTATGCCAGAAAATGCGGATATTCGGCGTTTCATGTTTCCTTACTTTTTCATGGCGTTGCACTTGTCATCATCAAAACTCAATACCATGGATGAGATACTTAGCGCTGTAACTCAAGAAGCGATACGTTTATTAAAAAGTGAAACTGCTGAATTGGTCATTAAGCCAAGTGAACAGGTAAAAAGAAATCGCTGCCTAATATGCAAACTGGTTAATCTAGAGTTTGAAATTTTGGAAACTTATAACAAAAACTACTGCTGCATGGAAAACTGATAGCTATGGTTTGCAACCAAGTGCTAATTTATGTCTTCAAAGTTTTCGAGTACTGTTTCGCTTCATGGGCCTTCTAGTACTCAATGATCCAGCCTTTTCTGTAACATTACAAGTAAGTTATGTTTACATGAAAGTTAAGATTGTGTGCATGTAATTCATAGATTCTGCAAGAGAATTGTGACCAGGTTCAAAGTAAGATATCATCGGGGAAACAAGAAGAGTGCATGCGCATTTTTTTACAATTGATGATAAGTCTTTTGGAGTCACAGGAAAATCAATGGATCACTAAAATTGTTTGTCGTATTTTTCGTTTGATGTGTGCTGTCATCACAGAAGAATCCTTACACGTGCTAGTCAATGTAAATTTTGTCTGAGATTGTGACCATTGTACACCGCAGCTTTTTTAGATTGTTGCTGGTAAAGATGAGATGAAAGATGAAATTAATGAAGATGCTAACAGTGATGTTGTATCCCTTAGTGACATGTCTTCACATGAAGAAATAGATACTTGCGAGGAAGAAATTTGGCAGCCTGTAAAGAAAGCTCTTGGACAAGTTGATTCGGATGAAGTAAGTCTTAAAAGATCAGTTAATATTAATGATCTAGAGTAATGCAGGAGTCAGTCAACATAAGTGATTTGGATGAGGAGACTATGGACAGATTGGACCAAATTCTAGTGCAAACATTCAGTGCTTTAAGCCATTACAAAGAAGCAAAAACATCAAAAGATCAGACTGTCATTCACTTCCGAATTCGTTGTTGTAATCTTTTAATTGAATACCTTAAAAGTTATCCTCCTGCTAAATTGGCACTTTTTGTTTTGGTGTCACTGATAGATGTGATGGCAGGTTGTGCTGCAGATATATCTTTACAACCATTAAAAGAAAAAATCAGCAGTTTTCTTAAAAAACTAACAGAAAAGCGTTTGCCATTTAGTTCAGGAGTGGAGGAGTCCCAGCTTTTAACCACATGGACTCATATTAAAGGACTGTTTAGCAGAGGTAAAGCAATTTTTAACTCTCTGAGAAAAACCTGTTTCAGTCATGTTACCAAAGGAATTGGAAGTTTACAGCCAATGCTGTCACTTCATATTAAAAATAGCTGTGACAGCTGGCAGTGCTGATGCATTTGTTCCACTTTACATACAAGTTGTTGACGAGATGTTCGGAAAAAGGTAAAGCATGGAATTCTCACATGTCAGTTACATATGTTATAGTAACAGCATCATCCCCATGAGCTTATTGCAGCAAGGAGTTTGTTTGAATTGGATAGGAGCTGGATCCATAGCTGTACAGTTAGGATCTCTTACTTTTGCCAAATCTCTACGACCATTCCGCCAAAAACAAGCTCTCACGTTGTTGCTAAGATTTTTCTCTAAACCATCATTTGAAAAATCTATTTCTAAAGAACAATTGGAACATTTGCTCCACAATTTGTTTAGTGGAGTTGCAGCATATCTTGATGGTGATCAGATCAAAAAACAGCAACTTCGGGAATTATGTTCTTTATTGAGTTTGCTTCAAAAGAAGAAAGTTCTTTATGACAAACAAACAGAGACCCCATGGATTCCAACAAAAACAATGACAATGCTCATGGAGAAATGTGCTAACAAAAAATGGGGTCAACAACTATTAACCAATATGAAACCACTCTTTAATAGTATTAAGTAAGTAATAGCAAAGAGGCAAGAAATTCCTTTGACTTGTTAATGAAACTTTAGGAACAAGCATGTGACAATGCAGTTAGAAAATAGACCACAAGAAAGAAAGAAAGAAAGAAAGCAGAAAAGAGGAATAGATTTACACCTTCAAAAAGATTCACCAAAACGAAATTTTCATGCAAAAAACGCATATAGCAGTACCTCTGATGATGTTCCAATGGAAAAGAAAGCCCGATGGAGTTTGACAAATGAAACACAAGTTTTAAAAAAATCTGAATTGAGCAATACATTGGCTTGACTATAACAGTAATATTTTAACAAAAATGTCAAAATGAGATCTCCATACATGTAAATAAATGGCAGCTGGAGCGTTTCATTAGGCAGTGTACTGTACAGGTCTAACTTTAAGCAGCACCAGGAATTTTGGAAACAACCTATATTCATGTTTGATTAGACTTTCTTTATTTTATATATACCTTTGAAATATCCACACCAGTAAGTGCTTTGATGGAGGGTGGAATCTGTCCTACTATACGACTTACGTCAGCAGTAAGACCACTTTCTCCTCCCAAAATTACGATTTCTTCCGTCTTTGCTAGTGGTGCTGCAACTTCAGCTGCAAACTACAGTCCCAATGCATTATGGATGTCACTGCTACAGCAAAACATTCATTACCTTGGGAAGAGTTTCTAATACTTGAGCCACTGTTGCAGCTTCACCATAAAGTTTAAAAGCATTAGCTCGGTGTTTCATAGCTTCCACTTCTGATTTTCCCAAGCAAGCAATGCAAGTTGCTTCTGCATCACCTATTTTCCTGATGTGATATGCTTCAGATGCTGCTGCATCAAGTAGTTCTGATCTGTCAACAGAAATTATTAAAAATTTCTCCTATTCACAGTTGTACCTTCTTCCTTTAGCAATGATTTCCAGTTGATAGCTTTCAGCATCAGCAGGAAGTCGTACATTCGCTTTTAAGTCATGCTTCTTTCTCAAGACTTCCTGGTTCTGTATCTCTGTTTCTTTTTGTTTCTTGACAATTTCAATTTGTATTTCTTCAGCCCGTATTTTCTGTTTGATTCTAGAAGCTTGTAACTCATATGCCAGTTGTGCTTCTGCTTTCTATCATAAATGGAATCATGTAAAGATCTTTAATCTTCCTTACAGCTGCATTGACTTCTGTATCAAACTGTGCTTTCTGCAATTTGAATTGCCGTGCATGTTCTTCAATCTTTGCATCTGTACTGTACTTTACATCCATAGCTGCTCTTTCACATTCTGCTTCCTATGCATACATGAAATGAAGTTCTGTAAATGAATACTTACTCGAATGCCTGCATCTCTGTTTGCTTGTGCAATACCAACAGCTGCATCTCTTTTGACGGCAGCTGTTTGAGCTTTCCCTAAGGACGACAAATATTCAACACAATCAAAAACATCCTTAATTGTGAATGAAAGAATCTCAATTCCCATTCGACCAACATCAGGAGCTGCTACTTCTCGAACCAAAGCAGCAAACTGGTCACGATCTTTGTAAACTTCTTCAACACTAAGAGTACCTAAACAATAAACACTGATTACCTATTAATCAGACTTAAATACCTGAACAGCATGTACTGCAAAACAATTTTTGGGGAAAAAAATTTACAGGTTAGTGTGAAAGTCTGAGAAAAGACTCAAATACCTAGAATGGAACGAAGGTGACCTTCCAAGGTCTGTAAAACTGTTGAAGCAATCTCTTTCTTAGTTTTCCCAAGAAACTGTTCAGATGCTGTCTGCAATAGTTCTCGATGCTGCATTATTTTGCATTGAGCTACTCCTGTTACATTTAATGGAACACCTTGAGCTGTTTCCACAGATTCACACTGAGGGTTGAGAGTCATCACCTACAATTTTGCAGGTCACAAATCAATGTTTTCTCCAAATAAATCATCCGAGTTACTGTTGAGGAAAGAAAAAAAAAACACCTCTAGAGAAAGTTTCTGAACATCAGTTATAAGCCACCATGTCCACGTCCAGCCACCAACTACTGCTTTTTTTTCAGAACCAAAGCAGCCACCTTGGTAAGCAAAATAACAAATATAGTTTATAGGTACTTTTCATAGACACTAAGGAGCTAACACTCATGCAAAAACATGTGCTTAATGAATGAAATGAACAAGACTTCAAGCACATTTTGAGAACACGATACCTCTAAAAGAACAAATACATGACTGAAATTGGCATATGCCGAAATTTTATACAATTTAAATCCAAACGAAACACGCCCCAAAGTTGGGTGCATTTAGCATAGTGTTACTAAGAATAGTAATTTGTAACACAATTTATATCTTTTTGGCGGTTTTATTAAACCACTAAACCAAAGCTGAAAGTTTTTGAAAAGATGTCATAAAAACAATCATATCACACATTCTCTTGGAAACTTTCTTACGCATTACTCCAAACAAGTATTGTACAAGAAATGCCAAAAAAAAATATGTGCAATATTTTTGCTTTATTGATTCGATTCAAGGGGATTTCATTGCTTTATCGGAGATCCACACGATACTCTATTGCTGAACTACCTCCAGTCCCGATAGATTCAATAAAGCAAAAATATCGGTGAGAACTGATGGACTTCTAACTGAATTGAGCAAATCATCATCATTTGGATAGCCTAGAACGTGCAGAACACACACGACAGTTTTATGAAATCTAACCACTATCGAATCTGCATCCAAAACGTAACTGCTATTACAAAGATCGTCGGAACCATTGATGTGCATACGTACACTAATGCATTCAAGTTAACAATTTTTTATCACGTTCCTTTAATACAACTGTTAGAAATCACACCTTCTTGCAAATACTTGCATGTGCTTACATCAAAAATTAGAAGACGTGAAAAGTATGAATACCATCAAATTAAACTTATATTATTTTAAAGTTTCACTTTTAAAAAACAATTTTGACAAAAGGTCAAGATACCTGAAACAATGAGCGCCTCGTTGGGACCCACAGTGTGTATATTTCCCATTTTAAAGTCTGCCCTTATTTCTCATCCGAAATAAATCACAGATAAACCATATACATAATCGAAACATCAGGAGAAAATACTTTCAAACATTTTTTTTCGAAAGTATGTTGCGGCGTTTAAGCCAAATCCACACATCGAACGTTTCTCACAACCTCCATTTCTCAACTTCACACTAATCGATTACGCGGATACAAACGATCGATGAAAACGAAAAGTACAGAAGTCACTTCCTAACAAAACATCCTTAAATTAGTGATTAAAAATTTTTTAAATTAAGGATATTTATACCTACTAAAATATTAGCGTTTCATATCAAGAATAAAACAAATCGTATTCACTACCAATGCAAGGCACATCAGACCAACGGTCAGTTGCAAAATTAGTTTACCTCTCTAATATATTGCAAAGATAATGCTATCCAACATTTCTTTATCATTTAAGATTTTAGTAAACAACCTTAAAGTAAAAACATTTCTGATTTGCATTTATAATTATTAGCTTATTCTTCATCACTTTATGAAGTCGGCGCTATATTCGTTGAAAGCAAGATAATTTAAATTAATCTTGACTAAAAGAAATTTCATTTTTTATTTTTATCTAAATTTCAGGCAGCATTTGATGTTTTTAAAATCCTTTACTTACAGCTAATATTCCAGAAATTAATTAAAATCCAAATAACTATATATTTAGAAAATATTACATAACTAACAATACAAACTTTAAATATTCCTCGAGTGCTCGAAAGTTCATACGAGCATAATCTTATGCTCGTATGAACTTTCGAGATTAGAAAGATTTGAGATTAGAAATCTGGAAATAAGGTTTACATGATAACCTCAAGACAGTCCTCAGCCATTATCCTAAGTGCAGTTTTATTCAAAATTACATGCAAGCTACTCACCATTTCAGCGGTTTATAATGACAAACTCATTCAGTGAATTTGTAATAATAAAGGTGTGTCAAAATACTTACATTCTACTCAAATAAATTGCTATTTGTAGTATCAGCTCCTTTGATTCCGCTTATCAGCTCAGCAATTATTGTAGTCTCTTCAGCTACACGACAAGGAAACCTAAATTGAAAGACATTAGATCAGAAAAATGAATGGACTCATATTATTTGATCCAAAAGTACTGGTCTTTGAATTTTTCGAATGAGAGTATGAATTGTCACTAGACAATAAAGGACCTAACGGTCAGTGTTTACTGCGTACACTATGTTTCCGTAAAGTTTTCACACCATAAAATATAGAAAAGAGTTAATTTGGAACTGTCCCACGCACGAACAATAATATGAGCTCTGAGCGTTTTGTGCGAAAATACCGCTCACGTCTTCCTAAAGTGGTATACACTTTGGAAGCATTTGGGGAACATTCCCTTTCCCAGATAAAAAGATGGGAGACATCTGACAACATCAGCTCTATCATAGCTCTGCCAGCATATATTCTTCTTAATCCTTAATAGCAGCCAACAGAATTTGACCCAGTAGAGTCTAGTTTACATGCATCTCAAAATCACACTCATGTCAAATGATGTACAGTGTTCTCTACGTCACTCTTAAAAATGAGGGAAATGAAGGCAACTATGTGTATTCAATGAAGGATTTAGCTTTTTTATAAACCTATTCCACTTTCAAGACGAAAATTGTTCCAGTTAGCCAGGAAATCATGTCTGGACACTGTATAAGGTTTTTTTATAGTACTCTATGACACCTAAGGATTCTTCATTTCTTTTCTACAAACAGTACAAAATTTTGCACTGACATTGTAAAATTTTTTTCATTAGATTGTGAATATTACCTTTTTTCAAAAATCTTCCCACACTCTCTTATTTTTTCCCTATCTAAATTCTCTTCGTAAATTTTCCCATTTTTCTCATCTTAATTATTTGATATCCCATGTCCATGTCCACAACAGTGCAATCTGTGTCTATTTTTGTTCTTTCGATATTGAACACATTTCTATTCTAAGTAAAAAACTATGCTGTAGCATTGTCTTTTCATATTAATTTCATTTTTAAGCATGCCACAATGAAGCATTCATTTGGAAGTTTTCTTCTTCATAGCTTGGAGTTTGACATTCTCGGAACAGTTCTTCACCTTTTTGTAACTGACAGTAATCGGAGCGGTCCTTCATCCTTTAGCCTGTTTCTTATACACACTGCTGAATTTCAAAAGCTCAATTTCATGTCAGACTTATATTACAAAATGCATTAATTATACTGCTTCAATTACTTAACTGCACTAATAGCTTGCTCATAGTTCTGTGTCTGGTCTCTGATTCCTGTTATTTGCATTCTGTTGCAAACAGAATATCTTGGTCGGGAAAAATGTTAAATTCTAATAAAAGTATTTGAAAAATACCTATGCTATTAATCATGAAACAGTCGTGGAGACAATATCGCATGATCAATTTGAGATATGTTTCAACCAATTTTTTTTCTTATTTACGTTCTACTTCAACAATTCATTTCAAGTTCGTTTCGACATAAACTGACGTCATAGTTCTCAGGATTCAGTTTTGTTTTCATCAACCTGGACTGTTTTCCTCTACTTCCAGAAGTGTTTAATTCTTTTGAGCAATTCTCAAGTTTTCATCTGAAGAATAACAAAATGCTTATATTCCGTGAATAATGCATAGCTGGTCATAAGTTTACACGTATGATTAAGTAGTTGCTAAAAGCAATGAGTACTAAGCTGACTTATAGCATTATATTAAGTACTTTTTATCATTAAACTCACTTTATTTCCCACGTTTGGAACTCGGCGCTTCCTGTTCAAAAGAGTATGAAAAAATTTCCATATTTTTTCACATTAATAAAGCTATGTATTCTGCACTTTTTTGAAATGTTTTTTGGAATCAATTTATTCAAATCTTCAACTTTTCGAATGCTCTTCGGTTACATTACCAGTCCGATTTGAAGCCGACTTAGTTCTTATGGCCCTATTACTTTGACTTTAAAGAACTTCATTACTAGACATCAAACTATGTGAATATATCCTTATTTCTTTTTGATGTTCATTCTAGTTTTCAAATAAAGTTATTTTTCTCGTCTTTTTGCTTATCCTGTGAAATTTATGAGAATTTTTTTTTTTTTACATTCGATAAGCGTATGAACTATTGCTAAGATTAAATTAACTGCTGTCTTCGAACGTTTGTATTTCGTTTTTAAATGATTAAAGTTTATGCATCTTTGAGTTCAGTGTTTTATAATTTCTGCTGATGTTCGTTAAAATTACATTTTCAAATAGGAAATATTAGAAAATCAATGTGAAGTGGCATTTCATTTTAATATATTGGAACATTTGTTTGAAAGATATCTTGGTCACCAATGAAATTTAGCTGTTGAATAAAAATGTGAAGTCATTAAAAGAATTTTTTCGAACGTGTATTGCCAAAAAAAAAAAAAAAAAGAAACAATAATCATATCCTGTTTTTGAATGTGATGCTTTTAACAATGCAGAGGATTTAACAACAAGGTGAGAAATTTCAAATGCTTCAAATATTTGTTTAGTAATTTTGACAATGTTTTTATTTAATTTCAACAGAATTGGCCACCATAAAAAATATAAATCCAAGTGAAAAGAAGAAAGTCAAATAATGGAAATATTTTGAAATATTGTTTGAAGTGTGTAATCGCATATTTCTAGGTACAGATTTGAAAGAAAGCAAACGGTGTAGTTTATTTTATTGATGACGGTTCAACGGATTTGGAGGTAATTTATTCTAAAGTCATAGTTTATGATTCAGATTTCTTAGGAGATCTTTATTTGTGCATAATGTTTTGCAGATAAATTAGACCACGTGCTTTCAAGATTGATTTATGTAATTGGGATCTCGGAATGTTGAATGCTTATTTCATTCGGATCGTGGAAACCTGATTCTTTTAATAGCAATGATTAAAAACCACGTAACTTATGATCTTGATACATCAGGAGGATTGATGCAAGTAGGATATCAAAATAAAAAACAAATTTTCATTTGCAAAAACTCTACTAAAAAAAATTCTTTGAGTATATGTGTAGTTAACACTGTTACATGTATAATTGTATTTACTGTCACTTTGCCTTCTAGTTTCTCCCTTCTTTTGATATTGTTCTTTAAATTATATAAATATTTAACTAGTATAAAGTGCAAATTGTATGTTGATTTCCATTTTCAATGGATTTACAATTGTTTTAGCAAATTCAAGCATTAATTGCTCCTCCTGGGGAAGACATTTTCAAAAGAGTTTCTATCAAGTCGTTGCATCCATATTCCAAAAGACCAGGAAAAGGCCATAATCATGATACATGTGATGCTTGCAAAGAAGGTGGTGATTTGCTGTGCTGTGATTATTGCCCTGCTTCATTCCATCTCCAGTGCAAGTAAAAGAACTTTTATCATTGTTAATTTTTCCATTCATAAATGAATACAGAGCTTATATTACTCTATTTCATTTCATGTATGGGAATTAGTTGTTTTTTTTTTTAAAAAAAAATCAGGATCATGTACTTAAAGTTAGTGTGATCCATAAAAAAGTTAGTACTTCTTTCTTTTGCTGAAAGTATTTTGCTTACTGTAAAAATGCATAGAAATATATATAATGTATATGTATATAATGTAAATATTGATTGGCATTTGCATTTATTAGCAATCCCCCACTCTTTACGGATGAAATTCCAACAGGAAAATGGAGATGCCATATGTGTACTGTACAAGCAAAGGTACAAAAAAATTTTTCTTGAATTTCTTTTATTTTGAATATTGACTGTACTTTCCATCTGTCAGTTGTTCCATCAGCATCTTCACTATGGCAAAAAAAATGGTGTAGTATCTGGTTCAACAATTACAATAGGGAAAATATGGATTGATCGTATTTCACTTGTGTGTATTTGCTGTGTTAGTTTTGTTTTTGATTTAAAGCAGGATTTTTATAGTTACCTTTAAACATTTTTCAAAGTTGATCAACCTGAGTCGTAATATAAAAATAAATCCGACAGAAAATGATTGTTCACATCAATTGCATATTTTTCCTGTATAAAATGGTCAAACAAACCTTCATGTGATTTATCAGGTACATACAGCAGTCGTAGTAATTATTCTCGATGGATCTGTGTTATAATGTGGTTGAATATTAATCAAAATTCCCATTTAAAATTTTGTACAATTGTGTCTTAACAGCCTTAGTCTTAGGAAATCCTGCATTCATGAAAAATAATGTGCTCTACTCACAATTAATATGAGCGAATTTTCATACTTTTCATACTTTATGTTGATATGGTATTGAAGTGATACATACAGTAGTGATCTGTAAAGCTAATTAACGTTTATCTTTTAAAATTATTCATGAATGTTATTGTTTTTATTGATTATTAGTGCATACAAGACTTGAAGTATTTTACATATATTAAAATTTGAAGATAATTCATGTGATTTTGTGAACTCTAAAAAAAACAAAATACCTTAATTTATGTGCTTTTATTTTTTGGATAGACTGCGAACTCAAAACAGTCTGAAACCCAATCCACATCAGTTACAGATAACCTTCATTCAAATAACAAAGATGTGGATCTTACATCATCACAATTATCTATGTCTCAAGAAAAAGAAAGGGTCCTTTCATTCTCCAATCAAAACAGTTGTAGCACACTGCAGCAATTTCTGAAAGCAAATATTGCAATAGCTGCAACTTTGAATCCATGCATATTTGCTCTTCCAGCTGATTATGTAACAGAGCCTCTTCTTTTGCCTGGTAAGTCAAGTGAAAGCAAATATTTAATACCTTGATCATAGGAATGGATAAAATGTGTCGCTATCAAAAGCTTCATGGTTATCGTAAAACTGCTTTGGACTGGGATGTTTGTAGAGCAGCACTTCCCATTCGCTCTTGTTATATTTGTCACCAGTCCCATCAACATGTACCATTGGTAGCATGTGATTATTGTCCCCTTGTGTTCCATTTAGATTGTTTGGATCCCCCATTATCTTCACTTCCACAGGAAGTATGGATGTGTCCTAATCATGTGGAGCAATTTATTGATCAAAATATGCTCACTTCTTTGTCTTTAACTGAACGAGTACAGTTATGGAATCGTTATGCTGGTCCCATTGATCCTACCCTAGTCAAGCTGGACTTTATGAGAAAAATCCATAGAAAAAATCCTCCATTTCGTTGTAAAGAGAGATTAATTCCTAGAAAAAGGATCAAAGTACCTGATTGTATCAAAGAGCAGTATAAAAACCCACCACCTTTATGGCCTCCTTGGATACCAGGAATTTCTCTTCCTGCTAAGCAGATTAGCTCAGAAGAACGGATGAAGGTAACTGAACATTGTGCGGTGTTTATGTTTATCCTGTTTTACAGTGGTTGGACAGTATCTTATTGTTGCATGCTGGTTATCAGAATAATCAGCAGAAACATGTATCCAGTATTGTGCCAAAGGGTTCTTGGGAACACTCAGATGTTGAAGTAATAGATAATTCTGTTGACTTGGATGTTAAGTTATCTGTGAGTCACAATATCTAGATATGCATATTTTGAAATGGGGAAGTTAGGAAGAGGTCCTAGAGAAATCAAATCAGAATGAATCCATTTCACAGAATTGTCAAGAAAATTCTTTGGTCAATGGTATTGTTAAAGACAGCAATCTTAATATTCATGTAACAAAGCTTTTGAATGAGCAGGTGCTAGAGAACAAGGCTACACAGTCTGAATTGCTCATTGCTGATAATAGGTAGACCCATTTCTCGATAATTTTTCATTTTTATTTCCTATAATAATTTTCATGTTATTGTGTTCCAGTGACTAAATTTTCCTGCTTTACAAACACTTATTCACTATGAATTTAGTGGGTCTGTTTCATCAGTAAAGCAGCCTGTCTATTAGTGTGTTTGTCTGCACTGTTCTTTTAGTATATTGCCCTATTAGTTCAGTTTGCCTTTCACATCTTTATGCATTTTTTTCTTGCTTTTTGTGAATGAGGCTTGCTTTTTGTTGGCTCATCATTTTTCCAATTGATGGCACTAGTTTCAATGCATTACACGTGATTGAGTTCGTATAACTTGAAGTAAATAAATGTGATCACAAAAAAAGAGAAATTAGCACTTCATGGTTGTAAAATTGAGAAAACTGAATGAAGCTACAAAACCTAAATGTGTTATAAGTGTTAATTACAAGAATTTGCTTTGCTTGTACCAATATGCCCTCGAAGTCTGGGACACATAATGTTTTGAATTTTCATTTCAGTAAATCAGAGAGTTCTAATTTAACAAGTTCAAATGCTCCTTTGACCAGGAAAAATACAGTTTTTGGTAATGTATTTGTCAGTATTCTCTTAATAACCGATGTAATTAGGAGTACATCTCTGCCAGTTAAGTCAGCAAATGTTGTATCAGTTAGCTGCAGAACGCCTTGAGCAGCTCTTAACACCACCTCCACCAATTCATATGTCACCAATGCAAAATGTTGGTTCAGCCAAAGCTTTCATCTGTCCATTACAACCTGGATCAGAACTGGTGCCTATTCCAATGTATGGTCATAAACTCACTTTAGGCACAGGTTAGTATTGGGATGTTTGTCATACAAAGCTCTCTCAGCTCACCCTGTAGCTATAAGCAGTGATGTCCAGTTTAGGCATTTAACATGTAAACATGTTTCCTCTAAGCATGCTGTTATTTTTTTTGATATGGTAAGTTCTTTGCAGTAGAACATAATTAATTCTGTAAACAGTTAAGTCAGCAATATGAACTACTAAATTATAGCAAATATGGAACAAAAGTTGACAGTATTCTGTATGCTTGTGGTGATATTACTGAGGGACTCTCATCAATGAAGCAGGGAACAGCTGTGCTGAACAGTGCTGTCCCTGAAACTTTCTCTGATGATGTTTCACACTGCCCATGCATTAAAGAACATGCTCATGTAGCTGCTGGTTGGCAAGGATCTGCAATTCTCATGCATGGATCACACATCCAATGTGGATGTTACCAGTTTGTGTTCAGCATTGTTCCAGGACCCTCCCAATGCAGTTTCACTAAGAACAGTAGTTCATCTAGTGATGTAAGCGTCACATGACTCAAATATGGCAATTTAATGGTTTTATAATTAGACCAACAAACAATTATTTAATCATTATAAATATCATATTTATTTTTTTAGTGCATCATCTATGTTTACTGGTTTATTAACAGATTGCTGGTGATTAGAAATTCAGTGATTTGATCCTTAAATCGTTTTTTTACCGAATCTGTCAACAGTTCAGGCAACAGTTCAGATGCAAATCTGAAAAATATTTCAATTAAGTATCTCATATATGGCTTACTACAACAGTGAAAATGAATTTAAAAAAAATCAGTTTCATAGATTTGTTCATTATATTTCAGCAGTAGCAAATACTCCATAATAGTTTCATCAGTTACCATAATTTTTGACAAAATATGGAAAATATACATTTCACTTACCAAAAGGAATTGCCCAAAGTAACGTCTTACGATCGCCTCATGAGTATCACACTTGGTTTCAAATCATGCCCCGACGCTAACTTTTTTTGTCTTAGTTTTATGTGGATCCCATTGCAACCAAGTCACCGGTGTGCTTCTCGGGGGAACTGGAAGCGCGCAATAGCACGCCTACTTGGCACGTCGGAAACCTTCCGGCGCCCGATCGAGGCGGAAGTTTCGCATTATTGTTTTCTTTCTCGTTGACAGTAATGTTTCTTCTGCCGAGACGGGCGCACACAAATTTTTCGTGTTTCTGCGCTTTTTCAATCGTTTCAGTTTGCAAGTCAGCAAAGCAAACATGGGAGACAGCTTTAAAAAAATAAAAAGAAAAAAAGAAAACAATCATGCCTGCAGGGTAAAATTCGTTTTGCAAGTTTTGTTTCCATAAAGCAGTAATTAAAAAAGCTGGAAATTAAAAGAGAGAGAGAGAGCCAAACGTAGAACTCAAGTGCAATTTCCTACTATAAATTCAGAATTTCGTTATAATGCTCCATGAGAAAAGAATCCATTTACTCAACTTCCAGTTCTAGCGATTTCTTCACCTGACTGCAGAATCCTATCGATCTTGTTGAGAAAAGCGGCATTGCTAATTCATTTACGTAGAGTTTTCCTGAAATCTGTCAATTATGTTGTCTTTCATCTTTAAAAAAAAACAAAAAAACATCTTTTGCATCGCAATTTTTAAAAACTAAAAAAGTAAAAAACAGAATTTGGATCTCATCAATGCGTATAAAAACTTGAAACGCACAGAAAACACTTCACTTCAACTCATTAACGTTTGTACGAAGATTTAATGCAAGGGTTTAAAAAATTGAATACATCCTTCTTTGTACGTGAAGGGCTATTTCGAATAAAAAGATATAGGTAGTACATCTTATTACAAGCTAATTCAAAATAGCATGTGAATCTATGCACATCATGTGGCGTAGTCAGCACTATGCGCGCATTGTAAATTTTGTAATCAATACGAGCAAAATACGACTAAAATCCCAATTCCATTAAATGGAATGTGCATTTTACTTTGATTAATGTCAACATTCATATCATGGAAAACTAAAAATGTACCACTTTGCTCTGGCTTGGACTAGTTACAGTTTCCTGTTGCGACGAAACTACTTTTTCCTTTTTCAATAACTTTATTTCTGGAGCTAGAAATAAAGTTATTAAAATTCAAATGGACTACATCAGTCGGCAATGAACATTTGTACTCATAGGAAAACGCAGTTCACTCCTTTTACCTTATTGAATTGATTCTCAAATTTCAGGAATATCAGAACTTTAACGATCACGCCCTATTTCAGAACTAGATGAATGCAAACATGCAAAGGCTCATGGTTTTCAAAAGTTTATTATTCTACAATTGTTGAAATTAAGGATATATCACATAATCGTAACTCAATTCACAACCTTGAGATAGATTTTCGCTCTTCAATTGCGACTCAGGAATTCTTCAATGATCAAAAGCACTCCTATAATATAATTTCATTAATTAGCAAAAGGAAAATGAGAACGACACTCCAAGAGCAAGCTATAATTGTAAATCGCAAGAAGAAAAATGCGATATTTGATACCATATCCTTCTTTGATATCGTCATTAAGGAGAATTCGTACGAATAAGTACCGTTTGGTATGGAACAAAACCCATTGTTTGCAGTTAATACAAATCAAAAACAGTCGTCCAAGTTTATTAATAAAAAGAAATTCAAACAAAATGACCACAACTATCTGTTTCATGAATACTTGCTATAAATCCATTTTAGTTTAACCAACCACAGTCTGGTAAGGTGAAAATACAAATAGAAACTAATTCTTAGTTAAAATGGTTTTTCAAGTTGGTACCACTTGCTAATTTTAAGTATGTCAAATGGTGTCTTCGTGGAAAACGTTGAGGTTTTTGTGTAAGTTAGGTTTCGTTTCTACCGGTTTGGGAAAGTATGATTTGTATTTGCAGGAATACGTATGCATCCTATTGCAGTATCGTATGAAATTGCTTCACTTTTAATAAATAATTAGGTATTGAATACAAAGATACACCAATGCGTTCGTGCTTGTAATCAGCTACTGATTGTAGCTGGAAAAAAAAATGAATGCAATTTGGACCTTCATGCAAGTGGGAGTTTTTGTGAGCTTTCGAAATATTGCTTTTAGGTATCAATTTGAGTTATTATTTAGGAGAAAGCATATTCATACTTTTTCGTAGTCATTTTTGTATTCCCATTTTGCTTAAAAGGTTTCCGGTTTCAGTAAAATAGGATTTTGCACTGCGTTTTCTAAATAATACAAAGAAACTAGCACAATGCTTTATTTTATTGCCATGCGTATTTAGTGCGCAGATTATAACTGCATAGGTTTGATAGCATGTTTTTGTAATCTTAAGTATCACGTATAGGATTTTGTAGCATTTGTAATTACCTGCTCCACTGTGACCAATAGGAGCAAAACATGTACAGTTTTAAGAACGTTTCTTCTGAAAAATATGGTTGAGTGCTCTTTTAAGGATTATATGTTTAATGCGCAACCATATTGATTTATCAAAATTCTTCTCTACTTTCAGTTCATTTATATTATATTCAATTTTTTAAAATCGAAAATCGTCAGCAGCCAAAATGTACCAACCTGTGCTAATTTTCTGGTGTTCTGATATGTATGATAACTTGTAGTTTATTTAGAATTTTTAATTTCGATATCAATTTTTACATTTTAAATCAGAATCATTTGATATTCATATTTACGTATTTCTTAAATTCGTGGAATCCTAATCGTGTTGGTAAGTAATAGCAATGTGCGAAGAGAGATTATTGTGTATGTTTTGCTGTATATTATCAATGGAGTTGTTTTAGTTCTGTAAATAGGTACGATTTTCTCTCCGTAAAATTAAATGTACTTCAGAGGGAGGTTTTGGTTTCGTCTCTTATGAATGCCCTCATATTGTTAATCTCTATTGCATTCATGCTGCTCAATTGGATTTAATGCACTTTTAATCAGATGCTTTTAAGGTTCATAAGTTTGTAGTCTGTATATTAAGTGGCGAAGACTTTTTGAGTTTGCATTTCTTTTCACAACAGTATATATCTGTTGTATGATTGTCAATTTTTAATTATGAATCACAACATGCAAGTGTGTGCCATCCAATTCTTAATTTTACAACGAAGTATTCGAATATTGTATATCGTATTGGTGTGTTATGTAAATTAGTGCGTGAACTAGTGAAAATTGGAGTAAATATTATGAATACCGAGAATAAACATTATTTTCAGTGTTTGTGATGACATCTTGAGTACTTGTGCAATTAATTCATCAGTATAAAAACAGGTGCTTTGAAATTTTTCTTCAGAACAAGCTTTTATGTTAAATTGTATTGAGTTTCATTTCCAAGATTTTTGTTCACTTGCAGTGTTTAGTGGGCTGGAGGGGTTCTGTAGGTATTTTCATGTAAGATTATTGTTTGTTTTCTCTGACTACTGGTACTGCTTTTATCAATAGTTAAGATAGCAGTAGCATTAGAAAAGGCAGTACTAAATATGCAGACTGATATGCCCAAACTAGTTTTTAAAAGAATAGTTTAGAAGTCTAGTTTCTGTATTTCTGATTTGTAGCATGTTGTGTGTGTATTATTTTTGTCATCATTTTTTCAAAGTAAAGATTAGATTTATAATACAAGATTATGCAACACCGGTCATGGTCACTATTACATTCAGATTTTTAGACCAAGTCCATGTTAAAGGGAATGATGTGTTTTCACCAACTTTGCATTGTACTTTTATAGTGAAAGTATTGTGGGTGTTAGTTGAGCATTCAACATGTTATTTATCCACAGAGAAATGGTGTAACTATAGACTAAAAATCACTCCGAGTTGAAATCATGAGAAACATCTTCAAACAATATTAAAATAAAATTACAGATATCTCAAAAGAATGTTTACATAATGATTTTATTTTTAAAAAATAAGTATTTCTAGCTAATCTTCAGGAGTGGGATAAGAATTGGAAATGGGGATTGAAATTTGAAATTAGTGCAAGATGATATTTGTCAACTAAGTAATCCAATTGTTGCTTTGGCATTCTCTTATTTATAGATGCATTAAGGTTTTACATACATACTTGTGAATTCCTTATAATAGATTGTTGCAGTTATTTGATTGAATTTCTGTTAATGTAAGTTTTTGCACAGGTGTCAACAGAATTTAAGTCAACAGTATTAGCTGTGTAGGAACTTTTTGAAAGTTTGCCAATTGGAAATTTCGGAGTTTGGCTGTTCAGTTAGAGCAAAGCGTAAGATATTTTTGGATTTGTTGTTTTCTGAGTGATTAAATGGTGCTATTTCTTAATGTGCTTTTTGTAAAAAGTCTAAAAGTAAATGGTGGTGGTTTATCAGGAGACATCATTCATTCTGATAAGACTGTGCATGTTGCAGTTGCATTTTCAAATGATTTTTCTGAATGGTTTCTGTTCTTTCAAGAATTAAGACTGTAGGATTCATTAACTTGAAGTATACCACAGTAGTCGAAGATAGTGTAAGTATGCTTGCAGCTGAACAGTTTTGAAGAATGCTCATTATAATTCATGGAATTCTTTGTTATAATCTGAGTTTTGTACACGAATATAGTTTTGTTAGAATTTTGAAATTTCGAAAGTATTCAGTAATCACCAATTCAGTGATTTAGTAAGTCAAATAAAGAACTAATTGGTTGTAGTTTCAGTCAAGTTAGAATTTTGACTTTTTTACCAGTACTTATATGTGTTTTATTCATGATGCAGAATTTTAGATTTCTTGGAAAGGAATAAACACAATTACACAAGAAAGATTTTGTTAATTGGCTTCAAAAAATGCACTTTTTAAAATCCCAGTCGAATTGAAGAAATTAAAATTCAGCAGTTGATCTCTATGTATAATAACAAAATATGAGTACAAAGCTCCAGTTTACACTGAAATGTTGAAGAAGTTTCGTATTTGTTCGAACTATATAGATAAAAGAATTAAATGTAAAAAGAAATTTGAAGTAGTTTTTCAGGTGTTCTATTTAACAAAGATTGCATAATAAAAAGAATTGTGTGGATATCTAGCATTTAAATTTAACAGATGCCATCATAAACCTGGATGTGAATAAATAAAATGAGTTGTCAAACAAGTCTTAGTCCATAAAATTCATGTTAGGTTTTCTACTGACCAAAGTCATTGTTTAGCACTAACACATTTTAGTTAATACTTTAGCCATCTTGTACCTTATTGATTTTTTTGAAAGATTTGGAAGCCAATACAATTCAGTTTTTTTGAGTGACCCGAAAATGATAGTTAAATAATTTTTTTAAATGATTTTTCAGAAATTGCTATTTGTAGTCTTTTTTTTGCCTTTATTCTTACCGATAGATATGCTGTTGCTAAAAACAAATGAATTAATTATTTGCAATTTCAGTTAAAGCTGCAATTTTTTTATTTTCAGTTAAACTTATTTATATGTCATAATATATTAGTCAATCAGGATATATTTCGATTTAGATCTTGAAAATTATAATTTAAAATCCATTCATGTTGTTCATTAAAGTATAATGTTAGTTCATAATACATAATGAAGTGTCTTTCAGCTTCATGTGTGGGTGGGCAGTCACTGTTATGAAACACAACATTCAGAAATCATTTGTATATCTTTTAACATTTTTAATCTTTAATCCAGTATCCAGTAGTGTTTTCGATTTTCCAATTTATATTCAAAAGTTGGATTAGTAACACATTTGTTGTATGGTCTAAAGGCTCTCTGCATGTGTTTTTTGTAAATTTTTTAGAAATGGTTGATTTTCAGAAGTTGAGTATAATTATAGTTTTATGAAAAAGCAGAGTTAGTAGATTAACAGTTGTGAGCAGTAACTACTTATTAAGGTGGTAATGATGGCAAAGTGTATATGATAGCTATTTATAAATTTGCTGGGATCAGTCAGAAACTTGTGTGTGCTGTTATTCATAAACTGATGCAAATGAATGAATTGTCTAATGTTATATAACATTTGTCATTTTATTGAAGATTCTTTTAATTAGGAGCTGGAAGTTGACAATTTCACGTATTGAAATTTTCATCGAAAATGAAAGAAGAAAGCAAATTTAAAACTTTAATAACCTAGAGTTAAGCACAATACGTTGACTTGAAAAACATGAAAAGTTTATAGCATGGAAGAATTTGTGCTGATATTGACGTAAACAATGGAAACAGATATCTGGAATGAAAGTTATCCTGACAGTTTAAGTAACTTGTGTGCAATAGTTTGTATCAAAAATCCCAGTACGTTTTGTGTTCATAAAGCAGATTCAAACAGTATATTACTGATTGAAGGTCTAGCACTTCCAACAGAAATATGCGAGAAGTTTCTGGAAATATACTTCAGCATTTCTGAAAAACCTCTCTCTATTAATAATTTTCTGTCCATTTTCAAAGATTTAGATCATACCAGATTAAGAAAAGTTCACATCGAGGATTCTCAGGTGACAGATAGTGACTTAGCTCTTATTTTGAATCATAATCTGCATGTGTTGAACATGAATAACTGCAGTCTTCTGCAAACAGGAAGCTTAGCCAAGATAAATGAGCATGGACAGAATTTGCATTCACTTATTATCGGCAACTCCGTGCAGATTTTTCCTGAATCGCTGTATCCTGAAGATTTCAATGATGAATTAGATATAAAAGATTTTGGCTCTACCTATAGTGTATATCATAAGCTTGGATATCTGATCAATGCTCCTAAATTGAGAAAACTAATCCTTAAAGGATTGAAAGTCCCTCCAGAACAATGTTATTTCTCCTTATTACTGAAACCTTTAAGTATGTTGACTTATTTGGATTTGAGTGATTGCTGTTTTCTTGGAAATATGGCTTATTTGAACAGTTTGAAGAGTCTTACTTCTTTAATTTTGCATGATGTCCCCAAACTTCATGAATCTTGGTCAGCATTATGTAGTCTAACCACTTTAAGGTAAGCGTTTTCTGGGGAGGAGGGAACGATTCCACAATTTTGCATTTTAGACATTTAGATATTTCTCAAAGCAAAGAGCCTCAGGGTAATTACAGAAATCCAAATAAGGTTTTGGATACCCTGGTTAGAAATCTTGTTTCTCTGCAGTCTCTAGACATATCTGGCACCAATCTGGCAGGCACAGGCATTGCTGAGAGTGAATTCACAAATAAAAATGGTCGTTCAGTGGAACAGACTGATATTCCTGGACTGAAAAGTCGTATTTCAAATCCATTGGATTTTTTGGGTTTATACCGAACAGCATATGATGCATGTCTTCGGCATCATATACCTGCCAAGAAGGTAATTTCAAAATTTTCGAGTTTGTTTATTCAGTGGGAATAGATTACTGGAGATGGAAGTGAAGAGCAAATTCTAAATGCAGCTGAAGCGTATCTGGACCGCCCACGTGTTATACAAGGGGTTCTCAATGATCTCTTCCACATATTTCGTTATGAAACATGCCATAACAATTGCAGAGCAATGCATGTGGTTATTCAGGGCATGAGAAGACATCTGCATGATAAAGATATCCAAATTGCCGGAAGGTAGTGCTTATTAATTCAATAGAGCATACAGTGTTTTTAGTGCTTCCCTGTTTTATATTGTGAAAGGAGAGGATAAACACAGCATAAATACGAAGTTGCGCCAATTAATATTACGCACCCTGCTTGATGGTATGATGGAGCATTGGAATGATACAACAATGATACGAAACGGCTGTCTCACTCTTTGTCACTTTTCCATACCACAAGATGTAGTAAGTACTTCTCATGTTGTTGTAAAAGTGCCTAATGATTCTTTCCAAGCTTTTTGATTATGAAAGATTGGTGCGAATTTTGCTCCATATTGTTCAGGAAAAAGATCAGGAAGAATTTGTTCAAAGAGTGGGTATTTACCTTCTGAATTCTTTGGCTTGCCAGGTAGAAGGATACCAGAAACGATTAGTTGGCGATTTGGGAGCTATCTCTGTAAGCTATCTCTGTGCATGTTTCATGTCGTATTCATGCATATATTTTTAGACAATGTTAGATCTTATAAAAGATCGCTTAAGTAAGCATTTGTGTGATGAAGTGTTGGAAATTTCCTGGTCCACCATGTGGAATGTAACAGATGAAACTCCAGTCAATTGTTGGCGCTTCCTTCAAGGAGGTGGAATGCATTTGTTTTTGCAGTGTTTGACGGCAAGTAGAAATCAGCGATTCCAGTAGTCATGAATTTTTTTAGAAGTTCCCTGGTAAAGATGACTTGCTACGCAATATGATGGGATTGATGGGAAATGTGGCAGAGGTTCCTAAACTTAGGGAATATCTCATGACTACTGAGTTTGTCCGTGTTTTCATGGATTTACTAGATAGTACCAGTGATGGCATTGAAGTATGCATGATTTTATAGCTCTTCATTATCTTGGCATTATGCAGGTGAGCTATAATGCTGCAGGAGCACTGTCTCATCTGATGTCTGATGGAGAGTCTCAGTGGAAAATCACCAGTCCTTCACGGAACCAGGTATTGGCACGAATGACTCAAGCTATTGATCGGTGGGATCTGAAGAAAAGTAGAAATATTAATTACAGGTTAGTAACACTTATTTTGCAGAGGCATTACTAGTTTTTTGCAGATCATTTGAACCCATATTTCGTTTAGTGCAATGTAATAATACTCCAGAAGCTCAGTATTGGGCCACATGGGCATTGGCCAACTTAACAACAGTCTATCGTAAGTATTGCTTTCCTCAAACAAACAAAAGAAAACAAAACTGGTGAATAGCTGATAAGTATTGTCAACTCGTTCGAGAAGAAAAAGGAATTGCATTACTGGAAAAGATATTGAAGGAAACCAACCATAGTCATCCAATTTATGCCCAAATTCAGCGCTTATCAGAAATTGTTTTGGAAAACTGCCGTGAAAACAGTTCTACACATCCAGACTGATGTGATTGTAAAATTCCCATTCATACAGAGTTTTCTAAATAAAGTAATAAGTAAATAAATTTGAGTTATTTTTAATCCTCAGTTTGAATCAGCCCATGATCGAATTTTTTTTTTTTTTTTCTAATGTGTTCGCTGGTTTCGGATTTCAATTTACTGTGGTTTCACCAGAATCTTCATTAGAGGGGAGTAACATGTATTTGCATAATGAAAAATTAGAATTCAAATTCCTGCTAGATTTGTTTTAGAATCCAAGTCTTATGGGAGGCAATTTATCAGGAAACCTCGATCCGTTGGTTGCCTATTCGGGATGAGATACACTTGTTCGGGGAATACGTTTGCAGAGCTTGAACGGATGTTTTCCAGCCAGAAACCCAATGCACATTTGTGTTGGTCCCTGTGGAGCGGTCAGGAAACGAAACAAATGTCTGTCTTCGGCTCGCGCCACTACAGAATGGTAATCGCCGTGTGTCCTCCAATTCCTGCAATTTATTTTTGGCTGGCGGCTTCTTCGAAAAGCTTTAATCTTTGAATTCGGAAAAAATGCAATGCACCTCGATTATGCAGGAGAAACCGAACGGAGAAGCATACGTACACTGCTGCACTTGTTCGTGATCATGCATGTACGGAAAGCGTCAACCTAAACAAAGTCAACCCACGCTCGAGTAAAGAAGCCGTGGCAGACACACGCATTTCTAAATACCACGCATGAAGGTAATTCGGGTTCTGTATCCTCATTCGGAGTGTTTTTACATTAGGAAGGGAAAAGGGTGCAAAAAACCTGCATCACTTCGAAGATTCGACATTTTTAATTGATGCACGCAAGTTCTCTGCGGGAAAAATTCGCATCCGTTGGTTTTCAACATCTCGTAATATAATATTTTAGCCACAGCGGATGTTAAGTGTGCTAATCGTAATTTCTTTTCCCCACTTTTTCTTCTGACTGTCTGAATAAAAAAAAAATGTCCTTCCATGTTGTGTTCTTACGGTTCTCTCTATCGCTCTTCCTTAGTTATCTTCTCCCTGATTTTCATGGTTACAAAGCTCTTTCAGTGGAAACTCTGCTGTAAATGATTTTGTTCTGAGCTGAGAGTTGCTTTCGTGTTCTTTTCAAGGAGGTTTCGGATTGCAGTTCGTCGTGAAGTCCTCCTCAGCATGCTTCGTGGTTATTTTCCTACATGCCACACACTTTGATACTGCAAAGCAAAGTGTAGTATCCTATAGCCTGTATATTCTATTCTTGGTTTGCATCCCTCGAATCTTGGCAAATAACACTGGGGAACAAAGCGTCCACCATTCCATCTTTTCTCCACATCTGGCTGGTTGGAACACTTCATCTAAGCTGCTTTCATGTGTTCGTGTTGCAAACATCCAAATTTATCTCCAAGTTATGCTCTTACTGTTATTTGCGTTTAAAGGTCTTCGAAGATGTTTTTCCATTGTCGTATGGCAAACACTTTTTGTACAACATGGTAAAAAGCAAACACTGTACTCTGTTAGCTGCAGTTTGCTTACTTCGAAACTAAAATGTTCCATGTTTTCCTTGACTTATTTTGTTGCCATGGATTGTACATCCATGAAGTCACTTTCTAAAGCCCTTTCGCATAAGGGATTTTGTGGATGCACTTTTAAATTGATCACGCGATGGTCGCGAATTTCCCGGGAACTTCAGAGCTACCAATTCCATTCCCTTAATTTCAACTTTGCGTCCACTTTCTGAAAGCATCCACATCAGCTTCTGTATCTTATTTATGTCAGTCGACAGTGGAGGTTGTTCGCCTTGGTTTTTAAGCACAAGCATCTTTCAAAGACAAATGCCTTCCTCGGAGGTTTGCCTGTTGTTTTGAATGCCTCTGAGGACTCGCTTTTGAAGGGTGCCCGGTGTCTGCGATCAAGGAACTGGCCCACTTTCTCAAATAATACTCAATTCTCCCATTGCCTCTTACAGCGTATCTACCGTGTTCCAATTCTGGATGTTTCGGTAGTCTCCCCCCTTGCTACGGTCCTTCGTACATATCTACTTTTCATTTTGGTTCCTCAAGGATCTATCCAATTTGGTACTTTTCCCTCTGAAAGTTGATCATCGTTACAGCAGATGCGTTTGAGGCAGAAGGTATTGAAAAAGAGGGAAAAATAATGTAAACGAGGCTACCATTGTGTGTTCTTGTTTATTGTACCCCAGTCTGAATGGCTTGCCATAATACTCTACAGCAAAATCACGTAAAGGTATTTAATCATTTCCATTGATTTCCTTCTGTTTGGGTCTAGTATGAACACACTTCCTCGTGAAAAAAAAGTAAAAACTGAGTAGGAAGTCATGTTGATCGTTCTGAATCATAGGAGCCGTGCTCAGAAATGCTAACGAACCTGTAAGACATGCTAGTGTGCCAAATCGCTGATGAGATGCACAATTTGCAAAGCAGACTCTGCCCAGAACCGTCTCAATACAACTCGGACTGTAAAAGTTTCGATGAAACACAAAATCGTGTAACGTTGTCTCTTTTTAATTATGGCGTAAATAAACATCTTTTTGTCTGATGTTCGTGGTGCCCCTCATCAGGATAGATGGCTGGCTGGATTGGCGAAACAAATGAGCAGTGCGGAACCCATCTCAAAGGTACTTACCGCTGTGTATCCGAATCGAAATCAGCCTTAGGAGTCAGAAAGCAGCGATAATCAAAAGAAACTATTTTGTCTATTTGCATGTTTTGATGGAATAGAAGAAAACTTACTGAGCATTGTGTGGGTGTGGGGATGTTTTCCTGTCTTACGAAGGCGCGTGAATTTCAGGAATGGAAATCTTGCATAAAATCCGATCATCGTCCTCTTTCTCCGGAAAAGTCCTATTCTTTTCCGTCCAAATTTCCATCATTCCATCCTTATTCCAAAGTCTTGCGAGTGAACGATGAAATGCAAACAACTTCGATTTGATTTTCGAGAGTGATCGTGCAGGAATGATCATGGCATTTCTACTTTTTCTGATGGAACTCATAATTCAAAAGTATTCTTAAAAAATAACTTTTACCTTCTTAGATGCGTGTGATTTATAGGTAAGGCTTCCTTTTAAGTTCATCCTTTTGGTTTAGGAAGAATTTTCACGAGACAGCAAATTTTAGGAAGATGATTTTTTTTTTTTTTTTTTTCTCCCTAAATGGCATAAGAGGATTCCGGTGGAAGGAAAATGCGTTTGTCGCATGGAGAAAGCAAGCTGATCTCTAACAGGCACACAAATTATTTTGGTGTATCATTAAAATCCATACTTATGTCATTGTTCATCATAGGAAGAGCTCTTCGTGATTACATCTGAGGAGGCATCATTCCTCCTAGATTCACCTTCCTTTCGAGCAAAAGCACTATGCAAGCACTAGACTTAATCCAGTTTCTGGAAACAGTAGGAATTCGGAGTTTACCTTTAAGTCTTCCACAGATTTATCTGCGGCCGTCGCCGCTCCGGAAGATCTGTGATCCGGGGATGATAATTGTGAATTTGGAGCGAGATTCTCTCCGTGTGTGTTCTTCTTTCTTCCTTATTGCCAGGGTTGGAATGATTTCTTTCATACTCCACGTGCTGTGTTTTTCGGCGGGAGGACACGCAATCATCATGCATGGTTTTTTCTCGATTTTTATTTAAAGTTACGAATAAAACACAGCACGTGGATAAAATGCATTTTCAACCGAATGCTGCCACGCAAACGCCGAAACATAGGTTCACATCGATATAGTGAGTCACATAGTCACATACGTACAGATTTGTTTCAAACACTTCAAGAGAACACCAGGCCGATATAAAACGAGAGCAAGTGCATTTGCAGGGTATTTTCATCCAAGCCCATCAGTGAAGATAACTGCTGTGATGCTCATCTAATACCGATACTGAGATCGAGAAACTGAAAAGCAGGATGGAGACCAAAGGTCCTTCCAGAAGTTTGTAGAAAGCACAGTCCGTGGATGCAAACAGGAAACTCAATCAAATGTCTGGAACATGTAGTCTATAGATATCGTAAAAAGTTGAGAATTTGGAAAGCTGTTATGCCACAGCAGCCATCTAAATATGCTATGGATATTTACCCCGTTTATCGTAAATATAGGCATCACTACGCCGATCTACAGGCGAGTGGGATTCTTTATTCATCTGATTCAGTGGAATAACACCAAGGCAGCCAGAGAACGTAAGAGCTCATGCTCAACGAAACAGGAGTACAATTTTTTCTTTTTTTCCACATTCGAATATTCTTTTGCACGAACCGATTCAAATCGTCAGCAGGTTTAAAACCAACGTTTTGCACAAATACGAGTTGCTGCCCTGATCCCCGAATCACTCAGCAAGGACAATCAAAATGGTCAAAAACAAATCCGTCCAGCACTGCTATCCAAAAACCCATACAACGGTTCCATTAGCTCCATACATATTTTGTAGGTGGAGCGAGCTATTAAAGCCAACTTTAATTTAAGTGGCTGACTTTCTGTTTTTATTTCAGTGATTTGTTTGTTCACAATTTATGAGTCAAATTTAATTTTTGCCTTGAATATTCCATTCGTGGCTACATTCTATACGAGCATCATCAGGCATTTCTTCCGAAGGATTTACACTGTCTTGGAATTGTCTTAGAAGACATTTTGATTTTCAAAGAATTTCTTTAGGCCATATTATTTGCTTGTGTCCGTTTCCCACATTACTGGGTGCATTGAGCTTTGGCGAAGGAATCCAGTATGTGTTTGAAATTAAAGAGGTGAGCAGACTGCAGGTGGAATTCCAAGCTGATGAATTTCGTGAAGGACATATGGCAATCACCTCACACTGCTGCTTTCGCATCCAACAGTCCAACTAATTTTCGAAGGATGCTATTTGTAAAATGCAGCTTAAAAGAGCTTTAGGAACACAGAATATATGCATCAATTTGTTCTTCAGTGGTCTTATCAGCTGAGAGGGTAAAGGTAAGATGCAGCCGAATGGGTTGAAAACCAGAGCCATGTAAAAGAGTAAAAAGGAAAACATAGGAAGAGAAGAGCATGATTGTAGAATAACTACCACGGAACGCTGATGCAGGACTCAAACTAACAGCCTACTCTGTTCGGTTGTCAAGAATCAGGGGAGGGCTGCCCAGAGACCGACGCTCAGATGTAGAATCTCGTGCCATTTCATGTGGTATCCTAGATCCGCGTGTCGCATCGCTTGCTTTCCAAGCCTTCAGATCGGAACCCTTGGGGCATCCCGTTTCCAGCATCCCCGCATTTCCCGAATTTATCCACCTCGTTCGCAGTCAATTCTAAATCATGAATTTGGATTTGGACCCATGGGAACGAGTCACATCAGAGGACAAGAGTCCGTTTCCTTGAGCGAGCTGCAAAGAGAATTAAGGAGCACCTCACTGCACATCTCATCGGCATGACAGTTGTGGAGTTTAATCGGCATGGCATATGGTTTGTTGCCTTATTCGACAGCACCTTCAGGGCTCCGGGAGGTGAGACGGGTTTCATGAAGGGAATTTCACTCACGAGACACTGAGAGGGAAGTTCAACAGCCAATAAACTCGTTTCCTTGTTGTTAACCACCGCAAAGTTTGTATTCTGAATCAACCACGTGAACAGTCGATCAAGCTCTTTGCTTGCTCCAGCGTCCAGAGTCCTTTCCACCATCTCTCTCATCGTGCATGCTTCCGAAGGTTTTCCAGCCTTTTTTGCAGTCCCCTTGCTATCTTCCCTTCATTTGGTTGCCTTCGAAACTGGGAATCTTCAGCCGATTATATTCATAATTCTTGCGCATCCTTACCAACCCTTCCGCTACCCCTTCCTGTCCTTGATTTAAGATTACGGAGGTAGGCAGGATCTTGGAGGATAGTTTTTTCATAGCAAACTCGAAGAGCTAGCCTAGGAAGCCTGTCGGAGGCGGATTCTTCGATGGCATTCAAAGAAAGAAAGGCAACAGAAAGCAGCCAAAATAATGGATTCACGTCTCACGAATACCCTCACGTTCCAGTATGGACAAGTTGGCGACAGCTTCAGTGTCACATGAATTCAAAATGAAGACTGTGCTGCAATAAGAAGAATTGGTGCGGAGATCAGACATGTACCGTGGATGCGTGCGGTGCTGAAGAACGAGGTGCTGAAGCAGAAGGATGAGCTTGCATATTACCTGTGTATTATTCACTGAAATTATGAGGAGCATATGATACTCTATTCTAGGTATGTGCGAGAGAGTCGAGGCTTCCAAGCTTGTTTCACAGCAGAAGTGCAGGTCAGAACCAGTTTTATAAGTACAGAATTCCAGTGTTACCAAGAAGACTTCGAAAAAGTTTACTCGAACAGAACCGTGAATAACCTTGCAACTATTATTCTATCTATTGATCTGCGGTTGTAATAAGATACGGTATGACGGATAACAGAAAAAGAGCGTTCTTAGACAGCCACTAAAGAGATTAAGTGCGGCACATGACCAGGAAGAAATGCATCAAACATCTCGCTATTTCCAACATTACGTCTGATGGTAACGTAACTCCTTCAGGAGTCATCATGCGTAATGTCAACTGCCAGTTGTAATGAATGATTTTCTGGGTCATTATCAAGAATGAATTTAACTATAATAGCGGTATTAACAAGATTTATTTTACTTGAATCAGGGAGATGACTAACAAAAACATTGTATGCCCTACTCTGTTGAAAGCTCATGGCTCAAGGAAAAGAGCGTTCTGCAGGAGCTAGTTCAACATCCGAGGGAATATTTTGTCCTCAAACTCGAAGGAGCACTCATAGCTACGACTGAATTTGAATAGGATGGGCTGGACATCTTTGGAAGAAACGTAGGAAACTCCATCTAGTGTGGCTAGGTGAAATGACCTTAGGCAATGCCACAAGAAGACAAACACTCGAGAGAACATTCAGCTCATCCAGCAGACGTAGAGAAAGAATAGTCCTCAGTGATATGAAGCAATCGACAGGCAACTACTCTGCCTTCGTGTTTTTGGGAACTGGGACTCATTTGGCCGTGGACAAGCTTTTGGATGGGAACAAGTTTCTGCTATGCAAACCGCAAAAATGCAAACTTGACTGCAAACTTTCGGGAGAATGGGAATCGGATTTACGAACACTACAAGTTCCCAGAGCCAACCGTTCGACATTTACGGTGTTCTCTACTTGTAGGGAATTCGGGCGAATTAGCAAACAACTGCTTGATCTAGAAATAGGAATAGATAGAGAAATGTTCGGACACTGCATAAATAAAGAAACCGAAGAACATGCTGAGTCTCAAAGCAAATGATTTAGAATTGGTTACTGGGATAGCTAGTTCAAATGCATCTTCTAAGAGAAAACTCCGAACGTGGACCAGCAAAAAATACGAAAAAACAACAACAACAACAGACACCTATTGAAAAGACATATTCTATGGAATTGGAAACAACTTCCAAACATTTCCGTGATGCCTCTATTATGTGTCCATGATATAAATACACATATACATAAAAAATTAGAATACGGAAAGAGCAGCCGAGAGACTTCATCTAATTCCATCACTTTTGGAGATTCTTAGAGATTTCGTGTAAAGGCCGTATGGAATCGGTCATCCTGCAAGCTCTTACAGAGCGCCAGCACGCTTGGAAAAGTGTGCTGACCTAACCACTACAGGTCGAGTCTGAGCTTTTCGTATGCTAATAAGTCAGTAGCCACCTGAGATCGGTGGAACGAACGGAATGTCCCTCCACCTTTCGTGGCTCTTTGAGGATCTGTTGAATTTGATTTTGCAAACCGACCAGAGAGTCAGAATTCCTGTCTACTGACATAATAAGGTGCTGTTAGCAGCAACTGCTTGTGTCTAGTTCCGTTCGCTAGAGGATTTCACGACTGAATTTCAGCATGGAGTGGGAGAGAGGCAGAGAGCGAATTTTATGATTCTTGAAAAAAATTTTGCAGAGAAACAAATTTGCGATTCTTGGCTTCAAAGACTGTCGAATGAAAAAGAGTGAAGAGGTAAATATACAGATTTAAATATAGTTGTAAACATGCGAGAGGAGTTTTTTTTTTAAAGTTCATAGCAGTTCTCATCCAAGTCTCCCTCTGGACGAATTCTGTGCTATTGGAAGAAACATCTGTAATTTTCGTAGTGCCTTAGCGAGGATCTGAGTAGATCTCGCCTTAGCCAAGATCGCCTCGAAGTGGTTAGCTGCAGCTGCTGTAAGCAACAAGAATTCTCATCTCCAGAGGATTTCTTCCTATATGCTTGCATCATTTTTGAAGATTCAACTCCAGTGGAATCTGGTAGCGTTTACAGTATCTCCTGATCGGCTGCTCGGTGTTTCGTTTAGGAATTTCAATGTTGCTAAGAAACCCGGAGATCATAATGTCCTCAGGGATTCTGTTACTGCGTGAGCAGTGCAAATACACTGTTTCAGGATGTCCAGGTGTGTCTGCCTTATCCAGTTGGTAGTTGGGTTTCCAATCTTTAAGTTTCCAAGATCCAAGGTGGATCTCGTTAAACCTAAAGGAGTTTTGTGTTCTGTGTAGCTTTGTTAATTCTGCAGACCATCCAGACTTGCCATTCTATGTTCTTTGGTCTCAATCTCCCTATAGTGACTCCAAAATCAGCTGTTTTCAATGTTTGCTTGCATCCACTCTCGACAGCTACCTTGCGTTGTAAATTCACCACACCTATTCTTCAGCTTTCAAGCAGTCTTCTGGTGTTTTTGCTGAAGTGTTATTGATTCTCTCCTTAGCTGTCTAGCCTGCAGCTTTAAGTTCCTGGTCATAGGAATGCTTATAGTATGCCCTCTGGACAGCCACACGCTTCACTCTCCGTGTGTGTTGCCGATGGTCCCTGCCAACGACCATCAGCTGCAAATACAGCTTTGTTTCACAGCACGTTGAACTGAAAAGTCAAATTTCGTTTCGTTTCACCTCTGCACGCCTTCACTTGGTCGATGGAAAACCCATGAGAGATAAAATTAACAATCTTATAAATTTATGAGGCGAGATGATTCAAAAGGATTTTATTGCTCCTAGTGCTCTCGATCTCTTCGATTTAACATATGGAGAGCTTTTGCACTACTGAAGGAATGGTTGATTGGTTTAAGTGGTAAGGCTTTTTTTTTTTTCCTCACACGAATGTCTCGAAGGCAATCAGCTAGGAAAATCTGGTTGCTGTGAATAAAACGTGCAAATAAATGGCGAGTCCTGAAGCACAGGAAGTACCTTAAGATAGATTTCGAATCGAAGACAAGAAGCCAGCTCTTTCCGAAATGCTATGGAGAGCACGAACCAAGTGGAAGAATGCAAGAGATTCTTCGGAGACGGCGGAAGATTAAAAAACCTGCACAGACTTTTGAGGTTCCGAAGAATGTTCAGTGGTGTACATGAGTTCTTCACAACACTTGATCTTCCGGTCGCAGTACTTGGGAAGTCCTTTGCTGAGATTCTGCCTCTGAGCGTTCTCAGAAAACGAAACATTAGGAAATCTAGAACTAGATTCTATGAGGGCGATTCAAGTAAGGAATGCTTGAGACCATCATCAGAAAAGCAAGGGAATCATTGCTAGCATCAGGGTAGTCGGGCAGGTTCTTAGGGGCATCGGGTTGGGATGGGATATACTCGAAATCCAGTGCAATTGCACGGAAGAATAGAAACATATCTATCCACAAGGCCCGCTTCGGAGGCTTTGTGGTTAAGGCTTCCGCGCGTGGCACCACGCGTTGCGGGTTCGAATATTCGGCAGAAACTGACGCCACTGCGGCGTCGGGTGCCGAGTTCCTCCTGCAATGTCGCGGGTTGGCCTAATCATTCGGGCGTGGCACCTGCGGTGGATAAAGCCGGAGGCCCCCGATGAAGGCCGGAACAATGGGAAATTGACCTTCGGGTCTTCCCAGGAATAAAGGAGTGGAGAGTTCCCCCTCCGGTCGTGCAACGGAGAGCGGACCCCCCTCATCGGGGGACCCCTCCGGTTTCAAGATGGAGCAGGAGCCCTCACGGGCACCTCTCCAGTTGTTCAAAGGAGCAGACCCCCCTGTTGCGGGGGAGACCCTCCAAGTCGCCGCCTCTCCAGAAGAGTGCAAGGAAGCAAGCGAGAGCGATCCCTCTGTGGGAAGCTGCAGCGCTCCTTCTGAATTTCGGAAGCGTCCCTTCGGGGTTTTCTTCAGAGGAGTGAACAGGAGCGGTTCCCTTGCGGGTTCCCTCCGGAGAAGAAATTCCTGCTAGCGGATCTTTTCCGGGTTCCCTTCAGAGAAGTTGAAATGGAGAGGACAGCCCCTCCCCATTAAGGGGGGGGTTCCCTCCGGAGAGAATGAGGAAGGAGATTCCCTTCGGGGTTCCCCTTCGGAGACTTTAAAAAAAAAAAAAAAAAAAAAACGTATCTATGAGGGACTGTTTCATCGATTTTCAGCGATTCAGCGATTCTCATGCAAGGAGATTTCGCCCTGCAGAAGCATACAGCATCAGTGAGGATTGCATCTTGAACATTTGGAAAATGGGCTCTGTTGCCTAACTGCCCGATGATACATTCAGAGATGCTTATGGCCAACTTTAGCTGTTTCTCCATCTGTAAACAAATCTCCTGTTGGACGTTGGAAGTCCTAGAACGAAGTGGAACAGAGCAAACTGTCGGGCAGCTGCCTACGCAGTTGCCTCTAGCATCTGCGTAGGCAGGTGGTGAACAGGAGTGCGTAGGGCGTGTTCATCAAGTAGGAGTAGTGTTTGTGGTGGTATTCTGGGAAGTTTTCTACCTGGAGGGATGTAGTAACCAAATTAACATTGTCTGTAGAAAATCTGTCATCAGCTTTTATTTGGTGCACGATTATCCTCGAGAACGGGAGGCACTTCCTTAAGAAAAGGAAGTCCAGACCGAGTTGCGACAAGCTGACCAAGTTTACCAAAGCCTCTTTTGAGAATTTTCAAGATTGAATTTTCCACACAAAGCTTTATAATCCTTTGTCAGGGATCAGTGTTGAGTTTTTTTTTATTAACAGAAACGTGGAGTCTCTGGTTTGTTCTCTGGTCTGCTGCTCATTAACACATCATCTTCCCCTAGTTGGCTAGTCACTGCAAAGCCAACCATTTTTCCTACCTAAAGGTGTGTTTATCACGGCAAGATCCGATCCAGCATTCCCTGACTCACAAAGCATTTCACTTGGGGGGGAAGGGGGAGAGGGATTTTCTTTTTTTTTTTAGTCGATTACCAGGACGACGGAAGAACTTGTGAAAAGCTTATCTTGCGGGATAGGCTAGCAGCAGCAAGGCGGCTCATTTCTACGCTTCGAAAAGAGAGACTAGCAGGATTTTCAACTGCTCCTCCGACAATTTCCGATGGTTGTTTCTCAGCTCGCACGTGAGCTTTCTGTTCTTTGTCTTCAGATAAGAATGGTTCATGGAGACTCTCTGGAATGCAGCGGAACGCCACAAGCGAAGTCAGCATTCGTAGAGATGGTGCATGCCCTCGGTCAAGTCTATTTCCACGGTCGCGAAATCAAAGGTGGCACCAAGGACTTCGTATTTTCCAACAAGAACGGATTCCTTTGCGCCATCCAATCCTGAAGGAAATCGTGCGACCGTGTCCGACCGGGAGTTACTTGAGCTCACGCTGCCTTCTTTGCCATTTCGGCAGCCAACTTGTCTTCTTGAAGTTTCTTATTTTCTTGGGAAACGTCAAGAGGGAGGGAAGGACAACATCGAATCTGGTGCCGACAGCCGTGTGAAGGAAGAAGAGACTTCACGAAAGACACCAAATCGAGACGCGCGCGACGGTTGGGACGACACGCATTCACGGAGATGGTTCGTGGAATCCACGCATGGAATCGAGGATGCTCGAAATGGATATCGGTGGTTGGAATCGAGCGGAAGGCAAACATCCACATCCACAGAATGTGGCTTCATCAGTCTTTCTTCATTCGGTTACTGAGTCCCGGTTTTCCGGTCCTCAAAGCCGGTCTTCCGAGTCTTTCAACTCGTGTCAATTTGGCTGCTGTACCTTCGAATTAGAATAGGTGTTAGGATGGGAATAATCACAGGGGATGCGGCGAGTCTTCCTTGTATTTCCTCAAAGGCTTTCGATGCGATTGCGCACCTGCGGGATTCAATTCTGCCAGCAGCGCGCAGTGGGCTGGGAAGGATTCGGTGCAGATAATGTGTGTATGTGTTCTTACTGCATAAAACTATTCTGCACATGCAGACTACTCCATCTGACTGCACGTTCCAGATCTTGGACAGTCCACATTCGGCACTTCGTCCACTTGCGCCGACTAGGAAAGCTCAGGCTAAGTGGCTCTTTATCCCAGGGAAAAGCCGTGGGTTGCAGGTGCTGCCAGTTGAACCAGCTTGTGAGGAATAGAAGAAGGAAATAATGAAATCTACCAGGATGATGGCATTCGCTTTATATAACGAATACATTTCTACCAGCATGTGCCCAAGTGTGCAGAGTTTCCAGCAAAGTTTCGCACAAGATTTATGTGCAGATTTAAATGAACTCTGAGGATGATTCAATTTGGATCATGCCTCGCTGTTCGAGAGAAGCTGAGCTTGTGATCATGTAGATGAACGCCTCCAGCACTCTGAAGGATGGATATTTTCGAATAACATTTCAATTTGTTGCAAATGTGAGTGTACTAATGATTACGAGGGATGCTTAACAAAAGTATTTTTTCCTCGAAATGTCCACTTTCATATCCACCGATTGGGATGATGTGGGGAGGATGTGTGAACTTTGCAGAAGAATTCTGGGTTCTTTGATCAAGAAAGGATGCGTCGCGATAATTCGTCGAAGAGACCTGCAATCTTTTGCAGATGTTCGTGAGTTGTTCCTCGAGCTTAATTCTCTCTAACCAACCATGTTTTCCCTTCTTTCAGATAGAAAATCGACGCCTCCACAGTAATTGACGCCGTCTCAGATATGAGGGAGCTGAGAACAATAATTTCCCTTAAAGTCTTCCATGTTTGCTTATGGAAGAGCCATATCATTTGGAAACTGCTGCAAAACATTCAGATTAGAATAGTGAATCTAGAATGGGGTGCGTGTTGGCTGCTATTCAGCAAGAAGCTCGCACCCTCCCAAGCTGACTCTTTCTTTCTTCGAGACGAAGAAATTTTTCTGCAGCAAGGAGAGAATAGGATACGTCAATTCCGCTTTTCCCAACAGGTAAATTTTAACCAGATCTCGTTTTAGCACTGGATTATTAGAAATGAAGGGTGAAGAATTGGGGCAGAAGTTTCCAACTAGTTTCCATTCCTTCCTCAGCTTCCTCTTTCTATTACAAATCTTCGGATATGGCTAAACAGCAGGAGCCTTCAGTCATGTCAGCGAGCTTGGTGCATGGCCTTCGCAATTTCGGGATGTTCGCTTCATTCTATTCCGATTTTCACTGAATGACCCACACTTCTTTTTATAAGCTCTTCTTATAATTTCATTTTTCCTTCAGATGATTCTTCCTTGAGACGAAATTTTCGTCCTTTCGTGAATAGGCAACATGCCCAAGAAGCTCAAGAGTTCAAGTTCCGAGAGCTCAGTATTCTACTGAATACTATTACGGAGGATTCGTTCCTCCGTTCTGTATCAGCGCACTCTAAGTTCCAGCCACCTCGAGTGGAAGAGCGTTTTCCTCGATTTTATGGGGAATGATTCTTGCAAGATTTTCCCACGATAATCTCACACGCGACTGTCTTTGTTTCTGAAATATCTTTTAGTTCTTGATTTTTCTAATTCCAGTGCTCGAGAAGTATCTTTTTTTTCTTTTTCCTTTGTAACTAGGAAACGGTTTATACTCTGTTGGACCGATTCGTTCAGACCAACTGATAAAGATCCTCCGTGATGTATCAAGTCATTTCCTTTATGTTCAATGTTTTGGGATGTTATACATGTGCTTTCTTTTCACCAAGGGATCGTTGCTATTTTGGTCTCGCTGTCGAATTTGATCTCGTAGAACCACATCTTTTCCTTTTCATCTCAGAGTGGACAGTACTAAAATCCTACTGTAAACGTTCTACAGCTTGTAAATGAATATTCAAGCAAAAGGGCTCGAGGCGCTTGATAATCGTGAAAAACTCTCTTGAGGTTTTTCATTTTAAAACCCGAAACTCCTTTTCTTTTTTTTTTTTTTTAAAAAAAATTGGAACTTGATTCTAAAAAGTCTCTTATAGCTAGGGGAAGCCTTCCTTTTAGAAATCTAATGACCACGGAAGACTAGTCTTCGAGGCCGATACAGAACTTTGATTTTTTGTGTGTCCTCTGTGCACATGTATTCCTCAATTTCTAGAGCCTTGAACATTCAATCACTACTTACTGTATGACTAGTGAACGAAATCATCGGATGTTATTCGTGACTTTTTAGCAGGCTGAAAACGTTTCGGAGGTATTTATGCCACGAACTGCTTGTCTTGAGGCGAACACTCACACTCTCTTTGATCTTTTTCATACGATTTCTATGTTGGGAAATCCTGATAATTTCAAAAGCAGGTTACCCTGGAAACGCCTAATGTATCGAAGACTTCAGCATGTTCCTGAGAAGGAGAGATGAGCTTCGGAGACGTGCTGTGTACCAAAACACAAGCCAAAATTGTCAAAAATGCCATCAACAGTGACACATGTGGTAACATCTCTGGATAAAAGTGAATTGATTCCTTGCTTCTTGGGACCAAGCCGCCTCAGTTAGCTCCTTTTATGCTTGAAGCAGTTCCAGAACAACAATTATTTCTCCTCTCAAGTATCTATTTGGAAACGGAGCTACTTTTCCTTCTAGGATTCTTGTCTTTACCCTAACCCAATAGGATAACTTCTTTATTGGGCAGCACATGGTTGCACCATTATCTTGGTGTTCCTTCAAGGTTCTCCTAAATCAGTCATTCTTGATGTCGCTGCCGTAGATTCTTTGGTTTCTCTTCTCGACTGCTGCATTTGGCGATGCATCTTTCCAGCTCTGATTCTCAGCTTCTTTGGTATCCAACAGTCAAAACAGGCGCCTTGTTCTTGAATCTGATCTCATTATGTTATTCGCCAAGGTTTGCTTTAGATTTCCTCCTTCGTTTGCTTCATTCCGTCTTCCTTTTGAATTCATGGTTTGGCTATGCTCTCCGTGATGATATGTACATACCTTTCTGAATCCATACTGGAAGTTTACAAGGCTTACAGACCAGGCTTTCTCTATTCCATTGGGATTTAAGCAGGCTATTCGCTTGCACTGTTAGATTTGCAAGCATGATAATGAAATCCCAGCTCATAACACGGTAAACGCATACATCATCCGTAGGTCCGTTGTCGGGGGGTGTAGTACAGAAACGCTGCACAGGACAGCGTTGTGCCCTGGTAATACGTTTCCCTGGACAGCCTTATCAATGTATGCTGTCCTTTTTTGGGAAGAGGGTTTCTTCAAGCCGACAAGCTCGGCAATGAAGATGAAGAATAAGCATGGGGCGCCCTATGGCAGCCTCCAGCATTCAGCAAAGAAGAGATGCACACTGAACCAGCCACTCATTGGAAATTCCCAAAGGGGGTCCTTTACCTTCCCATCACGAACCTATCCGAGGAAATGCTAGAAATGCCGAAGAGCCTCTATGCCTCTAGAAATGCCTCTATCGTCTCTGCAGGCTAAGCATGCAAGCAGTCTCCACTCCACCATCCACATCGCTGCCGACTGAGGTGGCAACCTATCTTTATCTAACTTTCCATGTGATAGAAAAGGGCTCTGATTTCTTCATCTCAAAGGATGTCAGACACTCAGAGGTTTTGCTGCTAGAAAAGTCACGATTTTGTGACTGGCTGATGGTGCCTTGTCCAGAAGAACATATTACACAAATTCGTGGCATAGCACGATGATTCTGTTTCTTCTTCTTTGTTACCGTGCCCTCCTGTCTGCACAAACAGTCATTCTCAAGATCACAATGAATAAATTCGCCCTAATCTAGTAAGTATCTAAAAAAAAAGAAGTAAATATAACAACACGTGATAGGATGTTGCAACGATGTTTTTACCTCGACGATTTGCGTCGACCGATTTGCGGCTCCAAGTTGCCCCTTTACTCCCTATTCTATATGCTATCCTCCTTTTCGTCTAGGTGATCTTCTGAGGTCACTGGTATTAATTTATAACGAAAAAGGGTCAACCTTCTTTGACGACAGAACAGAAATGAAGTCAACAATTCTAAGCGAATTAGCCCAAATAAAACCAACAGCTCTAATTTGATTAATTGACGCATTCATGGTCGCAGTTTCAGGTCAGTAAAAACGGAAAGATTGCCGCTAATGAAATATTGTTAAGAATTGGCTGATTACAAGAAAATCACGCCTGCTGCACGCATTCTGGATACACGCGATTTTCCAAATAGGAAAACACCATTCTTAATACTACCTTTCAGTGCATCCACTTTTGCATGTATGACTTGATCGCAAGAAATCGAAGACACCAATCTTCGAAACACAGGAAAGAAGAGAAGAAACTGATGATGGAGGTCGCGGCTTTTGCTTCGGCAAAGTAGCAATTTGCCGTGGAAGGATCAGACGCATGAGGAATCCTTCGTTAGATGGAACAGGACATGGAATTCGTCATTTTGGGGAATAAGTACATTCTGGAACATCGTCGAAATGTACAGACATCATCCAAAGTAAGGGCAAATTCCCACGAGAGCCCGAAATCTTGTAGAACATATTCTCACCGATGAAACCATGGTATTTTGTACAGCTACGCTCTTGCCCTGAGTCGCTGAAGCCAACTGCTGATTGAATGATCGTCTAAACATCTCACCGCCTTCACTACTGAATCAAAGTACTATGTAAACAGCTTCTGAAGTTACTCGTGGAAAGATGCTCCTGAAGCTTGGTGCTAACTCCAGACTTTTTTTCTTTTCTTTTCCCAAAACTCGTCCAATAAAGTGAGTGCAAATCTGACTTCTCTCTCTTCCTGTAAATGAATGGTTATCATCGTTTCAAACGATCCGACTTAATACAAATCATGGAGCTCACTGTAGAATTCGTCCCCTAAGAAAACCGTTGGGCCTCGACATTTAGCCTGATCCATTCGTTGCTCACCATTCGTTCATCTATCTGTTCCTTCGACTTTCTTCAGCTCCACCGTCTCTCCGAAAGCCGATTTCGCTCGTCCAGCTCCCAGTCCCGAAGAGCATCACTGCAGGAATCCAGAAATTCATCACACCGCCTCTTGCCCACAACTCTTCCAAGGCGTTCATTTCGCGAAAGGGGACCGAACCATCCTCCCAATCCCATCGACGGCCATTTGCTCGACCTTGAACCATAGCTTTCTGACAGCTCCCAGGGCGAGCATTCCAACTCTGAACTTCGGATCTTTCACCATCTGCTGAATGTGTGTTCCTTTTAAGACATGATCCGGATCTTAGAGTCCACATAGAACCCTTATGCTAAACATGGCTGCCAACGAACCTGCATAAACACTTTTCACATTTTGTTGAACTGCATCGAGAGAATCAGGATCTTCCCACTCTCCCCAGTCTCCAACAAGTGTCATGGTTGCCACCTCAGTCGGTAGCGATGTGGATGGTGGAGTGGAGACTGCTTGCATGCTGAGCCTGCAGAGACGATACGTCCTCTTCGGCATCTCTAGCATTTCCTCGGACAGGTTCGTGATGGGAAGGTAAAGGACCCTCTTCGGAAATTTCCAATGAGTGGCTGGTTCAGTGTGCATCTCTTCTTTGATAAATGCTGGATGCTACCATAGGGCGCCCTATGTTATTAGCACATGGAATAAGGATCATCGATTCCCGTGAGAACTGAGCTCCCCAAATCCCGATGAGCTGACCACTGAGTTCTTGCAGATAACTGTACCCAAGGAAGATGCAAAGGAACTTTCCATGCAGCAGCAGAACTCCTGGACTACTCCGCTTTTGGTGTCGATCCCATTTGGATATAGAAGACTGTTGCCCTTCAGGAGATGTCGCCCCAGACGCTCTTCCTCGATGACGACTCTCTTGATCATGGGTCTAGCCAACAGAAGAACGGGCTACTGCCCAAGAGGAAGCTATTTTTGGCTCTGGGCTTTCCGCTTGGACAAAAGATCGATGCAATCAAAGCATTCTTCTTTCCCAGACCAGAAGAGCAATGTCGCGATATTTGGTTCGTTATAAACTCTCCTTTCTTGTTTTGAAAGTTGAAGCAAGCGTTTAGGATGACCATCCAACTGTGCTTCTCAAGGACCGGGTTTGGGAAAAAGGGGAAGTCCATACGCAAGGAACAGGATGATTGTCTGGAGACCGAATTCCACAGCTCTCTAGCCAGTTGCCATCTGGATTCGCTCGACGGAGGTATCGTTTCTCTTGGTACAGAGACGAGTGGCCACAGCATTGATTCGATTACATGCAGCAACGTCGCGCATCCCATGCCCTTTACTGTTTTTAGGAGCGATCTTCATCCTTTCCTCTGGAGCTCCTCTCATAGGAAGAAGATTGGTCTGGGTCTCTCAGACGAATCGGAAAATCGGATGCACAAGACAATGGACAAGAATTGGCTCGATACTGCACGTGTATTTCCCACGACATCCAGCATCCTATAGTAACTCAAACTTTTCTTCGTGAAACGTCCGCTGCGCCTTCATGCAGGCGAACGCTCGACGCCCCCAAGTCCAAAGGCTGCGATAACCCCACCTTTCCGTCCGTACTTGCTAGGTCACTTCTCCAGACAAGGAGCCTTTCGGACTTGCGCCCGTAGGTGAAGCCAATGTTCTTTTCCTGCTTGCGGCGCGCAGATCCAAGAACGTAAGGACCCTGTGTAACAGGAAGTCCAAAACAGATGCCCACTTGGTGCTTAGCTGGCGGGTGTCTCAGTGCCATCCATCAAGTACATTCAAGCAGGGACATACCGTCGAACGAGCACCAGGCGTTTGCCTCTCTATTTGACGGATGGACACGTGCCATTTTTCATATTTTTCTAATATGGTCATCAACGGGTGACCATATCCCCTTCAGAGATGACTCCCGATCTTTGAAAGTGAAGAAGAATGACGAACGGTTTCTCTAGACAAATGGGGCATGGCAATTAGGAGAGCTGTTGCAGTGGTACATTTCTTATGTGATGGATTTCTCTGGATAGCAACAATCTGTTACATCCAATGGGATCAGTGCCAAAAGGGATGGTCTTTTTTTCGGTTTGCTAGGTACTCAAGAACCGTGCGCCTCCTTCGCGGCATCGGAGACGCTTGACGATGCCTCCACGTGGGACTCACAAGGCTCTTCAAACGCTGTCGCTCTAACCAGAGGGCGGGGGCAACACAACCAGGGTGAAACCCCGAAGGGACCACCTTAATTAATCCAGGGAGGCTCCAAGGATAGAGTACGTTCCTTTCGCTCTTGGGAGAGAGACCCTTTCCCTGGTATCCTTACAGGTAAATCCGATAGGAAGCTCTCTTCCTTCTCTGAAGGGGTAATCCGGAAGGGAATCACCCTTGATTTCTTCTTCAGAGGAAACCCGATTATCACTAAAGGAATTCCCCGAAGGGAGCACGCTTCCAACACACTGGAGAGGAATCCCCAGAGGAGAAACTCACTCCATGAGACGCTATAAAGGACCACCCGAGAGAGGGATCAGCTCCATTACAAAACCAAGAGATGGCCTTCGAGAGTCTTTTCTTACTGAGGGGTCTAAGGAACGCTGTTTCATAATGATTCTCGGGAGTTAAGGAGTCCCAACTTGCCTCTTCTGCAGCAGGTTCCTGTTGCGCAGAAGCTCAGCAGAAGAGAGAACCTGTTCTTCCGTCTTTCAAGGTCATATTTAAACTCTCCTTTAGAGGAAAACGAAGGTAGAAAGCTCTAGACTGGTAGCAGCTGGTTGATCCAGACTCTACGCGCCACCTCTTCTTTCTCGATGATTGCACGCGCCACTTGAAAACGTTCTGCGGAAACGTTGTGTATGGTGATGTTCCAAGTCCTCCACCAACTCTCTCTTGAATCGTCAGAAAGAGCCCTTCATCCTGGGGTCATCTTCATTTACGAACCTCATCTACTCTCCGCCTACTATCGAATAGTGAACCAGGCCGGCTAATGCAAGCTTGTAGCTGATGACGTCATGCCTCCCGGACCCCAGTTCGATTTTATCTTTTTCCATAGCACACGCGGTCCCGCTCGATGCATCGGCGGGACCGTGGCCATCGCGTCCAGCTATTCTAGGAGAGGCTGCCTTTTTCTTTACCCCAGAGACCTTCATCGAGAAAGCCGAAGAAGCATAAGAGTGCAGCAACTTTCAGCGTACATCAGGAACGACGAGAGCCGCTCCCCAGCGCGTTTTGGTAACCATTCTCTGAGACGCAGCAGTCTCGTATCACTCGGTGGCACTGTTGGGGGGAGGCTGCCAGGCAACCGAGAGTCTAGAGACCGCGATCCGGGATGCAGAGTCGGAACGGCTTGACGCATGCCAGGCTCTCTGCTTCAGCATCTCCCTGGATCGGCAACCGGGGGTGCGTGCTGTGCGCGCTAAAGGATTTCTTGCTCGTGTGGGGTTCCCGGACGCGTGGCGCCTCACACGGGTGCAGCGCGCGTCCGTGAACGAGGCCACCGAAAAACGAGCGAAACTCTGGAAAGGAGCGTGGAACGTTCACAGAGGAGGCAACACCGCTGCTGATACACCGCTGCTGATCCCATCATCATTGTAGCCAAACGCAACCTGGGGACTCGGAACTCTTCGGGGGTGCGTGTTGGCCTGCGTGCAGGGGCAAGGAGTGGAGGAGAGGGAGGGCCGGACATGGACGCGTTTCGCTGCGACCTTCGCGGTGCAAACGAGACGATTTCCTCACGGAGACCGAGGAAGCCGGCTTTCGTCCAAGACGAGAATCTTTTCCACGGGGGAGTCTTCAGCTAAGGAGCAGAAACTAAGAGTTCCCAAAAAGGGATCCGACGTAACCTAGGAAGGAGAGGGGGGGGGGGGGAAGGAATTGGTTACTTGAGGAAATAAGAAATTTTCCCGAGCAAGGATAACTGGAAAACCATGTAGAGAGAAGCAATGGAACTGTCTCAAGAGACATTTGCATGCTGGTCAGCGATCAGCATGCAAATGTTTGCGCGGATTGGGCGCATTTTTTTTGTCCAAGCGTGGAAAGGAAACCTTGGAGAGGCGGAACGGGAACCAAAACATCTGTGTAGCAGGTAACCACCCCTCTTCATCTATGGATGCATCGGACTTCTATCTACGGACGCCTCCTGATCGGAAACAGGCACGACCCTGGCGCCATCCATTCCGAAAATACCTCGTGGGTCGTCCCCACTATCGAGCTTCTGGAGAGTACTTTATCCGCGGCGTCTTTCACTCTCTTCCCTGACCTTCTGCTGGTCCGCTAAAGCGTTTCGCGACAGAGTCCGAAGCACGTCGAGGCAGTCGCCGGCTTGGAAGCAGAACAGAGTTAGCTTGCTTGCGTTCGGCAGCAGTGCCCGCCGAATAGGAGGAGGATCAGCAGCAGCATCAATAAACTCGACTCCGGATCCCTAGGATGTGGACAAGAAGGTCCACATGTAGAGTCATCGAAAGGATGGATTTTTTTTTTTTTTTTACGAACACTCTTGGAAGTGCGGAGCCAAGTCAAAAAATCAGTCACTGCCACATAAGAAGATGGAAAGAGACTCAGTCAAAGACCAGTCAATTCCTGGACCGACCGACAAAACGTCTCTCCTTCACGGGCTTCCAGCCTCCGTGTGGCAGTTACTGGCAGTGCTACACACGTGCCCAGCCTCTTTGGGAACGGTTTCCTCATCAGGGGGAAACTGTTCGGAAACTCTTCCGTTTCCTCATACCGGACTCCGAGACTTCCATTCTGGACGGTTGCCATCTCCGAGTAGGGGAAGGGGGGGAGGGTTGCATCGAGTGCCCCCCATCCCAGCTGTTGAGGATCCACGATCAAACCTGCGCGTTGCCTCCAGGTTGGATTCTGGCATGAATCCTCGCTTTCGCCAAGCTCCATTTTAGAGGAAGGGGAAAAGGGGAAGAGAACTCGACCCTCAGCACCCTGATTCCTCTCCTGAAGTTTCACGGGCCCGCCGGTGATCTACTTCCTCCGCCTGCATCCTCCTCCTCCGCCTCCTCGGCCTGCTCATCTCCTCACGCCTTCTCTGCTTTCCGATTTTGAATCTTCGTGCAATTGTTTATGCTTTTCTGTGCAACTGCATTTTATTTCTCTTTCTTGGGAATCTCTTTCTATTTTTCTTCGGGAAAAACGAATAACCCACCTTTTTCATCTTCCTTAATGGCTCTTTGAATGCCGAGCTGGAAGGCGTTGTACAGGAATTTATTATTATCATTATTGCTAGGATCATGAATCACTTCCTGAAAATGAGCAACATTTAAAGTGAGTTCTCGATTACTCAAACATTGAAACTTGTCAATAAATTATTATCCGCATTGATATTACTGTGAAATTATTCAAACGGATTATTTATTAACCAACTTTCCCAATTCGTAAACATTCATTACTCTCTGGATTTTTCTCCAGGATGACTTAATACATCACAGCTCGGCGATGGCTCCGTTCAGGGAGAGTAAACGATTTTCTCTCTCTCTTTTTCTCTCTCTGTATCTCTCTCCCGTGCGTGCTGGGCTCTGTACGCGTTTCCCATTCATCTAATTATCACACTTGTGCGCCGGATCCTGCCGGATCCTGCCAGGCCAGGAGGGATCTCCTCGCATCCGCCGGACATCTGCCTCTCTTCAGAAATCTTCTGGCGCGCGAATTCCCGTCCTCCCTCCCACCCTTCCCTCCCGCGCTGATTCTCGCCACACGGCGTTCCCGCTAGGGAAACTCCCGTGGCTCGCGCGCCTCGCTTCTATTCAGCGAAGGCCCGCCGTGTACGGTACAACGCAGTAGGTTTTTTCTTTTTGGACACGACCCGAATACAGACTTCCCGATTGCACTATCATCACCGCGTCCTTTCCATCTATCCTGTCGTTGTGGAGGAGCCGCTTTCACTCCCGAACGCTCCAAGTGATTTATCGGCTGCACCAAAGCTTCGAATTTTCTCGATGGCATTCTCCCGGGCGTCGCCAGGCGCCCAGCACCTTCGGCCAGGGCTGCTGAGTTCTTCCTTTCCGATCTTCGTCCTGTTATTTTTTATTCATCTCGAATTTCCAAGCTTCCGACATGGATCACGAATGACTCCGAGCCGAAAGCCTCCAAGTGAATGCCGGCGCGCAGGCTTTAATGGGTTGTGTCCGTTGCGGAGGGAACCCGGCACGTGTTTATCTTTGCTCCAGCACGGGAGGAGTACGTGTGACGAACACGTCTGCACGGCGAGAGCTCGGCGGCGCAGCGCCGACTCACGGCGAATCACCGACGAGCATCACGAAAAATGTTTACCACCGAGTAAAAAAGTTAAAAGGTTCAAAAAGTTTATCCACGTGTGCTTTCGCCGAGGTGCACCGCGCAAGGCGCGGTGGTGTCTGTAGCCTACCTTCCTTCCCCAAGACGCGTTTTATTTGCACTGCTCGGCGCCAGCTCTGCGAACGTGCATTCCTTTTTCGGTGACGGGGCCACTACACGTTCCAGACGAACACCACCCGGGCACACACGTCGAGAGGAATCCCCCTGGATCCTCTCACTCGAACCACGTCCACGCTCCGCCATCCCCTGGGACCGGAGAGAGAGAGGGGAAAAAAAAGGAGCAACTTTCCCCGGACGTTCCTGGAACGGCGCCTCGGACCTATTCGCGAGTGGTCCCTTTGAGGGCAACGGGTTCGCGGGTTCGGAAATCTGCATGAGTCCGCGCGTTTCGACACTGCGAAGGGACGTTTCCCGTGGGCCCAGCTTCCCTGAACAATGGAAAAGAGTCCCTGAATTAGGGCCAGTGTGCGACACACTTTGGAAGACGCAAACCCAACTCACGAAACGAGACTCGAAGGCACGCAAACATGACCTGCCTTGTTACTACAGGTCATGTTTGCGTGCCTTCGAGTTGCAACGAGGGAGGTGGACACGCAAGGAAACCTCGTTTTCGCGTGCCAGCTGCGTCTCTTCCCACCCAAGGAACAGAGGTCGAAAGTGCGGCTGGAGTGCTGCTGAAGAGCGTTGATTCTCTTTCCCGGAAACAGCGACGTTTGATCTCTGCCACTTTTCATCCCCCCATGGGCTTTTCGGAGGTTTTTTTTCTGCTCGGTACTTTTGCAAAGTGAGCTGCCTTAAGATAATATATACAAAAATATGTATATATTTTTGTATATATTATATACTATTTTTGTATATATTATATATTATATACTGCCCAAATACAAAAATACTGATTCCCTAGCAAAGAACTCTTCGCAGTGGTTTCTCTTTCCTTTCGCAAAAGAGTCCTCACCGTGTTAAAAACGGATTCACCTTCTATTTTTTTGTTTTTTTTCCCCTCCTTATTCCTCAAACTGAGCGACAACATCTAAGAATAGAACTTTGAAAGAAAGTGTGTCAAATACTTGATGGTCATAGACGTAGAAAACGAAACAAAAACAAAAATAACGTGTGTCATCATCAAACAGCTTTTTTAGTTGCGGATGATTTTCCGCTTTTTCGGATCTGTTGGATGAACTTGGAGAGTTACGAAAAAAAAAAAAAAGAAAGGAATTAAAAAAAAATGAACTGTAAAAAAAAAAAACTGTTGTCATTCCAATGATTCGGAGTTCGAGCACACCATAAAGCAAGCCTGCCTTCTCCTGTGCCCGTGTTCCACTTCGACCTGTTATTCTTTTGGCTATCTACGTCTTACTCAGCTGACGCCATCTTTGCTCAAAGAATGCTGAGTCGGGTGCTTTAAAGCTCTCCTTGCTAGGAGTCAAACTCACGGGTCATCTGCCCCGTCCCCACAAGGACCTCCTCGTTTTCTCTTGTCATCTTTTCGGCAACGCACGAGCGATGTGGTCGATGAATTGCAGAGTATCCCAGCAACTTGTAGCAACTCCAACATCTTATGCGTAGGCAGAACAAGGCGAGAGGGAAGAACGTTTCTTGTTCTTTTGTGAAAGATGACCTGACCGTACTTTGGAAAACACACTGGTATTCTCCTAAAATTTCTTTTCTCCTGCGTGTTCATATTTTCTGGAAAAAAAAATATCGCAACAGAAGGGTTCTCTCTCACTCTCCCGAGGGATGCAATCTTCCGAACTTGAAGCCCCTGGATCAGTTTTGTAGCCTCTCCAGATCCGCTGATTCGGACCTGCAGAATGCCTCCAAGAAAAATCGCTTAAGACTTTGCTGCTGCTTTAGATGGAAATTTCCTCCTCCGTTTCGGGCAGGAAGAAGAGTTCCGTTATCTTCCTGTCAGTGATCTTTCCGGAAGTTCCGGTGTTGGCTTCATCAGACCCTTTTTTTCCCTTCCCATCTCCAGGGTCCTTTCCACTGCTTTCGCACTAAGCTCTTTCTAAACAGGGACGAATTCATGGAGAACTCTTTTGGAGCGTTCTCTTATCACATCTCGGCACCCTTAAAAGTTGCATGCATTTTTTCCGGAGATGCGTGGGACCAACACACGGATCCTGCCTCTCGTGCAGTGCTACTCAAAGTCTAGGTCATCTTGGAATCAACCTACGACGTGCCCTCATTCTTTTCCAGTGCAAGATCTCTAAGTTTTCTTTTAGATCTACCCGTTTCTAACCGTAGAAATAAGTGTCCTGTTGGCTCATAGATTCTCTTGTTTATTTCTTTATGCTCCAGCTAGTGCAGCCGCAGATCTTTCTCTGCTCGCTGAACGCGTTTCGACAAAATCGCAGGCTGAGAAACGGGATTCCATGCAGACTCGTGAAAGCAAAATACAGAAGAAGCAACGACTGTTGCTTCTTCTGTGATCACAATTCGAAGGATCTTTCCCATCGGAAGACATGACTGCTAATTGCGAAGTGGTTTTCACGAATCTCGATCGAAGATTTCAAACAGCTGCTTTAGTCTTATTTTTTTTTTTTTTTTTTGGGGGGGGGGGGGGAGTTGGCAAGATGGTTTTTGATATTCCTCAGTTCTACTACAGGTGAAGCAGTCTCTTTTGCCTCCGCTCGCGCATTGGGGTCCACTTGGCACTCCTCGTCGTCGCTGCTTTGGAAGACACACGGCTGTGTTCGGCGTGTGCTCGGTGAGTCACAGAGTCACATTGACCGACCCTAAGGAGTCTGTCCTCCATAGCTCTCTTTGAGAATACTTGCAAAGAGATCGCTCAAGAAACTGCTTCTAGGCTTTGACTGAACTCACGAACGAACGGACGCTTTATGATTTTCAATTTGATTTTTCGGGCCATTGATGATGACGCGACTGGCTTTCCCATCCCACCCATGATCAGAAATCTCATGCCAGAATTCCTCGAGGACTTCGTGACTTTATCTGACTGCAATTCCCAGCTTCAAAGTTACCTGAACACGTACACGTCTTTATGCATATGCATGTGGCAAAGCATATGCACATTCACACATGTATGTGTATAGCAATCATTATCCATATAAAAATAAGATTCATATAAAGTGCATTGTAAATATGAAGTGCACGTTTTCGTGTATAAAACATACACGTGCACATGCACACACACATACACATAATTATTACGAAGCATCTTCTTGAATGCACATGCAAGACTTTTGCGAGCTACTCGTTCCCAGTCACGTCGAAGAAGGAGAAATTTTTGAAGTTGATGGAACTTCGAATTCCAGATTTGTTCCCTCCTTCCGAACAATCGATGCTCCCTGGAGCGCCACTTGGTTTCACGTAGTTTTAATTCTGGTTTTCCGGTCTTCTGGTCCCAGGGAGGATAACCTCCTGCGACCACAGCTATTGGCTGGGGTCGCGGTATCGTAGGACACGCTCCGTGATCTGAAGAGCTGCAGTTCTCACGGAAAGGACTCGAAAAGTTGACCCCCCAGGTCGTGCAGGTTTCGAACACGGAAAGTGTCCCGGTCGAATCTGCCCCGAACAGTTCTGCGTGTTGCACGGTTCTCCTCCGCGCGCCGTGCCTTCGGTTTGCAGAGTCGAGTCCCTCCCCGTTTCTTGCTCTTTCCTCGCCTCCCCTTTCATCGCCATGCTACCGGGAGTGGGTTGCCGACCCCCAAAGAGTGTGAAGGACTTCCCTGAGATTTCCTTTTGCATCTAGTTGATCTACATCCACCGTTCGCCGCCTCCCCCAGCACCCACTACGGCATTTTAAAAACTCTGAAACAGGAAACCATAAGCGCCCTAACCACTTTTGTTTGTTTTCTTTCGTTATGTTCCTTTGTTTCCTTCGCTGCTACGGACGCACATTTACGTCAGCGACATTGGCGTTTAATTCATTACCATTATGAGGAGACCAACAGCATCGGAGGTATCTGTATTTCAAGCGGGAGTTTTCTTCCTTCTTGGAACTTCTTCGTCTTTAATTTACAGCTATTAAATAAAGATTATCACGGAGAGAAATTCTCCTTTTATTTATTGTCATTCTTTCGGGAGAAAAGGTACCAAGAATTCGCTCAATTCAGTGCAAACAACACATTGTTTTTCCAGCATTAGCATAGTATTTTCAAAGCTTGTGAAATAAGCGAGAGAGTCTCTTCTTCTCCCAACAGATGTTGCAAGGGCTTCAATGAAATTCATCTCGCTCATATACGAGAAGAAGAAGAAGAAAAAAAAAACAAGCCGTGAGAACGTCATATAAGCAAAGGAGCGTCTTCGTGTTCTTCCTGATTGTTCGGATGCCATTCGCTCCCAAATTCGTCGCCGATGCTGAGAGCAGCGAAGGCGGGGTTGTTTCGAGAAGGACGTGAGCCCCGTCATTATCCTTTACTTCCTCCCCCTTCCCTCCTACCCCGCGCTCTCTCCGAACCTTCCCCATCACACTGGTGGACCAAAGATCCAACTCCTGCCTTCATCTTAAAAGCGGCGTTCCAACGTCCGTCTGAGGCACAGTCAGGACTCCGGATGTTTCCGGGATGGAGCCCCAGGACTCTCTCCGATCAGGTGCAAGAAGCACATCCGGAAACCGAGCCGCGACCGGCAAAAGTGGAAGCGCTTGAAGAGGAAGGGGAATCTGCGAGAAGAAAAGGTTCTCATAGGGTACGGCTTCTTTGAAGATCACAACAGGACCCAGAAGCCGACGGAGCCAACGGCACTGACTCTGTTTCGAGGGAAACGTGGCCGGGTCGACAGGCGAGCTCAGCAGAGACAAACAGAAAGGGAACAACGTCTTGCAGGGCGATTTCGCAACGGACACGAAAGAAGTTTCGCAAGTGCCGACTTGATTAACGCATCCCGATACAGGGAAAGGGGTTCAGGTCGCAGGTCCAGGACCGCAGTCCTGCAAGGGTTGAAGAGGGGGTGAAAGAGCTGAGCGTGTCAGGGGGCGAGGGACGAGATGGATCTGCAGCCTCGCTCAATTTTACAGATTCCTCCATGGGAAAAAGTGGGATGTCTTCGAGATTATCGAGGACGGGTCCAAGAGCCCAGAATCATCGATTATTCCCTTTCTGGAGCTTCCGCCCCACGAATCGAACAAGACGGCGGCGGCAAACGTCGAGTGTGTGTGGAGGAATCCGTCGCAAGGGAGGCGGACGCCTTTCGTACAGCCCCCCTTCTCGCTGGAAGAGAAGTCCAGCCCAATGGCGGCAGTCGTCCCAGGAAAAATCGTCTCCTGGAACGCCCCAGTTTTTTTTTCCCTGGGTGGAAGGACGCAGCTGAGAAGGGAGCCATCCCGTTCGCTCCCTGCTCGCTGCCGGGCGTCCAACGCTCGGTAACCTTCGACAGAGTTTTCGCGGAGTGGCCCTTGAAGGCGGCAAGTGCAGCGCCAACGTCTGAGGCGTCCGAGAGCGCTGCTCCTCCTGATTGGGCGCCTCTCGGTCGAGTGATTCAGAAAGTCCTCTCCCGCATCATTTTAATGGGAGCGGACTTTCTGAATCACTCGACCGATGTGGAACATCCGGGTCTTGCTCTCCCCTCCTCCTTCAAATTGTTTATTGTTAAAAAGCATCTTCTTAAAACGGGGCAGCCTCGTCACGGTTCGTCACGGGGATCAAATGCCGCCGAGATGCGTTCGATTCCCAGTTGCCGTTTCCAAGCTCGCGTGAATTCTTTGAACCTGGGATGGAAACATCGAACCAATTAGCTGCCGCCTCACCCTTTCCATGGCAACCGCATAAACTGTGGAAAGCAATTAATGCCGATTAACGATGCTCCCTTAAATTTCGGGAGCTTTTCAGCCAGAAGAGTCTTCAGGCTCGACCGGTTCCTTTTCTCATTAGTTCCTTTTCTCATTAGTGCCTCAGGCAGTGCAAACTCTCATCCTGCACTTCTCCCACAGCTGTTGGAACTCCTGGCAACCATTTAGTGCCATCTTCGCATTTCCTACCAAGGAGCAGATGAATGGAGGAAGACACAAGCCTGAAGGGAATCACGGCGTTGTTCCAAGCTGGCAATGAATCTTCTTACTTTGAGTTCCGATGGGGATTGCCTGGAGATCTTCACCGGGGAGCACGAAAGGGGATATTTGTGCTTATGAACACCAATATGCTAGATGGGACGGGATCCTCCTACTCGATTCTTGCCCACAAGGAAGGGGCATCCGCTACCCATCCTGGACTACGGAGGGGATTGTGGGAAGCGTAGGGAAGCGGGGAACAACGGACAGGAAAAAAACTACAAAAAAAATGGACGGATAATTGGAGGGATGTGGGAGGATGCGAAAGATATGGCGAGACGTTCAGTGACATTTTGTATTTGCAAGCAGGTTGCCATGCCATCCCTACTGTGATCACCTACTGCAGAAACTCCAAATGCAGCGCCGCCCCGAGCCACGACCGCAGCGTTTCGGGCGCTGAAAAAGTGCTGGGGAGTGCATTTAAGACCGGACACCAATCACAATCTTTACCTGGTACACCATGGTTTGATGGCTCCGATGCGTTCGGTCCGGGAAATGTGCCCACTCTCACGGTGCAGGAGCATGAAGATCTCCGGGAATCACAGCTCCAACCACCTGGAAGTTCACTGGGGCTTGTCACAGCGGTGAGGTTTCCGAGTTGCGAAGAGGGTTTCACTCTTCTGTTCGCGGGGTTGGCCTCCCCAGCCCAGGGATCGAGAGGACCGCGCATTCAAAGCGCCGCTAATGAGCTTCGCGGGAAAACATTCCAATCATTCTAATTCTCTCCATTTAGATTTTGACAGTGCATCGCTGCACTCTAATAGGCACAATTAAGTGCACTTTGTCGATCTGCGTCCTGTCCTTGGTCCTGTTCAATAAACGCACAGCAATTTCGTTGACAAGGATTTTATTTTCTTGCTCAATTTTATGATTTTTTTTTTCTCCTCTCTCTCTCGACGAGCAAGCGGCAGGTGTGATCTCTTCAGCTGAGAACCTTTAGTCAGGATGCCCACAGAAAAATGCCCAGAATGACAGAAGTCCGGCACACATGAAAGCGGGTTCCGCACGGTCAACTCGTGCAGGTCTAGCCCCAACGGTTGCTTCGCAGAGCTGGGAAACGTCCCAGTCCTTTTCGGCGCGCAGCTCGCGGTGCTGGCGGTTCCTGAAGCTTTTCGCTGGAAACGGGAATGCAGAGCCTGCTTGCCCTTCCAGAAGCTTCGGGAAGTTGGGAATCTCCTCTTCCCCTCCCTCTCTCCCCATCACGATACACAGATGTCGGAAGACAGGTCTCGCTGAGCGTTGTTGGCAAGGGGAAAACGCGCGAATGCACCGCCAGGGTGGGGATCGACCAAGGATGGATTTCAGGCGAGGGAGAGTGCTTCCAGCAAACTTCGAGTGGCGCGGTCCCCTCGGGATTAGGTGGACGGAGCGACCGCACTCTGCCTGCAGCTGGCCTGGCAACGTGTCCTGGATGAGCTCTCGGTTCCCCACATCCCTCTGAAACTGGCAGTGCGGAGCCCCAAGCCCGTTCCTTATGTATTCCTTATTCTTCCTGTCTTCCTTCGCCTGCATGCTTTCTGTCCGATGAGTTCCCTTACATTTTCTCGTCAGATCGATCTCGACCACCTCAGACTGAATCTGCGGTGTCTTCCCATTTTTCCATTTTGTTGCTTGGAGGATTTCTGACCTCAAGAACAAGGGTGCTACAAATACAAAGATGAAATCTTTCAGATTTCCACTGAAGCTCTTTCATATGATAATCAGTAGCATGAAGCTGATTTCCTCAAGTGGTTTTCCATTTCCTCTGTTCCCCAAAGGTGCAAGTGACCTCTGTCCTTTGAGGATGTAGAAATGGGAGCTGAGGCTGAAAACAGAGGCTTTCCATGTCCTTCTAGATAATCGTCACCAGCAAACGAAACTTCTCAGCCAAGCTGGGTGTCTTCATCCTCATCCTCCCCAGTCCCGTTTTCCAAGCCTGAAAGGAACACCCGAAGGGCACACACAGGAAGGGGAAGGCCTTTTACTGGCAATTGCTGTTGCACCACCAGTTCCTCGTCTCAAAGATCACTCTTGAGGACAGCAAGTTTCTCACTCTGGAGATTCGACAGATTTGATTGCCTGTGGCTTGGATCCCAATTCCGTGGCACACGGATCGGCCGCCCCGGAAAACCGTGGCGTCTTCCGGTGTGAGACCGAGTTGCGGGGGCCAGTGGGGAAGGAAGTTCCCGGTTTCAGAATGAGAAATCACCGTTGTCATGAACTGAAATGAGATCTTAGAAGCAGCTGCAACACTCTTCGCAGGAAAGAGAACTGAACAGGTACCGCTACCTCTTGTACGTGGCTGCCAAAATAGGACGATGCGTATGCTGTCCCCCAAACGAACACACATGCCAGTAATGTGGAATTTAACCCATTTGGCACTCAGAACTAGATAATGAACAAAGAGCAATGCTTCTGATTTTGGGGAAAGCTGTATCTGTGTGTGTGTATATATATATATGTATATATATATATATATATACACACATTTATATATATATATATATATATAAATGCATCTTGCCTCTGAAAGAAGTAAATAGTGAGCTCGAAGGAGTACTGAAGACCTATGCACGCATAGCCGAAGATCACAGAGAAAGAAAAGCAGACTAACTAAGCAAGCAAGGGAAACCCTATCCAGTGATTCTAGAAGTAAGCATCACATCGGATCATTCAGGTGAATGCAATACACATACGTTCACACTTACGTTCTCTGGCTGTAAGGTTATGTCCTGTATGCAGGTGCTGTGCATAAAGAAACGTCGTTTCATGTAGGAATTCGCTTGGTGGAATGATTCAATCCTCACGGATCTACTTCAAGATACTCTCCCTTTTCTCCTTCCCAAATAACGCCACTCCAAGACGTTCCAGAGATCCAAGTCCGTTTTCTCAGAGAGCACTAGAATTTTTCAAGTCTATCATTTGCCAAGGAATGGCAAAGACGATATCATTCGGTTTTCAGTTGTGTATTCCTTAACTGGCACGGAGTTACATGCGGCCGATTTGCGATGCAAACATGCGCGAGAAGGTGCAATCAGTCTGAGCCCCGAATGAGAAGGCGAGATGTCAGCTCTCTCAGAAGTCAAATGAAAGTCGCCGTTCTCCGGCCTGGAAACATGCGCAGGGACGAAATCAACTCTCTGCGCTTCAAACGAAGACCTCAAACGTGCCTGGAGCATTCGGCAAATAGAGATAGTCGCTGCTTCACCAAAACCCATAGACGGCACCTCCGTAAGAAGGTTGCTCAATGGGAATTACGATTACCAGGTGACAACCCGAGTCAACAGAACTCTAAAGGGAAGGTTTCCAGCAGGTAGGGAGCACGCAAAATCGAATTTCAATGTAGAAGAAGACTGAATTGGACGAAGAGGTAAATGTGCGTATGTTAAGGAGAGCAGATGAGAGGGCTGTTAAGACGTTTCAGCATGCGCTGCATTTTTTCCCTTGATTTGCAAGGCAGGCTCGTCAATGACTTTTAACAACGTGGTACCGAATCCGTAGAAAGCTGTGTTAAGGTCCTTCGCTGATGCAGACGTTACTCAAAATACGACCGCCAAGAAGGGATGGTCAAAGAAGAATAACCCGTATGCGGGGCCGTTCCGGCAGTCCTACTGAAGGAATAATATGGCTAAGAAGTTAAAGAGCTTTTTTGCCTCCAGTTTCCGGAAGACAGTCTGGAGACATGCAAGCTCAGAGACTCACGAACTCTTCGGAATTGTGGACCGCTTGCTTGGGGTGACCGTTGACTTCTATCCTCTTTCCCACTTTATCTCTCGAGAGTCACAGGCGCATAGAGCTCACAGTCCATTCCCTACTCCTCCATATTCCATTCGTTATTGATCCTCAACGTCTGTCATTTTTCCCCTCTCACTCCACTGTCATGGGACTCCAGCACAAATTTCAAAATCGAAAATATTTGTTTCTAGTGAATAACTGGCCTAGCATGCGAGGACAGAGCAGGAATAGACGCTCAAATTCCCAGGAGTTCACTGTCCACACTTTTCAGAACCCAAAAAGAAGGCTGTTGAAGCTGCTCCCCATACTTCATCTCCTTTGTCCCAGACATTTTGCACAGCTGACTCCAAGACCCTGAGAGTCAGCTTCCAGATCCTTTCCAATCCTTGCGAATCCAAACCTTCCTTGTGCTCACGTCTTTGGCTGAGACTTGAATTGGAGAATAGCATTGCGAATTGGAGATAGGACTTCCTGTTACCTTTTCTGGGACTGCCTTTGCTAGAAAGGAACAAAAAGTCCAAGCTGAAAGAACCAAAGATCCGATCCGGTCTTGTACGGCAACCCGCTAGGTTTGACTCCAAGACTCATGAAAAACGGTTCCAGAACAGCACTCCATTCACGTAGCTGTTGTCGTGTGTGGGGATATCAACCAGCTGATTGAGGGATATTCGACGTGGAACTGTCTTTGCGAGCTGTTTTGAGGGAATACGGCTGTATTCTCACTCGATGAGGGGACGACACGCTTCCTCTTTCACTCTAGTGGGTTTCTAGAGTCCGAGTAAGCGGCTACGGTCGTGCCATTGGTCAGTCACTGAGGTCCCAAGAACGGGATTTTCCAAAAGAACTAGAAGTTTCCAGAACGGACGCGAACCAGCTGTTTGTTGAATGAACGGAGGAATTGCATGGAGTAAAGGTGAACCATCTTCATGCCTGTCCGTCTTGTTCTGTCCGTATGGGGTTGTAGTATCAGTCTCAAGAATCTTCTGTCCAACCCGCATTGGTTGGCCATCAGGTCGGAAGGTCACCTGAACATCCTTTGTTGATGGAGAGGCGGAGAGACATTTTGAACTTGATTTGCTGTCTGTCTTGAACACCTCCTAACGAGTCAAGGGTGCTCTCGAAGGGGTGTGCAACACGACTGCTCTTCTCCTCTTACGCAGTAGCAGAGCTGGGTAAAGACGGGAGGCCACTTCAGCAAGGAGCTCATTGCAGGAAACCTCATCTCCGTCCCATTCTGCTGCTGACTTTGCTGGTGAAGCAAGACATCGGGTTGTTGAGCACATAGAACAAGGAAGAACTTGAGCACAAGCAACGATTTCACGAGCGAAGCAGTGTTTCATCCCAAACCTTGCATCTCCTCATCAAGGATCTCGTCTGCGATGTGCAGTCTTTCCGAACTAGAAGGCATCAAGCCGTGCAGATCGGATAAATCTCTAATCCAAAGATACGATGATCTCTCCCGCAGTGAAAGATGATGGTGTGCCGTCTAACATCCGACATGGCCTGGAGATCTGCTGGTTGCGCCGGCTAGGAAACCCACGAAACGACCGAGCAAGGCCCTACACAGCAGGGTTGCCAAAAGAAGACCACCATTACCTTTGGAACCATGCAAATCCACGGATCAAGCAAGCAGGCGTGGTTTAAAAGCGGTAAGTGCGGTGCCGGATGAAACTCTGAGCTGGAAGCGATTTTTCCCGGCAGTGTCCTTGCCTCAGGTAGCGAGCACCCCGCTCCTGAACATCCATCACTGACTATCCTTTCGCTGGACGGAGACGTTGAACAGGTCGAGGGGGAACTATGGAAACCGTGAGAAAATCCTACCCTTGCACTCATCTGGGTGTTTTTGGACCTTACGAACCTGTCAGTCGGCGGAGTTTGAGCCGCAGCGGCTGTCATTCTGTGGTCCTGCTTCCTCGTTGCACCGCTCCTCCCGCTCTGGTGTTGCGGGGGCTTGATCCACTCGGATCGATGCCACGGGACTCCATCTTGCACAAGCGCTTGTTGGAATTTGACTGGAGGGTCGCCTAATATTCTTCCTGCTCTGCGAGAGGAGGGCGCAGAGAAATAAAAGGCTTCGGCATGCCTCCTGCTTGGAAAACACCTCCATCGCATGGTCGCGCCTCCAATTGTGCTCAAGGAAGCCCGAGGTGTGCACGCGAGTGCGCGCGCAAGCCACGAAAAAGGTTCTCAGTGGCGGAGTGGAGTCTGGAACCAATGGGAGAAACGGTCCTTCGAAAGTAAGGACAAGCGAAATGAATATGCTCAGACTGCGACCTGCGTAGGTCCCTCGGCTTTCGGGAATCTCTGTCGGTATTCCCTCCGCTGCATTCTCCAGAGGATCCTCAAGTCTCAGGCAGTCGGATGACAGTGTTTTCTGTCCCACCTCCCTGCGGTAGATCCAAAGTTTCGCTCGATCTCGTTCTACGAACTCAGGAGTGCGCAGGCACCTTCTCCCGTTTCCGTCGCCATGGAAGCGCAGGCAGTCGGTTACCAAAGACGAGTCCAGCAGAAAACAAGACGGAAGGTTCCAAGATTCAGGCACTCTCCTCGGATGCTCTTCGGAGAAGACTTGATGCGCCGCGAACTTTCAGGACATCAGTGCAGCCACAGCAAAAAGGTTCGCCGCGGGCAACGGGAATCCAATGGCTAGCAACAGCCACGCATGGCTGTAGGAGACGGGGCTCAGTCTCAAAGGGAGTTTTGAGCAACTTCGGACAAAAGCTCAACCAGGACTCCCTTGCGGACATGAAGACACCAGGAGGATCTACAGAATGGTTCTCTGAGAGCCACGGAATCCGAATTCTTTATCAGTCGAGGAGCTGTTTCCCCGTTCTTTCTGAAGATTGGAGGAGGAACACGCTCCAGGAGCGAGTGCCACTTCCAGCTGCTTTGCTGTTCTCGATCTTGTCTTTCGAAACAGAGGAGTCGCAGGCGGGAAACAGACGTCTGCTTTTGCTCGAGGCTCCTCACGTGGTTTTCATCTGGTGACAGTAAGTTCACTGGGCGCGGATGGCCATGACCCGTTGCTGAGAGTCTGGAAGACTGTCCGAAGACATGTCCTAAAGCTGTGACAAGCAGAGGAAAAAAGAGAAGAAGCATCCAGTGCGTTCTCCTATTCTCACTGGAACTCTTGTGGAAGTGCCTCTTCTAAGCAGGGATGCAGACTTCCTACTGGCTTCGTGGGATGCGCTCCGCTCCTGTCTCCTTGATCTTCCGATTCCGCAAAACTGCGCTCATCACCCGTGTGCAATGGGTGATCCCCAATTCCTACTGCCCCTGTTTTTTTTTTTTTTTTCTTAAAGGGAAGGGGAGGAGGAGGGCAAGGGAGGCCACTCCCCTCATGTGCTCAGGGTCTCCTGGGGAACGTCCTCAAGTGCTGCTTGCCGTGAGCGCCGACAGAACCCGCTACCAGCGAAAAATCTGGAACTTTCTCGACGTCTTCCGTCCCATCAACCCCATGCATGCGATTTTGAAGGAGTTGCATTTCCGCCTTTCTGGAACATCATGGAGGGCCCCTCGCGACCTGGACCGCATTCTCTTCTCATCGGAGTTCTGCCGGAATGCTTTCTTGTAGCTTCGGAGAAAGCTCTCACGAGTTCTCTTCCTGAGGGCTGATCTCACGCTCGAGATGCAACTTCCTGAAACTCGTCTGCAGGGACTGCTGAACGCGCTCTTCGCTCTGCCCCACCGGAGGCCCGTCTTCATTATGGAGGCTGGGAAGGAGCCGTGGTCGTAAATGGTACCATACTAAGAGATATGTCAATTCATTAGTAGCGACGTACTAAAAACGTCAGTTTCGCTAGGTTACGTGTGGAATCCTCCCTTGGTAACCACTCTTTCCTGCTTTCGGTTCTTTTCACAGATAACTCATCTTGCTTCATACGGTTTTACTGCTCAGCCTTAAGATTTTGTTTAGCAGCATCCAACATTCACTCGAGAACTCGATCTTTAAACATTCAGTGTGCCTCCGCTTTGTTTTCTTTTCTAAGACATCTTCAGCCTGAAATGGTCCTCGGAGATGTAAGCTTCTTCGATGTATCTTAAAGAAAGGAGGAGGAGGGGGGAAAAAGACGTTCCAAAGAACTGTACCCAAACAAGAGTGGGAGGTCCGTCTTTTGGTGGGCTGTCTGGACCATGATGAGAGGGTTCTGAAGGTCATACCATTCTGATTCCAAAACACATTTGCAAAACTTCCCGGAATAGATTGCGTTCTCCGAACCGATCCTGGGAATGCCTTATCTAGGATACGTTCCGAGCTCTGTTCCTGCAGCAGCTGTCGGATCGATTGAATTTCAATTCGGGTATTGCAGTTATCAGTTCTCTTGTCCATTCTGGGGTCCCGCCATTAAAGGCAGGCATCCAGTATATTACGAAAGCGCCAGTATTAACAATCCCAATAACAGTTAGATCCGGAAATGCATAAATAGACGCCAGGTTATTGAAGTTCAAGCGGAGATAAATAACAACATCCTGAAGGCGCTTGTGTTTTTCCCTAGCGGCAAAGAGAAATTATTTTAACATTGCAATGATTCACTGGCTGAAGTGCAGTCACCTTCCTCATTTGGACCAGTTAAGGAGAGAAGCTCCATCGTGTAAATAACGAAAAGCTCTCACTTGCATCTTATTTTTTTGCTTAATGGACTAATTTGAAGCTCAGTTCAAATTGAATCTGCCAATACTTGATAAATTGCTCTGCTCAGTGGTTGATGCTGCTTCTCGTTCTTTTTAAACAAACGATTAATTTCGTTCACCAGTTTCACTGATACAAGACGCCTCAAGGTCATTCAAATTTTTTTTCCTTTTATCTACTAATATATTCTCTGCTCTCAGAGGATGGATGTTGATCGATTAGAAATATCTCAGAAACACTTTGACCATCGGAACTCGTTTGATGGGGCGAAAGTTGGCCACAAAACGCTGAAATTCCACAATTCCAGAAAGGAAGTTTTTCTCACTTGGCCACCACCTGTGTTTTCGAAATCCTTTAAAGAAAACAGTCGTGGCTTTCCCTTAAACTTTGCTCACTTAACGGCTTCATAGTACGATCCGCATGAAATTCCTGAGACGAAATTTTCGCAAATCGTGGATGTGTGAGGTTTCACACATCATCCTCCCCCCCTTCTCAAAAACACAAAAAAATTATCAGAATATTCTCGAAAGCTGTCACCGGCTTTCTCGTCGACTGGCAACATGGAATTCGATTCTCTTGGAAGGAACCCAAAGGAAGTGATCAGGGTACACGAAGGTGTTTTCCTACTGATTTTGTAATGTACAAACAAACTAATGATGTTCCATTGGGGCTGACTGATTAAACACCAAGCCCATTTGTTATTGATCGAATACTTCATGGTACATATAGCTTACTAAAAAAGTAAAAAAAAAAAAAAAAAATCAAAACTTCATCCTGATATCTTGGATGAAGATTGGTGGTGGATTTACTCAAGAGGAATGTAATCTGACCAGTTGAAGGAAATCGATGGGAAGAAATCCTCGTTCCAAGATTCCCTTAGAGCCCAGATGCAAAAACGTGTTTTCCGGACAAGCCGTTGTTCCAGAAGTAGAATAAAAGTATCGGCGAATCGTGAGATGACGAAGAAAAATTCTTGTTCCAGAAAAAGAGCACATCTGCCAAAAAGTCTCTCCTAAATGCAGCGGGGAACTCTCTGCACCTAAAGTTGTGAAGAGGAAGCAGAAGAATCCGTTGGTAGCAAGCTGACGGACAGCAACCCGACTTCAGTGCGACAGAGGAGAACTGGTGCTCGTTAATCTGTAGAACTGGAGCCATGGTCCACATCAGACAAGGCTGACTTGGAATCGTGAACTGTGACGGGATACTCTGGCAAATATGAGTGCAATTCAGCAAGAGGTTACCAGCTGCCTCTGGAATCGGCACGAGAGAGTTCGAATCACTGTGACGTATTCTGCGCCCATTTCGAGATTCTGAGAATATGACGTGGATGTGCCACAACAAGGATGCATGAACTCGTGCTGCATGCAAGCGAAGATCGATGCTCATCGAAATGCATCCAACGGAACCGTGTGAAGAATAGTCACTGGCATTTGGATGTCAAAGTGCAGTAGCAGCCTGGCTCTACTAAAGCACGGGAGCAGTTCTTTAAGGAATCCGTCTCGTGAGCGGTGAGCCGGCAGGACACCGTATTTGCACTTGCACGAGTCGCTCCCACAGAAAGTAAGACGAGGGTGTCTAGCCGGCGCAAAATAGATGCAGTACACGAAGAAGAGCCTGTGAAAGACGAATTTGGAATCACTGTCCTAATGATCCATTTGTGGACTTGAATCAGGACCAAAGATGGCAATGACCCACGCTGGGAAGTGGTCGAGAGTGAGCATGAGGAGCATCTGGTCCTGCACCCCGGAACCCGTTACATATGGATGCTGACCGAGAATGGAAAACAAAAACAAGAACTCGTAAAGACGTTCCTTGATGGGAAGGATAAACCAGTCTCTTTGAAAATTTCGGGCAACTGATACATGTCGCAGATCTGCAAAACTGCGTCGCGTTGACCACGCGCCAAATGGAAAGCGAAGCACCCATGGGAATGTTCCGTTTTCTGGAGTGAACGTATTGGAGTGAAAATGATCCTCCTGAAGTGAATCCACAGCGAAGTGCGCGCATCGCCGTTGGGACGTTTCTCGACAGGTCAGCAGCTCCATGGTGAGTAGTAAACGCTACGGCATAGAAACACACGCCAGCTAGAAGCTGCACGTACCGGTGATGTCTTTCCACTGTCAATGGCACCATTTCTTCATGACAGTTCAGTCGGAGCGGAGCCAGAATCCAAACCTGTCACGAACACGAACCGAGAGGGGACGTCCGCTAGGCTGGAATTGGGCTGCAAGGGAAAATTCCACTTTGAATCTCCGGGCGGAAAAGGCCGGGAAGCGATAGAGCGTTTTCCGCCGGATGGAAAACATCATCTTCCACAGTGCATTTACAGTTGATAGTGACTGTCTCGAATTAACTCATCGCCGCTTTCCAGTTGTCGAAATTTGGAATCCAAGAACGCTGAAGTTCTCTTCATGCGACCTGAAAGTTGAAGTTTCTTTTCGCACACTACTTTGACCCAATAGGCCTTCTTCGCTCAAGTCTTGTTCCTGAAGAGCCTCATCCATTTCCCAAGTGCATGTGTACTGAGCATCCTTGAAGAGCATGAAGTCTCATACCATCATAAAGTTTATGAGTAATTCCCCCCCCCCTTCCTAAAAAAAAAAAAAAAAAAGGTAAATATTTAAAAATAAACTTTCAATCTCCATGCTTAATAGAGTAGCAAACAAATCGTGAAATACTGGGAACAGTATCACAATCGAAACAAACTCATCAAGACTCAAAAGCTCTCATCGGGACTCCAGAAACGTCGAAGAAAAAAAAAAAAAAAAAAAGGCAGAAATGAAGAGCAAAGTTGCATGAGAACGCTCCACGGCTGAGAGGAAAACCCTCAAAGATTTGGTTCGTTCCACGATTGCGGAACCATCTCGGTCGTGTATGTAAGCCATGAACCAGTCTTGATCGGAAAAGCTGCTTGAAATAAATCAGGTGGGGAAGAAATCTGTCGGAAAGGAAGTCCAGACTGAAAAAAGCTCCATGGCTATGCAGGAGAATATGAAAACCCTGCTTCTGACGGAAAATGACTTTTAATCTGCACACTTTGCTCAGAAAAAGGTAGTGGGGAGTGTTCCTCGTGCCATTACAAGCACTCCGAGCGTGTATCTCTTGAAATTAGTAAGCGGTTCGGACTTCGAGAGCGTGTTCACAGTTTCCATCCTATTTTAAGAAGCTGTGCTCCGAATTCACTTCGATATGTATAATTCCCTGCCTCCTCTTAATGATCTCATGCTGCCTTTGAAGTCGTTTGCCTCGACGATTTGGTACTCGTATCCCAATGAATCGGAAAAATGTCTTCTTGTTCGTTCTCGGCTTGACCTTCGTATTCCGTAATTATGAATTCTCTCGCAAATTGTCTGATTGCTTCCCGAGTCACTGAAGATTCTCAAGAATACCACTGTTATTTTGTTTTTTCCAATCGTTAGCAATGAGGAGCAAGGCAAGACACTTCTGCGGTTCGTTCCTCACATCTCTTTTGCTGTGACTTCCTTAACCACATGATGCTCGAGATCATCTCCGAAAGCGCTTTCTTTTCCCAAGCTCTTATTCCTTGAGGATTCGCATCTTTTCTTTCCCATGGCTACCACTTCAGAAATCACTGTTCGATCTGATCCCCGGCTGTTGTTCTTGAACTGGGATCGTTCGTGGACTCATGTTCCTCTTTTCACGTGCCTCCACGCTTTGCTGTTTCAAACTCGAAAACTTCACCAAAAAAAAAACACCCGAAATCTTCATGCTTATCCTCCTCTCAACGCCATCTTTCGGAAAAAAAAGATGAAATGAGACCATGGTCCAGCACTCCATGTACTTACGATTTCCAAAACATTTTTCTTACAGATATCTTTTTATTCCCATTAGTAATCAATTTGGAGTTCTGTAGTAAGTTGTGGATCAGAAAAAATGAACCGGTGAACTGCTCAGCTCATCAGACGAAATCTGCAGACTCCCCATACAGCATGGCCAGAGAAGTGTCGGAGGAAACCGGTTGCATTCTGATCTGGAATAGCGGAGGCTTATCGTCTTGAACATGCCTTCTGCTTGAATGCATTTGAAAGAATCTGTTTGAAGACTTGAATGTACCTAAATCGCCATTTTGTTGTCGCTTCATTTTATCTAAGCTTCTAGTGATCTCGTGGGATGCTCTGAAACAGGCAGAAAGCGATGTGAAGGGGGAGGGAGGGGGTAATCATAAATGCATAATGAATTGTAAAAGACACAAAACCCAAAGCTTGTTGTTGTTGAACATATTCCAGAGGACTCTTTTGTGGAAAGGAACTCATGCCATCAACTCTCAACGCTTCTGAGATACCGAATAAGTGTAGGTCGGAAACACTCCTTTCTACCGGCGAAAGGGATCAGTGAAATTAGTTTGGATGGTATGAACCGCGGGATCAGCGCAGAAGAAACATACAGATGTTTGTGGGAAGTCCGATCAATGCTTGTAAAAATTGTTGCTGGGATCCTCTGCATGAAACGAAAATGTATCTGAAGGTGGAAGCTGTGCTGATTTTTTTTGATGGTTTCACTGCTCAATGGGTAACTTATAGAGAACATTAAAGACGATGAAAGAGGAAGGCTCTCGAATTTTTAATTCTCTAGGGAGAATAAAAAAAATTCCTTAATCGCTCGCTGGAAATCCAGAAGAATTTCCCCACAGCAGAAGCAACTCTCGGAGGAAGAATTTTTACTATCGTTATTTTCGAGTTATCAATAGAACTCTTAGTGAATGCAAGGTGAAAAGAGAACCAAGTGGAAGCAAGGAACTCTTTTTTGTGGAATCCTTTTTACTTCGATGGTTATAAAGAGAACGGAGCGATTCGAAAAGATGCGAAATCCCCAAGTGAAGTAGCGGTCATCCGTGGTCTTGGAAAGACCAAGTCATACGGAAAGGACGAAGGCATGAAGCACTCAACCGTTCCCTTCGATTCTCCAACGGCCTCGCGTTTTAAACGATCCCATGACTTTGACATTTTACCAAAAGCGTGTTTACTCAATGACACGAGCATGGGAAGCAGGAAGCAAAAAGACCGGCCGACGGTCAAGGTCTGACATCGCGGGAAAATCCAGGCGTGCGGGAAAGGGTCGGAAATAGCAGTCTGCGCGCTCTCTTCATCCTCACGCAACGCACGCAAATGTTTTAGATGTGTGCACGCGAGTCACAAGCATCCTCACCCTCGTTCAGGTATTTCTACCTCTGTTTTTACGTGCGTGCACACGCGTGTAGACGCACTTAAAGACGCGTAGACGTAGACCATCGTGCACTCTTCTGCTTGCGGATCGTCTACGTGATCGCATGTCCACTGAGAAACTGCTCGGATCCTTGGCACTTGATGTTCCGGATGTACACTTGTCAGAGAACAAGCCAGAACTTCACCACTGTGGAGATGCGCACTCTCTGATGCGTGCGGTCACAGTCGCATAAGTAACGTAGGTCCAGAGTTGTCAACCGGGTACGCCGAGGCGTTTATTTGCTGTAGAAATGAATATCCATAATTTTTGTGGTAGGATCGGTGGTGCATCCACGCCCATTCCAAAGGGAATCTGCCGGGTAACCGATACGCAGACCGGTGTGGTCCACCACGGCAGCAGAGGAGATGGGGCAAAAAAGAAAAAGAAACAAAAATAAAAAAAAAAGTAAATAAATATACTTGCAAGGGTGCAGGAGGGAATCACCTTCTACAGGAAGCGGTCCTCTGCATCCTTTCGAGGATGCTGACAAGTTCACCCTGCATATGTTCCAGGTGGAGCCATCTTGTTTCCATCCTCATGAATCGGACGGCAAAGTGGATGACATCGCTGCAGCTTCGTCCTCCTTTTGCATCACTCCAGGCAGTTACAATCCTGCGCAGACAGAAGAGAGCTGCTAGCGAGGCTGCTGACCGAAGGGAGTCGCGTAGGAGGAGGAGTTTTAGAGCGTCCATGGAGTTGCTGCCGGGGTCCCCCAGGGTCGCGGCAAAGCGTTCTCAGAGGGACCGCAGGGCAACACAATCCACAAGCAGGTGAGGGAGGAGGGATTCGTGTTCCCAGCACTTGACACAGTTCGGGTCCCCCCCTCCCCTTCGTGTCCAGTGGTTCCTGCGGGCGTAGCACAAGAGATGCCTGTGCAGCAGCATCAACGCAGACTCCTGACACTTTAAAGGGAGGGTGCTGGTGTCCAAGAGCACTGGGGAGTTCCACCGGAATATCCAGCAGCCCATCCCAGTTCAGAAGTCCTCGAGGTGGGGCACTCGGAGTCGCAGCATCTGTGGGCCGTCGTCCACTCACGCAGTCGTTTTTCCTTGCCGAAGATCTCTATAGATAGATACCTTCCATCTTGCCGGAATGCTGCCGCCCATGTGTTCCCTCAGGGAGGGCAGCGCTGCGACAACGGTGGGCAGGTTCTTCCTGCCCACCATAGGTCTACAGTGCGTTTCGGCGAGGTGTCACTGGCCTACTCATACTAACAGCGATGATTGGGATCGTGCAAACTGCACGATTCCAAAACTGCCTCTTCCTTGTCTCCGGCTTGTATGAACAACATTACCAGGTTTACCCCTAAGAACTTGCTTCTGCTGCTGCTCGAAGACTTCTACCTGCTGCTTATGAGAACCCTCTCCTACCCTGTGTTCCACGGGAACATAAGCGCCGTCTGGAAGACGCCTCGATCGGTGAGTATAGTAGATGTTCCGGATGCATCGGATGCAGGAGACTACCAAAAGTTCCCTCATCTTGCCCGCGCATAGTCATACAGCCTTGGAGCACTTCACTCTCGAAAGGCTCCATCATTCTTCGGGTCCCAGGATCCCAGGGTTCCAATTATGAAGGCACAGATGTTCGTACGCCTCTCCGGGACGTTTGCGTGGCAACGTCTTGATGCTTTAATTCCTTTTCCTTTCTGACAATGCCAAACGAAACCTCAAGTCAACTACCACAGTTGCCCGTAAAGTGAGGTGAATCGGAGATGGAAAGCAGTGAAAAGAGCATCTGGAGAGGAATGAAGAGGAGAAGCGAATAGTGGAAAACGCGGAGCTTTGTCTTGAATATCTTTTGACGGTTACCTTTGGGTGATTTCAAAGGAAGGTTGTCTTTGGCTTTGAAGAATTGGAAAATCGAATGATGGAAGGATTCTTTAGGTTGGGTCAGAGGGAGTGAATAAGTCAGTAATGCGTTTCAAAAGAGGACGATTTAATTCGATTTTCATGTGCAGTCGCGCTCACATTCACGAGCTCAAAAGCGGTGAAGATTATTAGAATGCGCAGTAGTAACTGGCATGACCACGAATACAGGAACATATGGATCATGCGACGCTTCGCTACTCTGATACCTCGCATCATCAACACAATGCCAATGTAGCACAGGGACACCGGAGAGTCTGATGTTCCTGTACGGGTAAAGCAACGATCCCTGAGGATTTACAGAAACGAGGGAGAGAAGCTGAAAGGAAGTGAAAAGCTGCAAAGATAAATCAAGATCTCATCATCCCCTCGTGTGCCCACCGAAAAGGTTCTGTGGATTCAGAATGTGTCCCCGGAAGCTTTTAAAGGTTTCCTCGCTTTTGCAGTCACTTTCGATTCCTTCTGGCTCAAGAAGCTTCTTCACAATGGGGTGCCTGAGATCTACATCCCGCTGCCGGTATCTCAAGAGGTTCATTGCGCTTGTGAAGGTCCCGGTAGAAAAGCATTCGCGGACGCTGACTTCTGCAAGCTTCGACCAAACCTTTCCGAGATAGCTTCCGCTTCCCATGAACCGGGAGGTCGTCTCAAGGTGACATGAAGAGTGTGTCTAAAGCCCAGTTCCCGCGATTTCAGGGAACGCGAGTGCTGCAAAGCATTCTGAAACTGGGTGCGAGCTGAGAGGACCTTCCACTGGCCATGAGTCGGTGTTCAAGAGATGCGGAAGTGCGGCAGAGGCGCTCTGGCTTTTCGTGTGGGGAAAAGGACCTGCCACATCTCTCTTCTGGTTCGAAGTCGCCTTGCAGGAGGAACGTAGGTCAGCCCTGGTTCCTGTTCCATTTTGCTTCTACGGAGGACTCCGAAGCCGGGCTCTGGGATCGCTGGCAGCGTTCGGACGCCGCCGTTCTCATCATCACACGTTCGGAACTCAGGTTCCGCGCCTTCGATCCCATCTGCTCCGTAGGGACCGCCGTCCCGCTGCTTTGTTTTTTTTTCTTTTTCTTGTACGGAGAATCATGAAATGTCCCCTTTCTCACTTTCTTGCCTGTTCGTGCCTACGAAACGTCTGCTATGGATATGGCAACTTGCGAAAACACACACACACATACAAGGTATGAGTTGTCCCTGCCATAAGATGGTTTAGAGAAAGCGGAAGTATCTCTCATCCTCCCTTTTAGTTTTGTGTTTCTTTGGCCCCGTTTTAAACATGGTGGCTCAACTTTGGGACTTGTGCCCGTGATGGCCAAATTAAGAGAGCGGATACCAAAGAAAATCAACGGCTACGAGAATCGGAAAGAGTGGAAGCGGTTAAATATATTTTCGTCCACTTTTCCCTTTCCGGGCGCCTTTTCCTCCCTCCGGAGATAGAGGTGTTTCCTCCCACTGAGCAAACCCTTGGCCCTTGGCGATCTGGATCAGTTTTATGCAATCTGGATTGGTGTCCCGGAGAATGGAGGACCCGTGCTCTGTGGCTAGTGTGCGTTGGAGGAAATCACCTATCAGTGATACCTGAACCTTAACAGATTTGATATTTGATTCGCAATTACCACCAACTACGCCGGAATGCATCATTAGTACTATTATCACTAGGGCAGCTGATACACCTGTGCAGCAGAACGGCTGCTGCACGGAAAAAAATAGTTTAGAATTTTCCTGTTCGAATATGTTTTTCATGCTTACTAAATCAATAGACCATTTTTCCTTCAGCCATAAAGCCAAAGATCGCCTGTGTCCTTATATTTATAAGCTCATTCACTTGGATCAGGTGTTGATCCTTTTGTACTGATATGACCACGTGATAATAAAAGGTCCATTTGCATCGTTAGGGCTTTCAACCATCCCGCTATGGTCTTTTTTGGATGTTTGCTTACTCAAGATCTATCCAGACTGGTGAGAGAATGAGAGAGAAGAGAGAGAATTTGAGAGAGAGCATCCTCGCATGTTTAAGAATTTTCCTCGGCGATATTTTTAAACGAAGAATGTTTCCAGATTCGTTGTTCCTCTCTTGCAGATAAGCCACTGCTGTAATGATAAATGGAAACGTATGGTCATCCGTGTGATCCTGTGCGTCCAAGTCGGCATCTGCATCTATCCGTCTAATAAGTGTGTCCTTCTTCTCAAATTCATTCTTCTTATCTTCTATGCTTCTTCATCTTGTAAAAACCTGGTCAGTCTCTTATTGGAAGTTCGGCAAAAACTCAAACGGTCCTCTTTGAGGACGCAGCTCATCTCCAAACAAAGATTCTGGACGCCGTCTGGAATGGGATCTCGAATGGTAGGTGGTGCTGCTTCTGTTTCGAAGCACCAAAAGCGTCCACATGCAAAAGTGTATTGTGGATTTTCCGAAACATTTTTGAACAGGTGGTTGGTTTCGGCGCAAGCAGGTCGAAGAGCAGGAGCTTCGCTGGATGTAGCCTCTCGAGTAATACGTTCAGCATCCCTTGAGACCCCTTTGCGTTCGCCCTCAAGATCCATGCTCATTTTACAAAGCTGCTTCATCACCTGCTCCACGAAACTTCTTTCATGGGAAAGCATCTCTCTAGCCATTGGCATCTGAGTCTGAAGATAATATAAGGATCTCCAAAGGATAAATACACACTTGCTAATTATTATATTTTCTCTTCTGTTCTCGTTCAGATGACGCTGGAGCGCATATACATGCTGATAACATGCACCACAATAGCTTTTGTTACATGGGATCAATGAAAGGAAGAAGAAGAAATTCATGAACCTTGAAGGTGTCAATAATTTCCCCTGCTTTGAGAACGTACTATGGGAATGCGTAGGTTAGCCCGCGCATCTTAGCTGAACCACATCGTTTCCACAACCACAGTGCACCGTCCGCAGGACAACAAGCTTTGCCATACTTGCATCAAGAGCAACTTCTGTTTCCATGAAAGGCTCCAACGATTCGGGGAAAGTGCACGTAATTTGGACATGTAGGTCGCCATTGAGTGTACATTTGATGAAGTGGAAATCTACACTTGTTCTGTGAGGAATCAACGTTACTGAAAAGTCAGAGTGGGCTACTGTTCGCTGGCTCGAGTGAAACCCCATCAAGCAGCCGCTTCTTGTTTACTAAGAAGACGACAGTCAGTGTGGTTTCACTGCCTTTGGCATGTCTCAGAAATATGCACGACTCCAGATTCTTCTCGTGGACATGTGAGATCAGGGTAACAAGTGAGGTGGCTCAAGGTCGCCGAGAAGCAACGCCGTCATCCCAGGAAGCACTAGCTCCACCAAGCCACGAGAGCACGGAAGTCCCAAGTCCAAACTCTTGATCCCCATGTACTCGGAATTCGGTCCGCGACGCCTGAACTTCCCACTAATTTCATCTCGTGAGTTACGTAAGGGATGAAATTCACATCCTCCGTAGCAACCTAAAATGCAAGCCTAAAGAAACTCGTATGTCCTTAGAAGTAATTCATGGCACAAGTGTGGGTCAGGGATTACCTCTCTGATGTCTGTAAAGCGAGTTGCGGTGCATACAGGGAATGTTAACGGATACTACAACGCTTTAGCAATGAGGGAGGGGTTATCTCGTATCTCGATTCGTACACTGAGGTGCTGAAACTGAAGGAATTCGATTTCGAAATGAAGCTCTTATACGAGCGAATCTCGGTCGATATGCTTCCCTGTTTCACCTGTCTTTGAGCATTAATTGAGAGGTGAAGAGGAATTTCATAGATACTGTTTGCGTAAGCCTTTGAATCCATTTCCTAATCCTCAACGTGTGACGAAAGGAAACGCATCAGGCCACTCAATTTGACTGCTTTCTAGCGAAGGAAGAGAATGCTTCTCAGAAGAAGAGGAAGAATTTCATAAGCTACCACGTGTCGCTATGGAAGTTTTGAACGTTTTGAAGTTTTCAACGATCCCCTTGCGCTTGGACACTAAGATTCCAATGCACTTTCATATTGGTTGCATCCTTAAATATTAATTTACGAATCATGAATAGGACAAAACTTCTCCTCGTCTTCAGTAAGTGCCTCCGCCTAACTTCAAATCGCAAAGAAACAAAACTCATCACCAGTTTGCAGATCGGATCCATGCCTCAGCGGAGCTCTCTTGCTTGCTTCCTAGACATCTGAGAAATCGTAATTCAAGGTCTCCCATGGTGTCGAGTTGCCATTTCGTGTTCCGTCGACCAACCGTTCTAGTCCACAGCTTCAGGTGACTTCAAGTGCTCTTGAACAGAAGCATCAATTCGCTTTGCTGAAGATTGGATGGTTCGTGCGCCGAGGAATTGCAGCCACCAACTATTCCAAGGAGTACATCCATTGGAATGGCTCTGCTCTATCCGTGGGAGGATCTGGAACGTCGCTAATGGGACCTCGAAAAAGGGAGAGCTGGCAGTTGACGGGGAAACTGGATCTTCTACGCATTCTACAAACGCGGAATCGGCTTGTTAATGATTGCTTTTCTCTGGAGGAAGACGTCCAAAAGGTAGGCATCTCTTGGAATCCCCTTGGGGAGGAGTTTGGAAAGATTTGCCCATTGAACTGAAAGCAACGGACAAACTAAATTCCTCCGAAAGAGAAACATTTGAGGAACTACGCAGCATGCTCGAACTACAAAGATCCACCCTGATCGTGGTGATCAGTTGCTGAAAATAAGTGGATATAGGGAGCAACTAACTGGTGACAAACTTTCAAGTTTTCTTTCTTCTCTTGTCTGCTGGAAAAAGAGCCAAAGGGAGCTCTTTCCTCCATGATGGAACCAAGATCAAGCGTGCATCTCTAAAGATTCCTCCCTACGCGGTCCATACCCCGCCCCCACGAATTTCTGAGCATGAGAAAAGAATTCGCTAAACTTCCAACTCAACATGGATAGCGCGCAGGAGCGGGGATGCATTGCCGTTTGGCACTCCGCGGCAGTCCTTCTTTCGCTTTCGTTCAATGACTTTGGCTGTCGAAGAGGAAGAAGACGAAGAAGGGCATTCTCTCCGCTTGTGATTTTGTCGCTCTCAGGACAGCCTTCTGTTTTTCGGAAACTCTCTTTGCTCCCAATGTACATGCGCGGCGCGTGCCCTGATGTCGCTGCGCAGTTACGCCACTCTCAGCAGCCACAGTCGCCTGTCTTCGGGTTCCTCCGCTGAAAACTTGGTTGCTCAATGAATCTAAGCATCACGCTGCTTCTGCCCGACTCACTCTTTGTCATGCAAGACGGATCACCCTTGTTCTTCGCCTGAGAAATGCACCAAGACGAGCGGTTCCCACCTGAACTTGAGGTCACAAGAACCCTAATTGCTTGAAATACGAAAGGAACGAAAATCCAAATGCCGATTACCAGAGACACAAAGGTTATCGAGTGTCAAAGGGAGAGACAGAGAAAGAAGCACGAATGAGGGTGTTCCAACTGTTTTCTTGCTTTTTTCTGCTCAGCGGATTCGTATGGATCTTCGTCTGGATGTCATCTAACGGCTGCTCTTTCGAGAAATTCCTTTTATCAAGTGAAACCTTGCGGACGCCTGCTAAATGGTGATGGAAAACTCTAAAGGATCATTACAGAGATTTCTGAGGAATGAGTTTTTGTTTTGGCGTAGCAAACACTACAATAACCTCCTCCTCCTCGGAGTACAGCCTCTGTGCATGTGTGTGTTTTGCTTTGAGGAGTGTTCATTCTTACTTAACCTGAAATTACCGATGCCAGCCATTATGAGGACAGGAACAGAAATTAAGGAACAGCGAAGGGAAGCAGGCCCAGAAGGGTGGCCCCTCACATGCGCGTGCGTACAATCGCGGTCGTTCCAGTGCAAGTAAACAGGTAGTTTTCCTCCTGGATCGAAAGATGTGGAATGGCACGTAGAGGAGGCGAAAGTGTCAAAGTTTCCGAGACGAAGCGGGTCCTTCCACGAACCGTGTCGTCACAGAGAGAATTTTCTTCTGCCTCGACGCGTCCGGATTCCTGGTTCATTTGCATGACAGTGCGGACTTGGAATTTCCTTCGGAGGCACCAGTCTCCTGGCAGTACGAAAGCAGGAAGCGCACGTTCCGTTCCGTTCACGCATCTTAATGAATTGGGAACAGGAGGGAGTGGTTCCGTATCTACGAGCCAATTTCGAAAAACACCCGAAACGGGTGCAAACAGCTCGAGAGATCGGGCCGTATCGTTGCCTGAGATAATCGATGGATTTGTGCTATCTTGACGGACTCAATACTCCCTGAGTTCATGCAAGACGGAGACACAAGGGAAACCGAAATGTATGGCTGGAAACGGAGGTCAATGGAGAAAGAAGAAAAGGAAATGAGCAGATTTTCGTCGTCGTCTTCGTTGTTTTCTTTCCAGAATTCCTTGGTCGAACCAAGGAATGACTCATCCACAGGTGAGTTACTGTTGGATGGGAAAAATACAGCAAGAAATGGATAGGAAAAGCTTTGCTGAGCTGAGCGATTTGTGGATGGAGGAATGCGCTAAAGAAGCTGTGCAAGAAGGACACTCCTCATGCCTGCAGTCATGAGAAGTTTTTCTGGACTTTAGCTGGAACCTTAAAAAGTCTAGGGAAACGATCAGTTTCCAGGATGAACGTGTCGCAAGGCAATTATTAACTGGGATCCATTGATTTCATGAATGTTGACGATGATGAGGACGTTTCTCTATCATTTGATCTTCTCTGAAACTGTTTCATAATGGAGGTGAAAGGAAAAGCGGCAGGCCGCAAGTTCCAGCCAAATGAGTCAACAGTCAAAAACCAAACAAGGCTGAAGGACGAAAGGCAAAGCATCACTTCGACGTTGCGAAGCGATCCCAGATCAAACCCAAACAGAATCCAAGACTTCCCGTAGGGACAGAATTCAGTGACTTCGGAGTGGCAAACAGGCGCTTACTCTCTGGAAGGTGTTGAAACATTTGACTCAGGGTCTCATGCCACCAGTAAGCTTACTGGTTTATGGGCGCAAGACTGAGAGGGTGCAGGGCGCCGAAGTTTCCAGATTCGAGGAGGAAAAAAAAAAAAAAAAGTTGAGTTTCCTGAAGTCAATGCGGAACCGCGTCCCAGGAGGAGCGAATCCGTGCCCGGGATGGAAGACCTCATCTGAAAGAGGAGACCCATCTGTTTCGGGCTTTTTTTTTTTTGCTCTGCCGTTCGAGATGAACTTCCGCAAGATTCGTCGCGAGGTGGAATTTCAAACTTGCTCAGAGCGCTGAAGTTTCCTGATGCTACAAGGGGGAAATTGCACGAGGAATTATCTTCGATCTGTATCTCCGAGCCAATCTGGCTATTCTTTCGAAAGATAACTTTTTATCTCATCTGAAGCTGTAAATTCGGTTAATGTGCGTGGAAAGCGGAAGGAAATCCCCAAAGACACGAGCCATTTTCTTATGCATTCACCGTCGGAGATTCTAATCTTGGATGAGGAGCCTATATAAAATTCCCACCAGCTGCTGACAGCAATTGGAGTGAGGGCGGGGAGATTTCTCGTGCATGGGGGGGAAGGGGGGTCTGCTGTTGCGGATAACCCCTTTAGCAACATCCCAGTTCCGTTTATTCTCAGCGCCGCTAGGGGGCATCTTCTGAACCGAATGATTGCATAGGGATGGGCAGGGCGGAAGCCAACGTCTTCCGTTAGGAGATTCACGCGAAGAGGGAAGGGGGGGGGGGGGATCTCTCCGGTTATCTTGCGTCACCTCCCTGCCAATCGGAGGAGATGGCTCTGGAGGATGCAACGCGGGGCGCCACGCTCGTTTTTAGCAGAGTGGACGAGAAGCTTAGCAAGTGGAAAATGCAAACGGGTGCGCTACTTGCAGCTGTTGCAGAACAAAGATGAAAATCTGGGAGGCTCAGCTCCAAAATTTCAGCAACTAAGAACTTGATAAGATGAGAACAATCGGGATTCGGTCCGCGATGCTCCTCTCGTTTCCTCTTAAGCAGAGGGTCTTCCGCGGGAAGAGACGAGCGCTCCAAAGCCTTGGACGTTCCTCGACGGCTTCGTTCCGCTTCTCTGAGCCGTCGCGCATCTTCTCAGACTCCGTAAACATAGAACCTCCATCTCAGGTTATCGCGGGCTCCTTGAAACGGGAAACTTCGAGTCGACGGGCGAAACCTAGGATGGGTGCTCGGCCTTCTAGCGCGCACAAGGGTCACCGTGGAAACCGCGGTATAGTCTCGGCCGTTCTTCGATTTCCAGCATATGGAGAGATTCCGGATCATCCCCTCGTGTGAGGGGTAGCAGAAGTGACCCTCTGGATGAGAAAGCGGAAAACGCCCCCTTCTCTTAGCAGGTTTGTCTCGAGGTCCTGAAGAGAACCTCGTCTCGCCTTCCGGTCTCATGCGCCTCCGGGCGATTTCCCGATAGCACCTCCACGTGCTTTGTCTCAGCTGATCGCGACCAGCTTTCCCTGCGACTAGGCGACTGCATTCTACTTGCTAGCAAGATGAACGGTCCTGATTCTCCCTCCCATCGTGGGTGGAGATCGGAAGCCTTGGACGGTAACGCCTCACATCACCTTGACGACCAGAGAGCAGGGAAAGTTTTTTTCCCATCCGCTCCAGCAATAACGACCGTCAATTTCAGCTGGAGAAAATCAGCAAAGGGTGCTGAAAGCTCTGGAAAAAGATGCAGCGGCTCACGAGACGTAGTGGACCACTCAGACTTGTCTTCTCGCTTTTTTTTTATCGGGCAGGAGGGAAGCTTTCGTGACGGGATGCAGCACGTGCCGCTCGAAATTAGGGACCGTTCTTCACTTGCAAATCGCCAGCGAAGTGTCCCTGAGAAGATTCCAGTTGATACCCTGTTCGTGCGCAGGATCACTGCAGCACTTTGTGGATTCGAAGTGCTGGCTTCAAAAGGGAACAGATGGTGCATCTGCATGTACACATGCGCGTGCACATAAACTCGAAGAATAAGAACTCAACTTTGTGTATTTTGTTTGTTTTTGCTTTTTTTGTTTTTTTCAAAAAAAGCTCCGTGTTTCCACAGCGGCAACGGCCACAGGTCGGGACTGCGTGACTAAATCGGCGAGGCATTCCGGTTAGTCTTTTTCCCGTCCGGAGGAAGGAGGAGGAACATCGGGATCGCGGCGAAGGACTTCAGGGTTCCCTGGAAGGCGAATTCTCAAAGAGCATTTCTGCTCTCCCCTCCCTTCCCCGTCCTCTTCACGACCGCCAACTTCTCCGGCCAGCAAGCAGCCATCCAGGACTCTGAGAGCCGATCCGCCCGTTGTTGACCCTGTCGCTAGGCGGCGGGAGCACATATGATGCTTGCGTGACATCCGACAGGCTCGAAACCCTCGATCCCCCGCATGGAACCTTTCTGGCGTTGGAAATGGAAACCTCGGTGAGGGGAGCGTCTGCGCGGCAGCGGGTCCGTCGCTCCTTGCGCGCGGATCCCCGACGGAATGCTCTTGAGAAGGATCCCGGGCATCCCCGCTAGCTCGCAGGACCGGCTCAGCACCAGCTGGATGCTTGGCATGACGAGAAGCAGCAGCAGCAGCCTCGTGGTGGCTCGTTGCACCGGGAGCGTTTCTTGCAGCGGTAGCGGCGAACGTGTGCAGTGCTGGCGCCGAGTTCCGACTGGGAACTCCTGCCTTTCGGCGCACAGAAGGGGTGCGCCACTCTCGAGCGGGCGAGCTGCTAGGGGAGCTGCAGCGTTAGCCGAGCAGGGCGGAGGAGGCGAGCTGTGAGACGCGCGCCTCTCCCCGCTCATACACGCACGCACTGGGGCGGTTGGGATGCCCCTGCTAGCATCCGGATGTTCCGTTGCTTCCAGGACCGTCAAGGGTGCAAGGCAAGTCCTGCACCCCCCTTCTCCCCGCTTCCGTCTGTCCGCGCTTCCTTGACGACCGCCTCAGCGAGATCCAGCGGATCTTCGTTGTGGAACACCGTCCGCGGCCCGCGGAAACGACGGCCTCTCCCTTTCGTCGGGAGAGGCCGCATCGGCGGGTCCCTCATCTCTCGGCGTCGGGAGCCGACGGCAAGGATTTTCTCAAGCGTCGCGATCCTCGGGTGTTGCTAGGTAACGGTCCGTCTCGGAGACGCAAGCTTCTTCGAGAACTGTGCATCTCCTTCGATTCTCACGCCATTATTCCTTCAAGTGGCATTAGCAGACCTTTTCTACGATGCGAGTGCTATTAAAATAGGAAAGCTTCTTATGAGCCGAGGAAACTGAGGACTCTGGACCGTAATTGGCTATAAATTGCCAAGGAGATAAAAACAGCCACATGCGCTTCGTGACCGATCCTTAATTCATTTGCAATTTTCTCCCCCACTTTGAGGGACTCAGCTCCTTATCATCATCTTGCTGAGGACAGTGCTGGCGAGGCTGGACGCGCTTTTGATCTTTCCGAGAACACGGTTCGAAATCGCTGGACGGGAACTCCCTGTGAGCCTCTCGCCGTCGCCATGGCAAACCGGCCGGACGTTTCGTGCGCCGTCGTGCTTTCGAGGAACCGATCGACAAAACAAAGCAAACAACAACGGCAACGACAACGAAGCAGAACACACGCGGAAAGAAGAAGGAAGAAGGGTGGTGGGGTGGGGGAAAGGGGGGTGAAGGACAGGAGGGGGACGTGGCATCGGGGGGAAGGTGGCTCGTGGGACGTCCTCGTGAGCGTCTTTGGGCTGGGGGAGGCTGCTGGCCTCGGATTCGCCAGGAGTCGCGGGAGATGCTGGGGCGCGCGAGTTCGCCCCTCCACCTGGTTCCCACCCACCACGCCCCTGTTCACTTCCCCCCTTCGCGTCCGCCCCGCTCTCGGGGCGGCCCAACCCTCGGTAGGAGCCCACCCCATGCCTCGTCTGTGCGACAGCAGGGACTCTGAGAGGGCTGCTGTCCCGACTCGCCGCCTGCACCGGGCAAGGAGACCCTGCAGGTCGTTTCGCCCGCGGCCGGAGGGGGACAACGCCCTCCCGTTCCTCCTCCCTTTTTCCGCCTTCCTTCCGGAGCGAACGGAAGAGCTGGGGATCGGATGCCGCCCTCGGCGGTTCTCGAGGCGCTTCCGGTCTGCTTCCGAGCGGCGGCGGTAGGCTTCCGGTCTTCGAGGGAGCAGCCGGGAGAACGAGGGCAGGGCTCTCCGCCTTGTCTGGAAGCGGCGGGTGACACCACCCCCTTCCCCCCGGGAAAAGCTGCCCCGCCAGGGCAGCAGCGGAGACTTCCGGAAAGGCCGCATCCCCCCCTCCCTCCTCACATCGAGAACCGCTCCTTCCTTGGTCGCGCGGAACGCCAGTGCCTCCGATTCCGGGAAAACAGAGGTCGAGCTTCGCAGGGCTAGGAGGGTCTTTGAAGGCAGCTGCGCGCTCCGAAATTTCGGAGGCAACGAGAGGGTGCCAGAGCTCCGCTCTCTTGCTCTTCAGAGAGAGGCCGCTGGTGGCCACGAAGTGCGGCAGCTGTGTAGGAAGAAGGAAGAGAAAGGAGGAGCAGGAGGAATGAATAGAGGACCACGATGGGCGCGGGGCAGGGGGTGAGGAAGGTGTCAGAGACGGATTCAGAGACGCTCGGAGGTAGAGGCGCAGTGTCCCGGACGCTTTCGGGAAGAGGACTTGCAAAGGAAGGGGAGGATGGGAGGAGCGCGCCGTCGTCGTCGGCTTCCCACGGCAGCAGCGTCGTCTCGTGTGCCGAGCTCTTCCGCGCTGCAGCCAGAGATTCCTGGCGCTTACCCCACCTCCCTTCTCCTCCCGTCCCGCTGTCCTCTACCTGGAGGCGGACGCTTCCCCTGAGACCGCGCCGTCCCTCCCTCGCGAGACCACGGGAGAGCGCTTCAAGGGCAGCCGCTTCCAAGCTCACGGCTGCTCCGCATCTTCCTGCCAGCAGCTCCTGCTCCCAGATCACTCCATGTGCTCAAATATGGCTGCGTGGACGAGGTTGGGGTTTGTCTCCGCACGCTCTCCCCTTCCCCCCACCTCCGTTTTCCTTTAAGAGCGCTGCACAGCGGCGGAGACCTGCATTTTTTTTGTTGCTGTTGCTGAGAGAGCGACAGAGGATCGGAGCCTCGGGGCGCTCAGCGGTTGAAGGAGGATGAGAACAAGGAAAAATCTGAGTCCAAGAAGGAAGATGGAGAGACAACTCTGCCACCGCTTCTGGAGCACGCCCCGTAGTCAGAGAGTTTCAAAGTGGCGGGAGCTGTTCGGAAGGGAAGGGACAGACATCCCTCAAGAGCGGTCGCTCGCGCGGGTGCAGGGTCCTCCGGGATGCGGAGAAGGCTCCTGCCCACCTGAGATAGTTTGTTTTCTTCCCGCTTGCCCCAAGGGGAGGGAGGCTGCTGCGGTACCAGACGTATCCTCCGGGTCACCCGCCCCGCTCTCCCCCCTGCCTGCCCACCTTGCTCGCTAGGAGGCGGCGGGCGGATTCGCCTGGGCGGCAGCCGCCGCCGCCGCCGCCGCCGCCGGAGGGCAGCGGGTCCGGGCGGCTTCCGCCGGCGTCTCGCGCAGACGTCGGAAGCGCCTGCCGGTGTCCGGCGAAGGTCGACTCCATGGCGGTCGGAAGGTGCTCACCCCGTCCGTCCCTCCTCCCGTCCGCCCGCGCGTGCAGCGCGAGCGCTTCCGACGCGAGGGGATGCCCGGCCGCTCCGGGCGAGAGCGGAAAGGTAGCTGGCTGACAGCAACTTTCCACCCTCCTCCTCCTCCTCCCCAAGGGGGATCCGGCAGCTGCAGCAGGAGGAGAAGCTACTTCCCGGATCCGACGACCTCCACCCTTCCGGGTGCAAGAAAGGGGAAAGGAAGGGGACAAAGAGGTAGGCATGCACCTTCCTTTCTCTTCCAGAGGATCCCATGGGGAGGGTGGGGAGACGGTCTTGAGCCTCCCCGCCAGGGGCAAGCGGCGCTTGGAATTATCTACAGCAGCTGCGGAGGGGACTCTCTGAGCTCGGAGTGAGCGGTTGGAGGTGCGCCTCCCCTCCCGGGAGCACGCACGAGGGACCGGAAGGGGATCTCGGAGTAGGGCGAGGAAGCCCTCCGTCGGTGTGCCGGAGTTCAAGGTCGCGGGAGACGACCTTGCCTCTGCTGCTCGCTCCTGCTCGGGTCCGTAGGGACGGCGGAGGAAGAGGGGAAGGAAGGAGCTCGGGAGCCGTGTCAGCCTCCCCGGGCTTCTCGTACAATGAGAGGGAGACCCGAATTTTTCCCTGAGGGCACAGGAGAGCGGAGCGACTTCGGACCCTCTCCCCCATCACTGCCGCCGCCGCTGCGCCCTCGCCTTCCTGTTCCCCGTGAAAGTCAATGAGCCCTCCGGGAAGGATTCTTCTCCGCGCACTGCTCCCGTCCTCTTCCCCTCTCCCCGCCCAAAGGGACAAATGGGGGGGGAGTGAAGGAGGACGTTTCGCCGTTGACCTGGAAACGCCGCCAGCAGCGGGCGTGCCCGTGGTGCGCGCGCGCACGTTCGAAGGTCACACGGACGTCGTCGCCGCCGTCCCTCTCGCCCGCGTTCCATCACGTCCCACGGGCGCGTACCCCGGTCTCACGGTACCTCGGGCGCGCGCGGCCGAGCTCCGAGGTCGCCGGATGAAGAGCGGACGCAGCATCCAGGACCACTGGAACACCGGAAATTTCCTCGGGATGTACTCGAGCACCCCTGCACGGGCCGAAAGCGCGCTGATCTAGGGAGGGAAGAGGGATGGGGAAGGAGGAGAAGGTCAGGCGACGGAGACATTGACCTCTGGAGCGCTTCCGGCACATCCGTTGCTGCTTCCTGGAAACGGCGGCTCATCTTCCAGGCACCTTCCTGTTCACTCGAGGAGGGAAAGGGATGGGGAAGGGAAGACAGGGGCAGAGGAGGCAACATCCGGTCGCTGGGAGCGTAGGATCCGGCTAGAGATCCGACCCTCCTCCCTCGTCATCTGGGAGAGGGATCGCCGGCCGGATCGGGAGAAGCGAGCACGGGACTTCACTGAGGGCAGGAGGCGCAGTTTCTCCCCCTTTTCCATCCCCTCTCCCAAAGGATGGTGGGCGCGCTGTTCCTCGCCGTCTCGCGCGCGCCCCAGGACGCCCCCAGAATCCTCTCTGGAGACTCGTCTTCCGGAGAGGAGAGCGGAAAGAAGGGAGGAGAGGGCCCTCAAGCACCCGAGGGCATCCTTTTCTCTTTGCGGCCCTGCCTGCAGCGGAGGGGAGCAGCGGCGAGGTGCCTCGAGGGCGAGGGTTGCCTTGACCGCCAGGTCTCTACGCATAGTGCGCTGCCCTGTGACAGTGGGAACCTCCACGATCCCGAGTTAGGCGACCCGGTTTCCACGACTACCCGGGTAGATAAAGCGAACCCGAGATCGCCCTTTGTGCTCCCCTGTCTCGATCTCTGATTGCGCGCACGCCACACAGTGAGCTTAGAAGACCCTCAGGGTTTTCGACTCTCCCTGCCGACCCCCAACAGCGGCCCGTCTACTTCGCAGACCCATCCCGGAGGGGAGCCGGTACCAGGAACGACGTGCGTGTGAGCCCTCTCGCACCGCTGTCGCGGACCGTGGGAGTTGCGGAGGCAGGGACCGACCAGGAGGGTTCCTGCCTACCCTCCCCGCTCTCCAGGGGGGGCGCGGGGTGAGCCGAGAGAACACCCCTCGCGCTTGGTCGACGGAGATGCGAGCGGGTTCAAGGCAGGAGAGGAATCCTCTGTCTCCTATTCTTTCCCTGTTTCTCCGCTGGGATGGGGTGAACCCTTCGAACAAGGGACTTCCGATATCCCAGGGGTGCAGCTCGCGGAGACTACATCCTAGTCTATCCCGAGAGCTGCCCCATTCGTTCATCCCTCCGGGAAGAGCAAGTCAGCCGAGCCCTTTTCAATCTCTTCGGTCTAGTCAGGACGCGGTTGTCCCGGAGATGCATCCGGGGGTGATCCATGAATTCCCGCCCTGGCCGTCCAGTTCTCTCCTGCGAGGAAGAGGGAGAGGCAGTTCTCCCCTTCCTTCTTTCATTCCTCTGCGAGGGCCAGGGGTAGCGGCCAGAGCCGCTTGCCGCCAAGGAGAGGACGAAGGGAAGCACCAGGAAGAGAAGGCCCGTTCGCAGAGCACAGCCTCGGAGTAGAGAGGGAGGGAGGGGTCGGGTGGAGAGCTCTGGAGATCCTCTCTGCCCAGAGGCCTGGACCGGACCTGCCGCCGCCGCCGAGTGTCGCTCGGAAGCCCACCGGGAAGGCTCTGTTGCCGGAGACTCTAGATCTGCCCTTTCCGGAAGAAGCGCCTCCTGCTCTCCCTCCTCCACCCCCTCGAGGACGCCCTGAGGCGGCCGGCAAGGCACGAGATCGCTTTCTTCCCTTTTTCTCGGAGGACGCTCAGGAGACTTCCGACTGGTGTCAGGACTGGTGGGAATGGCGGCCCTCGACTGCAGAGGGACATCCTCTGACTTCCCTCTCTTACGGTTCTATCGTTTCCTTCCGCCTCCATTGTTCCCCTTCTCTTTCCCAGGGGGTCATCCGCCCCTGCAGGCTATCGGAAATGAAGACTGGACAAAACTATCGCCTCCTCCCCCTTCCAATTCTCTCGTTCCGCACTGCAGCCCAAGGGCATGCTTCCCAACGGCTCCCTCCCCCTCGTTGCGAGCGCCTCCTCGGCCTCGCTACCACGGAGACGAGCCGATCGCCGGCCCCGGTTCCGTTGGCGGGATGTGAGGAGGCAGCCCGGAGGATCTGGCCGAAAAAGCGGAAATGCATGCTCTGAGGGTTTGCTTGAGAACCCGACCGAGGTGGACGCTCAGGAATCACTGGAGAGGGATTTGGCTCTTTCATCTCAGCGCCGCTGAGTTCCGCTGTTGGACCTCATGGAGCACGACTCCAAGAAAAGAAGAAAGGTGGTCGTCTCCAGTCGCCTGGAAGGCAAGAGGGCCGCGACGTCCGAGGAGGAGGAGGTTAAGCTGGGAAGCGCACCGCCGTCGAAGAGGGGTGCGTGGTAGCTCCTCCGGGTCAGGTCATTCCGGATGGAGGTGGACGTACGCTTGATCGCGCAGTGTGCGAAGGAATCGTCTGGAAGGAGGAAGGGCTGAGTCTTTGAGGTCCTCCATCCCGCGCTGCGGCAAGAGGGACTCGTCTGCCTCCCTGTCCCCCTACCCCTTCCCCCATCCCTTCTCGGTCCGTCTCCCTAATCGCCACCACATCCTTGCGACATATGGGTCCCCTGAGAAATGGCCTCTTCCCCAACATGGAAATTTGGGCCGCTTGGCTCCATGGACGAAAGAAAGGAAAGGAGACCCCTGCAAAAGGAAGGAAGAAAAGGAGGGGGGGAGGAACAGAGGTCTGTGAAGATATTGCGCCCTTGGAAGAGAGAGACAGAGAGGAAAGAAGGGAAAACCTGAAAAGACTCCCCTGCCGCCACTCCGCACTTTCGGAGACGCTCCGCGCTACATAGTAGCTGGCGCAGCGCGCCTTCGCAAGAGGGGTATGGCCACTCGCCGGCGGTTAGATTTCCCGCCATTGTCTCTCCTCGTGCTCTGTGATCGCCCTTGTTCTCCCTCGAGTGAAGGGTAGCGAGGTCACTCCGAAGACACGCCCACGCGGACGGCCAGATCGCGAGTCGACCATCCGTTAAGCTTCCACCGAGAGGAAATGGTGGTTTTCCCGTTGCCTCCACGAAACGACTTTTGCCAGACAATAGACGACAGTGCTCTTCCTTGCGCCGGGGTCATTCTTTGAGACAGGAGCCGCGACCAAGGACGTGAGAACGAGCTCCCCCAACACGCGTCAGGGGCGGATCGGAGGCATCAGCTGCCGGACTACGGTGTCCTTCCGGGGAGCCCAAGGACCCCTCGCGAGGTTTCTTCGTCTCAGATGGACTTTCTGCAGCTGCAGCAGTCGTCTTCCACCTCGAGCCTAGTGCATCTGCAGCACGGGGGCAGCGGTTCGTGCCTCAAGAGGCTCTGTGCCGGACGCGGAAGGTGAGACCCTTTCCTTTTGACCGTCTCTGCGCTGCAGCAAGATGGTCTCGCCGGACTCCAGCAGCAAGGGAGATCGTCACTCTTATCGTGCAAGGATCGGTTGGAGAGTACGGGGAGGACTTACGCGGCCATACTCTCCCTCCGTCTCTCTGGGTATTTCTCACCGGACCCAACGCTAGGCAGCATCCCCGCTCACCTCCTCTGTGAAGGCTCCCGAAGGAGTCCGCGACTACGCTGAGCCACCAGTGGAGCGGTGATGTGCCAGGAAAGGCCGATATCCTGGGCGCAGTTTCTTCATCTCGGCAGTAAGGCGCTGTAGGAGGAGGCAGTGACGGCTGTACCCCTGGCAACCGCAAAGAGGGAAGAGGGAGTAGGCAGGAAGGAGACTTTTCGCTACACTTAGCATCACATTCCTTGGGGACCCTTCTCACTCGGGCCGTAGTGACGTCTCCTAGGCGGGATAGCGGCAGAGGAAGAGCGGAAGCATCGATCACGGTATTTCGAGATGTCCACGGGGAATTCCGCCCTCAAGGACAGCTTTAGAAGCGCCGTGGTTGCATAGCCAACGCGCAGTGGTGTCTCCTTTGCAGCGGTGCATTCTTGCATCGGGTCGGAACACACAGCATTCCCATGCGGCCGATTGTAACGATAAACCGGGCGCTTCCGCATACCCTTAGGTTTCCTACCGATCGGGAAAGACTTCGGCGTCTCCAGGTCACCAGAAGGTGCTCCCCCGGCAGCCACCGAGCGACCGCTGTGCAGTGGTTCATCAGGAGGGAGAAAAAGTTGGCCACCAAGAGCGGATCCTCCTCTCAAGGATCCCTTGCGCGCCATTGGCGCTCTGAAAACTCTGGCCTTCTCCAGGTCCAAGGCGCACGTCGTCCCCCCAGCTCTTGAACGCTTGGGAACGGATGTTCGGCTTCCAGAGCTCCTGCCTCCTAGGATCTCAACGAAGGATTCGGCATCTCTTTCTGGTATTCGCATCTGCGTCTGGATTTAAGAGTGGGAATAGCAGTTCTGCTTGAAGGGACGGGGAGATCTGGTTCGCCGCTGAGAAGCGAACTCTTTGAATCCTTGCCCGGTTTCCCAGGCAGTTGCAGATTCGTCGTGGGTGCGAGACATCTTCCTTCCCAAGAGACCCACCTGTCTGAGACGTCTCCTTCTTTTCCGTTGAAATGTATGTTGACACCGAACTTTCGCGCCATTTGGAATAGGGCCGGGTGGGTTGCATGTCTTGGCGGTCCACGCCCGAGAGCAGGTTTCAAATGGGAGCCGCCGGCAACCCTCGTTCGAAGCGGTTCTTGTAACTGGCATCCTGGATTTTAGGCTCCACTCTGGGAGTTGCGTTCGGATCCCATGGAGCCGTTTCGCCGGTTCCAGTGTTCCGCACCTGGGGAGACTCGAACCCGAGTAGGGGGCCCTAGGAGCGACATTCGTTTGAGAAATCCATCACAGGAAAAGATGACTTCCCATCTTTTCTCTGACGATTTGCAAATCCAACTGACCTTCACGCCAGTCGGATTCTCAAACCACTGACCTTCAGGTACCCTTTTTAATGGAACCAGCGCACCTTCCACAGTGCAACGCTTGTTCGCGAATGGCATAAATGGCTTGTTTGCGCGGAAGATAAGCTGATTTGGGGACCGGGTTTTGGAAACCCATCCTCCCCCCCCCCCCCCAACACTCATCCTTGAAGGCTGGTGCGAGTTTCACTCTCCTTCGGAATGTCTTTTTCGCATTGGTGCTTTCTGTGCATAACTCGAGCTCGTTCCCTTTGCGAGGATGCTTGGTATCACCTTCTCTTAAGCACAAAGATGCATCAGCAGTGACCTTGGAGTTAAGAATGCATGAATGCCGCAAAGACTGCAGCCACGGCTCAGCCGCGTTGTTTCAAGACATCCAGATCATCATCGAGGGTGGAATTTGGGCTGCTCTGCAAAAAAAGAGCACCTCTAAAGCACGAATCTTCTAAAGCACTGTGGTGGCTCGGATGCATGGAAACAAGGAATTCTGCCCCACCTCGTTCTCAAGGGCATTTGGAATGACCATGATGCAAAGTTTTCTTCTCGGAAAAAAATGCAAATGGCTGGTCGTTCGCAACAAAATGATGACGCGCTGGCTTCGAGGACAGCTCGGCAGAGGTCTGCTTACCACCAGCAGCCAGGAATGGCGGACGCAGAGACCTGATGGAGCCCCATAGGAAATCCCGGAATGGAAGAAGAAGCCAGGGCTTGGGGCTTTCCCCCAAGCTCGAGGGGAGGAATACTGCATGGTAGGTCGGGGAACCGGAAAAGCCAGAATTCGAAAAGGAATCCGGGACATATTGGAAACACGGAAGCAGTCAGGTATAATCATACAGAGCCAGACGTTAGGTCCTCCGGGATGTCCTAGAGTCCGGAGGACTCCAGATGAGATAGCGAGAAGCCAGCTCGACTTGACGGTGTGATCCACCTCGATGGAGAAAGGGAAGAGGCGTCCTCCAAGAAGGGAAGAAAAAAAATGCATATATCTATAGCTGTTCATGTGAAGGAGCAAGGCAGCAGGTGGTGAAAGGGGTCGGACGTCATTCTCCTAGGCAAGATATGACTTTTCGGGATGTTCATCCTTTCTTGACTTCGTGAAGGAGGCAAGTAGGTTCCACTAGGGCCACGCCAAGAAAAGGGCTCCCATGAGGCACGGCACCTCATTCTGTTTGTGCGGTTTCGGGGAAGGCAGGCCTGGCCACCGTCAAAAGCCCCAAGAAGCGGCCGACGGAAAGACCCGCTCCTTGGAGGACAGCACGGGAGAGATGGTGAATGCAACCTGAAAGAGGCTCTGGCGACTCGTGCAGACGTCGCCTTCTACCACGGAAGGAAGCAGAGACCCTCCCTTGGTTCGAGAACAGAAAAGAAACCATCGCTTACGACCCAGCGCTCTGCGTCGCAACAGCGAGCTGCCAGTCCTGTCAACGTGATGGTTCGGGGACCCATCTCAGCGTTTCCTTTTCTCTTGTGCATGATGAGCACGCTTAATAATAGCAATAAGGGAAGCTGGAGAAGAGAAACGTCTCCGTCAGCCAGTGAACAATCAGTCGATCGCGATGCTCTTTTCATCCCCTCAGCTTGGCCTTCGCACGAGGATTCTTGTCTGGATTTGTGCTCCAGTTCGTGGCCTGCGGTCGGAGTCCACGGCTCGCTCGTGTCGTGTACATGCATTCACATTTTTCGGAGAGCCTTCCGGCGGCAGGAAGGTTCCATTATCAGGAGACAACAGTAGGGCGATAACACTGGGCTCTGCTTGCCTCTGTAAACAATCATTCATGTCTCTGGAAGGCACAAGACGGCGCGAAGAGAGAGAGGCCAAGACGCCGAGGACTGCCTCGCCCGTTTCACCGCCCAAGGGGAGCCTGCGCAGGTGCTGAGCGATCGTTCCTCTCCGGGTTTGCGGGATCCGGCGAACGACGACACAGCGAGAGAGCTCAGGATCCCTGGGCGGAGGGCGGGGCATATCCGGAGAAGGAGATGGTGCTCTCGAACGTGCAACGTTCCCGCGACACGTACCGGGAGTATGAGATTGGCCACGGGCCGGGATAAAGCTACCCTCATGAACTGCAGTCTCGACAGGGGGAGAAGGCGAAGATGCCGGATTGGTTGCAGAGGACGAATGTAAATGAAACAATTGTGAATAAATTCTAGCCGATGCTAGCAGCATCCTTGGGTGCTTTTCCATCTGACTTCGAGCGACACGTGCCTTAACGAATTTTTTGCTACTCGTTCTTCCTGTGGATGCTTGAGATGTTTGGGAGATCAAAACATTTTCTGTTAAATAGAATTCCTTCATGGTTGCCAAGCCTCTGAAGCGTTTTGTGTTAAGATGGTGCTCTTTGACGTTCCTCAGATTCTGTGTCAGCATAAATTATTTTTGGTTTGGAGAACCGAATGAAATGCACCCTCCAGTAACGCAAAGAGATGAAAGCAGCATCCGGAATCTCAAAGCAGAAGCAGCAACAGAATCCAATCCGTGAAAGAAGGAAGGATACACAACAACATGCATCAAAGAGGGAGTTGCCTCGGAAGATGCATCGGAGATGCACAGACTGCAGACGAGGTTTCCGATCGTGCATTAGAGGTGCCCATTGTTCAGTTCCGTGTTTTTTAGAGTGAAATCTAAAAGCAGTGAGTGGATAATTGATCCCTGATGGTTTCTCTTCAGGCCTTGATTTGTTTTTCTTGGACAACCGAGCAATGTGGGATTATGAACTGAGTAGTAAGCCAGGATGCAATGACAGAAGTTGAGGAGGGTTCACAAAGCAATCACAAATTGCTTTGCCAGGTCGTCACAGAGGTTATCGCAGAAGCACCGGAATATGTGTGGTGAAGATCATGTGTTTCTTGTTACACCGCACACCTTCTTTCCTGTATCGATTGCTCCAAAGGAATTGCTCTTTGAGACGCATTTAGCAAGTGATTTGACGAGATTTTCAAATCTCTGTCCGCGATCGTCAAACCTCTTACAAATGCACAGAACAGAGAATCTGATCGACAAAAGTTCTGTTACCAAGAGAACCAGATCGTCACAAAGGAATTCCAACCTTTGCTCCCCTGAAACGATTGGAGTCGATAGATGATTGGATTGGATGAACTCCAGTTCTGCTTCTAATGCTCTTTTATCGGATATCAATGAGCATAATCAAGTAAATGGCTGTTAGTAAAAAAAAAAAAAAATGGATTTTCAAAACAACTAGAACCTTTTAAATCCGAAACAACGGAAACATTTTAAATCCGTTCGAATCTTCACGATTCTCCTAAGGACCGCCACGCTCTGATCACTGTGACTGCTTGTGTTTGATCCATGGCAACGTAATTTACTAGAAGTAAAAATTTGTGCCTTACGAGATAATCGTCTTTGGAGAACTGTACGCTCGTGAATACACTTATAACTTGTGATTCTCATATTTTTCCATATCAACTTTTTGATGGCACGTTTCGATTGGGAATGCATGTGAATCATACCCCAGCAGGAATGGACCACTGTGCTCACCAGTTGATCCAAGAGATGCTACCACAAAGCGTAATAGTGCAGGCTCCTTGCTGTTTCTCTTTTTGCAGCATGAGTCATAGTAAGGATGCCTCTTTTATGAATTTGGCAAAGTAAGGAAGGAAAATTTGAAGAAAAAAAAAAAAACTGTTACCAATAAGAGCACTAAAAGCAAAACTGTTTACAAGGATGTGATCCTAATATCGGACTTGTCCTTCCGAGATTAGGAATGCTTTGCCATGGATCAAAAAAGGAAAGCAAAAGCAGGAAATAAAAATAAAATGGATTATTCAGTAGCGCGACATGTGCTCAACTAACTTCTGCAGCTCGCATAGATGTATACATCATGATTGTGCATACAGAAGAATGTTGTTTCCAAAATGTCAGCTGGGGAGGGGCGCTATTCCCTCCAGTGAGATTCAGTTTTGGCACAGGATATTTATTGTGCAGGATAATTAAATCTAGCAGTTTGTGTCATTTTAACCTAAGCACTTTGAAGAGGAGAAATCTGCTACTGCTACTTCGCTCGGACTCCCCAGAGTCTGATCTCTTTACAGAAGGAAGATGAGAGGCTCAAGTGAAGGCAATTCAATCTTCAGCATGCTACAGGAAATGTGTGCAGCTTTAGTCCGAACGCGTGCACATTTTGAACCTCACGAGTGAACCAATCGGCTCTTTTAGCACGACAGTTAAAACTGAAGGAGTTCACGTGCTCGGAATACAAGGAGATTCAGTTCCACGTTCTCACAATATTTCTCATTTTCTCATATGAGGGAGGACTTTAACGTTGAGTTCATTCTTGGCAAATGGGAATCGAGCTGCCTCTTGCAGCTACAGGACGAACGGAAGGGTTATTATGAAATTAGACAAAAAAAAAAAAAATTGTCTTCTTGTACTCCATTCACCCCAGGAAAATGCCCGATGCTTTTCGTCTGGAATGAGGAGGCGCCAGACCAGACTAGTGGAAGACTGGAAAGAAATGGAAAGGTGAAGATGCGTTCAGAGACACAAGTTCACGATTTGTTTGTTTGACCGTTCGTTTAGCAGTAACGAAAGGAAGAGTTGGAAAGGATGTCACCACATGCCGATTGAAACTGTCGTTCGTATGGAACAAAATTCACTATCTCAAATATCTCAGAAACATTCTATCGGTGGTATGGAAGGGGACAGCTTGCCACGATATTCTACTATGCTCCGTTCGCTTGGATGCAACCTGGATTCTTCCACGCGAAGGATGTCAGAGACTCCGGATGCTGTTCCTTGGTAACGAACAGAGAAAACAGGGATTCTGAATGCGTGCGATATGATTCTGAAACCATGAAAAGCCTTTGGAATGGAGGACCACCCTCTTTCTCGAGTGTATGCACGTGCCCTTTCCATGATTCTTATATCCTCAAGGCGGTGTGGAAATGTTCGATTGGGAACTCAAGACCCCTCAACCATGTGGTCTTTAACTCTGGTTTCTGTTCCCTGAAAGACATCGGATAGTTGGAAAGCTTTTTCCACCATCGGACCCGTATTCGAGCTCGCTATGCACCGGGAAGTGATTCGAAAATTCCTACAGGAGCCCTCCGCATATGCGTCAGAAATGAATGAGGCGGTGGTGAAAGAATACCCAACCCGATATTCAGATCGGTGCGCATTTTGTTTTCCTCTTCAACTAACCTCCTTACTGTTTCTCTGAAAAAAATTTCAGGAATTGCTCCATATTCAGCACAGCAACAGAGAAGTTGCTGGGTCCTCCCTGTAGGTCATTTGCTTTTTGTTTTTGAAGGTGTGCTTTGTTCTGTCGCTTCCATTTTCAGCATTGCACTGAAAGAAATCCTCTTTATTTGGGTCAGAAGCTGGACCCAAGGAGGAATTTCAAGAGCGATGATAAGAATCCAAAAGATACTACGATAACATCTTAGAATGTATAATGAAGTGTCTCAGAGGAAGACATGTCTCGAAGCAAAGAATATCGTGAGTTTAAAAACTCCCCAAAATGCCCTCTGTTCTTGAAATCGCCAGAGCAAAACACGTCGCCTAAAGACAAATGGATGAGACACGCGTGACTCATCTTTTTTGCGGTGCATCTCACATCTGGCACGGGAAGCCGTCCCTCCAGTGTTGGAAGGGTTGAAACACGTTACGTATAATCAGCTTAGTCAGATTGCAAATTTCCTCAAGTTGTCACTCACACCTTCTGGACTCTGGATTTGGATGCCGGACCAACTTTCTTCTGTGCAAGCAATGCAGCCGATGGGTGTTTGGAAGTTTTTCTCCAGGGAAGGAGGATGAGAGAAGGATGATGTTGCCGCCTCTTGATAAAATGCCTCGGAACCAGAAAATACACAGCGGAATCGAAATCGAAAGCGAACCCCCTTACTCTCCAAGGGTGCTCTCGCCCATGACACAGCAGGTCAACTCTGGGAATTCACGTCGACGCTGCTCATGGATCCACACTTCAGCAACGACTTGCGGAAACAGCAGGGTTGCCAGGAGTGCCTCATCCAGGCGCAGAGGGAGGGGGAAATTCTGCTGATCCGTTTCGTCTTTCGATAAATTTGCAGACTGAGGACTGCCGTTCACCGTATGCATGGAAGCCACGCTCACAACAAGAGACGATCGACAATTTTCGCTCTTTATCAAAGGAGGAGAATCATAGGATCTACAAGAACTTTCTGCTTTTCTTTTCTTTCTTTCTCTCTCTCTCTTTACACAAGGCGCATTTGAATCACCTGGTGATCATGACATTCAGTGATGATTTCACGCTCACCCAAATCTTCCCCGATGTTTGATGCCGATCCCTTTGTTGCAATTCTTGCTTTTTCTTAATGTTTTTCCCAATGTTTGTCTTGCGGGTGATTTTTCCACCTTTTCCACATTTTTTGTTTTTTCCTCATTCCTCTTCTCGAGGGAGATGCTTTCCACGAGGAGATTTCCTCGCCGGTTTTCCGCAGTTTTGGGCAAAACCAGAAGCCGTCGATGAAGACGCAGGCGCAAACGCGGAATTCTGCAAAGACTGTTAGGAATTTTTGCACAAAGGTGGCAGCACGCTGACTCAGTCGAGCTGCATCTGGATCTGCGATTCCACATTTAGGTCCAAGCTCTGAGCAAAGAAGATTGCTTCCGTGGCTACGAGGTCGGCAGGTCAATTAAAACTTGACAACCTCGTCGCCAGTTTGACTAGGCGGACGAAACGCTCATAACCGCGCCATTCGAAATGGCGCCAACACTCTGCTCTCGCCTCCTCCGCCTTCCCGAGCACGGTATTCGGCTAACCAAGCCTGCCTGGAGGATGGAACTGTCTCGTCCGCGGGAGATTTCATTCCCTTATGGAAAGAATATAAAATGTGTCGGGTGCGTGCGTGTGAGGGGGGAGGGGGGAAAGCTATCCAGCCGTTGTTTGTGATTCTTCCGAAAATTGGACCAATTAATCTCTCGTTCCCGTTTGACAGAAGCGTCGGGTCGAAAACGACGGACCAGCGGCGCCGCTGCTGCTGCTGCTGCACGTTGCAGAAACCTCCGGCGAGCATCAGGTGATCCCGTCAGCGAAAGTGATGTCATTCGGAAACTCCATTTACTTAAGCAAAGTGGAATGGAAAATAGGAAAGGAAGAAAGAAAGAAAACCGTGAGAAGATGACAGACAGAAAACAAAGCAGGAACGGAGGAAGAAGAGAGGGATGGGGGGGGGAGGGGAGGGAAGGAGAAAGAGAAGGAGGGAGGGAGAGATCTGCTCGCAAACAGAGCTCTGAATCTCCGATTCGAAAATCTCATCACAGATTGATTGCTTTGCGCCGCTCACCAGAGCAGCGCGAAATTCCTCCTCTCATTACAAAGTGTCATTAACGACTTCGATCCGAGAGAGAGAGAGAGAACGGAAAAGCAAAGCAAAACAAAACCAAAAAACACGAGGAGGCATCATCATCCAATTTGCTGTCGGTCCGGGAAGGGCCGGTAAATATTTGGCGATGGCCGTCGCCGGGTCGGGAACCAAGGAAAAAAAGAATCTTCTGCGTGCGACATCTGCGATGCTCCGGCGGAAACGTGAGAGCAGAGGGTCGCGGACGGGACGGCCTTCTCGATGGTCGCAGGCCACCGAGAGGATCCCCTGCGATCCCCCCGTGCCCCACCACCGTCCTTCCCCCTCCGAGAGCACCGGGCGACATGACTCGCGGTCTCAGCCGTGGCCAAAACGAATTCCCTACTGATCCACACCGGAAGGGCGAGAGGAACGCTTCCGTCTCTCCATCGGGAAAGATCCTGACCGCTGGGTCCTGATTCTGAAGCTGACCGCGGGAGCGATCCAAGGGCAGTGCGGTGCCGGAGCCGCACCTCGCACGCACGCGCGAGGGACGCTTCCGCCTGAGATCCCCCCCCCACCCAACCCCACCCGCGAGATGCCGTCGTTGCCAGCACGGCGAAAGCGAACCTCGAGGGTGGGGGGGAAGCTGCGACCATGGACTTCAAGAAGATACCCTGGGACTGGAGCGGTGTCGGCGCCCATGGTGCGACTAGGCGAAGAAGGGCGACCCAGGGGGCGGACCTGAGTAGGAACAGACTGTTTTTTTCCTTTTGGGAGGGGCGGCAGCGCAGCCGCCGTAGCCGCGAGCCTCCAGCTTTTATCGACCGGGCGCGAACCCACGCCCTGGTGCCGGGATGGTCAGGTAGAGATCTCTTGCCCGTGCCCTCGGCGGTCCACTGCGACGGGAGGGTTCCAGAGATGATGGTGGGAAGAATGCGACCCTAACCCAGAGTGAGGGCTTTTCAGCTCGCCTTGAGCGGCAAGTCCAGGGCGGTGCCGGGAGATGGCGAAAGGCTGGCTGCTCCTCCTGACTGCCCCGAATAGAGCGCCTCGGGAGAGAGTCTTTTTCGAAAGGAGACTTCGGAATGGGGATCCCCTGGCTGGGAGGAGTTGCAGCAGCAGCGGGTTGCGCCCCGGCAGACTGGCGACGGCGCCCCGCCTTCCGCTCCGTCTCAGCGAGCTGAGGGCAGACGGGCGGGTGGTTGCCGACTCGGGACGCCAGTCGATCGGGTCTTCGAGATCCCGCGCGGGTGCTGTCCCGTCCCGCTCCGCGTCCCGGGAAAAATCGCCAGTTTCGCTGAGAAGCCGGCAGGTGCTGATCTTTCGCTTGACCCGTCGTTCGCGTGAGCTCCTCCAGGTCGCGTTAGCCACGTAACCGAAAGCGCGCGAACGGCGAGCGCAGCCTCCGACAGGAAACTCAGGCAGCTCCGGGATCGCGGAAGCTCCGATGTTCAGCGAGGAGAATGAGGGAGATCCAGAGTGGCAACTGCTCTGGGAAGGAATACAAACTCGCAGGGGTGGAGCCCCTCCTGGACATGGGTGCAACCGGATAGTCGCACCCTGGATTCGAGAGAGAAATGTCCGTCGTGACCTCGGGATGCGAGGTCGAGCGGCGTTCGACGACGTCTCACTTCCAGCTTGAGGAGCAGCAGTAGCAGCAGCTTCGACGAAGGGGAGCAGCTCGCTGTGAAGAGGGCGCCGTCGGAGTTGCAGCTGCAGCCTCGTCCTCTCTTTCTCTGTAGCGTCCTGGACAGGTGGATGAAGAGGGCCGAGAACCGGCGGCGGTCCGCGGGGAGGTTGACCCCGGGTCACGGGGCAGCGGCGCGTGCCAGCGTTTCGTATCCTCCTCCTCCTTCTCCTCCTCACGAGAGTATGGAAGGTCACCTGGGCTCTCGGGGTTACTTTTTCCTCTCTTCCTGGATTTGCATACGCGACCAGGACGCTCACCGGCTTCTCTCTGCTGTGCACTCGTGGCGGGGGAAGAGGAGCGGCCAGGAAGCTCGCGGAACGCGCGCGCGACCGCCGGCACAAAGAACGGTCGTCGGGTTGCCTCTTCCGACCGACTCCGCCGTCCGTCCCCGAGAGGCCGCCTGGTTCCGCCGCGGCCCGAGAGCGTCGCTCGGAGCGTTCTGGAAGTTCCCCTTAAGTAGACGAAGGGGGAGGGGGGGGTCCCCTCAATCGAGCGCGCTTTCTTCTTTTCTCTTTTCCGTTTCTCTCTTTGGGATTTTTTTTCTTCTTCTTCTTCCTTCTTTATTTGCCAACTTTCATGCGCATGAATTATTCGTGTTTACGAGTAGCACTTGCTGCTCGCTCGCAGCATCTCTCTCCTCTTACTCTTGTCGTTTCTTCTCCGCAACAAAAGCTGCCTCTCTGTAAACAAGTGAGACCTCACCTCGAATTCACGACCTATTTTTTCCTTCCAAGGCATTCGTGCCATCAGGAAAACAAAGCTCGTTGGTTCTCCAGCCAGGTGCCGTGGCGCAAGGCTCGAGCAGCGCGTACCCTCTTCTTCCTCCTCCTCCCTCTCCCCGTCTTCTCCGAACGCTCCCATAGGCGCGTTTCCCCAGCGGCCACGCTAGCGACACGGTGGTGGCGGCGGAAGGCCCGTCCGGAAGCCGGGGGGCCAAGCGGGAAGCAGCTACGCGCCGGCGCTCCTCGCCTGCACCTCCGCGCGTGCGCAGAGTCAGTTCTGGTCGGTTCCTCCTCGTCTCCGCGCTTCCCCGTACTGGCGTGCACGCTCTCGAGGGCGCATCCTCCACGATCTTCGCCACTTTTCTTCCTCACTCGGGTTCCACCCGTCTGCGCCTCTTCCCGGAGCCTTGACTCGCTGCCCGGCAGCCTAGCGAGCGTCGCAACCATCCGGTGCATCCCGCGAGCTGGGGGATGAAAGGGTCCGCCTGCCGGGTGTCGGGGAGGGGGTGGCTTTTCCTTGAAGCTCCGGCATGCCAGCCTCGCTGGAAGACGAGAGAGTGCCATGGGACATGCAGTGGTGACGTCAGCAGCAGCCTCCGCGACGATCCCTACCTCTCCTTCCCCGGCGAATTGCCGTCGCTGCCATCCCTGCGAAATTCCAGCTGTCTTCGCGGGATGAGGACGGGACCTCGTCCCGAAACCGATTCCGAGGCTCCCGTCGCCCGTCCAGTCCTTCCCGCTCCTCCGCCATGGGTTGAGGATGCGCGTGCCTTGCCGGCGCGGGCTGCTGTCGTAATTCTGGCCTCGTATTCAGCGATTGGCTTCGCCGTAGCGTGACCTCTATTCTAAGGTCGCCACCGGGATGTCAACAGGCTTGTGTTTTCTTGCACGAGAGAGTCCCCCGGAACGTGCGAACCTGGCGGAATCCAGGATCCGCGCGTTTCTCATTCTCTCTCTCGCGCTCCCCTCCGGAGGAATAGGAAGGTGAGGGGGAGGGAATTTTTCTTCCAGGAACCCGCACCGCCCTCTCGTCTCTTCCACCCCCTCCCGGCGTGACGCGGGACCACAGTGTCTTGGTTTCGGCACCCCGAGAGGAACAGGGCGGAGGCGGACGCGCGGCAGCTTTCCCCTCCTCCCCTTCCCCACGAGGAGCCGCGCCGATCGGCGGCGCGCCCGGAGGGCGAAACGCGCCAAAGGCGTTTTCACCCGACGGACCGCTGCTCGCCAGTTCTCTTCGAAACACCGCGGAGCGTGTCCACGCGCAGGTGTTCACCGGCGTGGGTCCTCAACGCCCCGTCACGCTAGGGACGTGTCGTGCTCACGTGGAAGCGCCAATTAGAGATTTCAAGGTCTGCTGAGGTTCCGTGGGGCCCCAAAGATGCCGCTGGAAACCATGACAACCATAACAATCATAACAGTCACCGATCATAACGATTCCATGTCTCTTTAGCCGCCAGCCATTGCGCCTCGGGATTCGAACCCGACCCAGCCTTATCCCAGAACAAAATAGCGGACGTCCATCGATTTTGCTTGAGGGTCGCCGACTCACCGCTCTGTCTCCACACCCCACTGGGGTCCGTACGCCGCTCCTTTCGTGAGGTGACCGGGTGCGCAAGCCTTTCGCCACCCGGAGCGGGGTGCGAAAGGCGCACCCCTTCATGGGAGCAGGGCGACTACTGGGCGGAGGCTTGGGACCGGAGGAGCGCCTCCAGAGACCCGGCATCCGGGTTCTCCTCCGAGCCGGCGCGCAGGTCCTTCCTTCCTGCTGCCCAGGAGTCGCCGCCGTCGCCGTGCGGACGGCGCGTGCGCTGAGAGCTACGGAACGACTCCACGAAACGGGCAGGTGAGCGGGCAGTCCCGTCTCCGAGGAGCGGGAGCGCCGCCAAGTGGTGGCCATTCTCCCCGGCTCGCCTGTCGGGGCTTCTGGATCGCCCGCCGCGCGCCCCTCCGCCATCACCGGCGTGTCCTCTGGAGAACGGCCTGGCCGCGTGGACGTCCGTTCCTGCCCGTTAAAGGCCAGTCAGGGCGCACCCCGACCGGCACGGCCGGGTTGTCACCGCCGCCTCCGGTAGGCACCTTCGAAAGGGCGGCGCGAGGGCCCCGCTTCCGTCTCCCACCCCTGGGGATCGGGGGAAGGGAGGCAGCAGGGAGGTGGAACTTCGGGTGTTCCACGGGCGGCGGCACCGTTCGATAAAAGCGCAGAAGAGGTCCTTTCCCCCCCTCCCCCCGGGCGATGGGGAACAGCACCCCGAAGATGACCACATCTCGGCGCTGCCGGCGGTGCAGCACCCCAACGACCTGTTTTATCGCCCGCCACCCGACAGCCCCGGGCGGTGTTCGGACAGGATGGCTCAGGGAAAAGCGACAAGGAGGCTGCCAGGCCGCATGTGGAGCCGGCGAGCACCCGTTTCCTCCACTCCTTTCGGGTGGAGGCGAACCCGGACGGAGCTCTCAAGGGGGGATACCCCGGCAGGAACCTCCCCCTCCTCACGGATCCCACCCTCACCGTCCCTCCAGCCTCTCGCGATCCAGGCACGCTGTCCCGAGGGAGGAAGAATCGGGGACCGCTATCGGGGATGGGTCCTGGGGTTCAGTCATCCCAGGCCCGTCTACCTGGAGAACAGACTTTGCGAGAGAGCGGAGCGGAAGGGGAAGGGGAGGGTTCGTGTTCTTTCTCAGGATCGCACGGATCTCCTCCCGCACTCTCCCGTCGATAGCCGGCTGCTGCTCTTCGCGTGATAAGGAACGCTAATTCCTTTCTCCTCGCCCCGTCCATCCTCCAGGACCCGCGCGCGGTGGGTCCTGGGGGCCTTCCGGGAAACACTCGGCCCGCCGCCTCCCAGTCGGAGCACGCACAGACGCCATTGAAACGGCTCACCCTGGAGAGTTCTCCGCTCCCAGGAAACGGAGTTGGCGGCGCTGCTGCTGCCCGTGTCTGCGGGAGGTCGAGGTCGGCTCGGCGCCAAACCTCTCCCCGCTGCGCCCGTCCCGAGGCGTCGCCTCGGGAGCGCGTCGGGGGGATGCTCAGGACATGTCGGGTTTCCAAGGGTGTCTGCCGCTGTTGCCTAGCTACGTGGGCGACTCCGCAAACACAATAAACCCATCCTGCAAGAGTTCGCCGCCTGGAGGGTCTTCGGAAGTCTCCCGGCATCTCCGCGTTCCCTCAGGGACTGGCCTGGCGTCCAGTGGCGATCCGAAGCGACGGAGCAACGCGCGCGCCCCGCTCCCCGGGAAGGAGCGTGCGGGGAGGGGGGGGGAGGAGAGGCAGGAAAGAAGAAGGTCCGCCTCTCCCTCGGGCGAGGGGGATGCGAAGACCTGGAACCTCGAGGGCCGCAGCCTTCCTCGGCACTCCTCCTCCCGCAGCCCCCTCCAGCGGGCAGGTTTTGGCACGAAGGAGTCTCAGGGAAAGAGGAGGAGGGGAAGGAGGGGGCACACTACCATGCTAGGAGATGTCGTTGCCTCCTAGAGACGAAACAGCGCCTCTTGGGCGTTTTCCCTGGCGCAGGAGGCCACCGCCGCTGTAGCAGCTTCCCTTCCTTCTTCCTCCACACGCGCTCCATTCCTCTTCCTCCAGGAGGCGAACTCTCCCCATTCCCTTCCCCCCCCTCCTACTTTTCCCTTCCTCCTTCTTCAGGTTGCTCCCAGGAATAGCAGCCTCTCCCCCTCCACCCCCTTCTGCTGTTACTTTCGGAGCGTTCCTTAGGGGTGATCAAGGGATCCCCGCTCCGCGGCGCGAGGTCTCTCGCGTCTCCTGAGGATGCAGAGGGGCTAGTCCGCGAGTACTCCCCTCCCGTGCCCTTCTTCCCATCCCCTCCTCCCGGAACCGAGGGAGTGTATAAAATTAGACTTTAATAACGTTTAAGTAAAATTTGCAACAAGACATCACAAAGCTTTTTTGTACTGTGACCTTCCCCTGGAGTGGAAGTTTTTGGTACAGGTCGAGAGGAGAGGTGTCGGTGCCGGTCGGCGCTTCAGAGGGGAGAGGCGAGGGACGGCGGCGGTCCCGAGGCGCTCTCACTGGCGCGGGGAGAAGACCATGGAGAACGTGTCGAAGGGCAGGGCGAGGCATCCCTTCGGCAGGTCCTCCGAGGACACCCCACCGGGCAGCTCCGGGGAAAACTCCTGTAGTATCCTCGCCAGCCCCAGGAAGGTGACCGTGCTGACCAGGCGGTGGCCCATGCACGCCCTCTTTCCCGTGCTGAATGGTATGAAGTACTCGGGCTTCGAGAGCTTCCCGAGCTTGACGAAGCGGCTGGGGTCGAACTCATGGGGGTCCTTCCAGAATCGAGGGTTGTTGTTGAGATCGTGGTTGTCCAGGAAGACCATGGTTCCCGAGGGAATGTGGAAATCTGGAAAGGGAAGCAGAGCTCCTTCGTGTGTCTCGTGCGGGGGCCGGCAGTACACTCGGAGCGGGGGAGGGGGAAAAGGAAAAAGGAAGCGGAGAGGCACCAGGAGCTGCCCGCGAGGCCCCCACCCCTTCCCCTCTGCGGTCGCAGAAGTCGTGATCTCTGGGATTCTCTCCGAGAGTCCACCGCTTCAGGCAGGGAGAGCTGCAGCTCCCGGTTCGGAAGCGTGGGGAAAGGGGGAGTGGAATGAGGGTTCTGGATGGCGCTCACCTGTGAGTTGTGTGTCCTCCACGGCGACGTGAGGGACGATGGGCGAAGAGATCGTGCGCAGAGACTCCATGATGGTCGCTTCGGTGTAGGGCATGCGAGGCCGGTCCTCGAGGCAGACGGGTCTCTCGTTGCCCGTGACCTCGGATATCTCCTTCTGGATGTTCTGCAGGACATCCGGGAGCGAGGATATCTTTACCAGCGCCTGCATCCAGAAGTTGCCCACCGCCGAGCTGCCCCCTAGCAGGTCTTCCAGCTCGAAGAGAGCAATCTCCCAGCCCACGTCATTGCCCTCCTCCTTGACGTGCGTGATGAGGGCGTCAACCATGTCCGTGGGCCTCTGGGAGTCCTTCGCCTCCTGGCAGTGCACGGAGATGATGCGGTCCCGGATGAATTTCCGGATGCTCTTGCTCCAGCCCTCCAGCTTCGCGAAGTGGCCGGAGTAGAAGCAGGAGATCCAGGGAAGGAAGTCGAAGGCATATCCCTTGTTGATGTCGTAGAAGATGAAGTCGAATTCCCGGACCATCTTCTGGAACTGCTCGTCCTCGGAGTCAAACCTCTGGGAGCAGAGGTACTGGCAGAAGATGTTGGCGCAGGTCCGCAGCAGGAGGAATTTGGGCTTCAGGCACTCGTCCGCGCGGGAGCGCAAGGCCTCCATCATGTGGTCCAGTTCCCGGCTGATGGATTCTTCCAGGAGGTCGCCTTTCTGGCTGGACGGGCGCGGGAACATGAAGCTGTGGGCGATGCTCCTCCTAGTCTTCTGCAGGTCCGACCAGTCGCACAGGGCGAGAGCTGGGGGGCCACAAAAAGAAAAAAAAATCACGTGAGAAATGTAGGAAGCGAAAGAGCGGATACTCTTGTCCTACTGCCCCACAGCGATGACGTCACATCGCGGAAGCGGCAGAGAAAGTGAGCGGCTAACGGTGAATCTTCAAGTTCAAGGATACCCAGGCTGCTCGGTTGGATGAAGGTGAGCATCGGACGCTCCGGAGACCCGGGAAAGGAAAATCCACGCGCTCGCGCGCACTCTCCATTTCAGCGCGCGTGCGAGAAGATCGGGAGTCGGCGGCGCGGCATCCCGCCGGGCAGGGAGCAAAGCGGCGCGCTGCTGCTTCTGCGAGCGTTCGGGCCGCTGCGGAAACTGCGGTTGCGCCCACGCCGGTTCCCGAGGACAGACCGGCAAAAATGGAGGGGGGAGGAACAAGAGAAAAAAAGAGGAGGGGGGGAGGAACAAGAAAAAAAAGAAAAAAGAGGAGTGGGGAGGAACAAGAAAAAAAAAGAGGAGGGGGGGGGGAGGGAAGGAGTTTGGCCGCCCCTAAGACGTCGCAGTCGTCGTCGTAGCGGCGGTCGAGGTCCTGCCGGTCGCATGTGACGGAGGGTAGCTCCCTCAGGAAGGAGGGGAACGGACGGAATAACGGGACGGGCTCGTCTCCTCCCTCCGATTCTCCCCACCCATCCTCCCACCTTCTCCCCCCTCTGGGGGAGGAACCGGGGACAAAAAAGGAAAACCGGGACTCCGCGTGCTCAGGAAGACACATCTCCCCTGCCCTCTGGCGCAGAACGGGAGGAACGCATGCGTACGCATAAAGCACGCAAACAACAAAGAAAGAAAGAAAACAAACAGGGAAAACAGCAAAGGGAAAAAAATCCGGGCACGGGAGGAGGCGGGATCGGTAGGGACTTTTTCTTCCCCCACAGAGGGAAGGAGCAGCAGAATGCACGCGCTCACCCGCACGGAACATCCAGTCACAAGAGCAACAATAGCAACGACAGGGAATTAAGGAGGAACTCACAGTTATCCCGGTCGCCACCGAATAGCCGGTGGTAGCGCAGGAAGTTGGGCCTTCCGCTGAAGCTGACGCCGCGTTTGATGAGCACCTCCTTCATGACGGGGAAGCTGCTCACGACGACACACCTCTGGCTGCCCAGCTGCAGGGAGAACACGTCTCCGTACTTGCTCCTCAGGTCGGCGAAGGCTTCCGAAAGAGTCTCGTATTTGCCCAGGGATAGCAGGTTCCCCAGAAGAGGCATGGACCACGGGCCGGGCGGCCGCCGGCGCCGGGAAAGACATTTCCCCTTCGAGCCGACCAGGTATGGGACCGTCTGCGCCGAACTCGTGAACACCAGAAGAACGAAAACGACAGTCAGCAGCAGGTAGGTCAGCGGTGTTAGCGTCAGCTCCATCTTAGGCACCGAGTATCGGTCACCGAGTGTTGTGTCGACGGCAGCCGATCGCCCGCCCTATATTAGGATCGAGGTGGTTACGTCAGCAACTCCAGATCGACAAGGCAGCAAGAGATGTTTTAAAGAAAATCGAGAGTACGAAGATGGCCGATATTCGGCCGATCGACGTCTCCCCGAGCGATTCGTCGTCGCGCGCGCGGACCTCCCTCCCCCTCCTCCTCCCTCCCCCCTCCTCCTCCTCTCCCCGCCACCGCCGCCCGCCACCAGAGGAACACGGGGCGCGCGCGGCGCCTGCGCAAGCGCGCACGCTCCTCGCTCGTTCGTCCTCGCCTGGCGGCCGGACTGCGCGCGCGATTTTTGTTTTTTTTTTTTGCCTTCGCCTGCATCTTTATTTTTTTTTTTTTCGCACGAATCCAGAAGAGGGCTCGGGATTTTCGGGATTGAGAAAAGGGAAAGAAAAGGAAGACCGGAGCAAACATTCAAAAACACACAACAGACACACACACGTAAGAAGTTTCGGTGGCAGAGTGGGGCGCGCGCGCGCGCGCGCGCAATCCGAGAGATCCATTTTCGCTTCGGCCGTACGCGCGTACGCGCCGCGATTTTCATTTTTCATTTTCGACTTTTCCTTTCCCTCATTCTCTCCCGCGTATCCTAAACCAATCCCCCACACTCTTTTTGTGCTATTGTTGTTGTTGTTGTTGTTGTTGTTGTTGTTGTTGTTGCTTCTGCTGCTGTCTCCGCGTGCGTGCGTGCGTGCGTGCGTACGTGCGCGCGTTTTCTTCTTTCCCCCTCTCTCTCTCTTTCGAAACGCGGAAAACGAGCAGCTCCGCGTGCGAGAGCACGCGCATCTCCAGCGTAGGAAACGCGCACACCTTTCTTTCTCCCCGTTGGTCCCTCCGCATTTTTTTTTGCTTGCGTGTGCGCGTGCGTCAGTGTCTTTTTTCGTCTTCCCCTCGCCCCCCTAGCCGTCCCAGTCGGCCAGGAATCTCTGGCTGCCCGCAGCCCTCGGGAAGCAGGCGTCTTCCCCGTGGCCGCTCGATTCGATGTCTGGGCGAAGGGAACGGGAAAGACCCACCAGCAGATCTTCTGAGCTAAGAGGAGGAGGAGGAGGAGGAGGAGGAGGAGGCAAATTCTTCCCTCGTTCCTCTCAGAGCGGATGTTTGAAGAGGAGGATTGTGAAACAGCGCCGCCGCTCGGGGCACGGGAATCCCGGAGACGTGGTTTCCGCAGAAACGTCTCCATCTTGCTCCCTCCCTGCTAGACTTTTCCCCTTCTCCTCGCCGTCGAAACGAGCGAGGCTCTTCGCTCCCAAAGACGCGCGACCAGCGGGTCGTTGTCAGGGGACGCGCGCGGCTGAACAGAGGGAAGATCCCAGTCACTTTTCGTCACTGCGAGCCGTGATGGAGGCTCGAAGAACGGTTGCCGGAACGATGCGCGGACGAGGCAACCGGACGGGGCGTCCCGCAGCGAACACGCGTTCGTCCGGTTCCTTGCACGCGTTCGAGAGGGCGGCGGCAGCCGCGTGTGCGCGCGGACTCAGCCGCGCGCGCCCCGAAACTGCATTTCTCCAGGTGGCATGCGGAGGAATCCGGTTGCTGAGCAACCAACGCGAGCCGCAGCTCCGTTTCCGATCACATGATCCCGACCAGCATTGTTGCCAACAATGCTCTGAAAAGCTGCTGCAGAGCATTGTTGCAAGAAGGGGGGGTGGAAGAGACAAGAACAAGAAAACAATGAAATGAAATCCAAATGCGGGCGAAATCCGCACACGAATCAATGAGACCCACGCTCTCATTGATTGAAAGGAGACACGACTCTCGAGCAGCCGGGGATCATCCCAGGAGACTGGCAGCGCCTGCAGGTTCTTCTCTCGCTCGTGGGTTGCCATGGGTCCGGCGACGACCTCCGGGTGATCCATCGGACGGTTCGGAAGGCCTCCTGACATTGGTCAGGAGGCGGATGCGATCGAAACGGAGCGTGCTCCGTGGCGCTGCCCGTCGGAGTGCACCTCAACCGGCAAATCGGCTCCGGGTAGCGTGGGGTTCTGCTGCCTCCCGCCGGCTTCCGGCTGCCAGGTCCCGAGGAATCCGCCGCTGATGGTTCGCCCTGGAGGGCGGGCGGGAAACGGACAGTTCGCTCCGTCCCCTTTCGTCTCTTGTCCCGGCTGAGCGGAGAATCGCACCGCAGGGTTTTTCAAACTGCTCCCCCCCTCCCCCCCCGATCGCCATGGCGGAGAGGCAGGAAATCACGCGAGACGCTTGAAGGAGGCGGTTGGGGGACGCGCGCCCACCCCACTGTGCGCGTGCGGAGGAGGGGCTGCCGCTCCAACGAGCGGCATATTCTGAGCAACAGTTTTTTCCCCGAGGCAGGAGAACCGGTCTCCTTGCAGCACGGCAAAACGGAAGGGCTTGGGAAGAGCTGGCGATTCCCTCGTTGGAGGTGACGAGACTCGGACGGAGGAAGCGCGCCGTCGCTCCGGCCGAGGTGGGGGGAACCTCCGGGGGCGGCGGCAGCAAGGCTTTCGCTTCCTTCAAACACTCGCAGGGGGACGCACGGTGGCGTCGAGGAAAGGGGAGTCCTTTCCCACTCCTCCGCCTGGAGGCATCGCATCGCCCGTCCCGTGAGGACACGGGAACGCGGCGGCGCTAGGCGGCGGGCTGGAAGGAGGAGACCCGGCCTTGAACGCACACCGAAAACACCGACCCAAGGACGGTCCCGTGAGTGCGGCGCGCCGACTGCATCGGTTCCAGGCGAACCATCTGGTTCCCTCACCGCAGCGACGGAAACAGGTGGGTATCCCGTCCTCTCTTCTTCTCCCTTCTGTTCCCCTCCCCCTCCTCCTCAATGCATGTTTATCTCCTCGGGACCTGTCAAGCAGCCTCTTCTATCCGGCTTCATCCCCCCTCTTGCCCTCCAACTCTGCTCCGGCATCCACCTACAAATGCACTTTCTCCATCAGTTCGACGGTCCCTCCTCTCCCTCCCCCCCACCCTCTCTCGCCGGTCATGTCGCCCACCCTTTGGTCACATCACCTCCTCCTCCACACGAACCTCCCCCGCTTCCTTGAATACACGGACGGATCGTATCGCGACGAGAAGAAGGGAGAGAACGCGCGAGTGCCTGGCATCCCCGCTCCTGGCGCACCCTGGCGCCGTCGGGACTCGGTGATCCACGCACATCCGCGGGATTGTGAGCGGACTTTGTCCGGATCATTTTCCTCCATTTCCGGGTTCATCCCGGCGCTCCAGGAAAACCGGAGAGCTGACAACGATGCGGGCGCGCACACAGCACTCGCCCCCGGGGGCTGCCGCCGATGCCTACATGGCCATCTTGCCATGAGCATCGTCGCCTCGCGCCCAACGGTCATCGCCACTATCGCGTCCACTGGCCCCGGACACTTCTGCAACCTCACACGTGCTTGTTGGCTCCAGCGAACGCGCTCAGCATCCCTCGGACCGAGCCAACGGTGCCCAGGTCACCTCTGTCGCGGCCGCTTTCGCCCTGGCGTTGACGCGTTGGCGGCAACGCCGGCGCCTTCACCGCCACCGCCGGGCGGCGCGCCGTCGATAGCAAGGCTGCCACCAGCGCTCCCACCGCGAAGGCCACCATCACCGCCTTCGCCCGCTGCCACCTGCGGCGCCTCTTTTTCCTGCTTCTGTGGTCCTGTGCTCCCCGCTTTCAAGAAACGAAGATGGGGATGGAAAGATGGGGTCGCGACCTCCGGTCCATCCCTTCCTTCTCCCGCTGCTGCTCTCAGTGTGAAACGGGGCTTTCTCTGCTTTCCTGCTCCACCACCCCTCTTTTTGGTTCCCCTTCCGCTGTGCGCGAGCGTTCCCGGACGCAGCGCGGGGGATCAGCCGGGACTCCGGGGAGGAAAAGGGATGAGAAGGCTCGCGGAGAAATCAAGGCCGCAAAGGGGTGAGCGGCCAAGGAGGCCGAAACGTGGCCTATCGAGAAGGCCGCGTTTCCGGGAACTCCACATCCCGTCCATCGCCTCTCTCCGGTCCGCTGAAGGGGCGCCGCCAACTTGCCAACCTCATTGGAGAAGACGCTCAATCCGAGGGGTGAGCATGTGAGCGCTTTGGGAAGGCAGGCTCCTCCTTCGGGAAGCCCGTAGAAGCTCTCCGGTTTCGATAGGGAAGGGGAGCAGGAGAGAGGCGGGACTTTCCCGGACGAACGCGCGCTCCTTCCCTTCGCTCCCGATGCGACGCTCCACGTGGTTTTCCCTGCCCGCGAGCGTCCGGAGGCAGGGAGGGAGGGGCGCGGCCTTTTCCGTCTCGGTGCAAAGATCGCGAACGTCTCATGAGAGGAGCCGAGGAAAGTGTGGGGGGGGGGATGAGAGGACGGGGCTGGCGATCGAGTGCGCGCCGCCGGCGGGCCACCCGCAGGATGTCCCCGCTTCGTTTTCCCTTCGCTTTTCCCTCTCCCGGCTCCCTCCCTCAGCTTCGCCCCCTTCTCCCGTCCCGGTTTCATCATCCGGCGTCGCTCCCGCAAAAACGGAGCCTCTCGGGGGGTGGGGCGTGGCAGAGCCTCGGCGCCCCCGTTCGTCCGAGATGCGGAAACGGTTGCCCCTCGACACGCTCCCGCGCACGCGCGCGCGCCGCGCACTCCGCCAGCGCTGCCCGCTGAGCGGCCACCGCTTACATCCGGCAACCCTCGACTTCCCTTCCATTCCATACATCTTTCTTTCCTCGCAGCCGAAGCCACTGGACCAGCACGTAGTATCCGCTAGTCAAAGGCAGGATCGCCGCGTGTGTGGTGCGTGCACCTGTTGCCAGCATGTTCGTGGTATTCTCCGCTCTTAGTAGCCCTGTCGTCGTCTGAGCATGGCTTTATGGCTCCTGCCTGCGATCATCGCGCTCTTGGTGTGCCTGTGCATTCGTGTGCCGCTGCAAAGAACCTCCGTAAGGAATTTTGCCAGTTTCCGAAAAAAAAGAAAAAAGAAAATTTGCATCGCGGCGTGCCGCCCGTGTTTCGTTTCGATTTATTTTTTTTGCCTCATTTCATTTTATTTTATTTTTTCCCTTTTTCCGGTTTTTTTCATTTTCGTTTTGATTTCACCCGGCGTTGACGTCACCATTGTTATTCGTTTTCCCTTTTCAAGATGGCAGGCACGAAAGCGGCGGCGGTTTCGGGACGGAGACACCAACACAGAAAGCAAGGGAAGAGTCGACCCGTCTATCCTAATGGATGGTTCGCGCTGCTGCCGTCGACGGAGGTCCCGGTGGGAGCTGTTCGCCCAGTGGATGCCCTGGGTATGGTCATGTTCATCTCAGTTACTCGAGAGTTCGCGGGCGGCAGGTGGCTTTCGCCTCGGATTATTTTCCTCCGCACCCGAGAAACGCCTGCACGCGCGATCTTCCTCAGCCACGGGAGTGCGTTGCCGAGTCACGTGGCCCGGATACTCTGCCGATCACGCTCGTTCCCGAGGCACGTTGGCCGGAGAGTACGGTTTTCCTTCCAGCCCCCCTCCCCCCCCCCTTCTCGAATGCCACTTTCCATCGCGTGCACGGATGCCTGGAAAACCATCTCGTCTTCGCTTTCGTTGCTTCATTGAGCGGCACGAGGTGACCGTTTTGGTCGGTCTCCACGCGGATCGTGGTGGGTGGGTTGGAAAAAGACATTGGGAACCCATCGGGTCTGCCTGAAAGAACCGGTTTCCTCTCTTCCTCCACGCTGAGCAGCAAATGGTTCATTACGCTGCTGAACAAGTGAACGGTGTAGCAGCTGCAGTAGAGACGGGCGCTCCTCGGCGAGATTTTCTTCTTATTTTTATTTTGAGTGTTTTTTTTTTTTTTTTTTTTTTTTTTTTGACTTTTTTTCTTTTTTGGATGCTCGATTCAGGAGGCCGCGCATCGCGCGCGCACGTTTCGCTTTGTCTTTACCGCCGTCCGATCGTTGCGGTGACAACATGCGTTGCCGGGGAAAGTCGTCGGTTTCGGCGAGCCCGCGCTTCCCGCCATAAACGAGCGTTGACGACGGGTGGTGGCTGCTCCCCACTCCTGCTTCAGCTGCGACCCGACCCAAAGCCGGCTCGGGTTCGCCTTCCGGATGGGAAGAGGGAAAGGCACAGAGCGATGGTGGCTTCAATAGCAGCAGCAGTGGCGCGCGCGCGCCCATGTTGAGAGGAGTACCGCCTGCGTTCTTTTCCTATACGTGGGCTGGATCTCCTGCAGGCATCTCTGGACGCTCCAGCACGCCCTATGCAGCTTGGAATACCCTGCGGCTACGAGAGAAGAGGAAAACTCAGGCACGAGGTTTGCAGCGCGGTTTCCATGGCACCAGAGGAGGGAAACGTGCCCTCCGCTGGTGCAGAAGAAGACAAGAAGAGGATATGGGGGAGACAAAAAGGTCAAATCCTACCCCCCTCCCTCCCTCCCCACTTTTGTGTGGGCATGCTTTTTGCAATCAAAGGAATTGGCACCGCTCTCCTTTCCTCTGAAACGCAAGAGTTCCGCAAAGTGACGACGAATCTGATTGTCGCCATCCCACTTTGCGGCGCGCATGTCTTCCATTTTATTCTTCCTTCCTTACTTTCTATCCCGCCTGCTTCTGACGTACGTCAAACCTCTCGGACGCTTTCCGAACTTCCGCGACCTCACACGTGCTCGTTGGCTCTGCAAGCTCGCGCTCTCAGCATCCCTCAGACAGAGTTTCATTTTGGGAGATCCTCTTTGACATATTCGCAGGGTGCACCGCAGCATACGATCGATTCCAACCAGCACGATTAAGTCCCTGCGACAAGAGCAGGTCTCGTGCTGTTTCTGGATCGTGCTAAGATTTTCCCCTTCGCTAGGCAACGGGGACGAAACTCCATGGCGCTGCCGGGAAAGCACGAATTGGGGCAGGTCAAAAGACGCGTGCGAAAGAAGCCAAAAACCCAAAAGTGGAAGGAAAGAGGCGGCAAGAGGGAGGGGCCATCTTTCAAGAACGGTCTGGAAAATTCTTTGGCAGAAGGCGCCGACTCGTCCCTCTTCCCGCATCGCGACCGACCTTCGCAAAGCAAGGATCTCTGATATCGACTGTCTCTTCCTCCCCTCCTCCCCCCTTCCCATCACAATACCAAGGGATGTCATCGCTCCAGAACCGGGGCGTACGCGACTGCGGATCTCATTCGGGTCTTCGAAGGGCACTGGGATTCAGGATTCAGTAAGACCCTTTGTACTCCTTCCCGACGAGGACTCCCGCACAGCACTCATTCGAGCGCTCATTAGAGCAGCAAAGAGTCAGCGCAAAGACTCATTACGATTGACCCAAGGGGTATCTTTTGCTGCCCGACAAAACCTCGAGGGTCGGTCCATTTCCCTGCGTTCCGCCCTGATCGAGAGGAGGGTGCCTCATCATATCGCTGAAGTGCTTTCCAAACACCCGGTGTTCGCTAAAAGATGACCTCCACGCGAGCCATTTCTGCCGCCGCCATGGAGCTCTTGATCGCGTAAAGATTTTCAAGAGGGGACGAAGGCGACCATGGATGCCCTCCGGCTTGGACTTCAGAAATGCGCACGCCATGCGGTGCCCGTAAACCGGGCTCGGTCGCTCACCAGGGATTGGAATGGGGCGGTGGGGACGCTCCCAATTCGTTTTTTTTTTTTTTGGAGACGCATGGGCTATCGTCGCAAGGCCTACCACGTCCTCCATCTCGGTCCACGATGCGCTGGGAAACAGGTCAGCTCTGAAAAGCCAGCGGGAGGAGACACGCACCCGGGCGTTTCCAGCGGGTGCTGGGAAAACTTTCTTTCCCCTTCGTAGGTGCCCCGGAGAATGGTCACGCAAAGGGTAACATTCGAAAATCAGATGCGGGAGTGGACACTTCGTCTTCCCGCCTGGAAATGCATCTCTGGAAGGAAGCCACCTCGGCGGGTCGAAGAGGCGGACGTTCTGGACTTTCCCCGCGAAAGACGGCTCTTCGCCCAACGTTCTTTGCAGAGCACGGGGTGAGGCGTGGCAGGAAGTGGCCGGCATCCGTATTCCCTGGGTTCAGGAAGACGCTCCCGGTCTCATCGGAAGGAAGGGGCCTCTGCCCTTGGGGGTCTCCTCCTTGCTGCTGCCTCAGGTCTCCCGAGGCAGCACGGCACGCTCGCGCGCGCGCGGAAGAGGCAGGACGATGCGCGCGCCACCTCCGTCGCTCGTGGGAGCAGCGCCGCCGCTCTTCCGATCGGAGGAGGGCTGCGGCGCGAAAACGTCGTAAAACAAGCGCGCGGGCGCACGCGCTCGGCGCACGCGCGCAGGAGGGATTCGTGAGCGCCGAGGATGCGCCTCGTCTCGGGATCCGCTTCGCAATTAGCACCCCGGACTTTTTTCTTTGGTTCCGCGGCGCCAGCGCGCCTCGCTCCGGACGACGACGGCCGGGAGCGTGCGAATCGCCGAGGTGGCTTTCCTCTTGTTTGTTCCACAGCCACCTCCTCCCTTGGATAGAGATCATTACGCTTGGAGAACGCGTTTCCACCCACTGGACCGATCTCATTTGCTTGAAGGTCACTCCAGAAAGGAATCTCCAGGCATCGCTGTCGGAGAGCTCGGGGCTTGCACCTGCGCCGCCTTCCCCCGCTGGAAGACCACGAAACGCCCATGGCTTCCTGAGGGAAAAATAAAATGGCATCGCTCAGGAATGTGGCTCTATCCTCGGCGAGGTGGCCGCTCACAAGTTTTTATTGTTATTGTTATTATTATTATCATTAGTTTCCTCCTTCTCTAAGAGGGGGCGGGCAGGGTGGGTGAGATGCCATTCGCTGGGGAAGGAAGGCTCGGCGGTGCCGCTGGTCACTAGGTGCCCCGCGAGCCTACGCCCGCTTGTTCGCGGGAGGGATGCAGAAGTACGGGGGGGGGAGCGGTTCGGAAGCGCGCGCGGAGGGTGGGGATTCCTCGCGCCGCCCTACCTTCTCGAGGGGGAAGGGGAGATGCCCGGCTTCCTTCGCCTCGGGCGAACGCGGGGGAAAAGCACCAGCTCCCTCCCCATGGGCGATCCAAGATGGAAGCAGAGCACACGGCGAGTTTAGGGGGGGGGGGGGAGCTGCGCGCTCGTTCGTCGCGAGGCAACCCAAAGGGCGAAACCCGGGATGGTTCGCCTCGGCGGAGGGTGGGGGAGAAGACCTGAGGGCTTGGACTCGTGGGAAGACCGACGCTCCGGAAGCAAAAGAACGACCGCAGCGCCCCGGAATTTTCGCTTTTAGCGCTTTGGTGCTTTCCAGACTTCTGACGCGTCTCTTCCCTTCCAGGAAATGCTTTCGTGGTCTTTCGTGGGTTCTCCGGGAACGCCTTCATCATGGATGCGTTCTGCCCTCACATTGGGGCCCATATGGGGATCGGAGGCAAAGTAAAAGATGACTGCATCGTGTGCCCCTTTCACGAGTGGTGCTTCCAAGGAGTCGACGGGAGCTGCAAGGAAATACCATACAGCACTTCAGGTACTCAGATTTCGAGGCATTCAGTGGCGCGTGGGGGTCGCGTCCAGAGGTCATGCATTTGCTTCCGCAAATGCGTGACCTCTGACCTGCTTTGGCGGACATTTTTTATTTTGTTTTTCTCTCGGAGCACGCGTGGAATTTGTTCCGCGATTTCCGCGAGACTTTTGGAGAGTAGAGAAAGCAACTTCGCGTTTTTCTACTGATGTTACATCCTGGAGGATGAAGGGGGGAGTCCTCGGCGGAAGCGAAGGGGCCAACTCCGGGTAACAATTCGTCCTCCCTGGGAAACTGGTTGGATGCGCTCGAATCGAAGGGATTACCATCTTCTCGCTGCAAGCTGCTGGGTCCCTGTTTGAATTCCCGTGGTGGGCGGGATGAAGGAGTAGGAACTCACCCCTCCTCCTTGGAGGATGCAAGGGCTCCGACGTGACCGCCGGGGCCTCGGGGTGCGACAGAGAGACACCGCGTCGCGGAAACGAAAGACTCCGTGCCAAAGTCCACAAACTGCCACCTCACACACATGCGAGAGCGCGCAGTAAAGAACACCGATGGAGGAGCGCACGGGACATCCTTGTTTTTCCTGACTCGGCATGGCGGGATCCAGAGACCGGGCTGCGCGGGGATTTGTCCAGCCGCCGTGCATGCATTTCCTCCTCCACAGTTTTCAGCATCCTGTCATCTAATCGGATCTCGGCCAACGGTGGTTAGCTGGTAATCAGGAGCACGCCCACAGTGCACGTTCCAGCTGCGCCAGACGTTGGCGGGCACAGATATCCTCTCTCTCTTTCACGTATCCTGCTCTCGCACGAGGGATCCTGGTTTTCGTGAGCACCTCATCGCCGCGACCTGCGACCTCCAGGGATTCCGTCACCGGTTCTCTCACCGTGAACGGTACTCCTCTGTCAACGGGAAGGAGAGGGTGTTCCTGCACCTTGTCCCCTTCCCTTGTTGCCCGCTTCTTCCAAGACCTCGTTCTCACGTGGACGGGCAGCCTCGCGCTCGGCTCAAGGAGGACTTGCTTATCTCGGGGAGCTCGCGTTCTGAAGACTCCTACACGGCAATGAATTGTGGATCACGGGAGACAGCTGCTTCGATCCCTCTTCGGTCAAAGGAGTGCCAACGTGGACTCGGTCCCGGATCTTTTGTTTTTCACTATGTGTGTTTTGTTTTGCCAGTCCCGAAGGCGGTCCGCGTGAGGATATGGCCCTGCTGGGAGGGCAACGGCTTCCTCTACGTGTGGCACCATGTGGACGAGATCGAGCCTTATTGGTTCCCGGAAAAGATCAAAGGCATCCACGACGAGGGCTGGTCCCTTCGAGGATTCTCAAACCATGCCGTTCAGTGCCACATTCAGGTGTGCCTAGGGGAGGAGGGGGGGGGGGAATTGCAAAAGGAAAGAAAGGGCTATAAACGAATGTGACCAGGACATTCCAGAAAATGGAAGCGACATCAGTCACTTTCCTGCCGTCCACTCCTCGTTCCTCTTTGGAGGGTCGAACTCCATCCTCACCAGTAGCCTCAAGCACAAATGGATCGATCCAGAATGGAGACCAGGCTCTGACGAGGAGAAGCATCTCTCCTATGTGTCCCTGACTCACAAGCTGGAATGCTCCAACATCATGTCCATACTGAATCTGAAGGTGAAAGGAGTTCAGGTACAGCAGACGCCGATTTTTTCCATTTTTTTTCTTTTTTATATCGGTTACCGCAATAACAGATCAGAAACATCGAGGAGAGAGAGAGAGGGGGGGGAGGAGGGATCCGAACAGTGGTGAAGAAAACAGAACGACGGGTCGCATCTTTCGAAAGAACACTCTCGTTTTACCGTTTCTCGATTCGGAAGGCTCTGCGGATACTCAACTGCAGCCGCATCCGCATGCTGCACGCGAAAGAGCGCGTACCTCCTTCGTGCTAAAAGAATCGTGTGCTTGTGACCTTGATCCTCATCTGAGGTTCCAGACTCTTGCGATTCGCTTTGAATTTGCTTTGAATCTTCTAGTTTCGGTGAGTATCCAACATCCGCGTAGGCACGGCCGGTGTAAACTCATCTTTGAAGATTACTGTTCCCTTAATTACAAGGCTAGCAATGGTGCATCCTGTATTTGATTTATTGGAGTCCTTTTCTTCATCTTATTTATTTCTGATTTATTATAAGATTATCTACTATTCAAACGTGCATCATAAAGTTGACTTTGGGAACAATATCCTCAAGGTACTGCTTTGTTGTTGTTGATGGTGCAGTCGGAATGCGCAATATTCTTCTCTCTTGAAGAAGAAGAAAAAAAACTCCTTAGTGTTTTTTTTTTGGTGAGTGAAATCTATAAAAGAAAAAGAAAAGAAAGGAAGAAAAAGAGAAACAAAGAGATGCTGAATGCCATCCACAAAAAAATAAAATAAAAATAAGGGTGCATTTAATTTGCTGCAGTCTCTGGATGCCTTTTTTTTAAAATTTTTTATGCTAATTTTTTAGATTGGTCCAGGAATCGTGCATCTGAATTTTGAGAGCAGCTGGGGAAAATGCGTACTCGTCCAAAACGTCACTCCACTGGAGCCCAACCTTCAGAGCATCAGGCAGCACATGTACTCACCAATGGGAGTGATGGCCCTTTACAGCAAACTCGTCTTTCTGGGAGAGCTGATCATGGTAAAGGAAACGTTGGAGGAAACGCCAACAGTCTACCCTTCCGCTGCCTTGCCAATTTTCAGCTGGAAAGGGACATCGACATATGGAATAACAAGATAATACCTCTGAAGCCAACTCTAGTCAAGGAAGACAAGCAAATTTTGAACCACAGGAGATGGTACAACCAGTTTTACTCCCCCAACTCACCTACAATCGAATCTCTCTACTACGATATCGATTGGTAGCTATCGTTCCCGGAAATCGCAGAATTCCCCAAGAGTTTCCAACGCATCCTTTTGTGCGGGCGTGTGGGTGCTAATTCTTCTGCTTCCTAAAGTGCTTTTTCCACCGACACTCCGCGGCCGATTCCTGGATCGTCACCCTGGATCTCAGCACAAGGGGCGGACATCGGGAGAAAACGCGAGATGCGGAACCGCGAATCCGGAAGCCCCGAAGCGCTGGGATCCGGAAGCGCGATTTTTCGGAATCGGGCAGCCTACAGCTTTGAATTTTGATTTAAATAAAGTCCTTTCGAAAACCTCCACAAGAGTTCCATCTTTCCGATCGAATATCCCCTCAGGGTTGAATGACTACGTCCCGCAGCAAGAAGAGCACAAGCTGGGACGAAGCAGCTTCATATTTTCTTAGGAAGAGTAGGGGAGAGTGGGACCGGGAAAGCAGGAAGATGAGGAGAGTCGTGTCCTCGCAAGTGGAAAAGCAGCCAGCTTCTGGTGTCCAGAGTGGTGCAGCGGACTCCATCGCATTCCCTGGTGGTCTTCGGCTTCATCCATCCAAAAGCAGCCGTCTCCAGTGGTGCATCTCAAGAGAAGAGCGACGGCAGTCCCTCTGGATCCAGCCCACTCGGCAAAGAAACATCAGAATCACTGAGGTCTCGGGAGAAGAAGAAACATTGCAGCTGGATGCAGTCCCGATGATCCTGCAGTGCATCCTTAATTCATTTTCATGGAAGGTTCTTTCGGAATTTCGACTTTGCGCTCCACCGGGGGGGCAGAACGAGTCGAATACAGTAGAGAGTGGCACCAGCCGCGGAAGATGATGGGCGAATGCTCGAAGCGACCCATTTTGCAACGCTTCCTTCTCATCCAGGATCACAAAGGATCTAGCAGCTTTCTAGATGGCAATGTGCTTTTAGACGGCAACAGTTTGTATTTTCGAAAGAGAAGAAAGAATGACCTCGTTCGAAACGAGCCCCAAGTCTTTCCGAGTGAATCACAGATGCGCAAGGTAGCGACGGAAGGTTTGCGTGCCTTTAGAAAGTTCAGCAGCCCACAGCCCCAGCCTTGGCTCCATCCGGTGCCAAGCTTGGCCAAAATCTTGGACAGTGCGCTGACCGGAATCCGTTCCCGGGTGAATCAGCACTGCGGATCTGACGATCGAATAGCAGAACTTTTTGTGAGCGGAACTACATCTTGCGGTGTTTCCGGAATGCTTCCGGAATTTCCGGAGTGTTTCCGCGCCTGAAGTGTCCCCTGCTTAACTTCAGTTCACCTTGCTCTTCTGACGAACGAATCTCAGAAGCCCTTCTGTTTGAGCCCTTCATCTTTTATAAGTCGATCACCAGCGTATTGGTGAGCTGAAGACTCACATCAGCACGAGCGTCTGAAGGAAAGTTCCCGGCTAAATGCTCTGAAACCATCCATCCTCGGATCTCATCTTTTTGCGAAGACAGAAGCTTCTACTGATCCGTTTCGGCGTCCTTCGTGAACAGAAACCATGCCGATGCTTTCAGCCATGCAGAAGAACACAGGTGGTCTTCTGCCGGATACGCAGCTTTTAAAATTTCGTCTCCAATCGGAAGAGAGCAATGATAAAGAGTCAACCACCAATGGAGAGCATGTTGCCGGCACAAACACGTTCTTAGGACACAAAACCGTTCCTCCTAACAGAAAGGGTTCCTTCCATTTGATGAAGTGATAGACCAGAATTTCGTCCTGCAGACCCGACTCGATGATACAAGGCGTCGTTCTAAAGATCTGGGGTTGGTCTTTGTGGATTTTGGAAATGCGTTCAGCAACGTTTCTCAAGTTATTATTGAGCATCCTGAAAGGATAAAGAGTTGCTCTGGACTTTGTCAAGCTGACCTTCACAGTGACGGTTCGACTTATATTCAGCTGAACTTGCCTACCAGTAGACCATTTATCATAAGGCGTGATGTTGAACGAAATTGCCCGTTCAGCTCCCTTCTGTTCATCTTGCGCAGAACTGCATCTTGCCTTTGGACTGCGTATTTTTCACCGCTCTTCCAACCCAAGCGGTTCCCAAAGGGCAGCATGCGCCACCGTTCAGATTGTCCAACGTTTTGCGACGGTGCTTCGCACTGCGACAACGATCAGATCGTCTGGTCAATACAATGCTTCCTGATGCTCACTGCCAGAAATCTTTTGTGCTTTGATTGGTGTCGACTTCCGAGTGAGGCAGAGGCCTGATAGGGAAATCTCGACGCTCCTGTTCGGCAAGAAATAGCCTCCGACTTGGAAAAACAAGATCTTGCTACAGTGGTTATAAGGAAAAAGAAAGAGAACGACACTATCGAACAAAGACAGCAAGAAATCCTGCTGCTGCCTCACATCGAAATGATGAACCGATCTCTTGCAAGATGGATAAACGCCATCAAAGAGAAGAACGGGGAAATGATGGACGAATTGGGAATCTGCGTCAAGGATTACATGCGGCGTCCTGCATCAGCCTCATTTCGACAGTATGAGAGCTTGGTCATGGAGCATCTTTTCGTTCCGTGCCAAGATGCTCCCATCCAATCGTTTGCTTTTGCTTCTGCAATATAACCGAGGTTCGGAAGCTGGAAATTCCCCTTAGAATCCGCGAAGCCGCGAAGATCATGGAACTGGGATATAGGGGTTTGGTACTCGGCATTTCATTTGAGACCGAAAATCGATGTTCAGCTGAGAGAAAGGCAGCTGGACGGGAATCCAGTCCATGGGGAGTGGTACAGTGCTTAAGAAGCAATAGAAGGAAAAGAAAACAATGCGGAGGTGTTGTGAAACCACAGTTACGTCGTCTCTTTTCAGCACCCCTAGAGTCATCCAGGAATTCTGCAATAAATTTTGGCAGCAAACGACACCTGTGGGTCCCCTTCCCCCATCTCATCCTCTCATCCTGATTCATATAGTGAGCAGGAGGACAGCCAAGGAGAAGTCTTCTCCGCATCTGCCACTTGATTTATGCAACTCTTATTCAGGTCTATCTCCTCTCACGCACCTAAGACAGTAGCGGGAGTGTTTGGATGGGGAACTTTCATTCACCATGGACAGGCCAATCGCAAAATTTCATGACGACTGCAACGAAATCATCTGAATGGACCGCCTTCATCGTCCTTCATTCCAAAGGAGTGAGAGTTCTGCCTACGTCCGGAACAGCCAAAGAATGCGTGCTACGTGGACACGGACCACGACACGTCGGCTGCTCTTCTCCCACTTCGATTCCGCACCTGGAGCACCAAGTAACACCTGATTTGCTGAGAACCACGAGGATGCAGAGCCCCGACCCTCACTCAAAGGGATTCGGGGAATAACGATCGCTTGAAGCCACGCAGGGGACAAAAGCAATTCCGATCCTACCTCAGGACAGGGAGTTGCAGCCCACTGTCTTCGGAGTATGGAAGTGGCCACCGACCACGTGAAGACCTGTGCGCTTTCCGGTTCCTCCTCGAGGCCTGGCAAAGCAGAACGGCAGCCACGTGCAGTGAAAACCCCCGAGGTTCCGTTCCTCGGAGGCATGTCCTCACGGCAGCTTCTCTCCAAGGAACGCTTTCCCCCGATCTTCTTCAGGTGCTTTCTGGTCGTTGACCATCCGGAAGTGTCCTCTCGGTGGCACGCGCCCCGGTGCATTGCTACCAGGGGCACGTTTCTCCTTCCTGATGAGCGGCTTGCCGCTTGATTAGGTCCCGGGGCCCGGTTCGCGCTTGCGCCCTTGCTCCCTGCTTTCCTTGGCTCGGCACGTCCCGTTGGGAAAAGTTCGAGCACGAGTTGTTCCCGATGCTCCCTGCAGCCTGCGACCACGAGAAATTAACTGTTCCCCTGCATCAAGTCAAATTTGATTCTAACACGTTGCGATCCGAACCGAGAGCTGTTGCACGGTAACGATTTTCATGACAATTTCATCGAGTGTATGCCTTCGTTTCTTTCTATGTAAATGGAATCCCCGATTTTCCAGAAGAACTGCTTGTCTTTAGCTTGAAGATGGGAAAAAATATTTCCATGATGTATACTAACAGTTTTATGCCGTGGGTTCCATCACTGCTTCGCTCCTGCGACTTTAATGGCAAACTCTCTTTGAAAAATGGAGGTGCAAAACAATTTATTGATCTTTTTCATTTTTGCATAATCAAAAATTGTTTGTCTATTGTTGTGTATTGAATTTCTGAAGATATGCTCTTTTATTTTTTTTATTTTATTTTTATTTTATTTAATTTTTTTTTTCCAAAAAAATTCGATTCCCGCGCTCGTGGAGTTTGTTTGCGTCTTCGGAAAACAGTAAATACCGAAGAATTTCTCCGAAAAGAGAGCAAAAAAGCAATGCCGTCTTCATCGTCTGTGCCTTCCTCGTCCGTTAGCATCTCAAACCGTTTCCGAATCCCAAATCGAAACATGCAAATGCTCCTTGGTGGGAAGGAACAAACACGCTATGAATTAAATAAAATAATGTTCAAAGGTGGCTGGAAAGCACTCCAGAGCGAAGGGGTGGCATTCCTGTGCTGGAGTCTCCGGGAAGCGAAATGGCTTCCCATTTCCACGCAGGGCATCGTTTTATCCTTGCGGAAAGAATTCCTTCTTGCGCGCGCACTCGGCGGAAATCCAATTTCAAAATCGTTTTTTGGAATGTAATTGCCCACTTTATGGAAAGGCAATAGACGCCTGATGAATGAAAAGCACTTCTCGAGATCCGTTTCCTATGCTACACTTGCTGCTGCTGAGTGTACGAGAAAGTGTGACGGTGGAGAGAGACGTTGGTCTCACACGAATCTGCCGAAACGGAAAACGCAAGCGTACAAAAAGCAATTTACACACACACACATACACACGCGCGCGCGCGAAAAAAGGAGAAAAAAGAAGGGGGAAAAAAAAAACAAAACGCTGCAGATTCTCTGCAAACCCTCTTGAAGACCGTGACGTCAGCCCCTGAAATGCTTACGTCAGCAATTATTTAATTTTCAGAGAACTGCGCTTTATGCAGTTTATGGAAGGGAAGCTATTGGTATGTGGGATGTATTCGCAGATGCGGCCCGGCCTATCGAATCACAATTTTTCCAAGACTCCCTACTCCCTCAACCACCACTATGATTACGCAGATCTTGGGAAAACAGACATCCTTAATACGATCTTTAACTTGCCCTTGAAACCGAAGCTTTTTAGTGCGATTCCTACCGGAAACGGTTGTTTACATTTCACCATTAAACGTTCATTAAATAATCGAAGAATTTATTAACATCATTCAGGTATGTAAAAACACACACACGCACGCACACACGGGAATAGTCTCGAATGCAGGGCGATTTGTGTTTCTCGGGCCCGGTTGTGCTGTTTCGCGCGTTATTCTGAGTTAAAAAGACGCCATGTGTTTGATTTTTTTTTGGTGTGTGTTCCGATTACAGCCGCTCATTTAATGTAGGATAGCGGACATTCGAGCAGAAATCTCTTCAGCATCCGATAAGGATCTTGGAAAGAGTCGCAAGAAGTAATCCCTCGAGCTTCGTGACCACTCGAAAATGCCTTTGCCGTTGTACCACGGAGCGGAGTGAATGCAACGAGCTCAGAGCACACCGCGCATCCATGACCACCCCAGCAGCATTCATTCCAGGGGCTGCGAGGACATTTCGCAATTATTTTTTTTCCCACCCCCCAGTCTCGAATTCAGCTTCCCTTTCATTTTCACTGCTTTTTTTTTTTTTTAGCATTGCTTCCCTCGATGTGTGTGTCACAGCTTCTACTTGAGATCCAGTGCCAGCTTCAAACACCTCTTTTTCTTCTTCCTCTTCTTCTCCTTTTTGTCATGGTGACAGTTTTCAAACAAGGAAATAATAAAAGCAGATCTCTCAGAAACATCGGCCAATTTTCTGCTCTGTGCTAGGATGCCTAGAGACCCCACCGCATGGTGCGGAGATTCTGATCATAGGGACCCTGGAAGCGTTCTTGCAAGGAAGAAACGAACCAACTTTTGCGTTGATGGTGATTTCGGCGCGCAATGCACCAAGGATCAGACTCACAAAGAAAAGCAGCCGTGCGTCGGGGAAAGCAGAATTCGTGCCGGCTCCGCAATTGGCGATTAAGAGATATCAAAGTGAAATGCACCACGAGATAACGTCCTGCGTCGCCACGTGATTAGGACTGAGATGGAACAGAGGTGGGCGCCGAGGAACATCTTTTCCTCCGTTTTATTCCGTGCACAAACACACACCTCTTCCCAGATACAACTATCAGATAGCAAACACCCGAATCCTGCTGCAGTACCAGTTTAGGGGCTTATAGGACGGCAGCGGCGCTGTCTCAATAACGGAGGCATCCAATCGAGCTGCCGCGGTCTCTCCAGCAGCAGCAACCGTGCAAGGACGAGGCTCCGTTGCCAGGAAGCCGATTAACTAAGTATGATACCCATCCTTAGTCCCGAAGGAGTCGAGCAGTCTGTGAATGAAAAACGTTTGTGTCTCGGATTCTCTCTGACGCACTAAAACATAGCTCACGGGCAGGCGCTCGCTGTACGATTTTCTCTACCGTCACATGGGAATAATTGTGTACGTATCCTGCAATAACGTGTGTAGAAGCATACGTTGCCAGGCGCGTTGCAAACTCGACAAAGGCTGCGACCGTAATTAAAAACGGAAACTTGAACGTACGAAATTGTCCGACTGCATTAAAAGGTAAACACTCCGACGGAAAAAGAAAAAAAAAAAAAAACTGGCGATTCCGTTCGATTGGATTAACAGATGCAGATGCAACTTGAAGTGGAGTCGCTCACCACCAGACCACAACAACAACAAAATAAAAATTCCTTCTTTTGTGGTTATTATTATTTTTGTTAAAGGATAAAAACAGATGCTATTTGACGATGCCTCCAATGTGCCTCGTTAAGCTGCAAACAGTACTCCTTCGAAGTCTGCGTCTCGAAAAAAAAAAAAAAAGAAAAGACAAACAGTCCTGCTGTCATGAAGACATGATTGTGGTTTCTGAAACAGCAAATCACTTGATCCGTCTCGGGTGTGCCCAAAGGACACCTTCAGAAGCGCTGATTCGGCCGAGCTGACACTGAACACTGTTCTTGCACGAGGTCTGCCTCGTGCAAGAACTGTGTTGTTCCTGAACGGCTTTTTTCAAATTCGCGTATCCCGAGTCAGAGCACACTTCTTCGACAAGCACGTCGTCCAGAAATGGATTCCTACGGGTCCTTTCTATCTTAGGCAACAAAGTAAATAACCTCTGCATTCGATTTTTCCCCACTCTCCCTCTCCTTTCTCTGTGGAACACTTACCGGATCAGGGATACGTCCATCGCTCTGCTATCCCTTTAAGGATGGATCTACGCGAGGTCGGACCAGATCCCCGAAGTGGATCTCGGGCGCAGGTCGACTTCATGGCTCGGTCATAATAAATAAGAGTAAATTACTTCATGATGGTGTGTTTACCTTAACGATTAAATGAGTGTCGTCCGGGAGCTTCGGTGTTCATGCATAATTCAAAGCGCTTGCCCGCACACGTTTCTAACACGCTGCAGAGTGATGTTCTGCATGATGCGACCACCTCAAAGATTCAGTAAGCGTTGTTTAACACCTACGATCTTCACAAGATGAACGCGTACACATCTTTCTTGCAGAATTCCTAACACATCGCGGAGTAATCGGATGCTGATGGCCATTTCTGTTTAAACGACATTGGGACAAAGAAAAGCGCATCTTTGCACTTCCAACGGTGTTCCCATCAAGTAGCCACGAGGGCTACGTTGACAAAAAATCAAAGGAAATATAAAAAAAATAAAAAAAAAATAAGTAAAAAAATCGGGAAAAAAAAAGACCTTTAAAAGCTTGCGAACTTTTACTGTTTGCTAATTGGATACTTTTATCTGACTTTTTCTTCTTGAAAGTGAATTCCGTCGTCTACCACACGGGCACCGGTGGATCTTTGTCTCAAGGAAACTTGAGCAATACAAACACGACTGTTTGATCCTGACTTTGTTTCAATGCCATGGGGTTTGTGTATCACCTTTTTCGAAATAATCAGTGGTTTACACCAAAATGGTGGGCAGCGGAACAATCGAAGAATAAAAGCACCGATAGCAGTTTTTTTTATGATACTTTTTTACTTGTTATTCATGGTGTCTAAAGAGAAATTTATGGGACGCAGAAAGAAAAACACACACACACACACACACACGCGCAAATTTTATTATTTCCAGCATTTACACAAAATAAATTCGGTGTCTCTGGGGTTTGCCTGGTTACACGGGACTCGTGTAAATGGCAACCGCGTTACAGGCGCTGCCAACGCGGGGCTCGAGATGGACTTCCCTCGTTGGCAGACTCCCTGGCTGCAACGAGGAGCGCCGATGCAACCAGAAGTCGTTTCCGATGTGAAACACGTAGAGGTAAAATTGTTGAGTTGAACTGAAACTGCTCTGGACCCTGCTTCCGAGGATGAAAAAAATGCCACGCTTGGGAGTTTTCCTTCCTTTCTTCCTCTCGGTCGGAGTGGTTTTGAAGGGAAATGCAGTGATATCGGAAAGACGGAGGTCACCCGGCAGTGCTGTTGGGCAGGCACGTTCCAGCGGGGGCAGAGGAACTTTTTAAGAAGAGCAGGGAATAGAGCCCCTACTACCCCTGGGGACCCGCGGGGACGAATTCTGAGGGTCGCCTTGGTCTCCTGTGAGCTGTGTTCAAGCTAACTCCGGTGGTTCCAGCTTTTCGTGATTCCGTGTCGATCCAGCATCCTTCCGTGCCATCCGTTGCTGATCCCGGAACCATTCGTGGGGAGCGCCGCTTCAGAGACCTCGCTGCTCGGCTCGGTTGCTTTTCCCATGGAGCTTGCGATGCGTGCAGCCAGCTTGCAATTTGCCTCTTTGCGAAGGAGCGAGCCCGCTCCCAGGCGGGAGATGTGGATGCGCGCCCGCTTCCAGGTTCGAATCCCCACGTTGAGGATAATCCCCTCTCTCCGATGCTGCTCGCGTGCGCCTTCGGACATCTTGCTCGTTCGCATTAAACTCGTGTCCAAGACCTCACACTCCACGCGTGACCTTTTTGCCAGCTTGGTTTGTCAGACTGGGGACGGCAAAGACAGGAGGCAGGTGTCAACCCTTGCCTTCAACATTTGCCACTTGAGCTGACCTGTAGACGCGCCTTTCGGAGAGGCTAGTGAATTCCAGCACTTGCTTGTCTCTTCCCTGCGGTCGACCATCGTTTCTTGCGTGTGTGTGTGTGTGTGTTGTGTGTATATGTGTGTGTGTGGGAGAGAGAGAGAGAGGGGATGATGTAGATTCCATTTCGTGGATTTCTTCAGTGGACCCACTCGTGTTTCGCTTCGGTGATGGTTCCAGAGTGTTTGTCTGGCCACCTCCTCCAGAGTGCACTCGGGTTGTCCATGCAACCGGATGCCTTCCCTTGCACAGAGTCCTTCCAGTGCTCGAGGAGTGTCCAGTGTAGCGGCATTCGCTGTTTTTCCCCCCCCCTTTTTTCGTCCAGGTCTCTTTTGCAGTCTGTTGAATTATTCCAGTTTTTTCTTCTTCTTTCTTTCTCTGTTTTCTCATTTCCGAATGGAACCTGGAATCTTTTCTCGATTCACGTTCTCAGCATCATGTGACTTTCTTCTACCTTACATGCTCTGTGACTTTCCTGAATAATAAATAAAACTTTCTCCGATTATTTGTTTTGCTTCATGTTCCCAATTTTTATTTATGTTTCCTGAAAATCCTCTTTTCCTCTCCACTTTCGAAGTTGGGTTCGAATTAGCCACCATTATTTATGGCGCGTTAATACTACTATGTTTTGAAAGTTTCAAGTAATTTCGTTCCATCAATTTTCATTGTTTTTATGGTAAATTCCTCTTTATCCCAGTGGTCTCCCTGATGCTCCCACCTGTTTATTATTGTTGAAGTCCGAAAGGAAGGGAAATAAACTAGACATCATAATGCAACGGGTGAAAGGAAAGGAAAGTCCTTCAGCATCCAGTGTTTGATCCAACACTTCACTGCAGGGTATTTATCATTCCGTGCTGCTGCTACTCCTCGGAATATGTTTTTCCACCTCCAGCCTCCTTTCTTGGGGTGCTTTACGATATTCCAGCGTGTCGCAGCTCTGCTCTGCAGTGATTGACGACGCGCACATCCTTCGAATGGGATGGGATGTAACGGCCTGCGGAGGTACCGGCGTCGCTGCTCTCACCCGGCGGAAGCGCCCGGGGATGCCGTGATGTCGTAGCCACAGTCAGGTTGGGAAACTTCCAGTTGCTCTCGGAATGAAACCCGCGGTGAGCTCGCAGCCTCCTCGGGAAGGAATCGGCCAATCACGTGACTCGCCTCCCGTTCCTCTACCTCCCTTGCCTTCCTTTTTCCCTGTGGCGCTGGCCCTTGGAAATTCGGAATGCCTGGAAACTCACCCAACCACCCAGACATGCGCGCGCGAAAACAAAAAAAAGAACGAAGCCACCACTCACAACAGGATCGTGTCTTTGGAGCTTCTCATCTAGAAATCTCACACCATCTCCCTCAGCCATGTTTACTTCTTTGCCAATGACACATGTAACGGCAGCAGGGCGGAATGCTCTCGGAATTCTCGACGCCTGCAAGAATTTGCAAGTTCTGCAAACAGAGAAGAAGAGTTTCTTCTTTATATGCATGAAAAGGAAATTTGCGTATCCTTCTAAATACCATGTCCTCTGCCTCGACTGTCATTACCAGAAAAGCATCAACGATTCTCATGCAGCGTTCAGGGTACTGAACTTCACCTCAGCTCAGCTCCTCAATCCCTGAGCTTGGATTCCGGATGCAGAGCTCAATGCGCTGATGGCTCTGCAGTGCTTTTTGGCGATCGAACATGGTTGGTTGCGAGCATGATCTTCCCGTTCTCGGGAACACTCCTTTATGCCAACCCACTCGATCCCTGCTGATCTTTCCAGTTCATCCCGGTATGGACGACCTAACGATGCGGTGGATGCGAGCCTCATCCCATTCATCTGTCGGAGAATCAGCTGCTTGCGCGCTCTGGTGGCAAACCCACTGCTTCGAGTTCACGGCCAGGATTTTCGGCCAAATCTTCTCGTGCGATGGGAAAAGCATGCTGGCATCTTAGCTCAAGTGTGTGATGATGTTCTTGCCCTCTCTACTGCGTTCATGGATGCAGTAGGCGTCCATCCTCCCGACGGCGGCCACTCACTCTCTTTCATGCGTCATAGCCAAAAAACAAAGTTACTACAGTCGGACAATTAGGCAGGAGCCAGTGAACCGAGGTCGCTGTCTTTTCAAGTGAGCAGAGTGTCGTCTCAAGCCCTCGGTGCTCGGGACGGTGCACCCACTGTGCACCGAAAACTGCGTTGTTTGTCGACCCACTCGGGTGGACGTATCATGCTTTTTTTCCGTTCTCCCCTCGGCGAAGAAGCTAAATCCCTTTGCGATGATGGAGAGTTCGCCGCCATCTCTCCATCCATTGCACGCAGAAACGCAATCCGCTTCTGCCCGTGCAAGAATAATTCCCAGCACAGAGAGGAAGATGCCTGTGGCAGTTGCATCTTGGATTTCTCTCATACGAAATTTCCCTCCCAACAGTGGCTGCAAGACCGAACTGCTATTAACCCACGCATGATGTTCTTGCTCTTCCACGGTTCCATCTCGCCGTCTGCGGAACGTCTAAGATTCTCGAAATCTTGTAAATAGACGTTTACTTGGGGTGTTGCTCCAGATCATTTTTTTTTTTTTTTTCAAATAAGGATCTCCAAGACGGGAAGGTTTGGAATTCCCTTTCTGTCTTCGAGTTCTTACCTTCTGACCCTCTGTGCTCTGGTACCACGAATCTCTCCTTTCCCTTGTTTTCCCTTCCTCTCTTGTTAGCTCTTGGTCCAGGACTTTCTGCCATTGTAGGGCTGGAGCTCTCCGCCTGGAGGTTGTTCCTTTGCGTCATGACGCCCACGATCCACTACCACTGACCACATTTCGTGAAAGCCTTTCGCATCGATGATTTCGTGCCTTCCGTGCTCGGGTTTCTCCACAGCGCTTCATTCGATTCCCCTCCACCTTCCTCTTTCAGAAACCGCATTCTCGAACTTCGTGGCTTTCGTCTTCCCCTCTGCCGTGCGGCGAGAGACCCCGTGCTCGAGGCCCTTCCCAGGCGCTCGGGCAACCACCGCTGAACAAGTAGGCATGACATGAAAGCGATAACCTCCGGTGCCGAACGAGAGGCCGAAAGTCTTAAACCGTGGAAGTGAACCCGTCTGACAAAGTCCCTCACCTCAACGACGAACACCCACACTCTTGAACCCCCTCCTCTGACCAGCCCTTCGCCAGCGACGGAGATCGCCGAAGGTCGAAGGAACGGGTGTGGAAAATCCTTCCCTCCGCGTTTTTCTTCATTTCTTTGTGTAGCCGCGCGTCTTTTGGAGAAACTTCCCCGTTCGGAAAACGCCGTTCATCGAATACCGGCGGACGCCGGAGCGCCGTCCACGCGCTCTTCCCTGTTTCTTCTTTTTCGAGTATTGTTATTGATCTGATATTGTTATTGCTCACGGTCATTGTTCTCTCAGGCAGGAAGGAAGACCGATCCGGGTTGCTGCTTTCGAAACGAAGCGCACCGTTAAGCTTGAAAAGATGTTTGTTTGTTCCTCCCGCCTCTGTGTTGTGCAAGTGGCACGGAGTCCCAGCGTCGCCGACTTGGGTCACCGATTGTTGGTTGCGGGGTCGCCCGCTTGCTGACTTTCGGAACTCCGCGAGACGGTGTTTCAGGAACACGCTGTTTCGAGAGTCGCCTCCAAGGATGCCCGCAGGATCTGCAATCCTGCTGCAAAGCTTGCGCGCCAACGTCGCCTTCCTCGAGATGCTGCCTGGTTGCACTCTCGGATAATCCCTCTGCCGCGAAGAAGCCCTTTGTGCTTGAAGGCGGGTCAGCGCGTATGGTGAGCCACGAGACAGCAGGCAGCGGCGAAGGAAGAAATTAGGGATCCCCCCCCCCCCCCGATTGATTCCGCTCCTTCCGCTGACAGTGGTGGTCGAGTCTTCATCAGCTGCGTGAGGAAACAAAACAGAATCAAATTGAGTGCTCGCAGCCTGCAAAAGTGGAAGGATATTCTCGAAATCCTCCCCACCCCATATGGCAACTTTCGAAATCCCGGGTCTTTCTGATAGAAGTGCTCTTTCCTCAACCTGCTCCAGCAGCTCACCTCTGTCTTGCCGGTGCACCACAACGAGGGACGTCGTAAACGCATCCGGAGAGTATCCTCAAGGAATACGCGTAATGAGGAGCATGGCGGGAAGTGCTTTTGCAGCGGGCCGGGCTGCAGGGGGTGGGAAGAGCATCCCAGGGCAACTGGTGGACCTCGTCGGGTCCAGCAGCTCCCCCCTCGCTGAGCATCTTTTGCAACTACCCGAGAGCAGCATCAGTACCCAAAATGAAAGAAGGGCTGTGGTAGTCATCCTGGATGGCCTTTTCTCGTTCTCGTGCTAAGTGCAAGAGAACGGACGAAAACTAGGAAGTGGCGCAACCGAGGACCAGCGGATTCGATCGGTAACAGTAGCCAAGCATTTCTTTCCGATTCCAGTTTCCAAGCATTTCCTCACTCCATCCTCTCCCGATGCAGATCTTCGGATTCCATGACCGTAGAGGGACCAACGCATCCACTTCCTATTTATTTACTGGTCTTCCTTTCTCACCCTTAGCGTCCTCCCCAGTCGTGTTCCCTGCGAGGATGAGAGCCTTCCGTCTGAAGCTGGAAGATGCCTGACCGGTCCTGAACATCTTCACCTTCTCCCTGTCTTCAAGATACCGATCCCGTGATCCTAGTATCCAGCCAAAGATCAAACCCTCAGAAATGTGGAAGTCAGTCGCCTAGGGAAATTCATTGTTTCATCCATCGTGTGGTAAAAGGGAAACATCTGGTGGTGCCGCCTGGACCACGCATCGGAGCACCCAAGACGAGCATCCCCCTCCCCCACACGGCGGAAAGACCCTTTTATCCAACATGAAGGCCTCTCGCGGCATGAGCCCGCCAAGGGAGGAGCAGCAAGCTGCGGCTGCATCGGCTGCGGAGCCCAGCACGAAGCATGGAGGTGCAGGTCCGGAGATCAGGGGCGGAAGCGCGGAGCTTCCGCGTCGAGGTTGCGCCTCCCAGAGACCCGGCATCCGAGTCCAGGTGCCTCGGGAGAGAACCGGCAGAAGGATGGTGGCGACTGGATCAGCCATAGCAGCATCAGGAAGCTCGAATTCCCGAAGAGGCGAGGTGGTGAGGGAGAATGGAAACCCTGGATGGGGGAAAACCGCGCCCTTTTGGGAGTGGAAGGTCCGCGACGCTGCGATAGGGAGTTCGCGCCCTTCGTCCTCGCTTCGGGTGCAGCTCTGATCCGAGAAAGTGCAGCGGCGGGCACGGTCTGTCCCCTCTTTCCCGCTGTCCCTCCTGTACGCGCACTACGGCTTGTTGCCGGGAACCGGAAACCTCTCTGTCGGAAGAGACGGTGCCGAAGAAGAAGTGCATTGGAGAAGGTGGAGACACCAGCCACGAGAACAGCCAACGGATTTGAGAACGTCCCTCTGGCCAACGGAACACGCGCGACATTCCGAGGGTCGCGAGTGTCTTTCGCCACCGTACAGGGAGCGCCCTGTTTCCGCCTCGGAGCAGGGGACACCTCAGCCAAGTGGCTGGTGGAACGTCTCGAGCAGAAACGCCGTGCTTGGCTGGATGAAGGCGAGCATCTCTGCACCCTGAGACTTTCCCCGAATGGCCAACGGTCCTTGCTGCTTGGGACACCCTCAAGGGAACGCGCGCGAGCAAACGGGAGCCACAAGCGTTCCAGGAGGGAATCATTCCCGGGATTCCGAAGAGGGAAGAGCGGCTACGGATTGCCGTTGGATGGGAGCGAATGCGAGCTCTGATGCTCTGCTTCCAGGTTGTAGCAGACACGCGACCCCGAGACGCAAGGAGACGGACTGTCCGAGGGATGAACCTTCGGGATAGCGACCTCGAAGGAGTCTCCTTGATGGATCCACCGGCTCCACGGAAGCATCCACAGGGAGGAAGGAGCTCGTTCCGATTGCCTCCCTCGCGTCATCACGAGCTCCTCCGAGGAGCACCACGGAAACCCGAGGACCTCCGAAGGGGGGAAGCTCGCGCGAGGGCGTGAGTGCGTGAGGGCGGCGGCAGCCAGCGACGGCACGAGAAGGACCTCTGGCGACCTTCGGACCGAGAAGGAGGTCCGTGGTGGATCCAGGAGCGATGCCGCGACCTCATGAGAAACGGACGGAACGAGCGAGCGAAGCGAACATCCCCGCAGACGGCGTCTCTTCCTCCTTCCTACGATGCGAGTACCGGCCCGAGAGATGGCTCAGGTAGACCGAGCTCTTCTTCCTTCCTTCCCCCCCCCCCCCTCAGCCCCCCGCTGCTGCCGCTGCTCGACTGCCTTCTCCCTCTCGTGGCGGGAAGCGCCGTCGTGACCGCAGCGGAGGAAAAAAAACTTGGGCGGCAGACACTGCTTTTTTCAGGTGGTCGTCGGGTCTAGGCTGCGGACCTTCGCGGCTCGCGGATGGACGGGCTCTGGGAGCCGTTGCCTCGCAACTCGGCGGCCGCGAGACAACCTTCTGGCGGCTGGCGTGTGGGAGAGTCGCTGGAAAGCGGCGGCGGCGGCGGCAAGCGGTTTCCAGACGGCAGGACGAACCAAAGGCAACCGGGCGGTTACCCTGGCCCGCAAGAGGAGACTCCCACGGGTGCGCAGCTCCTTCGATCCGGACGATAAGCAACTCGGACGCGGTCGCTCGGAGCTGCTAATGTGACGAACAGGCGCTCGGCTGCTCCGACCTTCGACTTGCCGCGCTCGCGCGCTCGCGGGTCCGTCCGCCTGCGGAAGCGCGCGCGCGCGCGCGCGTCAAGCCTGCTCGCGCCTGCGTGCCGCGGACGGCGCAGAGCTAAGGGGGCAAGGGGAGGGAGGAACTCCCTCCGGGAAACCCGGGGAGAGGAGAGGGAGGAAGCTGCCGCCCTTGGGGTCTCCCGCCACTCGCAAAGGATGTGAAGACGTCAGAGCCCATCCCCACCTGCGGCCCCCGAGGGAACTCTCACTCGCGCTCCAGACCGCCACCCCTTTGTGCCGTCTCCTCGAGCCCGCCGAGGTCGCGCGCGCGCGCTCGCTCGTGAGAGGGCGTCCTCTTTGCTCCCTCCCCCGCGGCGATTACTGCTGCTTCCGGAAGTTCCTTCCGCCCCCTTGGGCTGCGCACCAGGAGAGTCGGCCCGCCGGCGGAGGAGGCACACCGGAGGGAGACGGCTCCCGGAGATACGTGGAGAAGGAGAAAAGGGGACGGAAGGGGGTCGGGCGTGCACGTGGCCTCCTGGAACCGCCGCCGTCGTTCAGTGGAGGAGGCTCCCGGATCTTTCTCGCAGGTGCCCCATCCCGCCCGGGTCCCTCTGAGGTTTCGCCAGCCGTGGGGGAAGAAGGGGAAAAGGGAAGGCCCGGGGACGCCGCCCGAAGCTCGGTCGCCGCCGCTGCCGGCCGCCGGCTGAAACCCCCAGCAACACGGTGCGAGCGCGGCAGCGGCTTGATCGCGGTTGACCTTGAGAAGGGCTGCGGAGCAACGAACGTGGGAGGAAAATCCGGAATCTCAAGGTGCCTCCCGCGTTCCCCTTCGCTCCTTTCCCGCTGTCCCCTCTCCCTTCTGGGATCGTCCCGGTGTAAGGAGTGGGGCGAGGAGGGGGGGGGGGAAGGAGGGTCGCGGTGGCTCTTTTCCAGAGCCAGGGACGTTTCACCCTTCCTCGTCCCTCCTCCCGTTCTCGCGGCCGGAAAGAGGCATCCGCGCAGGGGTGGGGGCGCGGTGGAGGAGGAGGAAAGAGGGGCACGAGCTCCTCCGGAGCCCCCGCCCCTCCGCGTCAAGGAGCAGAAGAAGGGTGCCTCCGTTGCCGGGACAAGCACCGCCTTCAGTGGCGGTCGTCGCTCCGCAGTGGCGCTGCATTCGCGCCGGGCCAGCCGACTAGCGGGATAAGCGCGGGGGTGGGGAGGGGAGGCTGGAAGGCTGTCTCCCCCCGCGTTTTCCCCTTCGCCATCCGACCATATGGCGTAGGCGACCTTCCACGAGCGGGACCTCTGCGGAAGGGGAAGGGGAGGAGGGGGGGAGTCGCGGAGGCAGAGCGCAGGAGACGCACGGAGCCGTTCCTGCCTTCCGGGTTTCCGGTCCCTCGAGGGAGAAGCGGCTGCGGCTGCCCTCCGGCTATCTCCTGCCCCGCCCTCGGGTGGCCTCCAGCGGAGGCGCCTCCGGTGGCGGGACGGAGTGCACCCCTGGTCCAGGGAAACAGGCGGTCGCGTTCTGCCCTCGACTGCTTCCCTGAGACCGCCATGGGTCAAGGGGGTCCGCCTAATCGAACCCTCGAGCAGGTCGCAGAGGGCCTTCACCGGAGCGGCGACCTCGGCTGCACTGCTGGTCGCTCCCAGGCCGGAAGTGCCGCCGACCCGGCAAAGTTTCCCTCGGTCGCCGCCGTGGCTTCCGCCTCTGGGAGCGGACGCGCTCACGCGGAAGGGAGGAGGTCGCCCTTCCTTCTTCCCGCCTTCATCTGTCCCGAGGGTGTCTCCTCTCCGACCGCCTCCGGGGCGGCTTTTTGGAACGAATCCTCCTGGGAAGGGCCTCCGCGTGCGTGAAAGCGCCCCATCGCCCCTGCCCGAGGAAGATTCCCCTCCTTCTCTCACTCTCGCATGCTCCCGGGATCTCCTCTGTGTGCCCCTCCCCCCCGCTTCACCCGTGCGACTCTCTCCTTGCCCCGGAGGACGAGCCCGCTCGCGCTTCTCGCCGCAGGCCACCGGCCGCGTCTTCCCCTCCAGCGCGCTGCAGCAGCAGCAGCAGCAGCAGCAGCAGCAGCAGCGGCGGCGGCGGCCGACATCTCGCCTGGCTCCTTCCGCCGGGCGCCTGCCGCCTGCGCTCCGAAAGCCGCCGGCAGGCGGCACTGCGTTCTCTCCCTTCGTCTCCTGCCGCTGCGGCGCGCGCATCGCCACGCGACGGGTCGGTGGAGCAATAGGCGGAAGGATGGGTGAAAAAGAGGGGCGTGGGGCAAGCTCCTCCTCCTCTCCCCCTCTTCTCCTTTCGTTCCCACCTTATCCTGTCGCTTCCTTCCCCGTTTCGCTCCCGGAGGCACGGATTCCCGGCAGAAGGAGAGCGACCTTTTTCGGGAGCGCGGCGGCGCTCGCGGTGACCCCTCACCGGCCCCTCGGCGACCACTGCCGTTCCCCCCCCTTCCTTCTGCAAATCCCACGGCTGCTCACGTTCTTCCCCGACGACCCCTGGGACAACCGCGGATTGAGGGCTGACCGAATCCTTGCGCAGCTCTCAGCGCCCTCCGAGGGAGGGCTGCCTTCCCTGACCCCGGACCCACCGCCTCCTCACCACCCTCCTCTGAACCCTCCCTTGGTGCGCCAGCCCCTCTCTCTCCGCCGGCTGGCGTCTTCGAAAGGCGGTCGGGAAACTGCCGCACTTCCTCCCTAGGGAGAGGAAGGAGGGATAGGTGCACCCCTCCATCCCGCGCCCCCGCGGTCCCAGAGCGGTCCCAGGGGAAAGCACAGGAGTGGAGGCTCCCCTTTTCGTGGGGACATCGCCCTGTTGAGCCGCGCGCCCCATGACGGGATGGCAGTCCACGGGCCCCTGGGAACAAGGGAGAGCGACCCGGAGCGTTCCTTCCAGCCCTCCCGCGACTGGGGACTTCTCCCGTCCGGGAGCGATGTGCCCTGCATTCATGTACGCGCACACACGGGACATTCTTACGCGCAATGGTTCGTGTACACACGGGTGCGTGCGCGACCAAGAGGCGGAGAGCCCTAAGCGTGGGTCCCGTTCCTTCCCTGCGCACCTGGAGGGCTGGTCTCAGAGAGTGACCTCGGGTCAAGGAAACCGCGGAGTAGCGACTCGACGCTTCTCCCCGGCTGGCTTTGTCCTTCGGGCCTGCGCTCGATCGCGACGCGAACCTCCCGTCGTCCCCGGCAACCTCCCGGTTCGGTCGCCAATGGCAGCCGGAAGGCGAACTCGAGCCACTCGAGCCTCGTGTTGCTGCTGCAAGCCGCTCGCTGGGCCCCGGGCGGGCCCCGCGCGTCGAGGCGCCGGAAGGTCTTTGGGGTCGCAGAGACAGCGGCCGCAGGTCGCTGCCTCTACGACCCCCGAACGACGTGCAGAACGTGCGGGTCGTTCGGGGATGCATCCACGAGCGCACCAAGCAACCGGACTGGAGCGTGGCGTATCCCTGCCGCCGTCGCCGCCGTCTCGACAGGAAATGGGAGACTGTCCCGGCGGAGGCACCCTCTTCTTCCCCCCCCCCTCCTCCTGCCTCTCCAGTCCTCCCAGCTGCTCTCCGGGGAGGGGAAGGGAATCCCGCTATTGTCCTCTTCACGTCGGCTCTTCAGGACTCAACGCCTTCCTCAGGCCCAGAGTTAGTGCTGCCCCCTGTCCTTACTGCGACCTCGCGACAGAGCTCCAAAGACTTCGTCCCGGCGGCGCGAAAGCGGACCGGCGCCGACGACGGGGAGCAAAAATCCGGGCAGGAGAGGGGATGAGGGGACAGAGGAGAAGGGGGAGGAGGAGGAGGAGGTCGCACCCCTTTATCCCCACCCTCGCGCGCGCGGGCGCGCCTTCAGGGCGATAAGACTGGCTCCGCAGCGCGTCTCCTGGGAGGTGAAGCAGGAGCCGTCGCGGCGCCAGCTGCCCGGCTCGCCCTGCAGCCTCCTCGCCCAGTCTTCAAGCTCGGGAAGGGTCAACGGGTCCTCGACAGGATCCCTCCCACCCACCCCGGCGCGCGCGTTCGCTCGAAGGAGAGTCGGCCCCATCGCATCTCTCGCCCGAGACGTTCCACTGGCCTGCTCCTAAAATAGCGCCTGGGCTCGCGAGCCTGCGAGAGGGGCGGGAGGGGAGAAGGGGAGGAGGGGCGGTGACGAGGGAGGGGGAGAGAAGACGGCAGCGCGCGCGCGGCGCGATTCTCGGAAGCCCCCGGAAAGCGGCAGCGGCGGCGGTGAGGGAATGGAATTCGCCGACACCCTCTGATGGGGCCGGAGACGGCGGCAGCGGACAGGCGGATGCGGCGGCGACCAGTTTCGGCATTTAAAAATAGTCGCATCCGCTTCCAGTTTCGCCTCGGTTTCGACAACCCCCCGAGGTGCCTCGGCGTGAGCCTCGCGCAGGCAGGCAGAGGACGAGCGAGCGAGCGGGCGCCCGCGCGCGCGCGCGCGTTTCCTCCTCCAGGCTGCCCGCGCGCGCGCGGCGTTCGCATCCAGGCGGAGGTGGACTCTCGTCCGACGAATCGGCATGACGCCCTTCGCGGCCGATCTCCGCCAGGAATTTTTTTTCCTCGCAGCAGCATCCGGACCAGATGGCCGAAGAGCATGGCAGCGCTCCGTAATTTATACACTGTGGGCGCTTGTCTCCCGTGTCTCGCCCCGCGGTCCTCCTCCTCCTCCTCCTCCCCTTGGCGCCGCGGCGAGATTTATCTCCGCGGAGCCTCTTCGTTAGCGACGTTTTCCGGCGATGCTGCGAGTCGCCCGGAACCGGGGCGATGAATGAAACGCGGAGATGAATGAATCGCGAGTATTCCGTCGTCGTCATCAATCGAGAGCGTTCGCCAGGCGGATGCGCTCCGAGAGAAGCACGCGCGCGCTGGCGGCAGGCGACTCTGCGCACGCTGGCGGCAGGCGGCTCTGCGCGCGCCTGCCGCTCCTCTCCCACCCTCCTCCGAGGCGCATCGGCTGGGCGGCCGCGGCGGCTTCTGCGCGTGCGCGGCCTCTCTCTTCCCGGGGCTGACGCCTCGCGCGGGCAGGACGACCACGTGCAAACGAGCGGCGCGGATCCACGGACGGAAGCGCCTCGCGCGCACGACGTGTTTTCCCCGCCTTGGAACGCTCGCCGGAGGTGGAGTGGTCCGTCGGCTTCCCGGGAGGGAAGGAGCCGTCGACGTGCACTTTCGCCCTGGATGTTCCGTTGGGAGGGTTCGGGCCGACAGCCGAGCGCGCCGCTGCCGCCGCCACTCGCCCGCGGAGAGCAGCGGAGCTCTTCGGCACCGCTCTTTTCCCTGTCCCGGAAGCGCTTGAGGCTGGGAGATCTCTCGGCAGACCTTTGGGGTCACAGACGCAGCCGCAGCCAGGACGCGCTGCCGCGGGTCGCAGGGAGTCCCGGGGGACTCCCGCGGCCGAGCTCTTCGGGCCCGTCCGGGCACCGTGGGCACCTTCGCTTGCGTGCGCGGGCCGAAGAAAGAAACGGATGACGAGGCACTCGTGACCGGGTATTCGACTCGTGCCACCCGGCTGGTCCCAGATCGGAGACGCCAGAGGGAGGGGAGAGGAGAGGCGGACGCCGGAAGGCGCGCTCAACACCCGGATCAGCGGATTCCTCTTCTTCCTTCCTTCCTTTCGATCTGGTTTCCGGTCGTGACGAAAGGAAGCTTCCCAGCTGACCCCGTTACGGGCGCTTCCCGCACCGCTCTTCGCTGGCCTCTTCCACGAAAGAGAGACTGGAGTTTCCGGAAGGTGGAGCGCGCGTCCGGGTGAGGACGACCCTGTTGACCGAGACCGCTTTCGACCGGACTCCTCCTGCTGCTTCTGCCGAAACCTCCGGCGGAGGACGAGACCTGGGGGGCAGTCCGTCTCCAGGAGGGGCGCGCGTTCTGGTAAAGAAAACCACCTCCTTCCGAAGCGGACCTCCGCAGGCGTCCGGCGGTTTTGTGCCTTCTCCGCCCCGCGGACGAATCGGTCCGGGAGGGATGGAAATCGCCGCGCTCGGGCGGATGGCGCGAGCAGCGGGAGCCAGCGGCTGGCTTACCGCGCTGCCGAAAGAGTTGCTGCCCTTCGTCGCTCGGAAAACACGCGTTTCCTTGACCGCGGTGTTTCTTGGTTGGTTAGCTCTCGCCGGGCCACGAGAAGTTCCGCTCCGTTCCTGATCTTCCGACTCGAGAAGGGAGGAAAAGCTCTCGGTCTCCTCCGCCACCGCGACCTCCGGGAGAGGGAGGGGGGGGGGGGAAGAAGAAAAAAAAAATAACTACCGGGAAAACAAGAACTTTCGGAGCAGAGGATCCGAAAACCCACTTTGTCTGGTCGCTTGGATACGACGGTAAACACCGCTGCATCATGACTGTCAGGATGAAACGCGGTGCGAAATACGGCCGGCAGGAGCTGCTGTATTTTCGCCGCGTTGTTGTCAGGAGGAGGGGGGGGGGGAGAAGTTCATCTCGTTGCTGCCGTCGAGAAGCGAGGAGAGAGTGAGGAAGGAAATAACGCGAGCGAAAGATCAGCCTGAGCCAACGGCGAATTCGCGATGGCATTTCCGTACACTCTCCCTACCCCACCTCTCTGAGCCATGGCGTCCCGGCTCCCAGAGGGAACGAGGGTTGGCTTCGGGCTCGACAGATAATCGAGGTGGCCTGCAATTCGTTCAAAATGCGAGGGGACGGTTCAGCGGTGGTGGACCCGTTGCTTCCCAGGGTTTCGGACCCAGAGATTCAGGAGCAGCGGAGAGAGCCTCGTCTGGAAGGAGAGATGCGGCCTGCAGCTCGCCTCCCTTCGTCGCGGAGGGGAACGATCTCCTTTCTCCTCCCTCTCCATCCGCTCACGGTTCTTCCAGTGAAGAGGTGGGGCTGCACGAGCAGCGTCCCCCGTTCACCCACACTGAAGGTGGGTGGCGGTCAAGGAGAGGAAAGCGGGGAAAGAGGAAGAGGAAAAGGTCTTCTTCCTCCTGCAAAGTCTTCAGTTTCCGTTTTCGGTGTTGTCTGCCTGGAGTAGGGAGAAGAGGTCACGGATGGCCTGCCCGCACGCTGATTTTCGATCAGCTGTGAAAACGGCGGAGAGAACGGGCAGCGCCCGGAATCGCCTCGGTTGTCTTCTCCCGAAGAAGCGGAGCGCATTCCAGGACGGAAATTCTAGAGCGTCGAGCGCATCTGCAGGCCGCGCGCTCCCGCTTGAATTATTCAGGAGAAAGCAGGCGAGAGATCTCCGGGATCCCAGCCGTAGACTATTTGTCAAATCTCGCGGAAAACGCATGCGCAGTGCTCTTATTCCTGCGACGCTATATGGAGCATCGGAAATGGGGCTTGCTTCCGATAAATCACAGCCTGGGGCTTCAGATCCGACAGGAACCCTTTTCCAGGATCCCTGTAGTTATGTAAACAGAATCACTGCAACATGCATTTGAAAATATTATTTTTCAGAGCACGGGATCATCGCTTTTCCACGCATGCAAACCGCGGGGAGGACGTCTGGATAACTGGGTTTTTCCTTCTTTTGGGGGGGGGGGGGGATACGGAGCGGTCCGAATTGTTTTCTCATTTCAGCTCGTCATTATGCAAGCAGATGAGCTCGTTGAAAAACATGCACGCTCAAGGGGAGAGATGAAACCCCCAAAGTGGAAGGAGAAGAAGGAAGGAAGGAGGAGGATTTGAGCATATTTTATTTTGCTAGGAGCCATCTTGTTACAATATCTTCGTGTTTTCCTTTGCGGAACGGGATCGTAAACTATTTACGGAAGACACCTCGTCAATGATAAATAATCCTTAAACAGATCGGCAAGGAGTGCAACCTCCTCGCAGCTACGGCATTCGGCGAAACTCATCCGCGCTTCCTGACGAGCTCCACTCCTGAAGGATGGCAAAGTGAAAGAATCCTCCGGAAACTGATCTGTTTCTGCGCTGTGCGTGCAGGACCGCTTGATGCGCGAGCGGAAAAGTATGCAAAATCACATCTGCAAATCAAAAGCTCGTTCCAACGCTTTCTTTTCTCCGGCAGGCGAGCCCTGGCTCACCTTTTAACCGCACAAGAGTAGAAAGTGTGGTGGACAGGAAGAGAAAAGAAAAAAAGAAGAAGAAACACGGAAAAGAGAGCACAGCAGAACGTCCCGTGAACTTCTCGCAGGCGCGTGATTCGGCAGAAAAATCGTGATGCCCAGCGCTTGCAGTTGCAACCCAACCATCAGGAATTCAGACAGTGAGTCGCGTGGAATGAGATGTGTGCAGCGTTGTCGGCACACATTGATCGTTGAGCGATCGCCGTATCCTTACAGAGGCGCCCCTGCGATGGAAACCACATGCACTTTCAGGATCGCAGCATCCACACTGACTTCTTCTCCATGGAACCGAGAAGGTCCGAGGAGAAAAAGAAAAAAGAGGCGTGAGGAAAAATTTGCGGGAGCGCAGGGATGCAGCCAAACCATGGACCGACCTTGGATACTGCCAACAATGCATTCATCGTCGTCTGGGTGTCGGCTGCGGCGGCACTCCGTTGCCTGGGTGAAGTCTTCTGCTAAGATCGAGCCAATTAGAGCTTTTAGGTTTTCAAAGTAAATAGACTACTAGGAGTAAACACGCGCGCGCGCGCGTGTACACACAAAGAACCACGCACGCACGAAAAATAAAAAATACTTTGACCTACGCTTTGATCTTAGCCAAAAGGCCGAGAAGCGAGAAAAACAGAAAAAGGAAAAGAAAAGAAGGTGGGATCTGAGATTATCTTCCTCTGTTGCCCAACCGGTGTCGGGAATGCTTCTGTGCCCAGAATAAAGAGGCATATCCCAAGCCAAGTTAAAAATAAGTCACCGGTGTTTTCCTTGTGCCGATTTTATAGTTAAAGGAACATTCCCAAACGAAACATTCCAAGAGCAGCGTGGCTTGCGCAATCTGTTCTTCCCTTCTGGTGGTGTCCAGCTCCGATCATCTTGCTTTCTCTCTCCGCGCTCGGAAGGAAAACAATCCCTCCCCCGCCCTCGCCGAGGCATCGGTGAGATCTCCACTCGTCGCTCCGGGTTCCACCTCCCGCCCTTTGCCACCCGAGGAAAGATTCTTCCTCGCGTGCCAGTGCGCGCGTCCCTATTTCCTCCCCCAGGTCGAGAAGGGACGGAGAGTTCCTGGGGAAGCTCCACGGCGAGGTCCTCGCCTCCTCCTGGAACCGGACGCCGGAGGCCCGAGGCGCTGAGGTACTCACCCGGCATCCTTTAATCTGAGCCGCTGCGAATGTTGCCGCCGGGTGGTGGGATGGGAGGTTCGGCCCGTTCCGAACAGCACCTCCGTCCCTCTTGGAGCGATGCGCGAGCGGGCCAACAGGCCGTTGCCCGACCGCCTGCGCTTGGCGGACTCGCGGACCCTCGTCCTGCCTGGGCCTGGAGGTTTTGGGAGCCACCTGAGCGAGGAGTGCTGCTGCCAAAGAAGCCCCGGACCTGAGTGCTGCGCTCCGGCAAGGCCGCCGGCCGGGAGCTAAGGCAACCCGACGGGGTGTCAAGGAAAAGTTATCTCCACCCCCAGGAGACCTCTCAGGCCGTTCCCTAAGAGGAAGAACGCCAGCCGGACGCTTCCGCGGCGGCAGCTGCCCGTCGGTCGTTGAGCGCCTTGCCCCGTTGCATCTTCCGCACTGGCGGACGAGGCAGCGCCTCCTCAGGGACGTGGTGGCGACCGTCGGCGAAGAGCTCCTGCACGGAGGAGGGCGGGAGAACCTGCCTGGAGGGCCAGCTGGAACGGAAGAGGTGGGATCCCTGGAGGGAACCTCCTCGGGAGGAGGACCTCAGACCGGTGGTGGAAGAGTGAAGCGTCCTCCCCTCTGCCCTCCGTCGTTTGCTAGAGGTCGGGAGCAACCGTCCCGTACACGCTCTGCTGCCACGCGCACCTGCACCGACAAGTCCCCCCCCCCTCCTCCTCCTCGGATCGATCTGTGCGGCCGCAGCAGCCTGGGGACGGACGGCGCGCTCGCCTCTGCCAGGCGCTCCAGGCGCTGCGCCGCCTCAGCGCGGGAACCGCCGCCAGCTAGGCGCTGGGGAAACCTGGGCGTGGCGGCGGCCAGGCGAGGAAGGAGGAAGGGAGGGAGGAGGAGAGGCGAATCGGGGTAGGACTAGACTGGAAGAGGGCGATGAGGAGAAGGCCGGTCTCACTCCTTCCAGCCTTGAGGGAGGCCTCGCGTCCCGCAGGCTGGAAGGAGAGGGGGAGGAACTCTGGAGAAGGGGGTACGAAAGGGGGCAGGAAGGGATCTCCGCCTCGCGGGTGGAACTCCTCCGAAGGAACGCGAGAGAGCAGCACTCCTGCAGCAGGAGGTGCCCTTCTCCTTCTGCCGCCCTCTTCCGCCTTTCCCCGCAACATCCAGAGTTCCCGAAGCTTCCCTGCGTCGCCTTCTCCCATCCCTCCTGCTGAGATTGCGGTAGCATCATCCATTCGCATCCGTCGTCTCCCTCCTTTTCCTTCCTTCCTTCCTTCCTCCTTTGTTTGTTTGTTTGCCAAACGGGAGCGACGGTATGACGATGGTGAGTCCGGCCGCTCTTCCGGGAACATCCACATCTCGAGACCGAACCCTTCCCTCAGATACCAGGCGCATCGCACACGGAAGCCGAGAGAGATCCGCCTGCGTGCGTGCCCGCGCGCGCTGCCACCTCCATCAAGACTCTCGGCACGGTCGCGCGCTCTTAGCGCGAGATGCCCGCACATCTTGCGTGCTCTCGGAAAGGTGGACGGCACAGCGGCAGCGACAATCCGTTGCTAGGGAACGGAGGAATTCGCGCGATGTCTGCCGCTGCTTCTCGGGTCGTCCGGTTGCGGCTCCCGTGCCGTCTCAACGCGGACGAGGAGGAAGAAGAGAAGGAAAATGCCCCCGCGCGCGCAGCTCCTGGCGGAACCGTCGTCGTCAAGAGCAACCAAAATAAGAGATGATTGATGCTCCGGCGAGTTGCCCCGGAGCCCTGGCGAGCGCTATGCCCATGACCGTGAGTTCTGCGACCTTCCGAAGTTTCAATACCCTTGGGTCAGACCTACTTTCGAGCGAATGTAACAAAAGTTGAAATAACAGTGAAACTCGTAGCCCGGGGATACGTCACTGGTGCCACTGGTGCCCACATGAAGGGAGAGATGGTGCACAGCGGCATCCTCCCGAGCTCGAGGTTCTTGGCTGCTGCCACTGTTGCAGCAACTTCCTCTGAAATTCCTCCGTCGGCACCATGCAGCAGCTCGCTACGAAAGCTGAGAAGAAAAAGGCTCCTCTGCCGGTTCGGCGGCCGGGACGCGTTGCCAGCGTTGCTATGGCACAGCCGTCAAGCGAGATGCCGCGTGCTGAACGAGCGGTTACGGAAGCAACGACGACGACGACGACGACGAAGCATGACTAACCGCAAGCTAGATCCATCCCATTTCAAGCAGACAATCCCTGCTCGTCTATTGGAAAGGAAGGGAAAAAGGGAAGGGAGAATCGCAGAAAAGGGGAAAAGAAGCTTAGCTACCGCTGTCTTCACGTCATCTTTGTGTCTCCTTGCTCTCCACGAGCTTGGATCTCACTGTTGGCCTCCGCATGGCTCTGAGGTCATCTTGGGTTCGTCCTCCCACTTTTAGTTTTGACAATTCCTCAGGCTTCCTCCAGGGTAAAAATTCTTGCTCTCCCTTGGCTCATGAGGATTTCTTGGAGATTTCTTCAAAACAGGTTCAACGCTCTACAAATGGAAATACGTGTTTTTTTTTTCCTTTCGCTCCTTAAGATCGTGTGCTCCTTCCTTCCTTCCTTCCCTCCTCTTCCCTGCATCGAAAACATGAAGCACACAGGATAGCCAAACGTGCACATCTCAAACAAGGATCTGAAAAATAAGCGTTTGTCAGCGAAACCCCTCTTTCTACGAATCTGTTCGCATGGATCGCTGCATCGTTGTATTACGATGGGAAGAATCCTGCAGAAGCAACTGCGGTGCTCTATGCTGCTCCCGAATGCTTTCTACATTTTCTATTCTTATTCTTTCCTTTGCAAGGCGTTTTTCGAATCGCCAGGGAACCGATTTGTACTTACAATGCAATTGTCGGCGTTGCCGAACAACGGCAACAATTGCTTGACGGCGTTGCTGAGTGACGGCAACAATGACCCGTTAGCATTGTTGCGTCATGACGGCAAACAAATGGGTCGATGGCATGCAGTGTTGCTTACGGCAGAGTAGAGCAATTTGCCACGATGCAAGATAAGTGCAGCGCCAGACACTGAGATTTCGGCACAAACTTCTAAAAGGCCACAATTTCGAAGAATATGACGACTTTTCTAGCTGGTTTCTTAGACTGGTCAGTTCAGGTCATCCATTCCCGTTCTCCTGAACGTAATTCTCACCGTGTTTGAGAGCTTCGTTATTTGTTCAATTGGTATTTTTTTTCTTTTTCTTTTTCTCGTTTTTTGATCTATAGTTTTTGCTATTCGCCTCGTGTTTCTAACTTAATACAGTTTAACTTAGTAGATACACTTTCCCCAACGGAGGCAGTCATGGAAAGTTTTTGCGAAAGTTTCCACCTAAGGGTCTTCAAGTGGTTTGTAATACTCAATGCCATGTTCCCTTAATTTTCGTAAGTCTCTCAATAGCTCACTTAACAGACAGTCGCATGCCTGACTTACTGATTTTTTTTTTTTTTTTTAGTGACTTTGCATGCAATTTCACCATTTCTCCAGGGTAATCCTGCACTGGAAGAGTCTTGCTACTTTTTTGGTTGCTGATCTAAGATCTTAATCAGTGATTAGAATCAAGTAAACAAAAATAGGAGGGTCAAAAGAAGCATCAACCTCAAAGCAGTGGAACGGCTTCTTGGTATCCAGACAGAAGTTATGGAAAACAGTGCTCTTTACTAAAGCAACATCGACACAGAAATATCTGTGATCAGCATAAAAGAAAACCAAAATCTCAACAGAAAGAACAGAAGAGAGGTTCCCATTGGGCAGAATTAGAATAGGATAACGTGAAAGCCAACAGAGAGACCTATCCGATTCGGGGTCTGTTTGAGAGGCCCTACCGACGATCGCACGTTGTAATGAACGGCGATGCCTACTGTCAGAAGTCAGTCTAACGTAGAGGGAATGGCGGCATTTTTCAATGGATGTGGTTGTTTTGCAGCGAACTGATACATCTCAGGGTTGAGTGGAACTTTCCAATGTAAAACGAGAAAGATGGCACCATGGGAACATCCATGCATCATGGACCGGAGTACAAATTAATTTATAAAAGGCAGCAGACAAATCCTTTAGTGAGGCATGTTTCGACGTCACATCCAAACATTAGCTTAGCATGAAATGTCACATGAACTTTTAGAAGGGACAAGGATTGTGGGCTTCGTCTCGTCAGATTCGGAAAAGATGGAGGGAGGGGAAGGGAACCAGGTTGCAGCTCTACTTGAAGCAATGGAAGAGAAGACCATGAAATTAAGGAGCATGGGACGAAGAGGCACATCTGTTCTAGAGGGATTCTAACTTTTTCGGCATTTCCCTACCGATGCTTGGATTCATCCTACCAGTCGCTTCAGGTCGCCGTTAGCTCATGCCCTACCTTCCATCTGCTTCGTTTGCTCTTTGGCCTACGATCACCTTCTCACCAGACTTTCTTCTCTCAGCTCTCTTCCCACTGCAATCGAATTTTGCAACGTGTTTCACTCGTGGCCATTATTTTCCACAGTCACTCATAATTCTCCTCAGTGAAGATGCTTGATGTTTTCTAAAGAGCTCTGGGCGAGTAGGACCGTAGAGAGAAAGGGGACTGGGAAAGGGGGTGCAGGACGGACCGGGAGAAAGGGGGGTGAGTGGGGAGGGGATCGCGTAATGAATCTGTAGGATCAGGAATCCAATCGACCTGAAGGAGAGCTTGCTCCGGGCACGTGCAGGACGATGCCGGCTACCCCGTCTCACCCAGAGGAAACGCAGGTATGCCTAGAATGAGCCGATGTTCCCGGAGAGCATGCAGCTGTCAGGCCTCCTAATGAATGCAGCTCATCTTGCGTACACTCTGGTGGACAGCAGAAGACCAAGAACCATCGGACGGACTGGAAAAGCCCTGGGAGGCAAGAAATAGGCAGGGAGACTTGGGTCTGTTCGGGGGTGCGCTGCCAGAAGGACTTGCACGCGCTCCCGAGTTTTCGAATGCGATGCTCTCACGCGCGGCCTGATGAAAACCTCAGAGAACTGCCTTGGGCTTCACCAGTGGTGCGAGCCCATCTCCAGAGAAGGATGAGCACGGCGGCGGAAGAAAGACCAGGACGCAGGCGTCCCGAGGACGAATTTTGCGGTAATCCCCGGTTGCCCGCACACGAAGGGGGAGGAAAGATCCGGAGCCACTTCCGAGCATCCGGGAATTCCGCTTTAACGGAGGAACGGCCTGTAAGGCTGAGGCAAAATCGAAGCTGGTCGTGTTGAATGCTCAAGGCTCGCGTGGAGGCGCAAGGAACCGAGAGAGAGGCAGCGCGAGGAAGTGGCCGGGTTGTGCCGCGGGCTGCGTTGGGGCTGCTTGCGCGCCTCCACCGTCAGCACACGCGTCATTTCTCTCGTCCTCCCTCCGAACACCCAGATCTTCGTCTCCAAGGGACGTGGAAAGAGCAGCCAGCAGCAGTTGTTCCCTTCGGATAGCTCGCCTCTCGCAGCATCCTCCTAAGGCCGTAGGCCGAGGGAGGGAGCGTGACATTCGAAACGGTCGCTTGGCGGGGTGCTCGGTCCTCACCAGAGGGACGGCGACGGAACTACCGGTGGTTTCCAAGCGAACGAGAAAAATGGAACGCTGGCAAGGGGCGGAAAATTTCCCAGTCCAAGGAAACGGCCAATCGGGTTCATATTTTATCTCTGCATGCCGGTTCCGAAACTGGTTGGATGGGAGAGGAGATGCTCTCCGGAAAAAAATGATTTATAAACAAAGACAAGAGAATGAGGCAGCGCGAGAGCCATCGGAAAGATTCGGGAACTAAGCGGAAGGACCAGCCTCGCGTTCAAGACCTCTTTCGCTGCTGGGTCGGCGTGCCGATCACCCGAGTCACGGCCTCCTCATTCGGCTTGTCTGGAACCTCGTTTCGGTTTCGAGGGACCGATTCCTGGGAGTCCGCCGAGATCACGCCACGGCTTGGGAAGAGATTTTTCCGAAAGCAGATGCCGGATCGAGTCCCTTCGACCGATTGGTCGGATGTCCTTGTAGAGGCGTCTGTCTCTTCGCGTGGCTCCGGAGCTGCTGAAGAACCTGCAAGCGAGCGAAAGGAACGGAGGAAACTCTCCTCCCAAAGGTAAGCTCCAGGAGCTTACCTTCCCCGGATCTTTCCCTGCAGGCAGTTAGAACGAAAGTCGAGAACTCAGTCCTCGGAGTTTCCGGTGAAGCCCGGAACTCTGGAGAAGAAAATTCCAGAAATGGGAGCAAGATGCTCTGAGAGTCGTCTTTGACTGAAGGATGTCTTCGACATGCGGGTCCAGTGCTGCTGCGGGAGCTGCAAGTCTCGCACTCCCTGGGTGGGGTTCTCGTCTCAGCCTCGAGCAGGAATTTCTCCGCGCTCTCTTCATCGCATCTCCAGAGCTCCGGTGCCAGGGAGATGTTTCTCTTGCGCGAAACAGAGTGGAGTTGCTGAGAACAGCAGGGTCTGGTGGACGATCGGGGAGAACAACGGGAAAACGCTGAGACGAGTCTTTGGTCATCCGAACGATCTCTGGAGCCTGGTGGCGGATGGAGAGACGGAAGATTCCTTCACGAGCCACCACGCATGCGTGAGGTCGGAGCGCCCCGAGTACTGGAAACAGGGAGAGTCGCTTGGCCACTTTCCGGTAAGAGTCCCTCCAGCTGCATTTCTTCCCCTTTTTGGAGAGAACTCCACCCTTTCCTCCCCTTCGGGAGTTCAGTTCTGTCCTTCACTTCGAGGAGCCCGCGCGGCCGTGGCCCTTCGGAGCGACTGGCTTCCGGAGAGGCGAGAGGGCTGGTAGCTGGTGACTCTGCACCGAGCAAGCTGGAAGCTTCCCTGGACGTTTCAGCGTCCTTTGGGGATCGCGGAGATGCGAGGAAGCCGCTTGGTCACTCTCGCGCGCATCCCGAGAAAAACGGCGGGAATGAGAGCAGCTGGAACTCCCGCCACGGGTCGCATAGCATGCTCAGAAGGAAAGAAGGAAAGGGAGACATGGGCGATGAATCGAGCACCGGGTTCTCCCCACGGAGGACGCGCTTGGAGTCGCCTTTACCGGGATTTTTGACGGCGGCGGCCCGCGCGCGCATCTGGAAGAAGGGCTGAGGGGCTCATGCGAAATTTACCGCCGGCTGCTGTCTCTGGGAGTCTATTTGCTAGTGCGCTTGGCATGGTGACTGTCCAATCCCGTGGATGACCTTCGGAAATTTCCCTCTCGGAGACCACCAGCCACTCCGAGCTCTCATCCGAGACCACGCAGGATCGGCATGCCACATGAACCCTGGCACCATGCCCTCGGTGGTTGCATCTGAACCGTGGCCATCCATCCATGGATCAGCCCTGACTGAGACTCCAGCAACGGCTCTAGGGTCTGCTTGAGGGCGCTGCCTTGAATCTGGTGGTCAACACTTGGCATCGTCAGATCCCAGGAAGTGGAAAATCCTTTTCCTCTTGGAGGCTGGGGGGCAGCGCGAACTGGACAAACCCAGCCCCACGCTGCGTACCTGAAGAGCTTTGTTCTGACCAATGAGACGAAAGCAGACGAGGAAAGGCCCCCTCCAGCGTCGTGAGCAAACGCGTGAAGTTGAATAGGGTTTCGAAAGAGTCCCGTCTTCAGCAACAGTATGTTTTCAGGCACCCCTTTCCTCCCTCATTCCTCCTATCCCCCACGGAAACATTTCGAGGACAATAGCATTCCCGAGGAAGGCACCGCCGTTTTCTGAGGTGGTGGCTGAACTAAGTTGCGCCACCTCTTGGTTGGAGCAGCTGCTCCTCCCTTACTCACCCTGCCAGGAGGGGAACTGGGCCCTGGAATCCGGCTGGAGTGGGAGGGTCGAGATACTCCCTCGAGATGTTTGGGAGGCATCTCTGAACAATCTTAGGCAGCCGAACCTCGCCACGCCTGTACAGCCCAATTCAGAACGATCCTCTCGTCTCTCCTGGCGGATCGATCCCCGCCTCTTCCTCCAGGAGGCTTGGGTAAGAAAAAACCTGCGTTTCGACACATCCTGAAGTTGCGGAACGCCATCCCTCTGCCCAGAGACGAATCGCCCCTCGAGACCGCTGGGTGGACCTTGGAAGGAACGGTTCGTCCTTGCGCGAAGCATTGGATCGTAATGGTGCAGCCGCACTCTTGCCTGCCACGTTGCTTTCGGTTCAGACGCAGGCACGAATCTAGCCTCGTCAGCTCGCAGGCAGGTGCCATCGAACGCTTGCCACTCCGAACGAAGGATGCAAGGCCTCAAAAGTGAAATCATTGAACTCGACCCGTTGGAATTGGGATGGGTGGTCGCTTCCCCATTGAATCCAGGAGGGGTTTCATTTCCTTTCTGAGAAAGCAGGAACCACTTCTCATTTTTTCGGATGACCCAGAGCTGCCTCCCATATACTGTGGCGGCTGAGACAGGAGGAGGGGAGAACCTCAGCAAGCCATCGACGAGACTTCAGAACCGAGGGTTGAAAAAGCTCCTCTCATCTTCAGAAGAATCTTTCAGGGGGGGGGGATGCTACTGAGAGAGGGACTGGTCTCGTCTCTTCTGCTTCCCCAGCGAGCAGCGAGGCGACGGGAACCGGAGCCGAGGCCGTGACTGCGGCAGCAGAGAACCTCCTGGATCTCCCTCCGTTGCTCCTTGTCGAAGAGCGAGCAGCGTCGGCCCCCAAGCATAGGTGCGAAATGGCACGGAGGGTGGTTCCTCGCGGATCCTTGGAGATCCGACCCGGGGACACGACTCTTCGTCCTGAATATGACCCTGTCGCTCTTTCGCCTCGCCCGCAAAAGCGGAAGAGAAGCATGAGTCGCTGGAGGCAAAAGGAATGCGGGTTGTCCGGAGGCCGCAGCTTGCTTGTGTTCCAGAGATGACCCCGAGGCGGAAGACTGGAAGGAGATGGATGGCTTCCCAGGACGAGGCTCCTCTGCCGTGCTCCGCCGGTCAGAAGCGGAGTTTGGAAGCTGTGAATTTGGCGGAGCGGCACAGACTCGCAGTCCCTGTAGAAAGGGTGCACTCCTCCACGGATGTCCCCTCCCTTTTTTTCTCGAGGGAGCTGTCCCCCAAACGAGAGCTTTTCGAGGCCGTCTGGCTGGCCAGTGAAACCCACTTGGAGGTCGGCATGCGGAGATGTCTCCGCCCCTGTGAGCATGCCTTCCTCCCCTCTCTCTTCGGAGGATCAGCTGAGGGAGTCAGACCCCTCGCTGGAAAGCATCCGTTAACAGTTTGCGGGTGTGAGCTTCGTTGCCGCAGATACGTCCGGCTCCTTCAAGAGCGAAGCCGCTCTCGTTACTCCGGAGAGCGAGGGGGCGACGCAGACACGAGTCCACCTTTCAGCGGAGGCAGCCGGTGAAGAATAAGGTGGAGAGGAAAGGAGGGATCTCCGCCCCGTCTGATCAAAGGCGATCCGACGCACCCGCGGCGAGAGGAAGGAGGGGTGGAGATTCCCAGTCGGTGCCACCGCCCTCCCGCTTGTGTTTTCCGGGAAGAGCCACCTCCAGAGCAGTTCGGACGTCCCTCGGGACGAAGGCGAAGACGGCGAGGGACGAAAGATGCGCGGGGAGATTCTGGACGAAGAAGGAACGGCTCTCGCCAAGCCTCGGACGCCTCGCCGAGGAGAGACGGAGGACGGTGGGAGAGCAGCAATCCGGATCCCCGTTTCCCGACAGCGCGCCCTGTGGCCTCCTCCTGCTCTCCGGAACTTCCGGGGCTTCGGACAGAGGGCAGGAAGAGGGAGTCACGGGCATCGCAGGAGGGCTCGCGCTCGCGTCCGCGGAAGAGACGAGGAGGAGGGATAAGAGGACGGTCGGGCAAGAATGAGGTGCTGCCGCTCTTCCGCGAGCAGCGGGTCCAAGGCTCCGACGGGTTAATGACCGTCCTGCACCGCGGGTGTCCCCGTTACGAGCCGAGCAAAAAGAGCTCAGCGTCGGTGTCGGCGACGGCGGCCGCCTCTGCGCAGGATGGTGGTGGACAGCTTCGAAAAATCCTTCCCTTCTCCCGCTCCCCATTTTTGTTCTCCCACTTCCGCTTCACCCCCCTCTCCTCTCCTTCTCCACGGTCCGTCTTTCCTACCCCTCCCAGCGGAGCAGGGCTGAGGAGGAGGAAACCTGGTCCTCCCGGAGTGACGCGCGGGGGCTTCTTCCGGAACGAGGGTTCCCCACCTCTGCCGAACCTGCCGCCGCGTCCGAGAGAGGACCCGAGAGACCGAGGTGAGCGCAGAGCCCGCGAGCGGCGTTGCCTGCCCGCGCCGGATCGAAGAACTACGCGTGAGGCTCGCGTTCCTTCCAGAGCGCTGCCCCGGGACCGCAAAAGTGCGCACGGAGTCCGCTGCCTCGGTCAGGACCGAGGCAGCGGGACCCTCGTGGGAGGAGGACGACCTTCTCTGGCACTGCCTGATCGGCGGCTCTCCTCCTCCTCCTCCTCCGCAACAGCATCAGCCTCAGCGGAGCGAGCCGCGCCTCAGGAGGAGGATGCGAGAGATGCTGGGAAGACGGAGCTACTTTCCTTCTCTCCTAGTCGAGAGGCTGTCTTGCTAGTGACGGTCGCAATCTACAAGGGGTGGCGCGTGGAGGTGCGCGCTCGTGAGAGGTGACTTCCGCTTGCCCCTTCCTTCTCTGAAAGTCAAGGAACTCGCGCTCCCGGGAAGATCCCGAAAGGCGGATTCCAGGAAGAGACGAACAGGAGGAGGAGGAGGGGGGAACCACCCCAGCAACAGGGGAACCCGAGAGGCCGTGGACGGCTCTAGGTAAGGAATGGGGACTCAGCAGAGAGCAAGTGTCCTACTCCCCTCTCTCCAGCCTCCCTCCGGCGACTTCTGGAAGCTCCTGCCCTTCATTCGTTTTCATTGGCAGCTGGGAGGGGCCGTCAGTGCTTCATCCCTCCGTAGGTCTCCCCATCGGTGGGAGGATGGGCCATGACTGGACAGGATGAGCGTCTTTGCCTATATGCTTGATCCACTCTCCCTCCTTCCTCTCCCTCTTCCGTTTCTCCTTTCCTACGCGTTCCGGATCCTCTGACCCGAGGCGTCTCCCTCGGGAACAGGGTGCATCTCACCTTCTCTCGCTCTGTCCGAGGAGAGGAGTCCTTGCCTCCCCCTTCCCTGCACTCTCCCTGGGGTCAACATCCACACTAAATGCTCCCTCCCCCTGCGGTCCCGCTGCTTGAGTCACTCCCGGAGGCACAGCTTGCTCTCGCGTATGAGCTCTTCTTGCGGCTGAGAGGTGGGCGGCTCATCCTCAATCATCGGAGACTGCAAGGGGGGGACTTTGAGAAGCAAGGATGGGAATGCTCCCCTTCTGCTCCCCCATCGGTCTTGGCGCTGGGGCAACTCTTACTCTCACTCCATCTGTCCCAGCATCTGGACTCTTCGCTCTAGCAGGTCAAAGGCACGTCGCATCTTCCGTGTGAAGAGAACGCAGTGGCTATCTCAAGACGCCTTCTCGTTCCTGCCTTTTCCTACTCGAGTCCAAACTGCGGCGTAATCTGCGGATCGCAGCCTCCCTTCCCTGCTCTTCTCCTGCTTCCTCTCGGAAAGCAGCGTTGCCATTTCCGGAGAGTCGGAGAAGCTCGTTTTCATCGACATGGGCTCCCACTCCCTCAATGGGAAGACAAGTTTCGTCCCTCCCACCCTACGCCTCAAGACCCACCCAGACAGAATTTTCTCTTCGCCCTGCTTCCTGCTTCCTTGACTCCTTTTAGTGCAAGCAGACGAGCGCAACTAGTAGCAGTGGCAGGGAGGGGCGTGGAAAGAGACAGGGCCTTGAAGAACCGAGTGCTTGAGAAGGAATGCGCCCCTCTACAGCCCCTTCGTGGGTCAGTGAAGGGGGGAAGAATCCGTAGAGGTTGTCTGCTGAAATGCCTTCGTTCGCTGTGGTGCAGCCAGTCTGCGGCTCGGGTTAGCGAGCCGGGATCACAGAGATCAGACGTCTGCAGTCCCTACCCAATGAGGCGTGCACCACCATCGCAGTGGATGATACCCTACTTCCCTTTTCCTTTCCTTCCTTCTGTCTCGGATAGCGCGTCAGCTGCCACAGCTTCCTTTGACGTTAGGCATCCTGGAACTAGAGGAGGAACCCCAGAGCAAAGATGACCAGAAAAGAGTGAGAGGTCGGGGAAGAGGAAAAACGACGCGGGACACGAGATTGACCGAGAGCCTCGCGATCTGCTGCCTTGAGGTGCTGCTGCTGCTCCCAACCCCCACTGACTACCGTCTGGTCTCGTCGAGAGGAGCATATAGCCGTCTGGACCCCAAGTGGCGTTGAATTCCACACACATCTCCATAAATGGAAGGGTAGGGGATGGGTGCGGGATGAAGATGCTCTTCTTCCCATCACCTGTTGACTGAAGAGCTTTCTTCCCTCCTTGACTACGGATCCTCCTCGTGCGGATCCTCTTGCGCCCGATCTCCTGGCCCTCTGCTACTCGGGAATGTTTCTTGCAGGCAGTGGAGACACCCGAAAAGGTTCGAAGCTGAGAGAAGGCTCTCCAAGCAGGCGCCCAGTATCGGAGAGGAGGAATAGATGAAGAGAAGGAGGAGGAAGAGAGAAGGAAGAGAGGAGGAAGAGAAGAGGATGAGGAGGAAGAGAGGAGGCGGCGTGCGGAAACCACGAGGCAGTGAAGCGGTGGTTGACGTTCGTCGGAAGCGGCAGTTGACCTCTCTCTGCCCCCGAGAAGCGAGCGTTCTTCATGGGAGTGTGCAGACCATACATTTCCTAGAGGTCGTTGGCGACGGCTCTCCTGCTTGTGCGGGAAACCTCCTTGGATCTCGGTGGAAGGAAGGAGGTTACGAGGAGGAGGAGTTAAAGGAAGAAGGAACAAGTTAAGGGAGTTAAGATAGGAAGGAACAAGCCGTCACACCACCGGATATTGGGTGGGGGTGGGGGCAATGAGCCGGTGACTCTCGTATCCTTCTTTCCTCTCCTTTTCTTTTCCCTCCGCACCTACAGTAGGGAACGCAGCATCCGGATCAAAGCTTATTAGGAAGGAAGAGAGAAAGAGAGAGATGCATGTAATTTCTCCACCTTGGTGCATCGCTCCCGTGAGATTCCTCCGATCACAGTAGGGTCGTCTGGCATCGGAAATGGTGAGGTAGCTCGGACCGTAGAGTGAAGTGGGGTCATAGAAACTCACGTAATCTCGTGCTCCTGCTGCCAAGCAAGAGGTCTTCCTCTCTGGGCAACCGAGGTCAGAGACCGGGGTCGAGGAAAAGTTCGAGTGGAGGAGGATTCGAAGGGTAGGAAGGAGACTAAACCAACTGATGAAATGCATGCAGAGCAATTGGAAGAGTTCCAAAAAAATGTACTGAGGAGTCGTTATCATCAGGGAGGTGATCTCCAGTCGTTACATCCGGGAACTTGGACGTGCTAGAGGAGCTCGTTGACTCCCTTTACGAGATGACGCTGCCATAGAAATTGTGAACGTCTACGTTGGAAGCTTCAGAGATCCTTGTGCACGTCTCCCCATCTTCCGAGCATCTCTCCCTGGACCCAGAAAATTCAGTCTGACCTCTCTTATCCGACTTGTGGGTGCAAACGGGAGATTCGCAAGAGGGTTAAAGAAGATTGTTTCCACTTGCATCTTCATCTGGTGAGAGCTTCATGTAGTCCCTCAAGCCATGTTGGTCTCACATACATTCCAAAATAGTCCTGTGTTTGGTGCACCAGAGGTCGATCATGGCACAGTGGGCACCTTGAGTGGCTCATGATCGCTCAAGCCTTTTGCGGCAGATGAAACGGAGCATCACCCCGAGACAAGAACAAGGAGAGAAAGCTTTTGTTTTTCGAAGGAGCATCTCCCAGGAAAGGTGCCAAGAGTCAGTTTTCAAAGTCTCTAGCTTTCCGATGATGAATGCGCTTATCCCGGAAGCTCTGCACCTCCGACAACACAGTTGGCCGACCGAATTTCGCCTGCGCTTTCAGCATCTCACGCGCTCCTCAGCCTACGCTCCTGAAGAACCGGACTCTGCCCACCAGAAGGAAGCGGAGTGGCACGCTCGGGAAAGCCACCCCAGACAACTCGCATCCTTACCGAAAGATGACACTGAGGGAGGCATCCGCCTAAGAACATGCACGAAGCCTAGGTACATGCATACATACATGAGACAAGACCAGAAAACTACCCACGGATGACAGTGGCAAGAATCGAGCAGACTCATATGCGTGTGCCAAAAGTGGGTGTTCATGTATATACGTAAACATATGTGTGCGTATGCACACATACGCGCACACACTTTGATACAAGTGTGTCAAAGCGTGTGTGCGTACATCTGTGTATATGTGTATACGTGTGTATATATATAATGGCTTGTGGAATTCCTTACGTGTGTGTGCTTACTTGTGTCTTGCTCGTATCCATTAAATATGAATAAGATAATAAGGCAGGAAAAAAGGAGTTTTCGTCAGTTTGGATGTGTCCTTTTCTGAGCGGTTCCTCCAAGACTTTCCTCATCAACACGGGAGTGGCTCGCTTGGATACTGCTTCCGTTGACCTGAGATACTGGAATGGAGGTCAGCGATTGCTGTTGGAGGGGTTGTGTGTTGGAATCACGCAGCCACGGACAGGTGGATTTCCCTCTGACTGACAGAGCTGCAGGCATCTCCTTGTTCATCTCGGATGTAGCAGGTGAAATCAAGCTTGGTGCCTCTCGATTCAACATGGAAAATGCTGTGTGCAGCCTGGTTCCTGGATGTGCCTAGCAGAAGAGCGAGGGAAGGGAGAAGGGGCACGTCCTCAATTCTGCAGCTTATTCCAAACGGAGACCCGATATGATCTCGGCACGGTGCGTGTGGCATCAGGCCAGGTTGGATCAGGGGTGCCGATGATGATCTCATCTGGAATCGGAATTTTCCAAGCGACTGCTTAGTCAGTGTCTTTTCTTTTCGACTTTTAATTCATCAAGTTGTGCAGTCCTTGCATTAAGTCCCAGAAGAACATGACCAATCGGGTCCTTCACGGAGCGTCCGACGCACCCTGTGGATGGGTTCCTTTTGCTTATTTCAACACCATCAGCAGCAGAGCCTGCTGGAAAGAAACGTCCATCTCGTTCCTCCTCCAGATGGCACTGAATCAGCTGAGCCCTATATTTTGGTGCTCTTCTCAAAGTGGGAGTCTTGCTGTTCTTCAAGCTTCGGCCACTCCATGGAACCTGCAAGGGATTTGCTTGTTCCTAGAGGTGAACTTCCTCTCCATCTGCCAGCACTGAGGTAAATCACTTGGAATCGGTTCCAGAGCTGTATATCCTGAACTCTCTGGAAGTCGTCCCAAGAGTGGCTCTCCGTATCTGGATGCCCACTGTCCTTTTTCCTCGGCTGTGATTCACGTGCTACCTTTCTTCTCGCTGTTTCTGCAGACGCTCCAGCGCAGAGGTTTCTGTAAGAGAAGTGCAGCTCGGACGGGACACGCACTTGCCCCCACGATTCTCCATCGCCTCCATGCCGCAGATGCAAACTGCCTCACCGACGCCCCTTGCTGCGTTTTTTCTTTTCGCACTCCGGCCACCAAAGCCGGCTGTCGGAGATGGCTGTGGTAAGTCGGAGGACCGAAAACGGGCAGCCAAATGCGAAAGGGTATGGGAATGTACACGCTCTGTGGAAAGCAAGTGAGCAGGTTTCCTCGAAGCGAGAGACACTAAAGCAGCGAGCCGAAGAGAAGACACCAATCTGTTGATGGGAGCGCATCGGTTTTGCACCTACTTGGGCCCACGTTCGAGAAAGAAGGGAAAGGATAGAAGAGACAACGATGAATCCGAGTGATCAGCACTGTAAGTTCAAGCTTGCCAAGTCTCTCGCACGTAAGTGCTCGTAGAATTCCCAAGTCGTGAGGGAAAAGAGCTCTGGCTTTCCGTGTTTGCCCAAAAACAGCCTTGGGATTTGCACTTCCAACTGATCTTCCGAAGATTTCAAAACGATCCACATCCACAGGAAGGACGCAGCCTCTTCGGAGAGTGGGAACTTCCTTCTCACCCAGAGAAGGTGAGAGGTCTCCTTCGCACCTTCCCTGGGAAGTTCCACCCTCGCACGCTTCTCCTTCCCTCCCTTTGCCGAAGGTCTCACAAAAGTCTCTTTTAGCAAAATCCTTATAAGGGGGGTCTGCTCTGCAATATCGAAGATCAAAAATTTGAGGAGGATCTTGGTGGACACGTGGATGGCACGTATGTCTTTGTGAGGAGGCAAATCCCATGAGAAGCAACAACGTAATGGACGCCATAAGCTTCCAACTCCTTTGAGTTTAGCTACGTTGGAACGGCTTGCCGCCTTCCTTGTCCCTGTCTAAGCAGTGATCAGGAAAGCACAAAGGCGGTTTCCTGAATCACCCGCCCAGCATCCGGGAACGGGTGTGTGTGCAAGAGGGAAGTACGGAATGCTGAGTGGAAGAAAAGGAAGAGACGTAAAATCTCTTTGCTTCCCTGTTTAGGAACGATGAGAAGCTGTTGTTTTTCCAGAATGGTGGCGGTGCAGACACGGAAGGGTGGGTGGGTGGGAAGATGAGTTATTCGATGTTTATTCCGTAATGAATGGCACTCCCGTTACTCCTACCTCTGCGTCTTCAAACTCAGTCAAAGACCCCACTGTCTCTTCCTCTTTACAAAACTTTTTAAGACAAAAGAGTTATGAGATGGCAAAATTCCAGAGCAAACAGGCAGCGAATCGGAAAGCGGAACATTTCTAGAATACTGCGGGAAGTGAGATCGGTAACTGGGAGCACGAATGGGTGTTTATCCACCGGGTGATGGATGAGAATACGGGATTTCCAGCTGCAGCCTGGATGGTTGCTTTGTGGCATAGCAAGTGCCCTCCAACGAGAGCGTCTCTGCTGGCAAGCAGCTGCGGCGATTCTCCGGGTCGTGGGCCGGAACAAATGTGGATTTTGTCATACCACTCGGCTACGCTTTTTTCTGCGTCCTGGCGGAGTTTCGAAAACATATTGAACTGGCAAGAGCAGACGCGGAAGTGTTCACAGGGAAGGGAAGAGCAGGACCGAAGAGAAGGACTCATCCCAGAGTAGCACGTGTCTCTCATGTCCTTTGCTGACCGTCTCACCGAATTCGCTTAAAAAGAACCCTCCATGCTTTACGAGGGTGGAGAGGACTGCCCTGCGACGGAGGCGATCAAAAACCTTAGGAGGATTTTGGTGGACACGTGGATCGAACGTATGTCTTAGCGAGAAGCAAAGCCCATGGGAAGCGGCAATGGAGGTCAGCTTCGCACCCTTCCCCCTTATGGTCCCGATCTGCAGAGCACTTCTTAAAGCACGTCTTATGCAGACATATGCTTTGACGGAATTGTGGTGTAACTGTTCCTCTGGAGGATCATGCAGGATTTTCCAGAGGGGCAAGAGTTTTTGGTACCTAGTCCTTCCCTTGAGACTTTGCTGTCCATTGAAATGATGAGCGGATGAGATTACTTAAAGGAGGACTTGTTCTTCGAGACACTTCCCTTCGGTCATTGTCCACTGTATGCTCAGCTTGAATTAGCTCGGGTTGCTTCCGTCCTGTCTCCTCCCCCAGTGGTAACTCCTTTCCATTTCAAGGAAAATTTCGATGCTGATTTTCTGGGAGTGTCCAGATGAAGTGACTGTTGAGTCTCGAGGTTTTGGCTCACGGTAAAAGATCGGATCCCGAAGCGGAGGCGCAGCTTCAAGTTCTGTGCTTCTAGCTGTTGCTGCTGCCGGTTGGAACCAATCTAGAGGTCACCTTGGCTTGGCCGCTGGCGAGTTCCGAATGGCAACCAGAAAAACGCTCTGGGGTACTGAGGAGGCTACGGATCGAACGCAATGAATTCTCTTTCCGATGCCCTGATTTATTCAACTTTAAAACAGAGCTTTCCTCCTCCCCCCTCCCTTCTTTCTTCCTCCCCCCCCTTCGATCCCTGTGATCATCAATTCCACCCCCCCTGTTCTCGGCCGCCGTAATTCAACCGAGCAGGCCAGTTGTCCTGAGAGCTGCACGCCTTTTTGCATAGCCGTGCACAAGAATCCTGCGCGTGCTTCGAGTTTTATGACGGTAATTCTGCGCATCCCAGTCATGCATCTCAGCATGCCTCGTCTTCCTAGTAACTTCGGTAGGCTTCCAGCTTGCATTTTCGTGTGCTAATAAAGGAACCAAAAAAGAAAAAAACAATCCTGCCAAAGATTGCTGCCTATAAACAAGAGGGACATGAATGAGCTCTAGAAACAGATGCGAAATAGATGCCAAGAAGGCTATATAGAGTTTAAAAACAAAGGGCACATTTTTTTTCTTCCTAAATCCCAAGATCGGAAAACAAGATCTAGAATGGAGCTTTGGCTGTCATTGTTATAAAATCTTCCCCATGAAGGAGGAAATGCTTCCAAGAAAATTATGGAAACTTTCTAGGATCCATAATTTTCCATAATAACGCCAGGTTATCCACCCTTCATTTCATGGAGTAACGCTGTTTCCAAGAAAGCCAACAAGACAGCATGAAGAGTCACCATCGAGTCTCGCAAACCAGAAGTCGAGATTTCTCGAAAACAAAGAGCCGTGTGGAAGTAAGATGGACTTGGTGGTTGCCACCCGAGATCAGCCAGCACAGTGAACAAACAGGCTCCCGGGAGAGGGTCCTGTGGAGCGAATGGTGGTAGGGAAACGAGGTGTTCCCCGGTCGGCGTCTTCTCGCCAGAGTCAAGGTGATCCCCATGCATGAAGCAGGGAAGCAAAGGCGAATACGGAAGGTGGTGACAGTGCCCACTTCCCCAAGACTCTTCGCGTTCCAGCTCGTGTGACCGCACCTCGTCTGGCAGCTTCCACGGACACCCGGGCAATGAGGACGACCGTAAATAAATTCGCCTGTTAGGCGGAACTCCTGAAAAAAAAGAGTCGACCACGTGAGCCACAACCTAGAGTCGCGGGCCGCAAATCTTGAAATTTCTCCTGGATTTCAAGTCCTTTATTTCCGATTTTTTGTGTGTGTGGTTTTCCCACTCAGTCCGCGTTAACAGCAAGGCCATTCGTGTAGCAACGGTCACAACCCTGGATCGGGAAACAGGAGGCAAGGACACTCATTTGCCAGCTCTTGTGAGGACGGCTTAGGCGACTACCGTAACTTGGAAGCACCTCTTCATCCTGATCAACATTACACGGCGATGCGCCCTAAGGACGGAGCCCACCCCTGGTATTGTGGTCTTGCAGGGGTTCCTCGTGAGCGGCAGGAGAAGGGATCCTCTGGAGTAGCTCGCAACTCCAATTTCTCGTTCCCAGGTGATCTCGTCTCCCTACTAAGGAATTGTCCTGAGCTCCAGACCAAGAATCTTCTGCAAAAACGGCTGATTTTACATCCTCTAGCGTCATCGGCTATTTGCGGTTTCCCCTCAGCCTCTCCTTCCAGGGGTTGCGTTCCTTCAGCCTCTAGCTGAAACAGAGAGCACAGCCTTACAGGATGGCGAACTCACTCTAAGATCCTCCCTCCCTCGAACACGTATTCTCAGCATCGCGTGAAGCGGAAAAGTCCCCATGGCAACTACTTGGGGCGGTGTGCTTTTAGAAAGCAAGTGAGGTGGCTCCGCTACAGATCCATCGATCAGCTCCCCAGGAGCAGTGAAGGCGTGCATCTCAGAGACCCCGACAACTACTTCGTTTCACAGGCTCTAGTCTAAGTCACCGAGCAAGTATGACCCATGATAGTGCAAAGCAACCAATGCTTGACAATCATCGAAATACCGCTGAGGCTGCACTTCGATCTTTTGATCTTAGTCTCGCCTACTGACAAGACTGCGTGTGCACACATCAGGTCGTGATTGGGAGCGCAACAGAGGAGCGAAGACTGGTGCAAAGAGAAAAAGTAAAGTAAAGTGGAAGGTGGAGAGATTTTGAGGAGGAGAGGCATCCAGGTAACTTTCTAGCTGCTGGTCCAGAGGATTGCGAGTCGTGGGCTGAATTACTTAGCACACCAGAGACTGTTGTCTTTCCTTCAAGAGGCGTGCGCCGGGAAATCGCATCAGTCCAACAGCATTAGCAGCCCAACAGCTTTCCTTGGAAACACCCCGAAGTCTTTCAGTGTGCACAAATGAATGATCTCCAGAGGTTTTCCGTTAAAGTGGAGTCTCTGAGCGCTGATTTATCAGCCTTTATAGGGATATCCGACCCATATATTGGGGTTCTCGTGGGAAACAATATTTGGTAAATGCTCTGATGGAATGGGAATTTCGCTCCGATTCCACCCAGAAGGGACTCTTCTTAGACGCGACGGTTTGTTTACTCTACGGCAGGAAGGTCTGTTTGCTACCCCAGTGTGCCCTTCGAAGTTCCCTTCTGGGCGTCGGAGTTTCCATCCTGAATTTTGTTGGGTGCTTTCACGTGGTCATCGGCAGCAGCAAGAATGAACAGCGACCGTTCCCTGAAAAGGAATGCTCCGCCGAGGACCGGCGTTTTGACCAACTTCGCTTGCTAATTACAGCTGTAGGCAGAACGCAGTGTCCTTTGAACTTAGCGAGCCGTTTCAGAGCTGTACAGAAGAACAAAAAAGAAAGAAAGGGAGGGCAATGATTTCCAAGAAGGAAAAACTCGAACCCTGCAGTTTGCAGAGTTTTCCTCTTTGGCATTTTTTTTCCTTTTTCTCTTCTTTTTCTTTTTTTTCTGATTTGCAAATTGAGTGCGCTGCATTCTTCCTTGAATTCGAAGTTTCCTCATCCGTGACGCATAAGTAGTGCAAAGAGTCGCATAAATCTCGTGCACACGGGTGCTCTTAAAGAAAAACAGAGCGTCTTGAGTATCAGTTTCGGATGCTGCCAAAGTTCAGGGTGTTCATAAATCAGGTCACAGGTCAAAAACATGCAGCATCGGCATACTTTTCTGGATGAATCCTGCTATCTGCTTAGAGGGTACTCGAAAGTTTCGTGATCCCTGAGGTTAGAAGCTCCAATTTTCAATCCTTGGATGTCTGGGTGGCATGCAATGCCGAGAAATCAGCATTTCCTTAACCATGACAACGGGGAGTTTTCGTTTCCATTTAGCGAAGAATACCGCACCTCGAGAGAGCAAAATTTTCCGGACGCTGAGTGCAGAAACTACGAGGAGGCGGAAATGACAAAGGGGGGAGTGACTGAAATCTTAGGGATCGATTTACCCTTTGAAACCGAGACACCTTTGGGTGCCATGGAACAGGCATCAGCGTTACTAACAACTAGCAACTCCTGCAGATTCATTTTATTCTCCGCAATATGAATCGGCTTTAAAGCTTCCAAAACATGCCTTTCTGGAAAGTTCCCTTTTAAAATAAGTAAAAAAAATAAAAAAAAAAAAAAAAAAGGCAGGACGGATATGAGACTTAACAGGAATCGCTGAATTTCTGTCCTGATAAGTTATCAACCTTCCCAACGTCGCTCGGAATCAGCTCGAATTACTGGGGTCACTGAGTTCCCTCGTTGATTTCGAGCGTCTTTCTTTCGTGCTCCCTTCAAGATCTCCAAAACACATCATTTGCTGGGAGAACGGCTTCCTTGTAGATATTTTTTGCTGGCAAAGTATCTTCTCCGTAGGACGAGAAAAACAGTTATTCAGATTGGGGACATGTCGAAGAGAGATATTTCACTGAAGAGGAGGAGGCTGTGGTATCAGATTAATAATCTGCCCTCGGACGAGTTTTCTCTTTTAACGATAACTCTATGCCTATTTTTCTGAAGAGCCGGTAGATAACTGTACATGTATTATTTGCATCATAGATTTTGTGCTTCTTTGAATCTCTTCTGCGAAATACTTCACTCATTTCCAGTCTTACTGATTGTAACACGTAGATAACTCTTTTCCTCTTTCTGACGAAATGGCATTTGGCCATTGTCATTCGATGAACTCCAGGTTCCACGTTTTGCCAACGTACACTTGAAGGAAAATTCAAAGTAATGGTTCATTAACAATCTCTCAGTCATGTTTTTTATTGATGCTTCGTGTTTTCAGCGAGAAAGATTTATAAGTCCTTGCTATCTTCTGGGTTTTGGTTATCAGCTCTTTCTTGTGACGAGCACCTGATAATTATCTTTTGCAGGAACCTCCAAAATTCTTTCCAATGCTCTAAGCAATGAAGTTTGTTCACCAATCATTTTTTTATTTTTTGTATGCCTCCTTAGCAGAGTTTTACATCTTGCTACATGAGGTCATCAAAGAGTTTCACTTGAGCGGGTAAGAAGACAAGTGCGGTTGACTTGGCAATCAGTACTGTAAAATACTGTCAATCTGCGAGATGAGTTTCCCGTCACCGGGCAAAGCCAGATTTTTCTTGGAGTATTTGGCAGTATGTACCAGTGGCTGTATCGTTCCATATGCCAACATCTGAGAAGTTTCACAAGGGTAAAGACATTGCAAGTTCCAGTGAGAACCTTACCCTTCAGCTTAATAAACATCATCTATAGTATCCAAACTAGATGATGATTGCGGAACTCCTCCTATATGTGTTTTGGGAAAATATAGCGATCTTATTTATTGTTTTTTCGATCCCACCTGCTAAAGATCACTCTTCCAAACTTGGCGATTACGTTCAGCCACTCCAAGAGCCAAGAGCCAGCGACTGCATCCTATTTCATACAGCTTATATTTGTGGAATCACGTATGTACCGTTTTAAGACACACATTCTACTTCATCGTTCAATGGAAAATCCAAATCCATCCCATTGCAAATGCCAAAGAATACTCTATTATCGTATAAATTGACACGTGAACCCATCTAAATTCTTATGGATCTTTTCTCGTGTTTGCTAGGTCGTTTCTTGCATTTTCCATCCTTGTTTCAGAAATTCTTTTTTCAGGGTCACTGGAAAAAAAAAAAAAAGAAACATTCCTCTCTGATACCGTTAACTTCCAAGTCCTACAGCTTGCATCCCTCTTTTGTAATTGCAATTTTTATCTCGGAATTTGGCAGCGATTTGCAAATTGTTCTTTGTTCGCCTTCCAGTAAATATTTTGATGAGATCTTTTCTTTCTTTTTTTTCCCGAGTTTCTCTAAAAAATTTTCGAAGATGGTGAGGACCGGGTCTGCGTCTTTGACCGAACCAAGCAACCCACATTGTGTTAAATCATAATAGGTATTGTCTTTCCTTTTCATATACCGTTGGCTCAGGATATGCATTTTGCCTTACCGTCGGGTGTTTTCACACCTGACCCTTGCACAACCGCAAACATGCAAGTCATGCCTCGGAAGCGGAGTTCTTTGTATTAGCACGAAAGTAACCACAGATTGCCAATCGTGACTGTTCCTGATTAGATGGCCAAATAGACGCACGTTTCTTCGCTTCCACCCGGAAATTTCCATCGTGGTGTGATGAAAGAACTTACTTGAAACTTTTTATTAGGAACCAAATTCTCGTGTAATCTCTTGTTCGCTGGCGGTCCTTGAAAGCTCCATAATTCTGTTTAAACTCTTTGCAGTGCAGCTTTCGAGCTGTTTTCACCAGCTTCGGATGGAAATTTCTTGCTTGGGATCTTCTGCCGCCGCAAATCTTTGCGCTCCGAGCTACTGGAAGGGAACATCTCTACGGATGACAGAGCAAGAGCTATCCCTGGGGTTGCAGGCAACACTTGACGCTTTTCCATTCGGCGACTCATCGGATTCCTACGGTTGTTTTCGGAAAACGGGCTGAATGTTTTCCCGTGTCTCGGAAGCAAGAGTAATCCCCTTATCCCAGGGCATTAGGAAGCGCCTAATCACCGCCCCACGTGACCGGTGAGCGAAGAACATGTTGTGGTAGGAGGGAAGAATTAGTTAACCTTGAAACGAACGATAATTTTATTACTGTCTAAATTTTCCCATGATTCCAGAATCGTTCCGGACTGTGATTCTTCCTGCCTGCGGAACCACATCTCCCTCTTGAGAGAACTCGCTGTGAAGACCTTTTTGGAAGGAGTTCAAGCTGACGAGGACTCGATTAAAATCACTCTAATCATTGCTTGTTGCTTTTGACCAGGTCTACGGTGAACTCTGCCCTGGATGATCTTAGGGAACTTTGTTTTCGCATTTCCCGTTCGGTGCTGATGGTGGTTGTGACCCCTTGGGTCGGCGACTGACTGATCGTTCCCGTCTTCTCCGCCTTGACAGAATTCTTCCAAGTACCGGTCTCGAATACGATTTAAAATCTGGAATCTCCTTTCTTGCTTTTCTATTTACAGAGGAAATGGATTTCGCCGTGAAAACGCGAAAAAGGAGAAAGAAGAAGAAGAAGAAAGTCATCTATCCGTTGGAAATGCATCAAAGCAAGTGATGGATCCCTCGATATGAAAATGTAAAAATCGACGCTTTTGTGTTTCATTTGTTTACATCGCACGTTCTGTTTGGTTTCTACGCTGTCACTTCACTTGGGTGTCCTGACTTTTCAAAAAAAAAAAGCTTTAATCTCGAGTTTTCTCTCGCATCTGAAATTCTTGCAGGAGTACCAAAATTCTCTGTGTCGAAGCATGCCGCGAGCGCAATCGACAGTTTTCCATTCTTACCCGAATGTCACAGAACTACGGTTGGCATCAGTAGGGATGACTTGCTACCATTGAGAACTGTCCCTTGCTTCTCGTGATGTGACTCCATCGTGGCTTGGAGGCAAGCCTTCCCAATCTTTCCCTATTTCCTCAGCGTAACCAAAAATCTGCTACTCACCTTCGAAGGTGCTACCCAGAACATCGATTGATTCGTGGCTTTCGATCTACTTTGCTGCAGCGTGATTTCCTGCTTTCGCTCCTCAGCATAGAAGAGTTCAGCTGACTACCAGGCTTTCTCAAGTTCACGCATCTGTTGTGGAGCCTGCGTCAGGCGAGAATCTCAAGGAGCAGAATCCTGCGGGTCTTCTCGAGCAGTGCACCTTCAGGAGTCTTCCAGTTTTCCAGAGGAGTAAATGGAGCTCCCACCAACATCATGCCCCCTTAAAAGCGACTTTCGCCAGCTTAGGGAACCTTCATTTCCCTAGGAATGAGCAGCTTCGAAAGCTTCCAGAGCCATCCGGTTCATGGAAAAAGGAAAGGGGCCAAGATGGCCAAGGAAGAGGAAACCTGCGACGGCAGTAATAGCGATGTTTGCAGGGGAGAAACTTCTCTAGGAAAGGATCTGTCTAGATGACACAGAAATTTGTTTGCAGTACGTCCGCGGAGTTCCTGAGAGCATAAAAAACAAAATGGGCAATTTTGCTAAATTTATTTTCCAAAAGCTTCTTCGCTAGTGGAAGTGTAGAGAACTCATCTTAGCACTGAGATGCACCCCTTTTTTTTTTTAAAAAAAAAAAAAAAGTGCACTCCGGTTAGCCTCAGGAAACGGAAGAAGTTTCGGAAAAAATAATCGTTCATCAGAAAACAATTTTGCTTCGGCATTTCTTCCACCACCACCACTCTGATGGTATGCATATGAGACACGAATTCCAGCAGCCTACAAATCGCCTGCACCTATGCGATAAGATAGCGTACTCCCTGAACATGCATGCTAAAAACGTCTTCCCATGTCTCCTGCTGAGACGAAAGCTGTGGGGCCCGAAAATCACTCAGAGTACTCCTTCTGCCAGGAAGACCTCCCTGGCAAGTGAGCTGGCAAGAAGCTAGCTCATCCAGAATCCTTCGAACTTTGGAAGGAACCCGCCTCCGAGTCTGGATTACTTCATTTTTCCCTGTTGCTGTTGTTGCCAGCTGCAATAAGCGTCCCGGTATAACCAAGTGTCCCAAAAGCACTGCAGAACTAACACCACCCCTGCCGTCCATGCTTGGATGGTCATCTGAACCAAGACACCATCAGATCGCTTCTGCATCTTGCATTTCAGAAAGCACACGGCTGCATCTTCTGTGGGGTGAAGAATGGGCTAGAGCAAGAGTGCTCTATTGCTAGGGCCGCGTGCTGATGTGTTCAGATGCAACTTCAGATTTTAAGGAAGCAGGGAATCGAGCGATACTTCCGTCGATGGAGCTCAACTTTTTCCTTTTTAGCACTGGGAATCTGCCAGGATTCGAAACGTGAAAGCAGTAAGATGGTGAGGAGTTTCGTGGCACAACGTTGGTCGTAGAGGAGTGTGTGTGTTACTCTTGGAAGACTTGGAATGTGCCACGATCTCAGGCTGATACCAAAGTCAAGGTTAAACCACCTGCACACCAGCATAACGAAGACTTTTACCCGCAGGACGATGTTAAGGAGGCCAAGCAGCTGAGAGTTGCATTAGTGAATAGTTGTTGCTGGTCATTCATTTCTTGTAACCTCTTTTGCATTTGTGTTTGTCTCTGGATTGTCTTTTGACCCAGAATGCCTCATCATTTCAAGTATCTCTGCATGTGTTTATTCATTTCGAGCACTTTCCGTCTTCTAGGCAACTGCCTTGTTCATACTTTTCATAAATACTGAAATCTTTCACCTTGGAATTCTGATCTGCTTTTCCGTTCCACTGTTTGGCTATCTTTCACGAATCATTCCCTGTTGTTCTTGAAAAGGAGATAAAGACCATTTTCTCCTTCACGCGTCACAATAATTCATAATTTCTTCAGCTTTTCTTTTTCTTGTGTAATCTGCATTCAGCTTCGATTTACAAGCCTGCACTGCAGAGATGAATCTGTGGAACACAGCACACTGTCCCCATCTGATCCCTGACAGAAATCAATCAGGGTGTCAAGATATACTCACTTTTAGGGGCATGGACGAGGGGACCCATGTCGATCGATAAGCCACACGTTTGAACGTCGAGAGGCGTGTTTACAAAGCGGTCAGGAGGCAGCACATGAGGAAAGATATACGCTTTCCTACACCGTAAAGCACTAACAACATCATCAGATGAGCGAAGTCTGCTAGCTCTAGGAATGCAATCTGCAGGGGGAAAAAGAAACTCAAAAGCATCGTGGAAAATGCGCTTGAAGACACTGTAGAAGAGAAATTGACGTCGTGAACACGCACCTACCTGACTACCATCATTGCTTGTTGCTCATGCGCTCATGAACACATCATAAGGACCTTGAGATCTCTATGGATGAAAAACATGATACCAAGAAGAAGAAGAGAGAAAGAAGAAAAAAAACTGTGTCGCTTATTTCCTGAATTGCTAGCATCTTTGGAGAATCCATTGCTATTTAACGAATTTTTATGCTATCAGATCCCAGTATCTTTTACATTTACATTTACTCCTCCAGGAATTTCTTGCCTCCCTGTCTGCAATGCTAATCTCACACGTGATCATCCAATCTATTAACTTTGAGATCTTTAATTCAAATGCAGCAGAAGAAAAATTTATTCCATCCTCGTGTGCAAAACAAAGCACCATAAAATTGGTTAAAGTCGAATTATTTATCATCCTGAGTTACCGCAGATTTATTACGTGTCACAGTACTGTCTTATAACAGTATACTCTGAAAGACTTAATCAGGAAAACATACAATGCTATGGCAACTGACCCGCGGATGACATCTTGAAAAAGAAATAGCAACTCACTGAAAACGCGGAATTCACTGTGAATACTGATTGTCTTGCAGTCCACTGGTCACTGCTTGGGATTCTCCCGAATGCTCCTTAAGGAGGCCTTCGGGAGAAGAGTTGGAGATGGCATGAACGAAAACAAATTTCAGTGTGTTCAGTAAGCGCGTTTGGATTTATGGATTTCTGTCGTTTCAGTTGCGCTGATCGAGCAAATTATTGCAATGAAAACCAAGAATCTTCTTCCATCCTTTCCCCCCCCCCAAAAAAAGAAAAGCCATGAGCATCTTTCTTGTCTTTACGCTGCTTTGTTTCCATTCCCTCTTTCGCCTCCTTCCGATCTGTTTGATAAACGAGTTGCCAGAAAGCACGTATCTTCAGTATGATGTGCCTCTGGAAATAAAATCTAAAGCATTTTTTCTTCTTCTTCTTCCTAGGAGCCTTCATGGTTCCCGAGTAATCTGCGTCACTTCCTCCCTCTTTCCCATTACAATCAGCTGGAAGGAGCACGCAAGCTTATCAGGAAATGCTGCCTTTCGACTGACCCACCGCAGTACTCCTTGCACCAGGGTCAGTGGTTCAGATAACGCCCTTGTTCTGTTTTGGATGCACTCACCTTTCTGCCTTGCTTCCATCTTAGATCCCTCGGCGTTTGACGCCCTGCGCCCCAAAATCTTGCTACCCCGAACGCCAAGCTTGCTTTAATGGTGATCGCGCAATCTTCGTTGAGGAACAACCCCACAGCTCTGCAGCATTTTAGAGCCCATACCCTCATTGTATTAAGACTTCACGAAAACATCACCGTAAATATGAACATATTTATATGTAAATCGTAAATGACTCCAGTATCCAGCATTCGAATGCTACTGTGTTTGAGAAAGAGTTGCATTTTATCCACGCGCTTGCTGCAGATCTCATGCTCCTCTTTGAAGCCCCTTCGAGGCCCCAAGCACCATGCCAACAGGCTTTTCTATAGCATTCACAATCCCTTTCTATTGATTGCTCTGTCTGATTTTATTTTCGTGAGTTTTATTATAGAAATGTTGTTTTCACAGCACAACACTCGATCGCATCCAAGGGATGGCCAAGGGAATCCTAAGAAAGATCACTTTCAACCTTTTTACCGGAGAGGTACGCAGCATCATAGCTGCACGATATTTATCTGCCGCGTAGCTGAAGTGATGGAACGCCGAATGACTGATGATGCTTCTGGCATAAGCACGAATGGGTTCTGCTTGCAAGGTGTTGGACGAGGTGGGCAGTTTCTGAAGAAAAAAAATACAAAAAACAGATTATCATCTCCAGTTGCCGCATGCTTGCAAGGTAAGCTCCACTTTCCTTCTCCTCCGATCACTTTGAAACACTTCTGTATCACAACGGGCACACGCCTGCAGTGGATATACCGGATTCCAGGATACCTGATTTCGGCTTCTTGTATTTTCTTCGATTCCTATGACAAAAAGACCTCGGAAGATGGTCACAGTGAAGCGATCATTTGCTCCTCTCTCATTTCCGGGCATCATTTTCTTTCCCTTTTCAACTGGTGATATCGATGAAAAAAATTGATGTTGCTTCACACTGCATACAAAGAAAACTGTTCTTTTTGTTACAGTTTTGAATCTCGAGTGTTTAGGATAGCGAGGACATCCAGCGGACACATCTGTTCCAATGCACGCTGGAGAAAACTCAACTTTTCGGTAAATAAAGACTTGCATCTCAGCGTGAGAACCTAGAGAGTGATCCGGGTGCGTCTAAGAAAGCCTAAATTTGACGAAATCAGGTCATCGGATCGGAACGCCACTGAAATGTATTAAATGTGCTCGACGAGAATTTTGGAATGGTAGTCAAACTTTCTCTGGATGGTATCAAAGCTCCAGAGAAAATTCTCTTCCTCGACGGTTAAAAAAGTTGAGTCCAAGAGTTCCCTTTCGTTCTTCCTCTTTTTCTTTCCCAGGATTTAGATACTAAGAAGGAAGAGCACGTCCTGTCCTTTACGGTGATTAGAATTCGGGCATCTGGATTTTGGTCTCACCTATGTAATTTGGGTAGGAGCAAATTGATTTACTGTTGATAATTATTTGGATTTTGTTGGAGTTAAATGTGGAATTATTAGTAAAAAATTTTATTTTATAGTAATAGTGAAAAGTATTGAAAATTTATGTGGTTTGTATGGTCTAGAAGACTCATCAATAAACAACCAACCATTGCCCATCTTTCATCATCACACTCACTAGAATGATTCCATAATGCACCTACTACAATCCATTCCATTCATTCTCAGAACTACCATCTATATTCTGATATGGCAGAATTAATGCATTGGACTTAAAATCCACTAATAATACTTAGTAATAACCCCACTCATATTCCCCCCTCATGGAACATCTCACCATACTACACGACTATTATCATAACCATCTTAATCGCCATCTGTTTAATAATCCTATACAACACCTTTACCTACCTATCAAACTCCTACACCAACCCCCTCGGGCATTCTAGCATCAATAGTTTCCAGAACGAATGATTTCTGCTCATTCCAGAGATCGTTCTACTTCATTCGGCTGCTTGTCCTTCCATCTGTCCATCCATGATGATGCAGCACACGCAGCCGTACTAGCACGGAGTCCCATCCAATCGTTGCAGGATGCTGGTTGGTTTTGTTCCTATTTTCGCGCACATTAAGAACAAAAGAATCGGAAATTAAAAAACTCAAGAGAGGGATAGAAAGGCACCCTCAAAGATCAAATCGTAAAAGCTTTAGCAAAGCAGTTTTAGGGATAATGGGAGAAAAGACTGTGGTTATTGAGGGAGAGAAAATCACGCCTGCCTATCATAAGAAGGATGTATTCTGTTAATATCTAGAATTGCAACAGGTGAAAAGACTGAAGCTCCCACAGAGACCCAGGTCTCCCGCCCCCTTCACTCAGGATGCAAAGTCTTCTTGGCCGTTCGCTCCATTTGTCGCCAAAAATGAACTTTCGGCGTTTTCGAAATTTGAAAGTCCCTTGCATGGCTCTCAGCTTCCTTCATCTTGAGTTTCCGTGCTAGGACCTGGTACTCATCGTAGTCCAGAATACGCGAGGTCATTTTTTTCGCAATGACAAGATAAATGTCAAGTTTGGCGGTGTCTGAGAAATCTTCAAAGGAGACTGCACCAGGAGCAGAGATCTGTAAAGTGCCACGAGCGCTTGGACGTTGAATCAAGAAAAGGTAATTTCAGCAGAGAATATAGACTTCATCCGTCTCCAGGGGAACGTGGGGAGAAGCAAAATGCTCCTGGAGATTCGTTTGGTCTTGAAGATATGTGAAAGATCAAAGATACGGTTCGAAACGCCACTTTCATTGACTGTGTTGTTGCTTGTTCAGGAACTGAGCAACACCGTCGTCTCTTCGATCCTTTCTGCTCCTCGTGTAGTTTTCGCAGGATATTCACAAGAAGAAAAAAAAAAATCAGAATAGTCTGCTGTTGCGCGAGGGAACACGGAACATCAAAATTTCGATGCACCACTGCCTACTCCCCAGGACAAAGCAACTTACCAGCTCACTGCGCAAGATGGAACCGCGTAACCCCATCGTGGTATTCTACTACTACACTCATCACGGTTTGCGTGAAGTGAAAGGGGAATCCGGGATTGATTTATTCACTTTTACCATCATCACTTCACACTTGCCCCAGAGATGCGTTTTTAACTTGATTACAGGTAGTTATTGGTGACGTAAAGATACCTAATTTACAGTCCATGGCAGAGCATCTCCATGAGCCACTTGCTTGCAGCTCTCATCAGGGCACTCCATCCCCTTGCTGTGCTTTGATCCTTCTGCTCAACCCTTTCGTCCGTCTGGAGTCCTCTCTCTCATGAAGGTTTTCCCATGTACAGAGTTACACGGATTTCCTGCCCCCACGACCAGGGAAAGCGTTTAAAAAAGCAACGCGTGCCTGCTTGACCGTTTGTCTGTTGAACAGAACACCTCGATTGCTGTCGCTCCCTTTATTCTTGAAGTCCTCGAACTAAGAAAATAGGGAAAAGTCGCATTCAGAGAGGAAGCCTCTTTTAGCCAAGAAGCTTTTAGAGATATCAAAAACAGCCTCGTTAGGGCCGAAACTCAGGAAGGGATCCTGATATGATATAACTAGGTTCCCCAATCAGGTAACTCAATGCAGGAAAGAACTTGGGAAGGAAGGGAACGGTGCTCAGCAGGAAGCAATCAGCAACTCTGCTCCCAGCTGGATCCCGCCACGTGGTTGCAGGTCATTCGATAGCTAAAGGGAGGCACCAGTGTGCGCCTCCCTTCAGTGATCCTGTTCTGCTGAGGGAGAGGAAGAAGAAGTCAGCTATCCCTCCAAAAAATTTGGGTTGCAGCACTTCTGGTTTCCTTCGACTTTTCTGGAAACTGGCAGAACGAACTTCTGGAGACTGCAATAGCACGGTGGCATGTTGATCTCGTGCTGCTCTCGAAGTCTTGATGTACCAAGGGAAGCAAGACCGAGAAACCAGCATGCCACATTCCTGATGACTCGCTCACTTAAGCAAAGACTCCCCGATTCCAAATGAGGGATTTCTTCGTGCGTAATCGGTTGATTAAGCAATTGGCAAAGCAATTAGCGTTGATGGAAACTCGGATTAATTGCAAAAGTGGGTTGAACAAGCAAACACGCCATTCTGTGCACCTACTGAGAACCAACCGAGAGAGACAGCAGCTTTAGAAAGTTCAAGACCTCCACTGCTTCCGAAAGTTTCTATCGGATTGGGCCGACAAACCTGAGGGACGAGCTCCAGAGTCTGCCACAGCAGCTGAAGACTGTACCCTCCGAAGAATCGCCCTGGCTCTCAAAGCTGTGAATCCCGGGAGAGTTTTCGAGTCTACAAATGAGGGGGGGGGGGGGAAATAGTCACGTCTCTCGCTATTTTAGAAATCCTCCAGACCAAGTGCCACAGTCTTCCGAATGAAATTATCTCCGCTACCCCCATGTCATAATGGGTACCCTGGGTCCGAATTCGACTTCCGGTCGGTTGTTTTTTTTTTTTTTTTCCGACTCGGTTCCCGTCGAAGGACCACTCACTCATTTAAAAAGATCTCCGACTAAAGCGACGATCGCGGTTTAGAATTTCCAGAGCCCTTCATAGACAGGAGAGTCCCCTTAGAGAAAATCATCATTAGATCTTTGTGTGCTGCAGCCACATTAGTGAATGTACCATCATCACCGCGTATCCGACGCGTCTGCGTGGATCCATGCAACCAATTTTCACGAGCGCTTGGACAAACGCCCTACGTAAATTCTGGCGTTTATCCTCACGCTCGTGAGGATCTGAGCACACACATCCACCCTCGGGCAGCCCCAAAATTCTCTTCGTAGGTCATATTTGCTAAGCAAAAATAACGAAATTAAGATAATTAATTATCCTTTTGTGCATGCTGCGCATGTTTGAACATCCAGTCCGACTGACCGGCTATGCACGGAAGAGGAGCATAAAGTTCCACGCCCACGGTAGAGTTTCGTTTGATCAAAAATTGTATATTTTTTTGGAGGATTGTACACAAGATCGAGGAATTACATGGCTTGCATGCACAGTGCTTTTAGAATTTGTATTAAGGACAGTAGAAAATGGAGACAGAATTTTAGGTACTATATATGTCTTTAAAGCGGCAGGGATCCACCAATCAGCGATGATAGAAGATTGGAACTATTTAGTAATTCCGAAAATTCCTTTCCTCCTTACAGCGGACGCTCCATTGATTTGCATCCAATTAACAAATTGATCTTCCAGCCTGTACAGTACACCCAGGGTAAAATGCTTCAACTATTTTGACTGCATCATTATTTACTGTATTTCTGAAACTGCATTGTAATTTCCGGTGCTACAAAGCATCAAAGATGATAGCCATATGGACCTCAGTTGAGATTAGGGAATCTGAGATTTGGAAAAAATATGCTCATTATCGTATGCCTTAACATCCAGCAGCATTTGAAACTGGGTGCTCGTAAGTATTCCATGAGCAAACCTGGTGAAGTTTCGCTCAGAGCACATTTTTGAAATCATGGTACACATCAAGGTAGATAGATTATCTTGGTATCAGTTTGCTCATGATATATGGATATGATCGCGAGACTTTACACCCTCTGCGAAAAAAGGCTCGCCCTTGAATTTACGCATTCATACGTAAATAGTAAATGGCTATATCCTCCTCAATAGGAATAGAATATTTAGAACCATTGGTGCAGTCGAAGTCCAACTCGAAAACCTGGTCAAAGGGATTTTCAACTTTGAGCGTACGTACACATGCTGTGCAATATTGGATTTGTAAATGATCTCTCCATCTGTAGTGTATTCATACAGTTTTCTCGCACATATGCGAATAGGATATTCCAGTAGGAATGATCTTACCATCAGTGTCCATACAATATGTTTGGACACATAGATGTGTATACATACGCCAACGTACTGGATGCTCATATGTGCATGTGCCAAGTATAAAGTGCGATGATCTTAGTATACGCGCATTTGAAGATTTATGCTCACAAAATTGAAAGTCTTTGCCATTTTGTTGATTCCATACTTATCCAAGAGAGGATCTAAAACAGAAATTCTCTACCAGGGAAAGAGAAGAGAACGTCAGAGTTCTCAACTCAACGAAAAGCACATTTTTTGGTTCGACGGCAGTCCAATAAAAAGGAAAAAAAACTCTAGGATATGAAAAGTGGAGGATGCTTAATTAGTTATTTGCATTTGTTTTTTTTTTTTTTTTTTAAAAAAAAAAAGTAAGATCCTTCTTCCGTAACTTACTGATAATCAGTTAAAAGCAAAACTGAGCTCCAAAGAGATAAATGGCGGTATGTAGTTTACCGTTTTAACTTTCGTGATTCTCACTCACTCATCATATATAGTTGACAGTTGGCCTTTTCATATTTCATGGATATGAAAGAAAAAAAAAAAAAAAAAAGATTTCGATGTGGCAAATGATTATTCTTATCTTCTTAAGTAAAGCAGATTTTGCAGTTGAGGGTTTACAAAACTTCACTGTGTGCAAGAAGGCCGGGTCGAATGCATCCACCTAACCGGGTGGATGGACGTAATGGTGGTTCCAAGACCTCAGGCGCAAATCCACATAAGACCATGTGTTAAATTAGGTATTCAAAAGTAGTAATCCACGAGGGTGGCCAGCGAGTAAGCAGGCAAACAGACTCCATCTTGCAATTCTTTTTCAGAACACATCTTTCGGGCAGCACGCTGGATTGGACTGCCGCGCGAATCCTTTGACGTAATTAAGGATTGTAATTTTCTAAGGTCGTAATTTTAATATCGCATGCCAGAATTTAAAACGAGACTTGCAAAGTATCTTGAATATGTTGCGTGAAAATAACAGTGCTGATTAGGATGCGAGAATTTGAGCTCAGTTTTCCGAAAACAACACATATTTGTCTCTCCTTCCTCCCCTCCTCCTTCCAGGAAAAAAAAAAAATATATGGGTGCAATCGATTTTGTTTCTAATTTATTCTAAAGTCATTTTTCCAAGTACGAAATTTACTCCGAGTTTCCCATTGCAGGAAATCTCGCTTTTTCAAATAGCATCACGTTGGAGCACGGTTCAGTTTAAATACAGAAAATCATCCCATCCAGGTAACCCGGGAATTGAAAATTAAGGAAAACCGATTGCAGGAGGGTGCAGAACAAATTATGCAAAAGGATAATGATTCCAAGTGCTTTACAAACTTTATTTACGACCTTGCACTCGAAAAAAAAAAAAAAACATAATGGAAATGGACAATCGAGGTCCATCGAGGTCTCTCTTTCCTTTCTATAAATAGAACTCCACAGATTCATGATCTGAGGAGCACTCGCTGGCACTGCATTGTACACGTGCACTGCTTAAGGCAAAGCATTATATAAAATAGCGAAATGAAAAACACCAAAACAAACATCATTATCTCATTCATAAACTCGAGTGCTAGAAGTGGCATCATTGAAATAATAAATCGCGAGTTACCTGTGACATTTAGAGAGAGAGAGAAATATATTTATGACGCAGCATCCTATGTTTTATATATTGCAACGAGAAATCTGTGCCTATGACAGTTTTCTCCCTCTCTCTCTCTCTCTCTCTTTCTCTGTCTCTCTCTCTCTCTCTCTTTCTCTTTCCATCCTTCAACGCTCAGGACTCACGCAGTCAATTTTCGGATGAAATGTATATATTGAATAAATTATTTCTCTGCCAAGTTCGCTCTTGGGCAACATATTCCATCTAAATTGGAAGACACACACAATTTGAATAATTTCACGGACCACACTCAATGTTTTCAGTGTAATAAGATGGTTCGTAATCTTTTGCCATAAAGAACCGTGTTTGAAGAAAACGGAATGCTGAGACCACCAACACCAACACCAACACATCTTTCTACCCCAAATTCATAGAATATAATAAAAAAAATTCCGAAAATCAATTGCTTTTTTTTTTCCCCGTTTTTTTACCTTTTTTTCTTGCCCCCGCCATTCTTCCATTGCTGTACAGTTTGATGCTTTGATGAACACTATTTAATTTCCGATTCATGGCTTGTTAAATAATGTCTATTTAGCGAGAATGGAAGTGTTTGAAAAATGGTTTGGCGCTTTCGTTGGTTTTGGAAAGAATTACGAGTATGGCAGTTTAGCAGAACTCGAAGGCATCTCTCTACATTAGATGAAGGTTCGTAGAACAGTTTTTCTCTGCCTCATCAGCAGAGTACTCAGCTTGATGCACGCAGAGGATTGAAAATGGAGGACTAGCAAGTTTCTATGGACCAGCAAGATGATGCCTCGCATTGTTCGTTTTGTTCTGCAGATCATCTCCTGGGAAACGATCGTGCGTACCGAGGTCCCTGTGTGATGGAGAAACAAACGAACCCGGTCCTGGAGGGTTTTTTTTTTCTTTTTTCCTCTCTCTCTCTCTCTTCCAAACAAGCAGCTTTGTCCATTCGGCCTGTTCAGCGTATTTGTGCGACCCAACGCGATTCGTTATAAGAAGGGTTGATCTTTTCGTGACGACTCCTTGTGCAGGTCAGTTGGTCTGAAGTCTTCCTGTGGGATGCTCCGACAAATGAGGCGTTGAAACGGACTCTAGAGATTGCTGCCGGATATTCCAAGCCCCGACGAATCCCAGTTAAAGAGATGTTCGAAACTGAAGGCACTGTGGAGAGAAAAGAAACGGAATGTATCCATACAAAAGAGAGGCGGAAGAACTTGAATTCGTATTCATGACAAAAGGGAAGAAAGCACCCCAGTAAGGACTCGGATTTCCTGCCTTGTGAATGGCATGATCTCGAATCTTCCTTTGCAATCGTTGAATGGAAATTGCTGCCACAATCTTCAGCACCCTACACGGATTGAGCATGCCATAGCATTACCTCTTTATTGGTGATCACCTTCCCGCTGTTCATTTCTCCACAGTCTATTTTGCCACAAGTGCTCCCCTGAGACTTGCGTGACCTTGAGGTTCATGATTAAACAACCCCTTTCTTTCTCCCCATTGATCAAGAGGAACGTTCCAAGAGTTTCCACTGAATGAACTTTTTGTGCGTGTGCCTTTTTTTTTTTTTTCTCTCCTACAATTTTGGTCTCCGATAGGGTTTTTATCTGCATTCACGAATGCTGTCGTTTTTTAATTTCCATGTCGCAGTTCAGTTTGCTTCCAGTGTGATGCGAAAGAGCTTTATATTTGAGGACCATGCAGCCTCTCGGAAACAGTGGCATATTACAGATGAGTCTGCAGTAAATCTCCAAGCTGGCTTCGAGCTGCGGTGCACCCACGTGATGAAAATGTCCTTTTGTACAGTTGATGAATGCTCTGAGGATTTTTTCGGTCGTGGTTATGTCGTCATGACCACCGCACTGTTTCGATTTTGGTTTGTTTGCTGTTTTTTGTCGAAACTTCGCTTCCAACGGCTTGCAACTTTTCGGCCGCAAAGGAACGCGCTGCCCTTTACCCCCGAGAGCAGAAAGTCTGGATGCCGCGTTCTGGTCCCGGATTTCATCTGTCTAGCTTAGCTCTCTCCATCCAAGAGAAAGAATTTTTCGCTTCAGTCCTCGGGAGCTCGAGGCAAACTGCTAACGAGAAAGGAATCAGAGCATATTCAGGGATGCGACAGGCAGGGATCTTAGCATGCTGTGTCAGGTGTTCCGGTGTTGTCCGTTGCTACCCCACAACGAATGCGGATTGTGGGAATACCTACGCTCGCTCCAGAGTTCTTCCGGAGACGCTTGAGTTTCTCCAAAGCCATGAATCTAATGGGTCTGGTTTGGCAATATCTTCTTCCGTACCGTTTTTCATGCTCGATCATGCGATTGAGTGTACTGACTGAGAGGCACAGACTTCATGGGTCTATCTGATCGCTTTTTCGTAAGGGAGCCACGTTCCGTAGACAAATGACTCTCCTTATTCGTCCCTGGCATAACCGTAGCTATCCCTATACACGTCCACTGTATCCTTACGAGGAGGTATGGCCGATTCTCAAGTTCAAGGCTCGTGTCGGGGCACCTGACTGCACCCTTGTCGCCCGTTGGCTGCCTCACCTCCAAGATGGCCAGACATGTGCAAACATTCAGAATTTTTCCAGATGCCTTCCCAAACCGGTCAGTTCATTACGTCTCTTTTCATGCCTGAAAAGAATCCGAGCCCTTTCCGGACGTCGGGCACGCAGCGGCTGTCTTTCTGGCTGTATCTTTGTTCTTGCTCCACTTGGAAAGCTTTGAAACGAAGATCGCTTCCCTGGCTGATGGGGTGATGCAAGAAATTTACCATACAGGGAGGAAACTGCGGCGTAGATTCGTGGTGCAAGCAAGAAAGGAGTACTTGAACGTGCAGGGAAATCACGAAAGAAGTTATAAATAGCAGATGCAGTCAAGGGGAAAACCCGGATGACTTGCAAGCAGCTGCTGGATCTGCAGCCTGAGAGAACCTATGGAAGACAGGATGGATTTTCACGTGAAAGCAGGAAAAGTTTTGTTGGGAATCTCTCCTGCATCCTCATGAGAGTAACAGTCATGTAACCCGCTCTAACTTCCCATTACGTTTTCTTTTTCCCATTCTCTGGAGTAGGAAGCATAGGTCGATACCCATGGGTCGGCGGTAGCCGGACTTTTCATACTCGAAGGGGTAGGGCATGCGCAGCTCTGGTGACCCTGCCCCTTGTCTTGGTGATTTTCGTGTTCGAAGAGAAAAAATTCAGAAATCTGTGTAGCGCTGCGGTATCTCAGGCGAAAACTGACACTCTCGCTGTAGCCTTTTCTCGTCGTTCCCATTATTCGAGATTTCATTCACTGTTCCCATTCATCTTTATTCCATCAACGTGGTGGTGCTTGATGCTGTCGCTAAGAATTGCGAGCATCCAAGGAGATGGATAGGTCGTTTGGGGTGAGCGTGGCTGCTCGTTTCGTGTGATGCGCAAGTGTTGTTCCAGTCGCTGGTCACCATCAGTCATTTTCTCGGGTGGCTGATTAGCTTTGACCTACGATCCCAATTACTGCTGTTTTACTAATAATGCCATTTTGCTTAACCGTTCACACATGGTTTGCATTTCTCTTCGTCTGGCCTTGCGTAATACGACAGCAACGGAAACCTGGTTTTTGCTGGTTGCTCCTCAACTACCTGTGAGATTTCGACAGCAGCCGCAGTGTTTACTGATGCTGCATGAACTTCAGACAGAAAAATGGCGTTTTCCGCTTATCATCATAAGGTAAATCGTGAATCGCTTTCAATTCTGCTTACATAGTTTACTTTTTTCCATTTTTTATTATTTTTTTGTGATCTTTCCTTTCGATCCACCGAGAATCTCGGGCACTCGGGGTAAAATTGATTTCTTCTTCTTCCTACCAAAAAAAGATAGATAATTAGCTGTTTTTTGTGGAAACGGATGGATGGTATGGTGACAAACATTAGCACTCTCTCCAGGACAGGTACAGAATCTAGGGAAAATACTTAAATATTCCACGGTGATCGATCTCCGCTGAAAACGAATTTTTTTTTTTTTTTAAAAAAGTGAAGTCACAGTAACGATAGCAGCAGTCTTTGAGAGACTAATAATCAGCTGAGTATTCCCGTGCTCCTGTGAGATATTTGGAGTTTTTTGCCTGAAATTGTGGCTTTAAACTGTTCCGTCACTGATGTAACGCGCATCCCGATGTATTCTGATGCACCACCTAAAATCAGCACTAATAAAAAAAAAAAATGCTATCCAAGGATGCTTTACGACACGAGTATGGATATTTCTCAAGATCAGCTATCCCTCCATCTTCGTTTATTTAAGGTGCAAAGGAAGATACATTTGTTCTCGGAATACGATAAAAGCACTATTTCGAAATTGGGAAGCTGAGAATAAGAAACGGAAAAATATAACTTATGTTATCTTCTAATCGGCCGACTTACTGGACCCTCCTGACTAGAAAATCTTTTTGATGATAGATTGTGACTATTTTCTTTCATGTAGGATTTTTTTTTTCCAAAGAAATCAATTTCTGTGAGAATATAAGAAAGGACTCAGAAAACAAGTTTTCGCGTGGCTGTAAAAAAAAAAAATAAAAATAAAAATCATAATCCGTGCGCAAATGTGTAAGAATTATATTTTGAAATTCATATGCTCCGGTCCATGGCATCACAGGAACATGGGTCGGAAATGGAAGGAGGGGGGGAGGGGGACCTAAAGTGGAAGGAATGCACGAAAACCTCGAGCCACTACTTAACGCGCAAATGCAACATGAAAAAAACGCCACATCATGTGGTAACTCTTTAAGCACTGCGGCAGCGCTCTAGAAAGCTCGTAACTTCTGTTCTTTTTTTTGAGACTGTCATGGAGAAAAAAGGAAATTCGACCTTCCCGGGCAACACAGCTGAGATGTGGCAATCGGGCTAAAGGCGGCGGGGAGCGTGGTTGCAGCAGAACATTCAACATGAACGAATTGACCGCCGAAGAAGAGTTGAGAAGTCCAAAAGGCAAAGCGGAAGCTGGCAGGGAAACTCGTCGCCTTGCTTTGGGACGAGGGAAAGAGTTCGGCGATTCGACCGGAAATGAGCCACGGCGTATCCTCAAGGGCCGGAGAAGAACCCGCGTCTGCGCCGTCGACGCCGCTGGTCTCTGTGTTTGGGACGCCTGACTTCAGAGGGCTACAGAGTGGTATAGCGAAGAAGGAAGAGGAAGATAGCACATCCTCGTTGTGCTTGCCTAGAAATTGCGAAGGAGAGAACCCGGCTTGTAATCCAGAGTGGTAATAATAGGGAAGGTCTTGTATGGACTAGGAATTACTATTATGAAAGCCATTCTTTTGTTGTTGTGATTATCATTGTAATACTATTCTTCCAGTCTTCTCCTAAGAAGAGGCATTAGAAGAATATGAGGGAAGAAATCGAGTCGAATCCGAAAGATAGCCTTCATTTTTTCTTGAGCACCTGGTTGTCGAAGAAATTGGTCAAATAGAATGGTCCCTTCGTGTTGAGACAAATGGCTGCAGCAGTAATCGTTAGCGCCGAAGATGAAAATGGAAAAACTCAAGGCCCACTATGCGCTTAAGAAAATGATTCATAATCATGAAGATGATAATGGCAAGCGCAGCAGTTTGGTAGCTAAAGGCAAAGCAAGAATCTATAAACTTCAGAAAATGTATGCAAGTTGACATTGCAGATGTAAAAGAAGATTGTTTTGGCAACGGCAGAAAGAATCTAATAGCCCCAATCTACCTAGGCTGCATCCACTCTTGGACTGAAAACTGTGAAGGAGAACGCATCCTTCCTGGAAGGAAGAACTTACCGTTCTCTTATTCCTGCTTGTGAAACTCCAGTTGGTTTATTTTTGTTTTCTACTCCTCAGCAAGACATTTGCCAAAGTACTGAAGCGATCTATCTGGTGAGAATGAAAAAGTGTGGCAAAGCAACAAGGCAGAGGTGATGCAGAAATTGCCTTTTGTTTTAATCCTGGATCCCTTCTGATTGATTGATCGTCTGTTTTATGAGCAAGAGTGGACACCTGATGGAAAATATGAGCCATCGACCGGGAGTAATTAATCGCTCGGATTTGCACCTGTTAGGTGCGGCTGATTATTTAAGACAAAGTCCAACAACAGTGGGGAGGATGGACGATGGCAGCCTTTCTAACAGCATACCAGAGGCAGCAGGTGGAAGAAGTACTCTTGAATCCGCAAGCGAGTTGCTTCCTACCTGCGAAGTCCTATCTCCAGCATTCCGGGGATCGACATCCTCGGCAGCATCCAATATTCACGTCACCACCATGGTTTCCCAGACTTTCAAACCTTTTTAACCTTTGATCTTTTCCTTTTGACAAGGGTTAAAAAAAGGGAGCAAAAGCAACACTTGCATTTTCTTCCCAAAAATTGCCAAAAAAAATTGCACGGTGATGCAGAAAAGGCTGCAACTCTGTAAGCTTTTTGAGACCTAGCGATACTTTTAGATGATAATTTAATTTGTTCAATCATGATAATGTAATCATTTCGGAATACTCATCTTATGAACGTTCGTTTCCCCTCTCCACACTACCTCACCCTACTCTTCTATCGAGGATCTTTCTTTTAAGATGATCAAAGTCAGCTTCCGTACGTCAGCAGTCCTTTTGAGATAATCGCTCACGCTTCCCTGTTGCTTGTGCAGCAAATCTGCACTGTTTTTGTGCAGTTTTCCTTCCCCTGCTGATGCATTTTCGCGCGAATTTGCCAGAAACTTCCAGATGGTCGATTCCTTCGAAAACATGCCTATAGAACCTGCAAATGACTTTAGCGAAAACGAAATGATTTTCGAATGGATGTGACGCCCCGTTTCCAAGAGTTTCTAAATACAATCTTTTTTTTTTTCCTTCTTCTTCTTCTTTTCCTTCTGCTGCTTCACTTGAAGATCTGTTTTAATTTCTCATCTTTCACTGTATCCTGTCTAGCTGTTTATTTTCGAATTCAATCATGCCCATTACCCTAATCTTATTGCTCCCTCTCTCAGCATCGAATCTGAAGATTCGTGAAGCTCCCGAGATGACCATAATGATATGATGATCCACTAGTCAACAGGTGCGACGCACACCGTACCGTTTATCTTGCAAACCATATGACTATTGGATCCAGAAATTCAAGTGGAAAAAAAAAAAAAAAAAGCACGAGTATTATCTGGACGTTCCTAGTGTGTTCTTATGCTATTCTTTTCCCGGAATTTATAAAACACTATTCTGCATTTTGCCACCGTTTCTATCCAACATAATGAACCATCATGAAGTTCTTCACACTGTACAAGTGTACAAGGGAATTTCATCGTCGGAGTCATTTTTTGCAGAGAGCTATTTTCGTATCACATGGGAATGTTTGTTTCGAATACGAAGATGTATGAAAAAATTCAAATAATTTAACAAACTTCAGAAATACCTTCGACCCAGCCTCTGCAAGCATTCGCAACTCCACCTTCATTACGATAAATAGGCTGTGTCTCTCTACTCCAGTCATCACTGTTTTGATCAACAGATTCGCTTTTCTTCATTCAGGTGCCGTTAAATATCTGTGAAGGTGGATGATAATTCTTCGGCAGGCATCTTCCCTGGTCGATCGAATCAATGTACCTTTCACAATGTGCAATCTGAACTCACGTTGAGTGATTCAGAATCTGAATCTAATGGTTCCCTTGATCTTACATTCTTGTGTTTTCTTGGTTTTTCGCAAATGCAAAATTCAATATATGTAACCCCATATGATCGAACTTGAATTTGAGCTTTTCTAGGTTTTTTTTTTTTTTTTCTCTCCTTTTTTTCCCCACCATTCACTAACGCCCGTACTGTTTTCCAATTTATGGCGATTCTCTTTCCTCTCCCCCTCACTCTATTGTGTTTTCTCGTGAAATCCAGAGTGTCTAGCCGAGTGAACACTTGGGATAAGAGGATCACGTAATTTCATTCATGAATATGGCTTGCTGAAATGCATTTCCACGAACCGAAGCTGAGAAATCTTGGAGCAAGTGCGGTTACAGTGTTTAGGGACATCATGTACTCTTATCCTATCCCTCTAAACACTGCTCCATCCATCTCTATTCCATCAGGATTTTCAGTTCTTCTTGGTGGCTTAATCCTATATTAAAGCCCAAATATACATATTTTTTTCCTCTCCGAATTCAAGAGCTCTGGGTAGTGGGGTTGATTTTTTTTTTTTTTTTTTGCCTGCGGGAAACGACCCTTTCAAACACCACACTGAGGTACATTTTTTCATCCTCCTATTGGCTTTTTGAAAACGCAAGTCGAATCCCTATTTTTTTTTTTTTTTTTGTTATAGCAATAAAATAATTTCACATTGTTTATGCTGTGAAGAGCTCTAATTTATGATCCGAACTGAAACATTTTTCTGGTCCGAAAAACCACCCGTTGCATAAGATGAAATTCCCACAGTGGTCCGCAAGCAGCGCAAAACAAAGCCGCTTTGCTTTCGGAATAAATTAGGCAGTTTCTTGATTTTATCTCGCTAATTCTAAATTCCCATTTAGATACATTTTTGGTTGGAGCACGTGCTTTATCATCACACGTCGTCTAGTGTTTTCGAAAAACTGAAAATTTGTGTTTCCGTTCGTCTTCGTCTGGGCACACTTCGTTTGATCAGGTCGTGCTCGTTGACATTCCTCTCCACAGATAGACGGTCACTTCTGTTTGAAGTTCCTCTTACAAGGACGCAAGTAAAAAGTTCATCCTTGATTGCACTTAATTCTCTTCCGAGTCGCCTTCTCAGCTTCAGTGAAGTCACTGTTCCGTGTACAATGGAAAGACCGAATTTTCACGTCTCCCAGGAATACTTCAATCGCAACTGACTGTGGAGCACCCCTTCCCTCCCCCCTACTTTTTTCTTTTTGCCCGTAGTGATAGGCGAACAATCCCCAAAAAAAGACCATCCAAGATTCAGATTTCATGTACTATTTTCTTGTTCCCTTTTCTTGCTCTTGTTCTGAATTTTTTGCCTTTTTACAACCACGACTTCCGTCCGAGTCTCCCAAACTATTTGATGCTTATGTTATAGTAATTACCCGAGTTCTTTGTGATGGCACATTCAGTACTGCATCTCGTTCAAATATAGGCATTGTGCGGATGTGTCACAGCCCATCACCTAACGCGCAGGAGCAAATTCACATCTCCACAGAAATCAGGGGAATTCGAGAAGGTGTTTTTTTGCAACATTGAAAAGTGAGGACAGAGCTGCGGCCAGCACGAAACAAACGGATCTCCTTCGGTCACTCAATTCATGCAAATTCGGTGCAAGCATCGTCACTGGATTTTCATTAACCCTTTTAGCGCAAAAGATGCCGGGATTTTTCTTGCCTCTGAATTTTTTTTTTTTTTTTCCTTCTTCTAAAATTGGCTTACATAATACATTCCGGTATTGAACAAATACCACTGCAAGCAACTTCGAGTAATAATTGCAATAATTGCCAGCAACTACAAACAAAAAGAATATTTATACTGTGATGCAATGTTCCTTCTTATTCTGTTGCGAATCAAAAGCTTCCGCCCTTTCACACATTAGACCGAGTAAACGGACTCGAAAGCCAAATAAAGAATAAGTGTGGCCCCGGTGAAAGCACCGACTCCTCAATGGTCAGATACGAAAAGCTGACTCTCCAGATCGTAGTGTGATGAAAAGGTTTTCAGCAACTCATTCGTTTCCTGGAATTCTGGAACTGTGCTCGTTTACACCCATCATTTCTTGAGCGTCCTGTCAGTGTCCAGTCTGTCGGTGACACTTGCATCAACACGTCTTTGAAAAGTCTAAAGGGATTATTTTCAAACTTGGACGTTTCCTTATGGCACTTCTTTCCAACTCGACAGGACTGCAACTTTGCAAGACGAGAAACACTGGGCATTCTGCTGCTCTTCATGACTTGGAATCAAGGAACAGAGTGGCTTTGCCATCCCGGGTTCCTTCCAAGATGGGTTGCATTCTTATCTTGACAAGTCAAAGAAACTTGAATGCTTCCAAGTTTCTCACCAAGTAATGGTATGATTTGCGGAACCAAAGCTGTTATTGCTGATTGATTTCTGTCCAGAAATTCGTTCGGTGAATTTTAAAATTTCACTTTTCGCTTTCTACTCGCAATGATTGGAACATTCACAGCCGATAATCCCACAGAAAGATCACCTCAGTCATTAGTCATATTTTTTAACACATATTTCAGAAACAGTGGTTCAATAGTCTTCTCTTCATTTTCCTCAGAAGGTTTGACAGAAGAAGACGACAGCAGCAACGGTGAAATCGATATTTTTTTTTTTTTTTTTTGGCCCCCTTCAGGACAGTATACTCTCATCATTACTTAACATTTCATGTTTAAGGCAAAAACATAGTGGACTAATTACGGTGCAAGAAATCTCGTGCACTGGAAAAACACACTCGTGTTCCCGACTATTCAGCGATTTGAGTAGTCGTCAAATGGATTCGAGGTTTTGCCTGGAATTTTCGTTTCCTTCTACCATGCTTATAAATGAAGCTTAGCCATTTTCAATCCACAGGAAATCAGTTCCCTGTTTCAATTCCGTTTTTCTGACAATTTTGTAAGAGCAGTCATGATCTCTTTTTGGTGAATTTAAGAAATGGAAAATGAAAAAGGTAAGTTCTCCTCCTTATTCTTGCATGATTCTTAATGTTTCCTCAAACACCAAAATCATGCCAATTTTGCCTGGGTCCTAGCTTTGCTCATGCATTACATCGATTGATTAAAGAATGTAATCTTACTTATTCCTTGGCTCCTGACCTGAACAAAATATGAATTTCGGTCATTACATCAAAAAAAAAACTGTCCTTGTTTTCCTTGTTCCATCATAAACTTTTTTATGTGTTCTCGGCACTTGGCACTCGCTGATATGCTTCTTCTCCCTATTCGTTGTCTCAGAAACTTTATGGGAAATGCCTGTCAAGTCTATCAGGCTCTCTTTAGAACAATCCACAACAGAACTAGCATTTTTATTCTGAATTAACTGGTTTTGTTCGTCCTGTATTATCAGTTATGCCTTGTGTGTTCAAATTCTAGCCGACTGTTGCTCATATAATGGCGAGTACACTAATTGATCTTCCTTTGATCTTTCTTTTTTACTGCTTCATTGTGTATGGACAATTGTTCTCATTCTTGTTTCTTGTTCTCCACATCTGTAAGATGTTCTTGATTCGTTCTCTTTTACTGCCATCCCATAAAGATCCAGCGATACACCAGAAGCACGGAATGACGTTCACGTGTACTGGGTCTTCCTTTTTCAACACTGCATAACATCCCTCCTTCCGAGGGCTGGAACACACATCCAATAAATTTCATTGCCCCACGAAGCATCGCGAGAGACCACTTTCGGTGGCGTCTTATTTCTTCATCTCAGGCAGAATATTGACCAAGTGAAGTCATTTTTTGGCTCACAAAGCAAATGATTTTTGGTAGAATTTTGTATGCATCACATTATGATTATTTATACACTGCATTCATGATCTTTCTCCACAAGGTGAAAAATCTGCTACCTGTAGTGTGGCACACGGAATCATTGTTCCATTTCTGATTAGTCGCATAAGAAAGGTCTTGTTTGTTAGCTAATCTAAAGCCATCGATAATTCTTTTTTTAAAATTAGGATCACATTGTTTTGGAAAATTGTAATAGAAATCACTTTGTCGATCTTATTATTTTTTACCTCATATTGAATTTCACATGAAACTTTTCCTTATATTCGGAGTTTTTGCATTAATTATGAAATAATATTCTCTTCTGAAGACCTATATCTCCAATCCTTTATGCCACCTTTATTTTCACTCTTTAGTTGATGAATCTATTATCTTGAGTTTGTTCTTCTTCTTCTGCATGCTTGACTTTATTTCAATTGCAAAATGTACAGAGAATTGTGAATGTATTTAGAACCGTTTCGATGCCTTCTTAATGTTGATTTAATTTACAAGCACATACAAAAGCAACAGACGGATTCCAAGTAAATGCAGTTATTAGTTGTATTTAGCATATTTTGAAAAAAAAATAAACAAATACTTATTCATAAAACAATATTTCAAGTGTTTCTAATATTATCTAATGTATCATATTCGAAGTTCTTTTTGAAGAGAATCTTTTTCTTTGCTGTGCACATAAACAATTTGAAACTTTACTTAATATCGAAAATTTTTCTTGTTTTTTTATTAATACGATGTTTTAGAATGATCACTTAAATAAATAAAAGAAAACATGCAGATTAGAAAATAATTGCTTATTTAAGTAAGTGAAATGCATTTTTAAATCTGCGATTACTGGAACATGTACCAGGTTTTCTCGAACGTTTGAAACTGACGCGCTTTTCCAGCATAAGGATAACCTAGAGATGGTTTCCGAGAATACAGAACCAAAATTCCTTTCTATAAAAGTTATGCACGAATCACATATTTTGTGGCATGCATTTTCAACAACCGATGACTACTCTACCCAGTTGGTATCTGTACAAAGCAGTGCAAATGGGAATAGCTCTTCAAGCTTACTTTCAGAATTACATTCGACCTATAATGCACATGGTATGTTTGACAATTTATGCTCTTTTCTGAGGTATTTTTAATTGGTATTGTCTAGTTAACTGTTCTGTGGTAGTGTAGTTTATGTTCGTATTTTCATCCACAGAGAAGGAGTTCGATCTTGATACTGCAGGAAAACATGCCATAAAGGTGAAATTGAGCCTGATTCAAAGTGAATGGTTACATAGGCTTCTCGATAGCTATGAAGGCTATAAACTAGGAGTAATATGCAAGTTACACAAAGCTTACGTTAAAAAATGGAATTGTGATAGCAAATTGCTCAAAATGCACGTAAGTGTGTGTGACATGAAAGCACCTTTGGACTATTTCTGGTAAGGAGTCACGCTCGTGAAAATTAAATTTGTTGAAAGGAATAACAAGATGCAACAACAAATTTGGATGTTTTTCCAAATGCAACATACATTGGCATGGCTGTCAACATTAGGAGGTGCATACTCATCTTTGGGAGAATACTCGCATGATCATGTAAGTTTATGGATTAACAAGAGCCAGAATGTTGGAAATTTTAAGGCACAAATGGCAAAACGGATATCTTTCCGACAGCTCCAAATAGCTTTGTTCTGGGGAGATTCCAGACTAATTATTTGCTGCAAATTATATGTAGTACTGGCTCTTTTGCAACAAGGCCATTTGAAACAAGCACGCAAATTACTGATCTCACAATATCAGCAATTTACTCTACTTCCTGGTGCTTTGCAAAGTAGGTGGCTTCTTAATATGTGCAAAAGTCTTTACAGCAAATGGAAGTATCTACAAAGCATCAAACGTAAGCACAAGAACTGCCAGCAAATGCATGTATTTTAATTTCTGTATAGATAATATTCAGCACTGAACAGCTAGAGAACCCATGGGATCCCAAGCAGGCAATACAACAGGAGTTTGGTCAAATACATCTAATACGTCAGAGGACACAAAGCGCTTATCCACAACAACTTCAAAGGCGAATTCACGAAACCAAGCTGTTGTCATGAGCAAGTATCCTTTGCATCCATTGTCTTCTCCCCAAGAATTCTCAACACGCCATTTTGTGGGTTCACCAAGTTCCTATAAAAAATACATAATAAGGAGAGGAGGTATGTGGTTGTCAAATAAATTTCCTTCTTACATCTTCACTGAAAGCTGTTAAAACCATGGCATGAGTCATAGATGAGTCTCCATACAGCAAACGATCAGCTTTGCTTAGAGGCAAAGTAACATCTACTCCAAATACAAGATTGTAATCATGACTAAGATTTAGGAAGACATGAAAACATTAGCAACACTAACATGATAATAAAAACAATTTACATGCTCAAATCTTCTAAGCCAGCTTTGCCAAAATAGCGTTTTGATACCTCACAACCAAACCACACACCTTCCTTTTCTTTTAGAGATGCTGCGGCAGTTTTTATAAGTGTCTCTACTGGCTGATTATTATATAACACGAGTTGTCCTTCCACCATGTTATTAAGACAATGCACAGTATACAAATGGCCATATGGGTTGTTGGCTCTGGGATCATTTACCAAACAAACTTTGTCATGGATGTTGTATAGTGGCTTTACTATTTCCTCATAAAACTGGCAGGGTGTCAAAGCTCCCAAACAGTGATATTTCTTGTTCTTATCCACATATTCCCAGGTGAATGTGGTTGGAGGCTCACCCAAGCATATGGCAATAATACGATATACCTCTTCCATATTGTCCACGATCTTTTGTTTCAAGGTACTTTCTGAAGCTTGTGCATGATACAATTCATAAAGCGTCTTTGTGTACTCGCGTAGCTGCTGGTGCATGAGAGCTAATCCAGGAGTCCAGGCTCACCTTGCTGTCCAAGATTACGTGAAGCTTGTTGGAGTTTTCAGTTACAAATGATTCAGGATAGCATTTTTTGGGCACCAGTCCGTACTTGGAAATTAAATTTACTAGCATATACCATTGACCACCATCTGGAACAGGATCCTTCAGTAAATGTGCCATCAATCTCCCATCAAGAGGTTCTCCATTCATGATATTTTCCAGCACCGTATTTAAAAAATAGTTACTCCGTTCCACCTAATGTCCAAGTGAGTTAGAATAATCACTAATCAACTCACTTTATCCCAGAAGAAAAGATATGCTTGGCTAAATTCAAATTCCTCCAAGTGGAGGTGCTGCATAAGTGGTAGGCGCATTGTATTGAGTGCTGCAAAAATCCAACATCTCCCTGATGTTTTCTGGTGGGTTATAGGTTTGCCTTCCACATTCAACTTTACCAAGGGTGAAGAATGTAATCACTACTTAGGCATTACCTTATGTTGGAACACATGTTGAACATCTTGGAAATGCTGCCGACTCACACACACTTCTAAGGGATCAAATCGTGAACACACATTTTGGGCCAATAAATTCTTCGGATTGGAAGAGAAATTTGCATGAAATTTGTGAATCAGCTCCTTGGAAAGGGTCACTGCCAATGCCATGGAAATCATCCCATGCATCAAATAACATACCGAATCCTGTGTTCCGCATCATGGCCTGCACACCTAACACTATGCTGAGAAGAGACTGTGTATTTTTAATAACTTATCAAAGTGGTCTGTTGATTCGCAGTTATGCTCCCACTTGAATGCCTTTATACAAGACACTAATAATCAGTTACCAGTTATGTTTAATACAGATTATTTGTCAAAACACTTGCACTTAGCATTTCTTGAAATGTTTGTCTAACACTGGACTGCAGCTTTTCTTCCTGGAAGTAGCTCACGGGATCCAAAGAAGCCTTTGAGATACATATAGAAGCTAACTGAAGCAACAGACTAGTCACATCTTCACAGAGTGATGGAAAAGCACGGCAATATCTGACTAGTGCTGGTAGAATGGGTTGAAAGAAGCCATCTAATTGACTGCTGGGAAGAACTATGGACCATGATGATTTATAAAGATATATTGTGCTCCAGCACAACTTACCACCTAGAAGAGTAGCTAGTGTGTTTATAGCCAACCGAGCTAAACTAAATGATTTGGGTAGAGCATATTGTACACACAAGTGGGACAACAAAACAATGGCAAAGATTTGTTTGTCCTGATCAGGTTGGCTGAGGAGCTCCGGTATAAAATCCATGCAAATGTGAATTGATGGAATGCTGGGCACTGTGACAGCCAGTAATTCTAATGGATACGTTTGAAAATGAACCAATTTGACAAGATTAGGGTCAGCAATAAACACTTGATGTAAATAGGAACACACCATTCCTCGGATTTCTCGCAAATTCGTCAATTCGCTCTCCTGAAGCTAAAACAGAATATGGCATGTTATTTCTAACCAGGGCACACTACCAAGTCTTCATTGTTAGCCAGGGATATTTCCAATAAAATCTGAACAGCAGCACTTTCTTGTGCAGCTACTAGAGCATTTTTCAATTCTTCTCTCTCTGAATCAGAAATTACTTGTCCACTCTTTTCCAAAAGAGGATGGTCTAAAATCTGATGTGACAGATGGATTCGAGATGCTGATAAACATGCATCAAGAATCCTCAAAATAATAGCAAAAATAGGAGGACAACGAAAAACACGTCTATCACAATTTAAAACAGATAATGGATCTTGAATGATATCTTCTTGAGTCAAATTTGGATGTGAAGGATCACTTCCTAATGCAATCAGTGTGAAAATCCATAATTTGCGGGGAAATACAACGTTCAGTTTCATCCAAAGGGAGCGAAACACCTCTGAGACAAAGGTGAATAATGCAAGTAAATGGAACATATACCTTGTATGGCACGTGGCACTGTTGACTCAAGTAGCTGACGACTTCTACACACAAAGGCTTCAGCAAAATGCCACAATTCATCAATAGACAAACTATGAGCATCCTGGAGCAAACAAAGTAAATGTGAGGGACATGTATGTAATTTTGAAAAGGCGCTCTGAATTGTGTCCATAGTGATAGGTAGGTGATGAAGCTGACGCTCTGGACTAAGTTCCTGATCTATGGAATCCACCACCATGCAGAGTTGGGGGAAATGAGTAACGAGCAACCTAAGCAGAGGAGGAAACAAACCTAACCCATGACCAAGCTCTAGCTGCTAATGTACCAGTATATTGACCCTGTTCTCGTTGGGCTTGTTTCAGCAGATACTCAATTGGCAAATGAGAAAAAAAGGAAGCTGAATACTTCTTTACTTGGCGATTACTGCTAGTGATGACCTTCATATTAGCCAACCTCAAGTCTTCATACAACAAAACGTAATATAAAAGCAGGAGCTGTACACATACTGTGTTAGGTTCACTGCTAAAGGGACTTGGGGTAAAAAAAGATAAGATCTCCTCTTCAGAAAGAGGTTGATTAGTATGCCCCCAAGCACCTTTTGTAGGTGGACTGAGCATGGAAGCCACATAAACTTCAATTAGAGGAGGCAACACAGGATGTAATGGTATGCATGCCTGGCTAATTTGCCTACAAGTTCTCTAAGTTAGTTCACATTCCAGAAAGCAGTCCTTACCTATAAATCCAATCCTTGATTGGTACTCTGTACTTGGTAAAAGCACGTGATTTGAGGAGTTGATGGATGCAGTGAATAGGCAAAAACCCTTTTATGTTAGCACTGAGTGCCTGAGTCACAGGCACTTTGACAGCATGAGCTGTGACCACCTGTTCTGGGAAGAGTTCCTGTGTAAACAATAACTTCATGGTATTCATATTAGTATGTTTGATGGGTATCTTCATGCCCAGAGTTGAGCAGATAAGGTCACAGATAGCTGCCAACTGATTGCTATGAAAATGGATGGCCATTAGCAGCAACATTTCACCAAATGAAGCCTGCAATAAACTATCCTTAGATTTATTTGATTCTGGTAATGACCATTTTACTCAGCAGAAGATTCGATAAGCCAGTGAATCCATCCTAGACAACATTTTTCTTGCTCTCCATTTTGAATCAATGAAGGACATGCCACAAGAGTACAAAGACCTAGGGAGACAAAACGAGCAGCAGCTCCTGATGACAAAGGACGCAAGGTGATCAGTTGAACTAACAGACTGATCTCTTCTTCATGAAACCTATATAACAACTACAAATAAGGATCTCAAAACAAAAAACATCCCCTTACTTGAGGCCTGCTATTCCCTTTAGAGCACAATACAAACGAACAACTGCAGACATCTCAATGAGCTTCTGATTTGCAGGAGCATCTTGAAGTAAGTGCTTGACATATTGAATCAAGTGATCTCTTAAGGCTTTCAGGGCTGATTCTCCAGAGTCTTTGGATTTCTAAATATTCAGGTCACGGTAAATTACAAACAATGTTGTCTACCTTCTGACCATTCTTGACAAACTGAGAGAACCAAGCCCGAACATTGGAATCACTTCCAAGAAGTAAACCTGATACAAAAGAGACCAGATCTCTTGATCCTAAATTTCCTTCTAGATTCATGTGATCAAGAGTCAAAAATACAGCAAGCCCAGGCATATGGCAGTTTTCTATCTGGAGAGGGGGAAACAAAAATGCATTTGTTGAAGTGAATGGGCTACTCACACAAAGACTACGAATTGCTAGAGCATCCTGTGGATTCATTTGACATAATCTTCTTATAGCCTGCATTCGTACTTTTCCCTCTGTTGACTCTTCATCCTGTTTTTCTCCTTTCAGAATTAGAATCGAACAAACTACAAAAATAAGGCGAAATAAATAATCTGCATATGTCCTTCACCTTCCATGAAGCTGTCTGGAGAATTGGCCACCAAGCGACACAACAGCCAGCTTCCATACTTGACATGAAGCAAAGTTTCTGCAAGATCAGTCAGCTGCAATACATCTGGGAGTTCCAACATGGCAACACATAACACATCAGATACTTCTTGAAGATACACTTCACTGTCCAATAGCTCAGAATGCTTCACAAAATATTCTCCTGAAGGCACTGTTGTCATCTGAAAAACCATTATACTCTATTTCAGTTAATATGAATATTTACTTGAGAAGAGATAAAGCAAAGCTCGCTTAGTACCAGGCGCAGCTTACGGGTTGGATCACTACGCTCAAATTCAAGAGCAATACCAGCTGGCAAAGCTTGAATCAAAGGACTTTCTGTTTGGTTATTGTTCCCAGTTTTCTGCCTAGTATTATGCTACTAGTTTTACTATTTGACGAAGGAAAGTCTCACCTCATCTGAAGTTCCTTCTTGGCATCCATTTCCAAAGCATGGAAATCAACAGTCAGCAAAGCAACTAAGGCATTCACTGTCTCAATATCTGACAAAATTTTCAAGATCAACTTCTTTACTTTCAAAAATTCTGTAGATTCATCCAGAGGAGGAATCAGACTCATTCGTACCAAGCAAGGTAAAATTGGATATAATTCCTGAATGGAACACTGAGATAAAAATGAAACATCCATTTTCTGTAAAGATTTGAACACTTGGGGAGACACAAATTCAGTTGATATATGCATGTTGGTCAATTAATCATCCAGTTCCTTCGCGCAAAATTTTAATCCATCAGAGGAATTGAAATCAATTGAATCTGCTACTGATAAGACACAATATCAGTATAAACTGAGATTTAGGCAAAGCTTGAAGAACACTTCATGAAATAGAATTCAACAACAATAAATTCATCAATGTGTAACCTTCTATTTTTATAAGTTAGTCATAGCACAATTTGAAATGCACTTTCTAAATGCATTGGTTGATATTCTTGAACCCGCTTTTAACTGAGAAACAATTTGACTGAAGATGAGTCATTATGGAAATCCGTTCATACACCCAATAAACACTGTGCTGAAATATAAGTTCAGTAGTAAGTGTTAGAAAACATCAATCCTCTTAGTTCTAAAAAAAACATTAATACTCCTTGAAAGTGTTTATGCAACCTTGTTGCATTTCAGAGGGAGAATTTGGTAAAACCCGAAATAAATGATTATAATCATACTTGAAAAACTCAAACACATCACGAATCTTGTTCAACAACTCACAAAAGTCCACAATGACTGATTCAGAAGTGAATTAAAGTATATTTTGGAACAATTTTGTCAATATGGGCGCTATTCCCAAAAAGGCACTTGCAACTCCACAGGTTATTGCAAGAACCTGTGAACCAAAATAAGTCCATGCCATAAAATTGTCACATATTTCCAAACAATACGTTTTTAATTAATTTTTTTTATTTCTAAGAATACAGATTAGGGAGAAACAGCAATCGATACAGCTCAATGCTAACTATTATGTCACTAAATACTGCCTTGTGGCTGCTTCTCTAACAAACTACACTGTATTATTTGTGCAACCTTCTTCTTGAAAAATATTACTTACAGTGTAAATTCTTCTGTAATTTCAGTATCAAACGGTTCGATCAAATTTGGCCAGTAACAAAGAAATGTATCTTGTACAAAATTCTAAACATTTTTTTGAATGTTCTAGGGGGAATAATACAGATGCAACATCTGTAGCCAGCATATGTAAACAATGACCTATACAAATAATTTTTGATGGGAGAAACTGCAAGACGAAAGCCAAAATCAACAGCTCAAATCAAGTGAGACTTCTCAGTTAAGATTCTACACGATACGTAGTTCCTAATTGACAACACCAATTTCATGGTTGAAAGAGCTACACGCATCACACGCATCAACATCTCTTACGTATGACGAAAGCATACCAAGATCAGGGTTGCCAAGAAAAGTTAATAGGTGGTCTTCGACAATTGCGATTTTCCAAGAAAAAATCTTCAGATTTTAACAACTAGGAATTTATTATTATTATTATAACATTTAATGTCATTTAATCTTCAGGTTCAATGGTACAAAAACAAAATTCAAACTAACAATTAATTGCTGATCACATGAAATTTATGTTATGAAGCTACTGAGGCACGTGTTCGATACGTTCGTAAGCAGAACGCCGCACTGCCGGTCTTATTACCTATAGTTTAAAAAAAACAGAGCAGTCTGTAAACTGTAGCGAAATACTCTTTTGCCGATGTACTACAAGAATCACAATTCAAATATCAGAATATTTTAATAATAAGGAAGTCTATTTCCTCGACAATCTTTATCAACAATACAATGACTTATTAATGTGCCTCCACAACCACCAAGATTGAAACGGGTGAATAAAATATCCAAGATTCTAATTAAGACTATTTACAACACCCATAATTGAAAACTTTCTTTAAACTCATGAAAAACCCGTAAACTTCGGCGGCCAGTGATTTAGAAACTGCTAGAATTCCCGCTCAGCGTGATATAATATTTTTACCCGCTAGATGGGTTTCCAAAAAACAGCTAAATTGGCAACCCTGACCAAGATTAAAAACTTAAATCATGGTTCTCGCAGAATATTCCCAAAATAAAATCCATGTAATCCTTTTTGCTAAAAAAATGCTAACATATTAATTACAAATTTATGATTACAGCTATAATTTAAAATATGCTCAATTCAAAATGCTAAGAAAATAAAGAAGCAATAAGTCAGAACTTGATGATTCAATGAATAATAATCCGTCCATTAAGTCTGAGAATATTTAAGTGGCTTTTTTAATGATTTAAGTTACACAAAATTCATTTTGAATTACATCAACTGCCTTCTAAACCAGCACAGACTCATTAGCACACAATCTGTCTTGAATCTTGATTTTCCTGACACACGAGTACGTCGATAATAATTATTTTAACATTCATCTATCGTTTATTTCATGGATTTAGTTTTATTATACAAAGTTTCCAACGAATAATATACCTTCTGATATATAAGCAATACGGAACGATAAACTATTCGTAGATTGAAAAATAGGATATCCTGTAAAGTCTATCTTGTTTCATTTAATGTCTCATTCTACATGATTTTGTCTTCACCTATCTTAAATCATTGTCATTCTTTCGTCGGAAAATGCATTTTCTTAAGAATTCGGAGATCGCCTGTTTAATAAGTGAATTAATCACTTAAATTGTCACTTATCTGATTAAAGTATTTTTTTTTAAAGTATTTATTGCAATAAATGCACAATCTGATCCAAAAATATGAAAAGTTAATCCTAAATTCAGAAAATGAAGTTGGAACCAACCGTTTTGTTATAAACAATCTACTGTCATCGGTTTTTCTATAGACAATATGAAAGTGAACGTAGAGAAAGGAGTTCGATGGTTCTGCTCAAGAAAAAATTGGATGACTAAGAAATCAGAGCTTTGGTCATTTTTTTAACGCATTTTTTCCAACGATGCGAAGGATGGAACAAAGATTTTGGCTAGTTGATCTGATAAGAGGGGGGGAATGGTGTTTTCACAATAAGGAATGCACAATTCATTTTAACAACTTGGCCAACGTGCATCCCATAAGAATGAATTATGGCACTCTAGAAGTGGGTTACACTGGACTATAAAAACATTGAAATTTTTTTTTATCTGTGTGGCTATCTGCTCCCAAGCTCTTGCAACACGCAGAGCATTCGAGATTGAATTTCAAACTCCATATCTGTACTGTTAAATGCACTATTTGATGTTTCGCAATTTTACAGTTGTCCAGGTTCAGTGGTCAATGATAACCAACGGTGTAATTGTACACCTAGGGAGAAAAAGAAATCCATTTGCATATTATGGTTGGATTTATTCAACTCTAAAAACAGCTTTGTACCAAGCTCATATCACAAGTATATTCTAGTTTGCTAGTAGTCTGCAACTCTAAGGCTGAAAGGATTTGTGGTAAGGTGACTTTTACGCTTGGCGCCAAGTAGAAACTTAATATCAATACTATATATTTTAGCTATGAGACTTATGATATTAGAGTATAAGTTTTATCACATGCGTTTTTCTCTCAGCTACAAACATTATAAATCGTTTTAATCGTAAGCTACTTTATTCCGATTCTCGTAACACATACGAGACGGCGTCCTGCATATGAGATTGTGGCATAGATTTCTAAAAGCGAAATTCGGACTGCTGCTTACCACTTTTGTTTTCCTTCTACATACAGATTATGTCTTAGACATGATCGTTTTATTATTTTTTCTATAGTTTGTTTTTATTTTTTGACATTCTTTTAAGTGCATAAAGGATGCAGAAATTCTGTAGGAACGAAGTTTGCGCTTTCCAACAGAATTTGTCCTTCCTGTTTAGGTTCTGTAAACCATAGCTACAGTCCAGGGGAAAATATTAGTGACTTTCAAAAATGACTTATTTGAGAGGATTGATTCTTATTCATCTTTTGTTTTGCAAAGAAGACAAATTGGCTTCTTCAAGTTCATAGGCATTGAGCTGTTTGTCTTTTGTTCCTACAAAACGGATTCATAATTGTGCTGAATGATGTATGAGCAGAAATCTTCCAGATTACTTCGGATGTTTGCATCTATCAAAATTTATTCCATGCTCTTATGGGAGCCATAAAGAGTCTAGACCTGGTTGGAAGAACTTAAAAATTCAAGTTACCTTATTTTCTAAATAGTATTGGTTCAAGCATTCTGCTTCCAGTGCTGCTTCAATAAATGTGTTTCGTTGAGATTCGTTGTTCAAATCTACAATATACACTGTTCAGGTATCTTAATCTCATTTGAGGATGCTGCTAATGGGAAGTTACTGTTCTCAGTACCCCCTTTAATATTCCATGCTCCTATCTTCGCATCTCTGAGGAATGGGAAGGTGAACAGAGTAGAGAAGGGGATAGTTTAGAGGTGACTAAATTACCAGACGAAAAACTGCATCGTGCCTTCGTTAGGCAGGCATTAGAATATTGTAGCGAGTTTCCTGAGCCTGGATGTGGGAAAATCTCTAATCTTAGAAAGACAACAGTCTTTCCTAGATTAGAATCGGATGCTACGGTACCTGTTTGAAACCATTCATCAACTGAATTTTAGTCTCATGTATGTGCACAACCCGAAATGGAATACATCTTTGTCCCAAATAGGAATCATATAATTCAGAACGTTATTTCGGAGACCACCTCGAAGAATAAAACGTCTGCGCTGTCAGTTGGAGCAAGGGAACAACTTTCAGTGCCTTCCTCTAGAAGATGACCTTCTGGTATTCCAATAAAAGCAACTTGCTATTGAGGTTGCGAATAGTAACTTGCATTTTTGTCGCAGTGTTTCCTTTAACGGTGAAAGATTATTAGAGTTGGAATTTTTAGCATGAAGTCGTCGAGATGCAGCACGGACTTTTCCTTCACTTTGAAAATAACCGTTTGTGAATGGAAAAGTGCTTAGCTGTTCTGTGTTAATTATGAAGGCAAAGAATACATTAGTAAATGGTAGCAAAAAAGAAAAACAGAACAGGCTTTTTTTCACTAGAAAGTGCTAATCATTTGAAGGCGGAAACGGTAGAAGAAACAGGCGCGATATTCGAAATGTATTGATGTAGAGGCAGTGACATAAAATTATGCAGAAGCATTCCCCCATGAGGAAACCCTGGTTACAGAAAATGCAGTAAAAATGTTGCATTCTATGAGTGATAGAATGCACTGATTACCAAACTGCACTACCTTATAGGTGCTCAATCTCGTGTATCTGACACTTGAGATTGTCTTAAGCAGTTAAAGAGCAAACATTCGAGTTTTCAAAGAATGAGGTTTTATTAAGCACATAATCTGAATTATTCTTCTTCTTGAGCTCTCCACATGGATGTACACATGAACATTATCATTCAGATTTCCTCTATGCAGTAGTTTCAAGGATATGAATCTGAAGTCATCGAAAGATCAAGATAACAGCTCATATCTTGTCATGAAACGATGCTTCTGCGTGTGGTTCTTGTTATCTCTAGGCTGGAAGATAATGCTTAGGAGAAATGGATCCGTAGAAAAAAATCAATCTCATAATTATATGGGACCATATAGTGCACGAAACGTTGATCTGGGCATCATGAACTGAATGTGCAAAGCCATATGATTTGCTATCAAGCAGAAGTAAGTGTTGCAAAGCAGCATATCTGCTGAGATAAGGCCCATGATTCTTCATTTGATAAGAATCGTTTAATAAGTCTTTTCGGCTTTTTAGGGAAACTAATTAATGTACTTGGTGGTTAGGTCACTTGGGCTGGTAAAAAATGCCAATTTAGCAAGTTGTGTGTCCATCGGTCTCGAATACAGAAAGACTTGGTGAAATGAAAAGAATTAACGACAACAGTTTGACTGATGGCAGTGCGAAGTGTGAAGTTAATTCTAATCGAACGAATAGCCAACACTGAGCACCTTTTACGAAAACGAGATAGACCATAAGGTTTTATGAGATGAGCAATCGGGTGACCCCTTGCAATACTCTCAACCAAGGGAAGGTTCAGTGTAGCATAAAGTAGAAGGATAAATCTTCCTCAACTACTTTACAAGGAAATTGCATGAAATGAAGGTTCATGAAAATCGCAATGAGCTAGAGAAGGCTCTAGTCATGCGAATGATTTTTATAAGGATGTTTCCAGTAGTTCCGGAAAAGAGGTCACTTTTTGTAAGGATATCTGATACTATATTTTGGTTCGAAAGCTATCCTGGGATGTCTATGAATGCTTTGAGAGTTGTAAAGTGACTGAGCATCAATCTGTATGACAGTGAATTTGATACCTGGTCCAAAACAGATGGAACTGAACTTTCTCGTCAGTGATGCTCTCTCGTGCCTAAGAGACAATAGAAATGTAAGATAATCACTGGTCTGAAGACGGAGACAAAAAAGAGAAAACTCAGTAATGGATCCCACAAACACTCATTAGTGAAGCTTTATGCATCTTATCCACCCAGCTACATGTGGTTTCAAAGTCGCTAGCATATATAAAAGGCATCTCCTTTTAGGGTCTATTAAACGGCAAAGACTGAATTCGGTGTTTCTTCCAGGACGGACGCTCATTGATCCTAAGATCTACGCTGAATGAAAGTGCACTGCTTGAAAAAGCGGACCCCGAAGTCTTCATATGAAATGCGAGATCGACTTGTTTTAGGGGCCACTGTGGTCGGCTAGGACGCGAAAAGAAAAGAAAAGAAAAAGGAAGTCAGTGAGGAAAATCGAATTCTATGCTACATAGACAAAGATTATGCATAATTTGATCTATTAGACTGAAGTTGGCGACAAGTGTTCAGTCTTTCGTTGTCTGTCCTTGTACTGCGTTCTCTACTATGAGAGCCCTCATTTACCCTGATGCTCATTTAAATCCTCTTCAGTAACTCAGAATCTGTTATAATCCCTCTGATATACCCTGTGCCCAATTGAGAAGAGCTGAAAACATACGATATGGTGATATAAGAGCTATTTTTTGTGGACCTCTAGACTTCACGATGAGATAAATCTTTTGGAGTTGAGAAAATGCCTTAACTTATGATGAAAATCCCTATAATCTTTCTCATATATAAGAAGTTCTTATCGTGCTTGAACAGTTAAAATTATTCGATGATGTAGTTTTTACAAGGCGAAACCGAAGGGTTTTTGTTGTATGCATGCAAAAGAGGAAGAAGGTGAGAGTGCCGAGAGTGCCTTAAGTCATTACCAGACTTCAATGCTGAATATAGAACCAACACTAAGTTGAGGGGATTTCCAAGAATTCAAGGGGTCAAGAATTGCAACTCAACATGAGTTGTGCAGGACAGTATTCACTGTCTTCCGTCTCAGAGCATAAAGGTCTATTCTATTAAGAAGATAGCTTTAGAAAATGCAAACTGGATTTCAGAAAGCCGAATGTAAATCTGTAATTTGTGTGCAAACCATCGACTTACAAAATATCATTCATAAGAAATGAAAAGCACTCTTGAGAACAAGCGCTTAGTCAACTGATACTGGTCGCTAGGGAGATAGTGCAATCTCTGTTCTATGACGATCATACTGACTGCTTGACACTCACAAAGGGACCAGGATGTTCCACAAAGGGAGAAAGGGTTATGAGGAAATGAGGATGTTTTTATGAGAGTTTGCTGTGATGAGTACGAGAGTTCATAAACAATCTTGTCATGAAAACAAAATGAACACCATTTCCGCTCATAAGACAGAATAACTGAGTAAATCCAAGTGTCAAAGTTAATGTCCCTCTTTGAAATTACATCCAGGTCACAAGCTCTTACAGCTGCAACCTTGTCTGAGTCGCCAGTGCTCCCTAACGAAAACATGAATCAATGACAGTTTAGTTGGACCTTTTCGGTCTGCCATCCTGTGAGCTCTTGATCTACTGTGCTCTTAAAATGTGCAGGATGCTCAGTGTAAAACAATCTGCTTTGGATCTTGGAGTTCATGCAATTTCTTTATGGAAGACATGTTCGTGAAATTTGCCCATTTTCTATGCATGCGACGTTTTAGTGATGTTCATATCTGTTTTTGGATTACATTTCGAAGACATGGAGAGCATGTGAAGAATCACAACACCTTGAGACTCATAAATGCTATTTTCTAGCTTGGTTTCGCTTACTGCGCTCTGATGATCTAAACAGTAAAGCAAGGCCACGGAATGCACGGAAATGCTTATTCATATCCCATGCAACCACATTCAAGGAAAATGTCATGGAATCTAAAATCTTTGAAAGTAAAGATGTTTACGCACTGAGAGATCAGAATAGAGAAAGGTGCGCACGATTATATGCTCTGTTCCGATGTCTCAAAGAATAAGGTAAAGCACCAGTTACTTTATACTTTGTTGTGCAAGAAGAGAAAAGTGAAAGAAAACCAGGAAGTGCTCACTGCACTCTCCGTAAATAGGAATGAGTCTGTCTGAAAATAGAGGCTCACATTCTGCATGGTCTCATGATTGCAATCCGAATAATCTTACGAGTCATCAAAACTTTCAAGTTCCCTGTGACTACCGAGTACAGTATCAAGAGAAGGGAATAACTGCTTTTCGAAGATTTCAAGTCGATTGCTGCTGATGACCTATTGGATCTTATTCGATCATTTCGAGAATATCAGCTGAAAAATGACCTGAAAAATCAGCTGAAATACAGAAGCTTTGGTCGGCAAAAGCCAAGATCTTAATTGCGATCTCTTGGCTTGACAGGAAAGTAGTGTTAAAGTTGAATCAGGAAAACATTAATAGCAGGTTTTTTGTCGCTGAAACAAAGATATTGGTGATAATGTAGATGCTTTGTTCTTGGAAAGTCCCTTCTTCCAATCAACTGATTTGAACGTTTGTCAAAGTTTATGCATTCAATCTAAAGAACCTAGATCAAGATGGGGAAACCCCCCTGGGTTGAGTGGAGAGGCTGTTTCTCGCCCGGGTGCGCCGGAGTGTTTATTGCTAAACTATCCGGGAACAGAGTCCCCGGACAAAGGACAGAAAAAACGAAGCGGGAGGATCCCCGACACATAGGTCGGTAAATCCGAAAGTCCAGAACGGGAGGGAGGGGACCACAAATAGACATGTAAAAAAATATAAATAAAAACATGGGGAGGGGAGGGGACAGGGGTATTTGGCTTCGGCCGTTCATTCCTTTCAGAACTGGCGTTGGATGCCGGAGATCTCGTTCCTTGCGTCTTCCGGAAGATGGGCCCACTCGGCAGCCGACGACATGTTCTCGCCGGCTATTCCGGTGGCCTGACGACGAATCGCCAGCTTCTCCAGCTCTCGGTGGGCCTTGTCGATGGGGCGGGTGCAACAGACCGTTGCGATGACAGCACCTAAGGACAGGCCGCCTGGCGTGAAGAAGCGGCGCATCAAATTCCTTGCGGTGTCCCCCTGGAGCAAGAAAGCTGAGGCCAGCCTCCGCCACAGCCCTTGGAGGACACCGCAATCCAAGAGCAGATGCGGGAGCGTTTCCACGTCCCCGCACCGTTTACAGTTCGGGGAGACAACTCCCCCGGAAACACGGTTCGTTCGTTAATTGGAGTGAAAATCCCAATGAACCAACATAATGACGTCCTGTTTCCAGTTCAAAGGGAACACAGAAGTGTTTAAACAGGAGGGAGGGACCACAATTTCTTCGGAGGGCACACTCAAAAGTTCGCTCCGCCGAAGGAGTCCCTTGCTAGGCGTGGCGGCGTCTGCCAGCTCGCTAGTCCTCCAGCCGCCTATGGATCGGGTTGCTCCTGCGATGGTGCAGGCGACCTCCCACCTCGCCGGTAGGTAGCTGTCATCACTTGCTCTCAGGGCTGACAGCGCGTCGGCGAGGGGCGTGACGACCAGGCGAGTCCACTTCTGACTGTTCCAGACCTCATCCACCGTACAGTACGGAGAGAGGTTGGCGCAACGGAGTTCCAAGAGGGAAACATCCTGTTGCTTTGCCCAGGCATGCAACGATTCCTGCCGCCAGGCGTCAAAGTTCGTTGGGCGGCAAAAGATCCATGCGTGGGCTACCAGGAGCCGGTAAAGCGGTTTCAAGGGCAAACCGAAGCTTCTCGTGGCGAGCTCCGTATGTGGCCGGAGCGACAGAAGTCTTTCGCTGCCGGTGCAGCGCCTCAGTAGCAGGCGCGCGGGAGCACACCACGGAGTGGACCAGAGGTTGGCGCACAGGGCCAACATTCGTAACTGCAATTGCAGTTCAATCCTCTCCAGAGTCAGGATGCCCAAGCCGGCATCCCGATGCGGAGGCGCCAAGTCTTTGAGGCGGATCCTGGACTTCGCGGGTCCCCACAGAGGTCTCAACAGGCTTTGCACCTGGAGCTTGGCCGAGTAGGGGGGCGGGCAAACAAAAGACAGGGGGCTTAAGAGGGGGGCAACGAAGGTGTTCCATACGGTGGCCCGCTCCGGAGGGAGGAACCTGCCAAGGTGGAACGGGCTTAAAGCACTCGTAGCCTTCCGAAGGTAGTCCGACCACGCTTCCACTGGGCTGATGTTCCCTAGCGGGACGCCTAAGTATTGGAAAGACGTAGCAGTCGGGATCCCCAGGCGGATCCAGTCGGACTGCCCCTCCCACGCCGCACCAACAGGAACGACCACGCTCTTGCTCCGGTTTACGCTCATGCCCGCTCCAAGGCGAATCAGCTCTAAGAAATCCTCAAGACTGCACGCCGGGGTGGTCATAGGTAAAAGGAGAAGCAGATCATCGGCATATGCCGCCACGGACGGCGTACCTGGACAAGAGCTCGGCAGGCTGACCAGTGTCAGCCTGTACGCCCTCGGCACCAACTCAAAGAAGATGCTGAAGAGCAACGGGCTTAAACTATCGCCCTGCCTGATGCCCCGCCGCACCTGCACGCCGTACACGTGGCAGCCGCTGAAACCGATGGAGATGAGCGCGTGGCGCCAGCATGCGCGCAAATAGGCCACGAGGTGCACCGGGAGACCGAGGTGTTCCAGGAGCTCCAGAAGGAGATCCTGATTTACACAGTCGAACGCCTTGTGGAGATCGACCGCGACCGCCAAGGCACCCGGCGCTTCCTCAGGCTGAATGTACCTTCGCCTAGCCGCGGCAACCGCAGCTGCTGATCGCTGGCTGTCGTGCGCCACGCATCTCTGTAGCTCGAGCCACGTGCGCGCGAAGAACAGGTTCACCTCCATGGACCATCCGGGAACAGCGTAGGACTGTTCCGGACTTACCACGGATCCCGCGATCTTGCCTAGGCGCGCGACCCAGAGCTTAGAGAACTTGACGTCCGAATTCACCAAGGTAATCGGACGCCAGTTGTTTAATTGGCGCATGTCTCCGCCTTTCGGCAGGAGACGCACCCTTGCTGAGCGAAACGAGGCCGGGACATTGTCCGTCTCTCGCATCAGTGTAGAAAGGCTCAGCACCAGGGAGATGAGTTTCGCTGCGAAGCACTGGAAGAACTCCGCTGGAACACTGGAACGATCTCTGCAACTGCAGATTTCTTGTCATATGAAACCATGCATCCTGGCCTCACACTTTTCTTGAATTCCTTCTTTTTTTGCTCGTAAATGCATGCATGTAGTTTTCGTTTTTCCCTGTGCAGCTCCAAGGCGACTGCTGGGTGAGTAGGGTCCTTGAAAAGAGTTTGTCTTCCAGTTTATCATTTCACTATGTAAGTCTCCCACGAAAATTCCCATGGAGTCACTAATTAAATACATAGATCGCGTCAGAGCGCCATTGACCTGCTCCATCCATTCATTCACTCAATACAGGATGCGAGCGAAAGCACATCTTGCCTGAAACTTTGTTTAAAGACATCCTCATGGTTCACAAAAGAGAAGAAAAAAAGAAAAGAAAAATAAGATCTGATTCTCACACGGACAAAAAACATTCGGAATGGAGATGCGAGAAATTTTCTACGAATTTTCTACGTCATAATGTCATCCTTTTCTTTTGTGGCACTCGAAAGAGTGAATCTTCATTATTTTGTTTGGATTATATTAACTTTCGATGAAATCATTATCGGTAGCTTCCGAATGATACCAAGATCGTCTTCTTACGCAATTATTTAGGGTATGCATTGGACCAGAATGGAAATGGTAGAAGGCCCCCAAATGACATCTGATATTAATTCTGAAGCGTTTCGAAGTTCTTGGGACAAGTCAGAAATAATCCCTCTCCAGAGAATACTGCGTTATTCTCTGGATTGCACCCACTAGCCCTGTAGTTTATAAAATGCAGAATCTTGACATCTGCTTTCCTGATGCAATTTGTCCCTTATCTGTATTTTTTATCTGACCTTTTTTTTCTTAGATCCGATTAATCTGAAGTTCACAGATAAAAAACCAAGCTAAAGTTCACCAGGAAGAAAATAGGGAAATTTAGGAGGAGCATGTAACTTGAAGTCAAGTAAGTTCCTTATGTCCTCAAGAGTGTTTCCGAAAGCTCAATGGTAAAGATGAAAAGGATTGATGGAAAGTAATCAAAAATGAGCTCAAAAGAGTCGGAAATCAGGAATACACAAGGATGGAAGGAAGTTAAGGAAGGAAACCTCATGGATGAGAACCAATGAACGGTTGCACGCTCATTAGTATGATTTGTCAGAATGCGAATCCATTTTCAATTGAAACCACAGCAGGGACTCTTAGCAGAGTGTAAAAGAATCTCGAAGAGTTAACTGGTTAGAGGAAGAGAGGCACTTGCTAAGAGATAATGGGAAAGCAATGAGATCAAGTTGCAGTTTGCTAAAGTTGTCATCGACCCTTGCCACTGGCTCACGGAACCATTGGAAAGCAGTGGCACCACCAAAGCAAACGCAGGGAGGTCCATTTGAAAGAACAGGAGCAATAAATCTTGTGACTGCACTCATTTCGGACGATCCATTTCATCAGGATGACCAAGCTCAGGATGTGTCTGAGGGCATTCCGATGCAAAGAGATGCTTCTCTTATGTAAGTAGTGGTAGGAAGACCTTTTGCCCAAGAGGGCACAGCACGTACCAGAGCACCATCCTGAAAACAGTTCTGACCGTCCTACAATGATGCTTGGAGGGGTATGAAGAACTGGAGGGAAACTCTGCATCATTTGTTCAGCCTGGCTGTTTGACCCGACTCGTGGTCTTCTGGAAGAATTCGCTAGGAGGAAGCGCTCATCTGGGTCCGTGTCCCATCAAGTGCTTACAGAGTATGTCCCTCGGATGATGGATTCACGTGGAGACCACCTCTTCCCTTCGACTGTCTGACCGTTTTTTTTTTTCCCCGATATCTCTAGCACACTGTCTCCCTCCACGATCCCTAGGCTTCTACAGCAATCCCCTTTGACTGTGACCGGAACCCCTTTTGGGGCGAAGTATAGGACCGATCCTCGGGCCTCGCTCTCTTCCCGCCTAGCGTCTTCCAGTGAATGGAGGAGCTCTCGCAATGTCAATGTTGACGCCCGTTCCTCCAGCGTGTAGCGTTCAACTCTGGCTTCAGCCTGGGTGGACCGGTTGGAAGCATCATTTCCCATTGTTTGAGGGTGGCCTCTTGATCTCTCCCAGTTCGCCGCGATCCACGATTATCATCAGTCGGAGGCTTGCGCAGTTACTGGGGGAGTGTCGTAGGGACTCCTCTCATGTCCTAAATCTCCTGCACTTACGGTCAGCTTTCTCCCTGACAAGGGGTTTAGTTAGACCTTGTGGATGAACCAGTATTCTCAGTATTCTGCGAATCTCGGTTGCCCTCTTGTGTGCAGGGGGTGATGCTTCGAAGCAGATGCTGAGCCTGTTCCGTTTCCCTTCAGCTGGGCAAAGTGTGAACTCTTTGAGTGCCCATTTGGGTTGCTGGTGCCTACAGGCGATCTCTGAGTCTCTGGGAAGTTCGCGCACGGTTAGCCTGAGCAGCTGTTATAACCGCTGTCAGTCGCGGAGCAGCCAGCTTGCCTCTTCGGGCAGATTCAACAGGTGGGGACACCTCGATGCCAAGTCGACGCAAGTACACCCATTTGTTTGCCTCCCGGCTGGTAGACTGGCACATTACCTGAATGAGTCATCACATGTCACTGTCCGCTTGGCTTTCCCAAACGTCCTTTCCCCACCTTCTAGTCGTGTACCATTCAAGGAAAGAACACGGCTCTCGAGGCGTCAAGTTCCCTCCACTGGAGACAGACTGCAGTCCATAATAGCGTCTGCCTTTGCTGACTTTTGTTTCGCGAATTCTGATGGCGGCACGCTCAGCGCCAAGGTCTTTTCCTAAATCTCGCGTGCTTTGACAAGTTCCAGCATCGCACCTCCGTACCAACAATTCTGGTTGCCCTACCTCGATGGTTTCACCACCATGTGTGTCTGCTTGCCCATTCCTTCCTTCAAATGACAAACGTCCAGTACCAGTGCCATGATTGCAAGGATACCGCCTAGCATCGAAGGGAGGTAAACTTGACAACAGTTTAATTGGCGGCTTCTTCCTATCAAACTGATGAGAAAACAACGTGAGTTTGTTTCGCAAGAGGAACAACAAGGAGAACTTGAACTGAAGTGTGCTGCGGATAAAGGTATCTTCACATCAGAAATGAAGGAAGAGTTTGGAACTTTAATAACACGGCAGAGAAGAGATCATTACTGCTGTCACGAGGTCGTGTATTTTTTTGAAAAAAAAAAAAAAAAAAACAAAGAGAATTTCCCAGGGTGATCGATAATCAAGGAAAAACTACAATTTTCCTATCTATGATTTTATTCCAAGGAGGAAGGGGAAATTGGAATTCCAATCGGGGGGTGCGATCTCCCTTGTATCCCCTTTAACCGAAGATCGACACGTGTACAGAGGAAGGATTTCAGAGCTATCGATCCCTTTTCAAGAGATTGTGTTGTGCCCTGTCGAAAGGCATTGGACTTGATTAAAGCATCTCAAAGACTTAAGTTGAACTATTCAAGCAGAACCAGAGAGACTTCGGTACGCTGCAAAGAACTCTTGCAAGATAAAGAACCGCACATCAGCCTCAGAAAAAGGATTTCTCTCCATCTCCCGGATTACGTCAACGTTTTGGAAGATTGCAGGCACGAACAAAATACGGGATTAGAAACCCGAGGAGACCTTTGAATATAAATGTGAGAATCTTGAAATAAAATCCAGAAGATGTTGCTCAAGTACACGGAATGCACATTTTTTCGATTTGGTTGTTCAAACTGTTCACTCTGCCTTTGCTTTCAGTGAGTTACCAAGCAAGCAGGATGTTGCGTTCGGTGGGTTAACGCACTAATGAACTAAGAGGATGGATTTCTCATGGGAACGGAGGAATGCACCCTTTCGTGCTGAAGAGATGTCGGTTGCGCGTAATTGTAAGAATTTCTTAAAAACGTAGATCCTGACCTAGACTCTGCAGACATGGTTCCTAGCTCTTCCTTAGAAGGGTTCTGTGTTTTTTTCCAGTGCTGGAATGGGTCAACAAGGGCCCATCCTTGTTGATGGAGCTTGCATTCTGAGAGGAACGAATTTCGAATGCAACCGTCGGTGGAGAAGTCCGGAATCTGGGAAAAAGCGAAAGTGTTCGGATCTGAGGATGCATCGGTTGGTACATATGCTAGTAATCGGTCTAGGGAGTGCATCAGCAGTGAGGGCGATTGGAACTTCTGGAATCGAAAAAGTCAGGAAGCTAGGAAGAGAAAGAAACAAAAACTGCTAATAGCAAGCTAGGATTGCTTGAACTGACCCGAAGAATCTTACTGACCACAAAAGCTCTAATTCAAAATGTAAAACAGAGAAAAATGAAGTTTGAACAGGATCTCGAAGGATGGAAACATTGGGTGAATGGAAAAGGGGTAAACTTTCCGGATTGGAATGAGGAGAACGAACAAGAGAAACATCCAAGAAGATCGCGAATCTTGTGACATTTGGAGCAGTTCATCCTAGTAGAAGGCCAGTTTGTCCTGGATATCGCTTTTCGGAAAGCTTTTGGATTCATTCTGGTAGATGGCAGATTCAGTGGAGGGAAGACCGTATGATGGAGCCGTTTACAGTGCGTACAACGCATGGCTCGATCAGTCGGCCTCCGTAACAGTCCGAAGGTGGAAGGTGCTTCAACGGAAAAATCTCACCTTACTTCTCTTGCAGTCTTCCCCTAAATTTAGGAACGGAGATCAGTGTTTGCTTTCGGCTCACACACACACACACACACACACACACACACACACACACGAGTTCTTCTTCAGGCCACTGGTGAAGAGATCACGCGAAAATGGCATGCTGATCGGAAGATGCATTCAGGGTGCACGCTTTTGGAATCGGTAGCTGCGTGTTGAGCTACCGAGGCCGAGGAATGCTATTTAGTGTGGACACAAGGGGGTAAGTCGAGTGCCCGGCAAAGTTCTTTGTCCGAACATCTGGGGGGAAAAAGAAAAGCATTTCATCTCTGCTAACCGATCTTCAGAGGCAGTGATGGGCCCAGACTAGCTTGACTTGCCCCTCGTAATTGAGGGCGAAATCTTCTCTCCCTCACTGGGTGAATCTTCAGTATCCCGTTCTCTCAGCTTGAATGTTGTTCAGTTCCTACACAGCAACAGGAAACGGCAGCAAGAAGGATGAGCTCAAGCTCAAGTTTGTGTGAGCATGTGAGTGCGAGTTTAGTCGATACCTTGGAAAATGTCTCTCCGTTGCAAGAATAGGTAGAATATTGATCCTGAATGTGAAATCAATGCAGCGGCGTCTGTTATTTGGAGAGGTCATTTCCTTCGGATCTCCTCTTTTGTTTCAAAAGGGAAAATAAACATGTATTTGACGCTCAGAGGCAAAGCAGGAACGATCCTCACTTGTTTTAGGAGTCGAAACCAGGGATTCAGAGCGGTCTTTCTGAAACTGGATCCTAGATCACTTTTCTAGGAGCTTGGAAACTTTCGAGAGTGCTACCTTGTCGCTAGAGGGAAACCGAACAGAGATCCACAAAGCACGTCGATTAGGTCATAGAACTTCGCTACGCAACGGAAAGAGCTCGTGTGGAAGAATTCCATGGGGCACACATGGAGGAAATTCGCTCTTACCGCTGCCTAGATTCGGAACAGTTCCACGTGCATTCGACCCTGGGTGGAATTTTTTGGTCACGCAAAAAATGTGAGTGGTCTTATCCCTCGGCACTGTAAATAAACCTTCCGTTGAGCTTTCGCCTGGTGCGCTGCAAACAGGATGCATGTCTTTTCAGCTACAAGGAAATTGCTCCACCCCAGAAGGTGAAGTTCTTTAGCCTAACCGATGCAGACAACACCTCATTTGGGAAGATGAGACAAAAGGGAAAATGAAATCAAATTAGGACTACCTGCAAATGAAGATCTCTCTCTTCTGCTCTGCTATTCTTCCAGATCGTCACAACTTGGCGAACAGGGCGATGCCCTTCCGGAAATGACCGACGATGTCTGTTCAAATGGCTATATTTAATGCTGTCTGTTAATGTCTAATTCCGACGTCTCAGTCCATTCGAAACCAGCATTTAGACATCATCAGTTTCCTTAGAATATAATTGCTAAATTCATGAATTTGCTGATCATGAATGCATCCACAGAACTGAAATCTCCAGTGGGAAAGTCTCGAAGTGATGTAGTGCTGCTTGAATCTCTAAAAATTTCGTGTGGAAGATGCGTTCCTGTCTTTCCGATACGAGTCGGGATGCTGCAATCCACAGGCTTCTTCTTATTCGTTCGGTGCAATCTTTCTTCATAGTTTTGCTTCAAATTAAGGAAAATATTTACACAGTGCACAATTTCTGGGTTTCCTGTGCTTTCCTTGAATAAAAGGCACAAAGCTGTTTTGTCGAAATCCAAACACTTCCAGCTTCGCAAATATCTTTCCCGCCTGTTGATATGTTCCCATTGTGTTCCTTCAGCGTTCTTTCGAGAAAAGGAAAACGATAAGGCGCATGGTACAATGATGCTTGCATGACTACAGCCATGCATCTCTCTGGTATCAAGCAGTTGACGTATTCGATTGATTATTTAAACAAGACAGTGCAAGAGATGTATGTATTTGCGTAAGCAAGCTTGTGAGCTACTTGTCATCAATTGTCAATTATCACCTGCAATGCATCGTAGTGGGTTGCATTGCTATTTTATGGGGTCATGTTTCTCCATGCGCTGCTTTCAGCTCTTTAATAGAATCCTTCTTTCTTCCTTGTGAGCAGCACGTAAGGTTCTGAAAGCGCTTTCGGTCTCAGACAGACGCATGTGATGACTTACAGCTTGCCCGACAGGGATCAGTACATACCGACGTAGCATTCTACATTTGAAGCAACCAACAGGCCATCAATGTGTCATGAATGTGCGTTGTGTTCTAAAAGCCTGGAAGAGGTGTATATGAATGCACAGTGCAAATTCTTTGAAAATTCATTTTTGGTAGTTCGTACAGTATCGTTTATTGTACATCGTGCTTTTCAATACCGGGTACTTTCAGGAGGGTCCTTTGTGGCAATATTTCAACCAGAGCACTCAAACCGCAAACTTAACAAGATTGCCTCGACTTGCTTTTTGCTGAATTTAGGAAACAGCAGCAGCAGTTGAGACAAATGATTTCCATGGCGTGTATCATGGCGAACCTACATACAGCAAACTGCAAAGTGATCAATCATGGGTTCTAATTATGTTCCAGATTTAAACAGATTAGTATCGTTGCTTTTCATTTTTAATTTGATTCACCTCATGATGAATTTTTATTGCCCTTTTTTTGGCTTGCCATTCGTCTACTCGGATTTGGCTCTTCGCGCAAATTATCCTTTCTTCGTTCTAAAGCACTTCTGCCTCATTCGATGCGAGTTTATAGCCTGTTTTCCTTTGATTGCCTTTCCCATATGAATTTCACATGTTTTGCTCTGCGTGCTCTGCTGCCCGAGCCAAATTGACATAACAAATAGAGAAACGCTGTACCAAGGGGGAATACATCTTAGATGGTGATGTTCGTTCCGATGAAACTGCTCCGCGCATAGCAATTTACAGTTCCATTTCCGGGTGATGTCCACTGTATTCCAGTTATGGAAACATATATTGGACTGCTGCTCAAATATCTATTGACTATTTTCATGAAAATTGCCTTGTTAAAAATGTCTATCATTTGACTGGACATAGGTCAGTGACATCGCGTCGAGATGCTGCTAAATGATCACAGGTAATGGCATATTGCCTTACATTCTCGTCTTCTGATTTCAACCAAATTCAATGTGCCTCCTAGCTTGCTTACATCTTGTTTCAGCACAGAATAGATGATGTTCCACATCTCAAGGAAAGCAAACAGGTGAACATTAATTCCAAAGAAATCAATTCCTTGAGTTCACGTCTTTCTGGAAACTTCGTGTGGATGTGTTTAGTGTTATTTCAACAAGATGGAGCAACGTGCAGTGATACACGTTGCTCCATTCTGCTGCAACGATTCAGAGAAAAGCTCGCTCTACAAAGTTCTAAAAAGGCAATAAACCTTGGAGCACGTCTTTCAGTAGGATGCTCCCGTTCGCCGTTGCAGTCACGATCTTAGATAATATGGTAATGATCTTCGGTAAAGGGACAGTTCGCCATGCCACACAGTTTCCTGATGCGCTATACCACACAGTGGCATGGATACTTTCCGAATAGCATGACGTTCTGCTCATACATGACAATTTTATTTATTGCATTCAAATCACAATAAAAGTCATGAAAGATGATTAAATCCAGATTCCTCTCAGATACACTTAAGATATTGTAATAAAGGTGCGATGATATCCCGATAATTGTGGAGGGAGCTGGAATTCTTCTTCGAAGCCTCCTCAACAGTGCATCACAAGACTAGAGATACCAGCAATGCTGCCTGTTAGAACTTTCTTATTCATTCAAGTGACTCCTTGAACTGCCCTCACATCAGAGTTTTCTGTGAAGGACTCATGATCTATGCACCATTCAATGCTCCCATAAATTTCTCTGAAATCTCCACTCTTTGCAAATTCTCTACTTTCTGCCAAATATCTACTTGTTCTCTCTACCTTGAAATCGTCAGTGTGAGGGATTTGGAATTGAAGAACGGTTCCATGAATTTAGATCTCTGAGTTGCACCTTAGTTAGCCAGGTAAATACAAGAATGATCTTCCGTGCCAAAGGGAAAGACCCGATTCGGAAAACTGTAGGTATTCATGAACGAGGTACAGCTGATGAGAGCCACTTTGGGATAGAATGAAGGTTTAACCACCTTTTCGCATCAATTTTCCGTATATCGTACAAGAACAACATACACAACACAGTGAAATAGATCCCGACTATGTGTGGCACATGCTACTTCCCCACATTAAAAAGAATAGAAAACCGTGCTCGGTTGTGAGAGAGCAAATGGATTACAATTTGGAATAGGGAGACCTATTCTAAACCACCTTAGCAACCATCCCAAGGCAGTACGACATTCTCTCGAGCAGTGCATTTAAGGTATCCTTTAAGGTTTAAGGTATTTTTCGCTTTAGATAATCAGCACGTGTAGCTAACAAGAGCACTTAATGTGAAGAAGACGACAGCTTTCCGGTTTCCACTGTAAAGGATCTTCCTCTTGAGGTAAAGAAGATGTTCTTCGTAATGCCACCTTTGAACGAATCCTTCTTAGTCAAAAGATGAAGATGTGATGACCCAGAGTGTCGACAGATTTGGCTTATTCTATTGAGCGGTACAGGCCTATAGCCAATTTCCCATCATTGGTGGATCCAGAATCAAGATGAAAAAGGATGCGAGGCACGGAATAAGTTTGCTGAGCGTTTTCGGCAGAGAGCAAGCTAACGAGGTTCCTCCGTGCTTTTCGGCGCGTGAGACCACCCAACATTTGAGAACAGCAGCTGAGAGGAATTTTTCCTTCAGTCAGTGCCTCCATCGAACATGGGAGGTGTTCGAGCTTCGGATCGTGAATTTTTGATTTTGCGTGCTCCTCATCTTACATTCCAGGAGCCGAAAACTGCTTTTGCTCGTTACTGAACCTTCGACTTCGCTCAAGAGACTCTGCATCCTCCTTTGCTACTCCCTGCTTCTGCCTCGCAGCCCGCACATTTCCGTTCGCATCTGCAGATGGAGTAGCACGTTTGGCTCCGTAATTTCCATTGGGAAGGATCCTTGCAACTTCTGTGCAAGGGACTCTCGTTGTCTTGAGCGGGACATCCTATCCATCGATTCTCACTAAGCGTAATTTAGCTGCGCGCCCTTATCTTGCTGCACTTGTGCAGTACGGTTCAGCGGTTATAATGTGTCATTGAGGTGTCGGAAGACCTCGTCGTTGCCATTTGTGTTCACGGTGGTTCAGTGGCGCTGAGGGATTTTCCTTTGTCGTCTTCCGTGACTCCAGCAACTCAGAGTGTGAAGCGACGGCCGCTGCGGTTTCGGAGGTTCATTCCTTTCGCAAGAGTGAGGGGCACTTGGGCTTTCTCTTTTCTCCCAGTGGGCTAAGTTGAGACCTCTGAAATCTTTTCCGTGATGCTTTCCGAGAACATGCAGGAGTGGCCAACAGGACGCGTTAATTGGTTTTCCTTCTGACAACCGTGCCATCCCGAAGCTAATCCAGCCATAGGAGCAATTGATGGTTCGGACACGAATTAGCTGGTTTTGTGGAGTTGTTAATCGATCCTGGTCTCCTAAGAGACGTCCCGAGCCAGCTGACAGCATTCGGTAAGTGCGGCTGGTGTGAGGCAGTTTCCCTTTTCGTGGGATCCTGAGGGAATTTGGTGGTCTATTAGGGAACAACCCTTTTTGTTTTCCTTTCCTTTCACCCTCCCCGATCTACATTTTTCAGCAATGTTTAAGAAGAGTTCAACAACGCAACTGAGAGGGCTGCGTGTCGAGCCGCGCCCAGACAATCCGACGAGAGGAATGCATTTCTTGTCGGACCCTTCCATCTGCACCTACCCACTTCAAGAAACCGAAATGCTCCTCCAGAGGAATAGAGGACACAGAAGACACCTCTTCTCATTCGGTTTCTTGTTGCTTTCTCTGCCCCTGGACCCAGAATGCAATGCTGAAACAAAATTTGGGCACTGAGCACACATTCCGAGATGCGTTTCCGAGGCATCCGTTTCCTTGACCTCTGCGTATAGCCTTGGCTTCTGCCCATTGGGGCTAATCTCCAACTTATAATCAAAAGCCGAGCTCCTCGAGTTTCCTGATTGGACATCTGGAAGCAGGGATTCCTCCTTCTCATTTTTCTCTTTACGTGCCTCCAAAATCCTCTCGAATCTTTATCGCCTTTCTTCAGGTTTCATTAAAGAAGTGTAATGCGTGATGAATCCTTTCCGGAAAAGTGGAAAAGATGGTTTGCTTCCTGCCTCCTTGAAAAATCCCTCGTTTTCCGCTCCTCTGGAGGACGTTCATAAGAAAGCAAAGGTCTCCCATCTTTTCAACACCTCGCGCAGCAGAGAATTCCGGCCGCAGCCTGAGTGCTCTTTCGGACTTACTGCACCTGCTCTGCAAGTGAGAGACTTCATTCCCGGAGAGTCTCAAGATGTATGGTTCATATTCCTCGGATAGAACCCAGAATCCTACTCTTCGCTCAGATGACGATCTCGTGTGTAAGAGGGGATTCGCTCCCGCTACCTTTGAGTTGAATGCGATTGTCAGGGAGCCTGTTCTGTGGATGCTCTACGAATCTGTCAGGGGCGGGGTAGCGATCGAACAGTTCTACCTGATACCCAGAGAAGTGGATTCTTGGTTGCGGTATGGAGAGCTGAGAAACCGGCTTCGCTCAAGATCCCCATGGAGAACATCCGAAAAATAAGAAGAAAAAGAAAAAAAAACACCTTCGTACCTAGGCGTGGTGTCCACCTTTTGTGTTCCTTTTTTGTACTGCAACGTTTTTTTTTAGATTTTCCAAAATTCTCACGCAAACGTCGTCTTCTGTATGGCTGTGAGCGATTTACGATAAACTTCGTTTTGGAGGAACCTTGCCAACACCTTCACAACCTTACCCACACACGAGCTCTTATTTTCTCCTCAGCAACTCATTTTTTCAGCTTCCTCAACAATAAAATGTGCATCTCTTTTACCATATGCTGACGTTCGCTTCCATGAGCACTTCATAAACGACTGGATGGTGAACGAACTCATTAGTCGAAGAAAAAGAGATCATGTCATCAGAGAAGCTCCCCACAAACTTCTGCGCTGCCTTGCATGCGATATCAAAATTGATCTTAGGATGAAGTCTCAGTCATGTTTGTACATATATCTCGTACATGGCCTTGCACGCCTCAACACCAGATCCAGGATGCCCTTCACTATCTTCTGTTTCTTCTGCTGCCTTTCAAAATTTCAAGCAATTGCTAAGAACTCTTCTCATGAAATTTCATGAGTAAAGATCAGATTTGCAGCGTCAGAAGGCTCATATCCGTCTTAGAATTTGCAGTATAATTTTATGACCCCTTGCCATGTCAAATATGTGGCTGCTCAAAGGTCTCCCTTCTTTATGCATCTCAGGGAGTTCCAACAACTCGCACCTGAAGGACTCTTTCAGAAGAGAATCGACTGCTTTTATCTGCTACATGGACTAAAGTGTCGTCTTTCCACGGGGGAGGATCTTTATTACAAGTTCTAACGATGCGAATTCTTGGAACTGTCCTTTTTTGTAGAACTGCTGCGCCTCAAGAGCAACTGGAACTCTACCGGGATGAAGATCTTCAATGTGGTCTGACCAATGAGGTAAAAGGTTTTTATTTCAAAGTAGAAAGCTTCGTTTTTTTTTTTTTTTTTCTGTTTATTGAGGCGCTAAGTATCATATTACATGTGAAATACAGGAGAAGCTGGTTCCAATGGTTTTCTGGACCATTTCCCATTTCCTTTTCAACAAGATTTAGTACTTCTTCGTGGTCAAGCCTTCCCCACTTTAAAACCATGCAACCCTCCGCTGCTGCTCATCACGGTGTTGATGATGTCATGTTGTGCCAAATGTTAAAGTGTTCACACTCGTGGCTCGCCAGTGAGGACGGTTTTATCTCGGGTCTGCAGCCTTTCTCGTCGTAAAGTCCATTCGGTGTTCACTGCAGTGGATACAATGCAGCACTGGAAACTCATACATCCCAATCTTTGAAAACAGAAATTGATCGAAAATTCTAGGGAGACAGCTGTGCACTTCCATAAGCATCCCATAACGCACATCTGGCATTTTTAACGAGACGACCTGTACCTGCATATATTTCGGTCGCAATACTACATGATTCTTGAAAGGTCAATTCAGAAGTCCTATCTACCTCATTTATGCAGTTGTATTGGACAGCTGAAGATCTCTCTTATTACCAAACGAGCAAGAGCAAATCCTTGTTTTCTGGGAGCACTGCTTTCGGATTCGGAGTCCGAATCAGTCTTTAGGTGTGTCAGTCACTGCCTCAGAAACACCCATCTCAGTAATTGGCAGGACTTTTTCCACTGTTTTTTTTTTTAACTATTCTCCCGGTTAAAATCTCATGTTTTCCAGAGAAAGAAGAAGGCATAATCTATTAGACTGAAGTGTTTTTCAGTGCTGCTCGTGAAAGTCCGCAACATTCTGACACTATGACACTAGATCTGCTCTCAAACCTATGGCTCAGACTATTGGTATTGCTGCCCACTCGAATAAGACGAGGTTCTATCTAGACTATGTGGACCAAAAGTAAAGGGCCGTAATGAGATGTCCAATGAAATTCTACTTGAGATTTCTCAAATAAAGAGCCTGAAACGAACCATTTCTGGAAACATGACAAAGAAAAGGTATAGATTTTACTTTGTTAGTTAAATCATAGTGCTGAGAAGGGAATCATACTAGAGAATAAAGATTTCCGAAAGGCTCTATAGTGGAAAAGAACCAGGACTACTTATTTTAGATAGATTCTGGAGAAGAGGTCTGAAGCAGTCAGTAGTCACTACGAACTTTGGATATTTTATGAGAACAACCTTATGTCTCCGCAAGTCAAGGGGGAACATTACCAGAAACTTGTTAATGGCTCCTTAATGGACGCGGAATCAACGGAATCTATTGAAGAACTGTGACCCAGATCGGAATGATTACAAAAAAAACCATTTGCTAAGAATAAGATGATCAGAATGGAAAGAGGCTCAGCAGTAATCATAACAGTAAGCTTAGGAATTAAGAGAAGAGTGGCCTGGATAGATCTCAAGAGATGTTGAATGTCGTGACAACGAAACATTGGAATTGAGAAATCTGTTGAGTCGCTGTTAACAGGGTCCCCGAAAAGCTTTGGATGGAACCCGAAAACTCTTGTCTGCATCCGCGTTTACGCAAGAATTCTGTCCGTGAGACTGAAGGAAATCCATTTTTAGGATAAGCTGCCTTTCAACAAGACTGAAAAACAGGTGAATTGCAAAAAAAGAATCGCCCATCAAAAAGAGCATGAAAAAGGTGGGTTTGGAGAAACTTTTGGGAGACCGCCTTTTATCTTCAGAGGGCAACAAGAAGCATGAGTTAAAGGTGCGACCTCCCCGTACCAGAGCAAGGAAATCAGGGAGCACATGTATGTCTAGAAGACTCAAGACAGCGGCGTTACAGGACACTAGAAGTGTCGCAAGGATTTTCTGGATTCCATTGAAGAAGGAGTGCATCTAATGAAAAATATTCCAAGTACTTCGCTGGAATAAGTGAGCAGATGAGAACAATGATGGCACTGTGACGACGATGAGTGCTCTCGGGCATAAGCAGCAATGCTTAACTGAGATGGCATCTGAATTCTCCTAATAGATCTCATACTGCTCGCCGCTGCATACTTAACTCTCCAGCCATCGCCCATCATGGCAATGAGTTGCTGAACGAACTGAAAAGGGTAGCTAGAGAACACTAGGGCTGAATGCTCCCGATCGACTATTCCCGGAGCAGATTGCAGCTGCTATCCGGTCCTTGTCCTACAAGGCGACGAAAGAGTAACTGTACTCGATGCCTCTTGTCCCTTCAAGAACGGCTTCTCGGTCTAGGAAGACCACAAGAAGAGAAAAGAGAGGTTCGTCCCCCGGCTGGAAAAACACGGACGCGTTCTGTGGCGCTCCGCAAACTTCGAAAGGCGGGTGCGACCTATTTGAATTCGTGTGGCGGTTCTGGGAATAGCGGGGTGATGGCAGAAACGCCGAACATCTCCGCTATGAAGGAAAGAGGGTCGATATTGGAGTCTGCGTCAGCACTTCACCAGAAAAGGAGGGCCTGCATCGATGCGAGCCATTGCTAGTGCCCCAGGACCCGGGAAGCGACGAGGTCCTATAAGGACGGAAAACAAAAAGAGGGCGAGCCGAGTACATCACAAAGAAAATGGTACACAGCAACGTGCAGCTCTTCCGAGAGATGATACTGAGACCATCGGATGCGTCATCGGATGCTTGCAACTCATAAGCAACAAAATCCTGCTCTGCCACAAATGCAGGATTGTGGAAACTTTGGAAATGATGTGGAAAATTTCACTGGCATTCGGCACACGCTTTTCGTGGATTCTTCTTCTAAACACTGATGCTTTGTTAAGTGAATAAATCATATCTAAATCTAATCCATTTTTGGAATATCCGTCTAACTTCGGTTTTGAAAGCCAATTCGAAAGGGGGAAAAAAATCTCGAAAGTGTTATTCGGATGGCACTCACTGGAAGGAACGCGTTCTATGGATGATATATGAGATAAACGCAGAGATGACAGGAGAGTAGATCTCCACTTTTCCGCAAAAAAGGCAGAAAGAATCCTTTATTTTCCGTGATGTGAGAGAACAATTTCTAGGGGCTACCAAGGGTGATCCAAAGCTGGATTGGAAGAAGAGGAAAGAACCGCTCATTTATTTAGGAATTAAAGGGCAACGTGGATGGATATGTGAAAGGAGAGTGCAGAGAAAATTTCATGTTTCCAAGTGTCCTAGAATCGTGGTGCAGCTGGCTGGTTTCTGGAGCCAGAAGAACACATGGCAGGCCTGGAAACAGATTGTAGCAATCGTTGATGAAAATGAGGGGCAAGGAAATCAGTGAAAGATAGGGAGATAGGAACGAGTGAGAGGGCCGGATAGGACTCGCCCCACAACCATCTCGATGCGCTCTCGGAACCGAGGTGGACTGCAAGCAAAGCGCGCAGCACCGTCTTCGTTGCTTCATTGGGGAAGCTTAGAATTCAAGTTGCATGGCAGAGATCTGGAAAATGAAAAAATCGAATTGTGTGGAAGAGGGATCCTAATGAGATGCGGAAAAAGCATGCACTGTGGAGGGGTTTGGTCCAAATGAGATTCAGGGAGGCATATGTTAAAGGGCTCTGCGGAAGGAAACGTTTATGGAAAGGCCAAGCCATTTGTAATCCATGAAGGCAGTCAAGTAACAAGGAGAGAGTTTCTGTGAGATGAAGATCGAGATGTTTGCATGTATGGAAGGAGGGAAAGACCGCAGGTATCCATAGCATGCGATCGATGTGGCAAAGGTGAAGGGCTGGATGAAAATCATGCACCCGTTTGATTGCCTCCTAGGCAGGAACATTCCAACGACTCCCTTTCGTTCGCGATGCATCCATCGTATCGTTCGCCCAGTGTTCCCATTGGAATGAAAGTGTCTGGGAATGCCTCATCAGGATATTGTCATTTCTCGAACTTGATTTTACCCAGCTTTTCTTCAGACTAGAAAATGAGCGTGGGAGGGTGAGAGAGAGAGAGAGGAATTCGCTCCACAGTCTCTGATTTCTGTGGGCAGAAGATCACGGCGACGTGAAATGGGATGCCTTTCTGAAATATACGAATGCTACTGAGGGGGTAACGCGCGAGTTTTGCATAGCAACTGCTGGAATGTCATCAAGAAGAGTCAGTTCGAAAGAAAAGAAGAAGAAAAGAAAAGCAGTACATCAAAGGCAGCAAGCAGCAGCAATCATATTAATGACAACAGCAACAACCGAAAAGCACTTGGACCATGAAATCAAGGGGATCATTTCGAAGCTGCCCATGCTGGATTTTCCCCTCCAAAGTCCGACGTAGATTTCGGGGTGAAGTTTCTGAATCTACGGGAACGATTTGGAAGCATCTTTTTTCAGCACGCACCAGGAAGCCTCCAAACCACCTTGTTCTGAGATGAGAAAAAAAAAAAAAAGTCGACGACGACTCAGAACCAAAGATCATGTTGGTGTTTCTATCCATTCCCTATTGATTTTTCCACCTTCGTGTTTTCATTCCCGTTTCTTCTTCCATCCGGTATACTCCAGAGTTTTTATGGTTCCCGATGCATGAAACAATGTGGAAGAATTTGCGTGATATGCAGGCATGACTCTATTTAAATAATTCATCGTTACTTCGTGCTTGCAGCCGGAGTCGGGGGAGACCGTATGCCCACGTGGCACACGTGCATTTGCATTCCCCCAAATCCTCCGGATAGGTTGGGACATGTCAGGAGTTCTTCGACTCGCAAAGATCGTTTCGATCATCATGGGGAATGAGGCAGCACTTCGATCTTTCTCACATAATGCAAAGGAAGCACTGAATTCAAAACGCCCTTGGGTGCCTGCAGCTAAAAATTAGCTGCGTGACACCAGACGTGACGTGATGAATGGATCAACAAGAGACATTCCGCTCAAGTTATCTCTCAAGCTCAAGTTCAAACTGCTACTTTGCATTGGATCCATTAGTTGGGAAGCCCAAAATGGATGAAACGGCTGCTTTGGGATATATGAGGAAATGATGCGTCTCTTGTGCCACGCAGAGTCCCTGAAGTGGGTGGTTCGACATCCCAAACGTGGAAATATATATGTGAATATATATATCTATTTTTTTAAACCTTCAGTTTATATATTAATCCATGTATAAATCTTTATATTCATATATATATCAATGCATGTAATTGGCATTAGGTTTAACCTCATAACCTTTAATATATACATCGGCAATGTAATCAACCACTTATTAATCTTATTAATAGAATGCATGTCTCTCAATAAGTATATCTGTTCCAGTAATGTTATTGTTAACAATACGTGCGTTCTTAAATATGAATGACCATGTCTATGAAGATAAATTTGCATATGAATCCATGTAGGATACGAAGCATATGTGTGCGTTTTCTGCAATCTTTTCGGTATTTTGATCGCCGCCTATCTGAGGTATGCTTGCAAGCAGTAAGCAAAACCGTTAATTCGGTTTCGTCTTCTTCCGTTCTTTGGTTCCGTTTTCACCTGGTGTCCTTAGTGCGAGCTTATCCTCACGTGCATGCTCCTAGAAATCCAGATCTGGAATAATGCATCGCATCCACTTAATCGCGCATGTGTGTACACCGTAACACTTTGCGCAAACGCACCGACACTCGTCTATTGTGCGTGGCAAATGTGCAGCGATAATCTACATCTGGACGCAATCTATTTGCCACGAGTGAAACACCGTAGATCTATCTTTCCGAGGGCGAGCTTGCCTGAAAATCCCTGCTCCAGTTCCAGAGGTCCTTCCCAATTTGGGTGGGAAGGACCACTTCATGGCATCGAAATTTGATATGAATGCAAACGCATTGCTGTCAAATGCTAATGCATCTTTTCCAGCTAGAATTCCTTTATTTATTGTCATCCTCTATTCGAATTCTCCTACGCAGATGTCCAGTACTGAAGAAACTCCCACTCAGGAGTTTCAGAATGTTCGGTGAAGAATGTGCTTCGTAGAAAGAAACGCATGTAATACACATATGTGCCAGTACGGAACGTCCCCGTAACTTTCCTGATAAGCACGTCTAAACACAAATAGAAACACTAGACTGAGAAGTGGACCACCTGCAGGCGTTTCCCAGGTAGCGATTAACGGATATCGTCGAAAATTATGAGCATGGATCAGACACCGGCCCCACTTTCAGAATTGAATTTCAGCAAAGGTTTCTCCTAAAATACGCTGAAGCCATGATTGGCAGAATGAGTCGATCTCTCTGTGAGCCGTTGGCATGGATAAATGAAAACGCCAGCAGAAATCACTCGTCTCCATCCTGAAATGCACACGCAATTGGGGAATGACCGTGTTCAGTGTTTCTTGATACTTTCCATGTTTCGTCTTTGAAGATGTGCAGTGGAAACGGTGCTGCAATCCGTGCACGGCAAACCTGGTTCGTGTCATGTTGCGACCGCAATCCATGCCGATGCTGTAGCCACCAGTCCACAGACAGTTTCGATCCTCCAGCATAACGGGATGGCTGTTTTTCGACCTCGGAGGGCATTCACTGCCCTATGGAAGCTGCTCTAAGAACCTGGAAAACTTCTGCGACCCGTTGCCACGGCCTTCGCCATCCAGGAAAGTTCCGTTGCTGAGTGATCCGGTGTTCCACATCTATCGACATCAAAAGTTTCTTCTGAGAAAATTTCCTGGAGTGGGACCACTGTCAATAATAGCATTCCGTGTGTCAACTCAGCTCACAAATCCCAAATGTCTGTGGACCAACTTTGGAGGCTGAGAAACGTCTGATTAGATATTCCGTTCTGTCAAACCGGAAAATAATAATGTTGCGAAGAAGAAGCAGGAGATTATTCCGTTCAATTCTCTTTACCGTCGATGAACGTGACGATCCAAGCATGTCCAATATACAAAAAAATGGATACAGTTCGTTCCAAGAGAGCTATCAGGAGCCTTCACTTTCCATCTGTTGCCTAATGCACAAGCCAAGAGCAGCAGTACAAGAATGGTGACTCGATCCGCAATCGCTGGAGTAGAAAAGCGAAAGGTGGAAAGGGGTCAGGTCAAGAAGAGACAAGGCTCATGAAGATTTGACTGTGGAGGGCGCGGACGGTGAGTTGGCATCAAAGAATGGCTGATGTGTATATTTATTATATGGCTGGTCACTTTGGACAGCATAGGGGTCACCTGGCTTTCGTGTGTATCCGGGGATGCTGAACCTGGTTTCAGCAGCAGGGTGGTGTTCCGAGGCTCTTCGAAGAACACGCTAAGAGTCCGCGAATCCCAATCATTTGAATGCTGCTGGGATGATGGACATGGTTGGAAGCATTAGAAGTGACTTTGGATGGCTATTGGAAGTTGAATGGATCTCGTGCACCCTGATGTGGAAATGCTCATTCAAGAGGAGGCCCAAAGGGATGGCAGCCTTATTCATGCAGACAATAAATAGGTGGGAACCACGAGGAGTGCAAGGCCGTGAGAACATCTACAGACGACGAAGAGATGCGTGGATAACTGTTCATAATAGGCGTTTCTAGATCGAGCGATTATCTTTTTTTTAAAAACAATTGTTTAGTGGAGTAAATGTCTTCCTTGCTCGGTGCTGGGAGCATAGGGATGTTGAGATCACTGCGCTACAGAAATCACCGGGACAGATTTGTAGTGCTTTTTATCTTTCTTTATGGTACGAATGGCTGCTCCATGTCGAATTCGGTTGCTCCAAAGTGAACTTCGGAGCTGATCTGTGGAGAGTGTATATTGATCAGTAACCTCTGTGCTGAGAGTTGCTGCGGATTCCTCACGCAATCACCCGATCGAATTCGATGAATCCTTCTGGACACAATTTTTCTCTCTGTGACTTCTTGGAAAATCGGAGGGGATCTTTGCAAAAACTCCGACACGCTCGGATTGAATGATTATGCTTGCATACCAGTTTGAACGACGCCACAGGGGCGTCCGTCAGAAGCTTTCGAGTGTGCAAGAAGGTCCCCATTTCCACGCAGCACGCGCATGTAGGGCAACCGAACGAACCTCCGAAGTTTGAGGAAATCCAATAGTGGCCTTCGTCTCGGAGGGTCTTCCTGCTCCCAAAGATGCATCAGAAGAAGAGCTTGTTGGAGTAACTTCATGCCGAATGAACAGGAGTGCAGTTTCTTTCTCATATTCGATTTAAATTTCTTATG